>CM035411.1:42587836-42780336 GCA_020310875.1 Ceratopteris richardii | reverse complement strand
GGTGGAAGAGGAGGCTTCTTAAGATTCTTCATAAAGAGACACACTAGATTCATCATTGGGCGAGCTAGGCTCTATATGGTCAAAGTGATAAGAGAAGACCACCACCTCCTTTGCGCCTTGCTTACATGTATTCATACTTGTATGTATACAAAAACATAGATGCCTACGCATTCAAACATACCTGCATTACATGTATGGACACTTGAACACGTGAATGCATAACAATGAATAAGCATAAATATGTCTGTGTGCAGCAAAGGTCCCATACAGAGACAACCATGTTGTGAAATTGCTTACATGATTATAAAACAGTTTAAAATTTACCCTTTCTAACAATGACACACCAACTGGGCAGGGGACATTTCCTAAGGTAGGATTCTCTGCTGCTTACTAGCAACATGCAACACATTTACTTAGCTTTGCTATCCTGAGTAATGGCTACCATGAATAATAATGGTAGAGCAAATACATCAACTTCAATAAAGCAATCCTCTAAATTTCTTCCAGCTCACAGTTGAAGAGTTGAATAGATAGAAGCAAGCCCACAAAACAAAGTGAAAATACCTTGCTTGCAATCTCAACATGGAGATATTCATCACTGAATGGTGCAAGATGGATCCTGAGAACAAAATACTGCTCATTAATCAGTAGGCCCTATGCTCTTAAGAACATGCTTCTTTAAGTTCGAAAGTATCCAAGAACGTGAAATCAAGAGAGTAACTACAAATAAAAAAATGCCTAATCTAGAAGAGAGATGCATAATCAGAGAAGGAACCATTCATAACAATCCTTTAACTGAAAATAAACAGGCTAACCTTCCGATCGAAGGAAACATTTTGCCATTCGGTTTCAAAAAGCGGTCCCTTGAGATGACATAAGACTCCAGCATTCGCTCATTCACTAGTAGTGTTCCTGATACAAATAACAATGTTTTCATTCATCACATTCCAACAGTCGCCCAAAACTTACATCCTTCAACATCCTACCAAACTATTGCAGAAAAGAGATTGATGCAGCCAAATTAAGCAACCAAAATATTGCAGAAAACAAAATCCTAAATAACTTGCAGGAGTAATGAGTTTACATGGTCAAAACCAAAAAGACTTTCTTTTCTTTGAGCACAAATTTTTTCTTTCCTTTAAGTTCTAAAATGAAGTCACAGGATGTCAGACTGAGCATTTCAAGCTACAAAGCGGTCTTCTGTATATGGCAGAAAAAGAACATCCACTATCATAATCAGAACGTACAGAAAAGAGGGATGTTTCTTTTTTCCTTTTTGAGGAAAGTGGTTTGGGGGCAACTGGGTTTCTTTCTCTTTTCTCTTCGTGGAGAGGTGCGGGGGGGAGAGAGAGAGAGAGAGACAGACAGGCAGACAGACAGACAGACAGACAGACAGAGAGATATACCCATAGGTTCAGAGATCAGGATGTCGGCCTTTTCAGGAAGCTCAATCTCTTCGACTTTCCCATGAATAACCTATAGAAAAATGTTCATTAAACTAAATCAACTATTCTCCATTAACATGTCATAATCCATACTCAGATGCATCAAAACTCACAGTTATGACAGAACTCAGAAGGGGATTTCCTGCAATAAGTTTGCGTGCATGTTCTGCCATTCCTGATGCCTCCACAGCATAAACATGTTTGGCACCAGCCTGGGTATAAGAAATATAGGTGAAGCTACTACCACCATACAAGTGACTTCTCATAAATTGATATATCCGGACCAAACCTTGCAATCATTGAAACTCTACCAAGAATTTCATGACCCCGGAAACCATGGAAAACAAACATGTTTCATATAACACTAATAAAGCTAAAAACATATGAAAACAAATATGTTAAGTGAATCTACAGCCAACATTCGTAGAAAAGCTATGTGTGTGTGTTAATGTCATGTACTGATGATGGATATCATGCTGAATCCATCCCTTCAATGAACACTGAAATACATCCGAACAAAGAGTTTATTTCCAGAGATATCCTATACAAGTGGAACCCCTTCTCCTAAACAAGTGGAACCCTTTCTCCTATACAAGAGGAACCCTTACAGCACTCTAAGCTGCCCACAGTGTGGTTCCACACCCCTTTTTGAAATTATATGAAAAATGCCCACCAAATGAAGCCTCGGTAAATTTTTTAGAGATTCTAGGAACATCAAGATTTGATCATATCATATCAACAGCAGTGTGATATTATAACTACTAATACCCCCAAAAAAAACTAAAAATTGAGTATATGCAGACAGAAAAAATTGGACTGGCATTCATAACCCATCTTCACCAATGTGGCATATATAATTTGAACAGTTTTGATTATCATAAGACTACATGCCCTTCTAGATGTCAAAACTGCACAGAGTGTTTGTTCGAATCCAACATTCAATAAATGCATGGCCAAGGCATCTCACCAAAACTTGAATTTAACGACAGAGTCTGAGTTGAGGAGAATTGCCTGTGCAGCAAAAAGAGATAAAATTCCACTGCCAGCTCCAACATCAACAACCACCCGACCTTGAAAATCAACATAATTCTCTAAAACTGCAGAGTAATATGTACCTGTAATTTGAAGGCAAAAATGGATTCGTATTCGCAAGGTTACTATGAAAGATAATGATTAACTTTAAGGGAAAAACGTATTAGCACCTATGCCTCTTTCAGGATAATCAATAACCTGTTCTAATATAATCTTGAAGCATGTTTTGCTGATGTAGGAGTTGTCCATAATAATGGAAATATAATTTTGCAGACGAAGACTCTATCTTTCTGTCAAATCTATTAGTCTCTTTTCCACATGTAACTGAGCCATTGGATAATTGATCACCTAAAAAACAAGCATAATGAACTGATCATAAAACTAATAAATAAGTATAAAGTCGGTATCAGCGCTTCAGACAGTGCTAAGAGATTTATCATTTACCAACATCTGAATTATAAAAACTAGATCATGAACAACAGATATTATTTGCTTGAATACAGTCATTAACATCTTCTCCAAGAGAATTTGTGAAATGCGAATTCCTATAATGTTTCATGCTTTGGATGGTAAATCTATTTACTGAAAATTTTCATAATCACTAACAAAAACTAAAATTGTCCACTCAATTTCAAATAAAGTCTGACCACTTTAATGCACAATAAAGTAATTTCAGATTTTGTATCATATACAGATTTTATATTGACACTTAGCATTTATTTAGTGTGTGTAGTAGCATTAGGCTATTGCACTTTTATATATGTCTTCTCTCTACTCTATTGTCATTTTATCTCTCTTGATCAAGTCAAGGTGTCTTATGTGCTAAGGTGAAGTGTGGAAAGATCTTTGGAATACCTATAGGCTATGATTATTATTTGAATTTTGGACCTACTACACTTCCAACAAGATTTAATGGTTGAGTGTTGAGGGATCTTTTCAAGGCACATGCAAACACATGCGTGTGTGCATGTGTGTAAATACGGGGGTGGATGTCTCATGAAAATGTTAAATGGACAATGACGCACATCCCTTGCTTGTGCATTGTAGCGATTTGTGACAACATGTATATGCAACATACGCAATGTGTGTGTATATTGTGTAATATAACAATGTGTATGCGCAATGCATAACAAGCATGTGGAGCCTAGTGCTTTTGCTTGAAATTTCTAACACCAAAATCATGGCTCTAGCCACTTGAGATACTCTCCTAGAAGAGGCAACAAGGTATATCTTATATCCTCATTTAGTGGATTGGATATGTGATTTTTTCTTGAGAGACAGACCTCCCAACTTGGTGCTACATAGCTTGATGTTATAAGCTGATCAGAATAAGTTTTGTTCTCGCTCATTGAAACAATGGACAGTTAGATCAAGTGTGGCCAGCCACTCTCAATTTGATGTGAACCACATGGAGATCAGTGGTACACTTCCCGACAAAATATGTGCAATGTACACTAGCATGTGTGTACGTGCATGTGTACGTGTGTGTGTGTGTGTGTGTGTGTGTGTGTGTGTGTGTGTGTGTGTGTGTGTGTGTGTGTGTGTGAGAGAGAGAGAGAGAGTGTGTGCATGCATGTGTGCTCATGCATGGTAAAGGTAAAGTTTGACCTTTTCCATGTTATAAACTTTGCAAAAATGAAAAGCTATAAACCCTTTATCAAATTGGGCTGAACGATTTGGGACAAATTTTTTATTGTAGGAGTTAGAAGGGAACAGACTCGACTGTTCTGAATAGGACATATCGTACAAGTTTACTTGTACATCAAACCAGTGCAATCCTGCTTAGACTTGTACCAATGATCTTCCAAGACATGCCAAACTTTCTTTTTTTTAATTATCCAAAAAATGCTGCACAAAATACAGACCTATTGATAAAAATAAGCAGCCCCCTCAGATTCATTAGAAAATACAGGATTATAGATCAATTAACTGTCAAGCAAAATGGTACAGATTTTTTGCTTAAATCCATCGAGGTTAAATTAAAATTTTATATTTACAGAAAATAAAAATAATAAACAAAATAAGAAGAGAAAAAGCGGGTAACAATTTTACACTTAAAAGTAAATACCTGCATCTTTCCATTTGTGAACAGCCATAAAGAAGTAGTTGCTTGCTTCCTCTGATGCAAAAGAAACTCCAAACCCCTTTGAATAAGCTGACTGCACAGTTTGTTTAGATGGAATATATATCAATGCACCAGAAAATCACAAATAAGGCACACATCCATGCTCAGTAATGCTAAACAGAATAGGCAACCATCAACAGAACAATGCAGCATAGCTATTCATTAGTTTACAGCAACAGTCACATTTTCACTGGCATGATAAACCACATAAGATGTGCATTCTATGCCATACTGAAAAATGGCCATAAGACTATGAACTAGGTTGCAAAGTCAGGTCTAATATAGACAGAGATTCCAAAATATATTCAAAATTGCAGAAAGTTGTGGATGCCGTATTCAAAAAAACACAAAAAATCAAACCATAAATAAACTGATATATTCTTGTTTGGTAGTGTAAATTGAATCCAACCATTGACAGCAATAGCCAGTGCTACCCTACAACATGATTATGATATTGATGATGATTATAACAAATATGATGATAGCTATAACTGTAATTGCAATGCTGGCAATGATGATAATAATGATGGTGGTGATGGTGATGATTGTGTTGGAGGTGATGATTATCATTGTCATCACTAGTAATGTTACTTTTAGCAGATTCAAATTTAGGACTCACCAGACTGGGTTCATATTTGACATTTTTTGTATTTGCTCAAGTAAATTATGTGCCCAACTAACTTGAAGTATGGATTAGACTTTAACAAATATGTTGCTTACCGTTGGTTTTGCTGATGTAGCATGATCATCAACCATCCACAACTGAGAAGTTGGACCCACCTTAAAAAGCTAAGCCAAACCCAAAAATATATGCATAAGATTCTGTTCATAGTCATGATATCCATCTTAAGCAGCAACACTTCAATATAGAGCATGAATCATTATACACAAAATATATATTAATTCCATAGTGCACCTGTGTACCATTGCCTTCTCTCTAAATCCCTATTACTAGTTGAAGCGATTAGTATCTTAATCACATTTGGCAGCTTTGTGGATCTATCTTAGAACTGTACTAAAGGTTCATTAAGCCAGACATTCAGAAAATTAAGACTCTGCAAAACATATGAATCAGTTGGATAGAGACTGGTCAGTCTCTGAACTTTGCTGTTGTCACCTTACAGATTGCCAAAAGAAGCATTTCTATACTCACATAAATTACAATCACCCTGAGACACAAAACTCTCACATATGTAACATCCTTGTTGTAGAAGAAACACCAAAACTCAGTCAAACACAAGCAGGATCACAGCCAGTAAGACATACTGCGTCAACAAAAAAATGTGTTTCAGACGCCATACACAGGAATGCAGCTATATCAGAATCCCTAATTCATAGCGGAGTGCCAAAAAGGGACTCCATTCTGGAACATTACTAACTGCATGAAAATGGGTTTTCAAGGATACTTTATTTTCTTTGTAAAAATTCATTAGTAAGGTGGGAAAAGAAGAAAATTAAAAACAAAGAAAAGAAAGGGGAAGATATTACTTTGAATCTCACCTATGATCTCTCTCATTCTCTTCCTTCCCTCACTTAAATCATTATTTTCAGTTTCTTAACAACACCCTTCTTTCCAATTCCTGTCCTCGGTGATCTCCTCGGGAGACGGTAATAAGAAACAACTCTTCAATGATCTGACTGACTCCTAAATAGACTCAGGTCAGTGCTTCCACTTGTTCAGATACTGCGCATAAGAAGCCCTCCAGGACTTGCTCTCCCTCTGATCTGGAACAAGCAACGTCCTGCAAAGTCAAGATCTCCTGCAGAGGCATCACAGAATCATCATGTCCGAGTCACTCTTTCAAACGACTAACGTGGAACGCAGGATGAACGACAATCCCTCAAGGCAACTCCCACTCATAGGGGACACCAATCACCTTCCTCATGATCTATAATAGACCACAATATGGGGATGATGACTTCATGCATATGCAAGTTCAAATCATCTCAGAACCTCTCGATCTCTTGATACCTAAAGGTACACACATACGAATTTCATGATCACGAAGCCTAGAGTGTTGGTTAGTACAGAAAAGAGGGCCTCTCTATCATAGGCTGTCTTTATGTTCTCCCTCACAACCTGCAACATTTCCTGCATGCCCTACATGAAGTCAGATACAGAGAGCATTTTCACACTATGTGGGTTCAGTGGCAATCGATGGTCTTGGCTCATAACCATACATCAGCATGAACTAGCGAAACCCACTAATCAAATGCTTAGTACTATGATAAACAAATAATGAATTCAATATGTGGAATGTAACGCTCCTAATCAGACTGGCGTCAGGAAACACACCCGCAACATATCCTCTATCGTCTGATTTGCAGGCTCGACTTGTCCGCTAGACACCATATGATCAGAGGACAACATCCACATTGCATAGTCAGTTCTCCAACTTCTAGAAGACTTTCTATCAAAACTTGCTAATGAGCTTTGTATCATGATCACTAACAATTTCTTCTCGCATCCATAAAGTTTAAAGAGATACTCCATTAAGGGCTAAGCTACCTCATAGCTCTTCACAATGGAACACATTGGTATAGACCTCACCATTTTCCTGAGTCACTCGATGACGATCGAAATGGCATCATGATCCCTCTCGATCCGATGCAACCCGGTCACAAAGCCCATAGAAATGGAAGACCATTTACCATCAAGAATTTGTAATGGGTATAGCAGCCAAGCTCGTCTCAATCGCTTACTAAGCTCATCCTTATGGAGGAGGCATTCAAAACACTCATGCATGCACCTCTCAACAAAGATCCTTGTGTGTGGCCAATAGAAACAACGGCCTACTAGAGCTAAGGTACGACGTATGCAAGCATGTCCAACACTCAGTGTGTCATGACACTCAAATAAGATGCATCAAAAATATCATCGTCATCATCATCGTTGTTGGCGCCGTAGTTGTCATCGTCGTCATCATCATCAAGCATACACACTTTACTCTTTCTAACAATGTGGCTGAAAAGTTTAATAGGATATGTTAGGTGAGATGCATGATGTCCAAAGCTGATCTCCCTCACGGATTTTGGGGAGAGGCTCTCAAAATTGCAATTCATGTCTGCAACCGATCTCCTCGCATGTCTTTAAAAGATGAAATCCATGAAGACATTTGGTCTTGCAAACTGGCTTCATATGTCCAGCTATGCTACACATTTTTAGTTATGATGCTTTTGTGCACATAAGCCCCAAGTTGAGGAGCAAACTAAATGCAAAATCCATGAAAGGCATCTTCATGGGTTTGTTGGGGATGAAGGCCCCAAGGACACTTCTTTTTGTATTTTGAACCTTCATGTGATAGCTCTCTCAGAGAGTTTCCTAGATATATTTCGTTACATTTTTTTGGACCTCAAATTTGGGAGTTAAATTATGAATTTCGATTATTGGCCATGGGTGAACATGCCCAATAGACCTAAAAGTCACTTATCAATAAAACTTGGTCCCAAACCATCATGACTTGAATGGACCTTCTTCAACTTCAGGTTCTCCACCTTCTTCTCCAAATTTCTGCATAGGTTTCTCTTTCTACTCTCTCCTCATGCAAAAGCCCACCCCATTGGTGTTTGGCGCAATCGAGCACACCACCACGTATCTCTTTGCAGACTTGGGGATAAAGAACCAAAGGACTCTCCTTTTATTACCCATCTTGGTGATAGCTCTCTCCGATATTTTTTCTATTTTTTGGACCCCATAGCAGGGGATTATAGGCAATTACTTTATTTTTATGACTTTTGGTCATTGACCATGTGTGAACACGCCCAAATGACCTAAAAGTCACTTATCGAAGAAACTTGATCCCAAACCCTCATAGCTTGAAAAGGACTTCTTCAACTTCATCTTTTCCATCTTCTCCAAATTTTTGCGCAAGTTTCTCTCTCTACTTTCTCTCTCCTCACCACGCAACCCACTTCTTTGATGCTTGGAGAAACCAAACACTCCGTCGTGTAGCTCTCCGCAACCTCTTTCATGGTTGTGGTGATGAAGGTGAAATGGGTTACAAAATTCAATTGTCGAATTTCAACATGTATAGCCACCTGTTAAACCTAATTTGAGCCCTCCAAATGTACCACATATGGTTGGAAAGGACAATGAGCCATTGGCAATTAAGTCAGAAGATGTTGGATAGCAAATTGAGGCTTCCTAAGAGCATATGCAACCACTTATTCATGTGGAAAATAGAATTGAAAATTATGTACAGCAGCCCATTGACAATGAGGGAGTTGATATACCTCTTGATGTAGATTCATTACGAGAGAATGTGGATCATTGGGTAAGCTACTTGACTAAATGAAGTAGCATCAAAAGGTTATAAATCTACTTCTGCTTGTAATGACACATTAAGATCCTGCATAGGTTTACAATCTCTCATATCAAACCTTCCGAAAAGTTTCTCAATGTACTTTTGTTGTCTCATATAAATACAATCATTCCTGAATTTGAATTCAATGCCTACATAATAATGTAAAATCCCAAGGTCATTGATATCAAATGTATGCATAAGTTGTGACTTGAGAAACTAAAGATCGGAATTTTTGGGATCTATCATGATTATGTCATCAACATAGATGATGATGATAATCAAGACATCTATCTCTACTTTAACATAAAGGTCTGGAGGAGCTTCAAAGTTTTTAAAACCAATAGATAAAAAGGTAAAAATGTATCTTTTCATACCAAGCCCTTAGTGCTTTTTCAAACCATGAAGTGCTTTTATAAGCTTGCATGTTGAAATTTGAGATCCCATAGTTGATATAGAGAAAAAGTATAGAGGGAGTATAGAGAGAGAGAAAGAGAGAGAGAGAGAGAAAGGGAGAGAATATACACACGAGATGGCAAAGGAACAAAATAAGCTCCAGAACAAAATACTACTATTGCAAAAATACTTACAAAACTTGCTTCTTCATAACCCTAAGTGCAAGAGCTTAGGAGTTGTTATGATACAAGATGAAAAAAAGAGTGTATGAAGTGTTTCTTTTATAGCCTTAGCAAGCCTCCATAAAAGGTAGGCGAAAAATCACTAAAAAAGCAAAAAAAAACATGCTTGCATAAAATCCTTCGCAAAAAGTGAGAAGTGTTTTTTGTTTTGGCTTATTTTACAATTTCTTCTATATTCTTTTGATGCTTTTTGGTTTAAAATAATCAAGACCGTTGATCTTCATGCTTTTTCAACTTCAAATTTGGGCACTTGGTTCAAAAGCTAATGAAAAGCAAAATCTGACCTCGAATTAGGGTTTGTTTTCTGAACCCCTAAGACATCTTCAAATTTTGCATATGATATATCATTGGATAGCTCTTGAGTAGTCTTTTCCAAATATATGATAAGAAATTATGCATGTTTTTTACCATTTTAATCAACTTTGACGAACCTTTGACCACCTTTTGTTGACTGCTCCTCTTTTTGTTATTGTGCACCTCCTTGTGGAATGTTGCTTATTTTCCCACAAACCCCTCCTAACCTGATTCAAGGGGTATATACCAAGATATGTTTATTTAGTGGGTGAAATTTCGTTATTGTAGATATCTGTATACTTTTGAAATCAACTCCCATGTGGTGTCATGCAAGTATCCACTAGTACACACAAGGACCTTGTCATGACGAGTCCCCTCCCCCCCCCCCCCCCAAAAAAAACAACACACCACAAAGAGAACTCACTCATCCCTACTCTTCTCAACCAAGTACTACTTGGAAGGATAGAGACAAATATATGGGATGCTAATACTGACATTACAAATATGTCAGTTACAGATAGAATGTAAACACATATCTCTCTCTCTCTCACACACACACACATACATATAATATGATTTTGTTTAGTATGTAAAATCTATTGAAGTGGTTTCTTCAACCATTTCACTAACTTCATGTTGTCGCCATACTTTGTGTATCTTATATGTGTGCTCTTGTTTATGTATGCATGTTCTTTTATGCATGTTATTTATGTGTCTATCCTAGTTAACACAATGTAGATGGTATTGCAAATAAAGGCTCTAGCTTTGATACCAAATTATTAGCAAAAAGACCGAGATAGATACAAGTATACACACCAAGAGAGCAATATGGAGAAGAGAGAGAGGTCAAAAATTGTAATGAGTCATGACTCCAACTAACTACAAGCGCTACAAGTGAATGTATGTACAAGAGAATATAAAAGTTCAAAGAACTAAAACACTAGACTTACACAACTCATACTAGCCAAAGAGAGCTATCCAAGGGTGTTAATAAAGAGCCTAAATGTAAAAGAGGCTGCCCACAACTCCAAAAGCTCCTCCAACTACAAGTGTGCAAGATAAAGCATGCACACACTCCAAGGATAGCACTCAGCTACTGCCCTTAACTCCAAGCAAGAGAACACTTCAAGTATGCTATGTGATGATACAACAAGCCTCCAAGCTTTTCTTCATACATACAAGAAAGCCAAGGTGAAAAACTGCCACGAAAGTGCTAGTAATATCTTTCATTTTTTGTAAATTTATATAATTAATATTTAAGCTTTTCAATATTGCTTTTATTGGTGCCACATGGCTGTCATCGATTGACTTTACCCATATGATGTGGCATATTTAATTTTTATGACAAATGTCCTAGCTTCCCACATGCTTTTCATAGGTTGTTGACTTTGTGACAAGAATTAGGGTTCGACTTTCATGAGGTTAGTATGTCAAATGGTGAAGTATTATTGACCAATTTTTTACCATTTCTTATCAAACCCAAGTAATGACAAAAATAAACCCATATAAGCTGAAAAAAATAATTTCCAAAATCTATATAATATATATAAATGAATTTATCCTTCAAAAAATCCTATAAAAAGAAGATTGTCATTATTTTAAGAAACCTACTCAGTACATAGATGAATGCAAAATTAGAAAAGCTAAACTTAAAAGAAAATTTGGTAATGTTTAGATGATGAAGATGAAAATTCAACATCTAGTTAAATTAATTAGAAAAACCGGAATTCGAACATAGTAAGTGATTATGACAAAGATTTTGTGTTTCTTGCAATTAGTGCTATAGACAAAGAAAAGATTTGTTCTTTTCCTAAGTCTAATGTTTGGTTGATTGATAGTGGTGTATGAAAACACATCACTCTGCATCTAGACTTGTTTTCAACCATCTATCTCCGAAACCAAATTTGTTGATGACTTATGCAAATAACCAAAGTCTTCTTCCTCATGGCATTGGGACCATCTTCTTGGAAACTAAGAGTCGTGGAACATACAACTCCTTGATGTTTTTTGGCCTCACATAGCTAGAAAGTCGATTTCTCTTCTTGCATACTCAAAGATATCTCGATTATTACTTTAGATGGGAATAAGTGTCTTGTGATTGATTTAAGAAAAAGGAAGTTTTCTTTTCTAGTATTATATTAAAAGGTTAAGTGAACTTGATTATGCAAATATCAAGAAAACTTTTGTGAGTAAAGGAAAAATCTAGTTGTACTTTTGAATTTACTAAGTTTGTTTTGGATTCTTTACTCGATTTGAATAATTATGATGTTTCTAATGTTTTGGATAATTATGTGAACTTGTAAACTTGTTCCAAGTGCTTTTCTACTTCAACCTATGTTAAGCCGAAGGTTTTTTCTTTCATTTGGGAGAATTTCATCACGAAAAACCTTCTTTTTCACGATAAAAGTGCTGTTTTTGGAGGATTACTTCAGCCCAGAGCAAAGCTGAAGCAAATTTTATGATTTTTAAAGAGTTTCATCGCGAAGAAAGTTTCTGCGGGCCAAGAGGATCACTTTGGGCATCTCAACAGCCCATAACAAGCTGTTTTCAAGTGTTTTGCAGGCCTAAACAGGTGTTTCACAGGTCATAACAGCAATACACAGGTCTAGTACCCTATGTATTGGATTGTGGCAAAAGAAATTGCTTATGTACAGCAATTTGTGGCATTTTTCTGAGAATTCCAGAAATTTCTGAAGCAAAATTTGGGGCTTTTGCTCCTATTCGGTTCTAAAGGATGCGTTATGGCTTTATGTACATTGAGGTCAAAAGAAGTCAAATTTGTTGATTTCAAGCACAAATTAACTTGCTGGAATTTTCTGCAAAATTTTTCAGAAAATTTCAGATTTTGATTTTATGCTCCATTTTGCTCCTACATGTGTTTGAAGCTATTGTGCACTATTTTTAGAGGTGGTACCCTGATTTTGGTGTGTTTTGCCCAGAATTCCAGCACACTAACCTCTTCATTGTGCAATTATGGCGTCATCTTCCTCATATGTGAAGAATCTATTTGAGATTCGATGATTTGAGGGAACAGGTTTCGACTAGTAGAAGGAGAGAATGCAAGGTATTCTCTTTATGAAGGATTGTGACAGGGCATTGGAGGCGGAAAAATCAGAGGACATCTCACAAGATGCACGGCTGATCTTGAACAAGAACGTTGTTACATATATCAAGATGGATGTCTCTGATGAAAACTTGGTAGATCTCAAAGGTTTGACCTCTGCTTCAAAAATATGGGCAAAGCTGAAAGAAACTTATGAAAACACTACGCTTGTTGACCAAGTGCATTTGATGCGGAAACTTGTTGGCATGCAGCTAGATGAGTCCAGAAGTGAAGCTGAACACTTCTCTCTCTTTACAGGTACTTTGTCAGAGTTGCACTCTGTAGGACTGAAGTATGGTTCCTTTTGATGACAAGCTTAAAGCCATTTTCTTGCTTATGGCATTGCCTGACTCTTGGGAGACATCGGTAATCTCAATCCAATAACCCCAACTTGACCTTTGATGGTGTTAGGGGTTCTATACTTAAAGAAGAGATCAAGAGAAAAGCAAGTGGTGAAGGTGGAAGCTCAGGCAACATGGTTAGAGGCAGAACAAATAAGAGTAGTAATAATGCACAAAGGAACAAGAGTAAGAGCAGGAAAAGGGGTAATGGGAGCAAGGGTAAAAACAATGATGTGACATGCTATCAGTGTGGAAGGAAAGGCCACAAGATACCTGATTGCTTCTATTACAAGGCACATCTTGAAAGAAAGAAGAATGTTGGAGATAAGAAGAAGGAGAAGAAAGAAGACAAGACTGACGCACAGGACAGCCAAAAGGACAAGGCCAATGTGGACTCTAATGTAGTCATAGAAGAGCTATCAGATGTTGAGGATATTTTATGCACTACTTTATCAACTCATGATACTTATGCATTTGATTCCTCTCTACATGTTCATTCACAGGACATGTCGATCACCAAAAGTGATCTTATTGATGCTTTGCTGACCATTAATGACTCCTATCAAGGAGTGTTTTTCTACTTTTACTGCAAGCAGCCATGGCCATGTATACCTTGGAAACAATCACGCATGTTCCATTGAGGGTATTGGCACAGTGCATTTCTCTACAAATGGCACTAATGAGTTCGTCTTGCATAATGTGCGTTATGTACCAGGGATCAAGAAAAGCTTGCTTTCTGTGGGTCAAATGGATATGCATGGTTATAGCATTCTCTTTGAGAGAGGATCATGGAAAATGACAAAGGGATCAAGGCTGATTGTGAAAGGCACAAGGAAGGGAACTCTCTATTGCTTGCATGGAAAAGCCTTATCAGGGAAGTTTATTGCTTTAGCTGAAGTTCACTCCCATATGGAGTTGTGGCATAAGAGACTTGGCCACTTGAGGCAGAAGGGTCTCACTAGGCTTTGTAACTTAAATAAGCTTGATGTTAAAGGCACAAAGCTTGATTTTTGTAATGAATGTCAATATGGAAAGCAAGTGAAACGTTCCTTTTACTGTGGTATGTCTCGTAAGTCTTGTGTACTTGATCTTGTTCATTCTGATGTATGTAACATGCCTACCAAATCTATGGGGGGTGCTTTGTATTTCATTTCTTTTGTTGATGACTTTTCTAGAAAAATTTGGGTTCAATTGCTTGAGTCTAAGGATTAATCATTTGCTGCATTTAAGCATTTTCATGCATTTGTGACCACCCAAACAGGTAAAAGGCTGAAATGCCTACGTACAGATAATAGGGGTGAATACACAAGTGCTGAATTTAAGAAATTTTGTGAAAATTTGGGCATTAAGAGGGAGCTTATTGTTCCATACAGCCCCTCTTATAATGGTGTGGCTGAACGCTATAATAGGACACTTTGTGAGAGGGTGAGATGCATGCTGTCCACAACTAATCTCCCTCATGGATTTTGGGGAGAGGCACTCAAAACTGCAGTACATATATGCAATAGATCCCCTCACATGTCTTTGAAAGGTGACATACCTGAAGAGGTTTGGTCTGGCAAACCTACTTCAAATGATCACTTATATATCTTTGGTTGCGAGGCTTTTGTGCATATAAGGCCTAAGCTCAGAAACAAACTTGATGCTAAGTCCATAAAAGGCCTCTTCATGGGATATGGTGAAGAAGGTGAGATGGGCTACAGAATTTGGATACCTCAGCTCAAGAAAGTTGCGCGCAGCCGGGATGTTGTTTTTAATGAGGCGAGGATGCTTCAAAACAATAAGAGATGACCATAAAAGGGTCAGATTTCAGCATGACCATCCACCTGTTAGGCCCAATTTTGACCCTAAGGATGCACCACAAAAGACTGAAAATATTGATGATCCAGTGGTTTTTGAGCAAGAAGATAATGGACAACAAGATGAGGCTCCTAAAGGGCATATGCAGCCACCTATTCATGCTGAAAACACGGCTGGAAATGATGTACAGAAGCCCGTTAACAATGAAGAAGTTAATGTACCTCCTGATGTAGATCCATTGCCTAGTAATGTGGATCATTGGGTAAGAAGATCTATACGTCCTAGGAGGCCAGTGAATAGATATGATCCCTCTATACATTATATTATGTTATCATATGAGGGTGAGCCTCTTACTTATAAGGAGGCAAAGCTATGTGAGCACAAGAAGAAGTGGGAGTTAGCCATGCAAGAAGAGATAAAGGCCTTGCATGCAAATGATACTTGGTATTTGGTTGAGTTACCCAAAGGAAGGAAGGCCATTCCCAACAAGTGGGTGTACAAAATCAAAACTGTTGATGGCAAACCCAAGTATAAGGCAAGGCTGGTTGCTAAGGGATATGCCCAAAAAGAGGGCATTGATTTCCAAGAAGTGTTCTCTCCAGTGGTGAAAATGACCACTTTATGTGTGTTGTTTGCTCTCACGGCTGCCTTGGATTTAGAATTATTCCAAATGGATGTTAAAACAGCCTTTTTGCATGGTGATTTAGATGAAGAGCTGTACATGAAACAGCGAGATGGATATGCCATTCCTGGAAAAAAGCATCTGGTATGCAAACTGAAAAGGAGCTTATATGGGCTGAAACAGGCCCCAAGACAATGACATAAGAAGTTTGATGCATTTATGCTCAAACATGGGTTTAAAAGAAGCCATGCAGATCACTGTTTGTACACCAACAAGGATGAGGATGGCATCCCAATTATTTTTGTATTGTATGTAGATGATATGCTGCTGGCTGGGAAGAAAAAGAGCACTCTGAATGCTCTAAAACAGCAGCTGAACTCTGCATTCTCAATGAAAGACCTTGGGGAAGCTAAGCATATTCTTGGTATGCGTATAAAAACGGAAAGGCAGCAGCATATTTTGCACGTATCCCAAGAAAAGTACATTGAAAAAGTGTGATAGCTTCCCATGACTGTGTGATTACCATGGAAGATTGATTATGCTTCACAAGATAGATGCATTAAATAAGCATATTTGTTGACAATCATATGAAACAGTTTAAATGTTAAAATGTTGAACACTTGCTAAAGCAAAAGTTTTTCTTTCAAAATACTTTGTGCATCTTTCGGCAATACAAGTAGATTTACACAAAAGCAAGCCAATACACACCTTTGAATACCGAAACTTGCTGAAGCTGCTCATCAAAAGACGTATGGGCATGCAACAAAAAAGTCTGAATTGAAAAACCTGAACTACAACAGCTAGCATTTATTAAATTACTACAAGTATCACACTGAAGATATCTCATTCAACACCTTGACGGAAATGTTAACGAAAACAGAGAATTGGGAAATGCATACAATTTCATAAAACATATTCTTTCACTAAGTATCTCAATCTCGAGAATACTCTGCGTGGTGAAAAACCTGAGTGTTTAAGGTGTACAATATTTATCTCCGAATAAGAGATATAAACGTAGTGAGTTATGGTCCGTTATCAGAATTGAAGTTACTTCACATACATCCCCAGATAAGCATCTCCCCTGCTGACATACACCTCCACTCTTAAAAGACACATCGTGCGTGAAAAATGTCTTGCACATGCCGTTTTCAGAAAACTTACTTGGCTATGATGCAAATAGCACCGAATTTTCAAGGATGCATCATCCTCACTTGAAGCCTCCTGAAAAACTACGAGTTTTCCTGAATGATCTGATGTGAGTGTTGCTACAACAGATACTGAAGATCCCCAACTAAAAAGAGGTTTTTTTTGAGAGGAATTCGAAGGCGAATTATCTGCATTTGATGACAGCTGAGAAAGCCAAATATCCGTAAAGACTTGTGGTTGTGGCAAAGGAGAAACTGCCATCCTTCTGCCAAAACGTCAAAAAGCAAGGTGTAAATACAAGGAATGACAGGGACCACAGATGAGAGCTGAAGTCCGAACCAATGGTAAAAGAGTAAACGATACAACCAGAACTTTGGGAGTACAAATAGTAACAAAAAAGAGAAAAAGGAAGAAGAGAATAGAGGGAGATAAAGAAAGGGAACGAAAACAGGGCTTCGATGTCTGAATTACAGAAGGAGAGCTGTGAAAATTATTGCCTACTGTTTGCAAGAATGAAATCGGCTGTCGTCGAGTCAACTAGTGCCGCTTGGGGTTGTCGTCTACGAGCTTACAGCCGCAAGCCAGTGTCTTAACCCCACCTTTTTGGCCTATGATTGTAGGGTTCAAATATTTAACTTGCATTGTTGAACAGTATAGTGCGTATCACATCTGAGGTCAAAAATTGCAAAATATATCATTTACAAGGATTAGAGAGACTGCTTACGCTACAGTTTAGTGCAGCGATGCGGAAATTGCCATGTTCGAAAAGCGGGAAAGCCTAAAAAGCTTACACCGTACATTGCTTGTTCGCGAAGTCTTTTCGTCCATTTTTCACTTTTCAGCCAAAAATTTCAGGTTCATCGTAAATTGCCTATGGGATTGGGCTGGAAGTTCCATGAAACCCACGCCGCGATTGACATACCAATTATGGCAATGTTATGAATGTGATGAATAGCCTATCATCCACATAGACGATTGGGAAAATGCATTTGTGGAGCCATAATTATTTTAATTATTATTTCAATTAATTATTATGGATGTGATCATGAATAGCCTATCATCCATATAGACTATTGAAAAAATGGATTTGTGGAACTCTGAATTTTATGCACGTGTGAAAGCTCAAAAGGTTGTCCAAGTAGTTCAGAACGTTCTCTTATTTCCTAAGTGAAAAACTTTTTGTCAAGCTCAACAATGTATATGACTCATTTAGCCCATGAGTCATCTTTCATCAATTCACATAGGTATCATTGATGGATTGATTTTTCTTCATGGTCACAAGTACTATCTTCATTATGTCTACAATTGGTATTCTTAACTAACAAATACAAGTATTTCCATTAAGTCTACAATTGTTATACTTATTTAAGAAATAGAATTGTCCATTGTATTTGACTTTTTTAAGTGTGCGTATGTATGCATATATGTATGTATGTAGTACATACATTTGTATGTATGCATTCATACATGTATGTATTTGTATGTATGCATGCACACATGTAGGTAAATGGTGACTTTTTTTGGAGCCAATTTTTTAACTTGTTTTTTTCAAATTTTGAATTACTCACAAAATAGAGAAAGATAAGAGATTGAATATAAGATTGGGTACAATCTTTCCCTACATACTCTGATGGACGAGTCTATCAGAGTATGTGTATTTATAAGTATTTTTCATTATATTCTGAATAGAAGATACATGAGGGTGGCACCTCGAAAAGCGTACATTTACGAAAATTTATTTTATTTACAAAATCGTCGCTTTCTACGTGATCTACTATTTTTACAAAAATGACGCTTTCTAAGCGATCTACTATTTGTACAAAAAAATATCTAAGATACTATCTTTTAACTATTTTCAAAAATATCTGAATAACTCCACGCACGTTCACGCACTCATGGTTCTTCACCTACTAAATCAAAACACAATCACATTAAAAAACTCAAAGCATTAAAATCCATATAACATTCCATTATTCCATAAAGTATCACATGTCTCCCAATTGACGAGCAGCTGTCCTCAATTCATAAGAATAAAATAGACATGGATAGTCAAAGATATGTCCCATCATTGATAAACATGTTCCATGTAAAAACTCATGCATGGAAATGGAAAACTGGAGGTTCGTGACTGTGAATGATATGCAGAGCTAGAGTCTATTTTGGAACCTAAATTTTGAAATAATGCACTCCAAAAGTGATTTCAAAAAATGAACATCTTGATTTGGAAATCCATGATGCAAAAAAAAATAAATTTAATTAATAACTTACAATGATGAAGAAAAATACATTTAATAAATAACTTAGCAAAATCCTCTGTAGTATGGATAGGATCCATGGCCTTATATATAACCAAACCTATTATTAAACATGAAAAAAGAATGTTTGCAATATTTAAATTGAATAGAAAAGGAAAGGTTTTTGTCTTGGAAATATATATATAATAAATAAAAGAAATAAATGAGAATGTTAAATAAATAAATAAATAAGGGAAAGAGAGTGTCAGAAGTTATGTTAAATGTCAATTAAAAGAAATAGAGTATCAATAAGTGAAAATAGGGTAGTGGATAAAACATACCTCTTGTAAGTGAGAGGTGGTGGATTCAAATCCCCTACATGCTAACTAGGGGAATATGTAAGCTAACTAGAGAAATAAGTAAGCTAACTAGGGAAATAAGGAAGTTGTTATTGCCAATTATTAGTTAGAGAAGGTTCGTGCATAGCCAATAGAACCAAAGAGAACCAAAGTGAACCGAGAAAACCATGAGTGACAAAGATGTCAAAGTTATGCCTTAGTCGATGCCTTGGAGTAAGTTGCAGGAGTAACTGCATGGATAACCGAGTTAATAAATGAATTTGATAAACAAATCGAACCGGAATAGGAACAATGCATGATGCACAGTGAGCATAGTGAGCATAGCGAGCAAAGTGAGTGCAGTGTGACAGTGAGCACATTGAGTACAGTGTGATAGTGAGCACAGTGAGCGCAATGAGCACAATGTGACAGTGAGCACAATGCAAAAATTCAAAACAAAAAATCAAAAAAGACACGAGCAAAAAAAAACATAATTTGGCAAATGCAAACATGGACCGCACGAGAATTGACGAATTGAAATGGATGTTGAATAGCGAACGGATGTCGCGAATCACAAATGGACACCAAGGAGTACACCTCCGCAAACGCACGTAGGCTCTGATACCACTGTTGACCAGATCTTGCAGATGCATGTACGTAGAGATAGTACAAAAATGAAATCTCACAAAAGTACTCACAAAATAGAGAGAAATAAGAGACTAACACAAGATTGGGTAAAATCTCCTCCCACATACTCTAATGGACGATTCTATCAGAGTATGTGTATTTATAGACATTTCTCATTATGTCCTGAATAGAAGATACATGAGGGTAGTGCTTCGAAAAGTGGCCCATGTGAAGATCTATATATCATTGCACATTAGTGAACCCTTCATCTAGAGTTCGTTTAGATCTCAATCTAAGCTCCATACTATGAGTGCACCAATGGATAGCACCTTCATTGTATCTTCATTCCACTTGGCAATTTGAGAATTTGAGTTCTCTATCCCTCGGTCCACATCTCTTTGTATTTGCATTTGTCTCAAATCTACTATTGGTCTATTCCATTGTGTTATTATTTCTTACATGATATGAGAGCTCGGGAAGTTCTGAGTGGCATAGAAGAAGAAATGCAAAGGCTTCACTGACAAAGGAGAGAAGATGCCAAGCGGTGTGGCATCATCTATGATTGGGAATCAAGGTGGCTCATCAATAGGAGTAGGTGGAGCACAAGCAAGAGAAGCAATGATGCCAATCATCCCAATGTTGTAGATACAACCACTAGCCTTCACAACAGGTAAGTTTGATGGTACAAATTACACTCTTTGGAAGTTTAAAATCACTTCTATCCATGATTGATATGAGCTTCTAGATATTGTTCTTGGGATTGATCATGATCCCAAGAAACAATTGATCCGAATAATCATGATCAAATGATTCCCCTTGATGTTGATCTTCTATGTCCTTGGAAACATAGACATGTAAATGAACTTTGTGCTCTAGTTACAAGTATTATTGATAATATTATGACTCTCATTCTGCATACTTCCAAAGCTTGTGAAGCATTGAACATATTGAGCAATCAATATTCAGGAAGGCATTTCCACAAGAAATCAAGAATAGAGCAAACTATTTTATAGCTTTTGTGCATGCTAAATTATGTGGAAAAGTGCCTACACATGCCTTGGGTGGATCTTCCTACTTCATGTTACACGTCAATGACTATAGCATGAACATGTGGGTGTACTTCCTTCACAATAAGGCTCTAGCTTTTGGTAAGTTTAAATAATGGGAAGATGAAGAAATGCAGGACAAACTATGGTGTTGAGTTTACATCAATAGAGTTTGAAGATTTTGCAAGACTAAAGGAATTAAGCATCAGCTCATAGTGGCACATAGCCCTCAACAAAATGGCATTGCATAATGTCAAAATCAAACCATTATGAGATGGAAAGATGCATGTTGAAGAGAAAGGAAATAAGCTTCAACCTAAAACTTCAAATGTATCTTCTTAAGATGCAATGAGGATAAGATTTATGACCCCGAGGCTAAGAAGATCATGGAAAGTTGTGATGTGGTGATTAAAGAAGAGTGGCCACATGCAATGGAGGAGGAATAGAGAACTTCCACTTTATCATCAGGTGAAGGGGAATTCCATTATGAACTTAGCCCACGAGCTATCCCTTCTACACGAGAGAGTGAAGCATCATCTTTAGATGATGAGTCTAAAATTCATCAACCTGTCATCATCCAAGTGGAAAAGCCATTGCATGTTGGGTGATGCATCTCTATGATTCTGGAAACCCCATCTCAGGGTCACTGGAACATTTTGTAGATGGACCAAGGGAATCACATAGAATAGAGGAGCAAAGACAAGTAAGCGCCCATATTGTAAGTATAGCCATGATGGCTGATCTCATTCAAGAATAAGCAAAGGAACTAGCAAATGTGGAAGAGGCACTCTTTGATCCCAATTGGAGGTCTACTTTGCAAACAAAACATGACAATTTCATGAAGAATGGGACTTGGGAGATAATGGATCAATCCCCTAAGCACAACGTCATTGGCACCAAGTGGGTTTAGAAGCTAAAGTACAAGGTTGTTGGTAATTTGGAGAAGTACAAAGTGAGAC
Organism: Ceratopteris richardii; assembly: GCA_020310875.1. Classification (NCBI taxonomy): domain Eukaryota; kingdom Viridiplantae; phylum Streptophyta; class Polypodiopsida; order Polypodiales; family Pteridaceae; genus Ceratopteris; species Ceratopteris richardii. Next base: position 42,758,285 of record CM035411.1, on the reverse strand, counting down.
CTATTACACATAGCTATTAACAAGTTGAAGGGATTTAGTTTTATGAATCATTTGCCCCAACTACAAGGCCCTGACTACTATCGGAGTAGTACTATCTATGGCCATACATAAACGATGGCTTATTTATCACATGTATGTCAAATCAGCATTCCAAAATGGAGATCTCAAGGAGTAGGTATGTGTCTCTCAACCACTAGGGGATCCTCATTCAAAGAACAAGGTATATAAGTTGAAGAAGGCGTTATGCGATAAAACAAGCCCTTGGAGCATGGTACCAATGGTAGATAATTATCTCTTGGATATGAGAGCTTGTATGTTTTAAAGAGAGGAGATTGTACTCTATGTTAATGACCTTGTGATTATAGGAAAGAATGATGCTCTTCTTCAACAACCCAAAGATGCATTTAGTTCAAAATTTGAAATGACAAACTTAAGCTTAATGCATTATTGCTTAGGCCTTGAAGTGTGGCAAGAACCAAGCAAGATTTTCATCTCTCAACAAAAGTATGCAAGAAATATTTTGAAGGCCTTTGACATGGAGGGTTGTAAGGAGATTTTTGCACCTATGGAGGTCAATGCAAAACTATATATTAAAGATACTTCACCTCTAGTGGATATTAGAGATAAAACAAATTAGTTGGAAGTATCATATACTTGTGCCATAGCAGACCAGATATGTCCTATACTGGCAACTGCCAATGCACTCTAACTGTCAGTGAAGATGGTGGTGGCAGAAGACTGACCAACACCCAAATCAGTTATAAGGCTTCTAAGCCACACGCACTCAATAGTCGCTGTGAAAGCTGCCCTATACTCAGCCTCACAACTAGAAGTGGCCATAATAGGCTTCTTCTTGCACAACCAAGATATGCATGAAGCAAAAACCACTAGTGGACACACGAGTTTCATAGCAACGAGCCTAGACATAGTAAAAAAAAAGCATGTAAATCTGGTAGTAGTCATCCCCCCTTCAGATAAAACAATCCTAGTTGGGTACCACTTAAGTAGCGAAGGATGTGCTTAACTACCTACTAATGCTTGACACCTGGGCAATTCATAAACTTGAACATTTGTGAGACAGCAAACTGAATATCACACTGACTTATACATAAGTAAATAAAGCATCCAGTAGCATGTTGATAGAGAACAACATCAAATGCATCTCCATTATCATGAAGACTCAACCGTAAAAATGTTTCCATGGGAGTGGCAATAGGTTTTTAGTCTTCAAGGCCAAACATTGTAATAATGTGTCAATATATATTGTTTGTTTCTACCATTAACTTGCATAAATTGAATGGCTAAATAATGATGCAAATGCCCCAAATTTGGCATTTGAAATGAGACATGCAAATCAGCCTTAAAATAAGCAATATGCTTCTCATTAGGACTAGTGAGCAACATGTCATCAACATTGACAACAACGATCAAAAGCACATCATTTGCATGCTTAACATATAAGGTGCTTTTAGTTGGACTGTTCTCAAAACGATATGCAAAAAAGTAGGCATGTATCTTTTCATACCAAGCATGTGGTGCTTGCCTCAAAACATATAATGCCTTTTTCAACCTACACACTTTTTTTCATGCCCTTTTTGAACAAAACCAGAAGGCTAAAAAGCATACACTTCTTCATGTAAGTCACCATTCAAAATGCAATTTTAATATCCAACTAATGTACATTCCAACCATGATGAGTTGCAAGTGCACAGATGCTACAAACAGTAGTCATTTGGCATGTGGGAGCAAAGGTCTCATCAAAATCAATGCGTCTTTTTTTAACATAACATTTTGCAACAAGCCTAGCCTTATACCTATGAACTATTCCATTAGGCTTATGCTTCAGCTTGTATACCCAATTAGTGCCAATGGTCTTCTTTCCATGAGGTAAATCACATAAAGCCTAGGTACCATTCTTCATAATAGCATCATATTCTGATTGCATAGCAACCATCCAATTTTATGAATTTTGTGCTTCATCAAATGAAACAGGCGCATTCTCATCACAAAGACTAGAGGCAGCCATAGCATAACAATCTGATGCAAATTGTAAGAGCCTCAATGAGTATGATATGAAAAAGATGCATCTATTTTTCGATGTCATAAAGCCTAAACCATCCATTTTGGCATAGTTTATGCCTCTTCTATATCAGCCCTCATGAGCAAGTGCATCATGTAAGTGTGCATAAAAAATGGAATGATCTGCATTATCACATGAAACCTATAAAGGTTGAGAAATTGCCTCATTTGGACCACCACTTGATTGTCCACTTGTAAAAAGAGCCAGCAAGGTGACATACACATCTCTATAGCTAAGAAAATTCTCCTTGGCACATGAAAGTAATGGCGCATGTTCCACAAAAAGAACATCACGGCGAACCAAAATGCATTTAGTACATGGATGATACAGATGATAGCCTTTGATTTTAGAATTGTATCCAACAAAAATACATTTCACTACTTTATCATCCAATTTCTTGTGTTAATGTTCAGACACTAATGCATATGCTAGATAGCCAAAAACACGCAGATGAGCAATAGATGTCTTGCAACCATGCCAAGCCTCAAATGGAGTGATAGACTATAATGCTTTGGTGGGACACCTATTAAGTACATATGTTGCACACATAACATCCTCAAGCTAGAAGTTATGTGGTAATGCCTGACTTTTGACCATACACCTCGCCATCTCCATGAGAGACACATTCTTTCTTTTAGCAATTCCATTCTATTGAGGTGTATAGTGCACTATACACTGATGCTTTATCCCACATTCAACCAGAAATGCATTAAAATCAAAAGACATGTATTCCCCCCCCTCAATCAGAATGAAGGGTGCCCATTTTACATGCTAGCATATTTTTAGCCAAAACCAAAAACTATTCAAAGCACAAATACTTCGGACTTTGCTTTCAATGGATACACCCATGCATGCCTGGAAAAATCATCAATAAAAGTCACAAAGTAAAGGTAGTTCCCAAAAGAGGGTGTCTGTAGAGGACCACATGCATCACTGTGAACAAGTTGCAAATTTTTATTAGCTCAAACTAAACCATCTTTTGGGAATGAGGAACACTGCATTTTGCCTAAAATACAGCCTTCACAAGCATGTTTACAAGTGCCTCAAGTTTGGGCAGAGAGGACACCATTCCAGATTTTTGAAAGCATAACAAATTAGCAAAATTTAGATGACCAAAGTGTGCATGCCAAAGTTTTGCATTTGAGATAGCTTGAGAATTATGTACAACACATGTTGAATCATTTACAAATTTTACATAGTCTATGAGCTCATATAACCCACCACATAAAATGCCAAAAGCAATAATAACATCACCATTTGAGGGATCATGGATTGTACATTTGTGATCAACAAATTTGAAAACCAAGCTAATCTTGTCTAATGCCGAAACTGGTAATAAATTTTTCTTGATCACTGGTACAAGCGCAACATTTGCCAATGTAAAAGAACTACCACTAGTAGTAGTGAGAATGATCTTATCGATTCCCATTACAGGATAAGAGGAGTTGTTGGCACATGTGATAGTATTACTTGTAGGGGCTAGCTCAAGTGAAGTGAAAAAATTGTACTGTGAGATAGTATGTTTGGTTGCCCCACTATCAAAGTACCAAACATGTGAGTCTACTGTTACCGTTAGTGTCCATTTGGAAGACCAAATGGCCACCGGACACTTCTTTGTATATGTTCTTTAATAAAACATATAGTGGCCTGGTCAGTCATAGACTATAAGTTCGACCGCATTTGCAAGACCTAAGAAGTTTGTCTTCGTGCTCCTTGTGTACTATGTTTTCTGTGTATTCTGCAGCCTGTGTGCGGAGTACTGCGTGCGGCCTTAGGAGATCGATTTTCTACTCCGAGCATATCGTCGTGGAGCTCTCGAGAAGGAGAGCGCACTGTGGTGCATCACCATTAAAATACTACTCACTGGTATCAAAGCAGTTCGAGGCAAAAGCTTTGTTCCTTTTGTGCGAGCAAAGCGAGAACCCCCCCAGGCTTTCTCTAAGGCTTAAGACTAAGGCAGCGACCAAGGCATAGACCTTGGTTATTTTGTCATCCGAGTCACTGTTGGCGCCGTTGGCGCTACGTGAGGGAGGACCTCAACAATCAAGGAATATAGAGAGTTCTCGGTACTTCCCGAGAGGTCACCCATCCCATTACTGTTCCCCCCCAGAGCTCGCTTAACCGTGGCAATCTCTTTCCACTAAGATACACTCTTGTGGTGTTTGAAGAAGGGGAAAGAGTAAGGTTGACATTACCTTGAACAAGTTTTGGTCCCTCAAAGCTTCATTCTTTGCTTTCAAAGCCTATTTCTGAAGCATTTTTGCGGTGTCTTTTGGAGCCATTTTGGAGTACTATCGCACATAGTTCTCTTCACACAGGTCCAAGAACATCAAGAAGAGTGTTCTTTGTACTTCTCAAACAATAAATATCAACCTTTGGGGTTGTATTTTCAGTCACACTCGTAAAACTAGAGGTTTCTCGAGAGGTTTTCATTTTTGGTGGGAGCGGTCGCTGCAAATTTATGCAGGTTTTTTAAGCATAAAACATTAGAGTTGACAGACACTTGCAGGTGTTATTGGCAAGTTTTTGGGCTGTGTATTCAAACTTTTAGTGTCATTTTACTGCATATATTGAGCACATACACACCATGTACGCTTCTGTGGATACCGCTTATGTACGTCCATGTGGTCATTGATATAGCGGCTACGTTCTTTGCATAAAGCCTTTTGTGTTTGATAAAGAGGGTCATGGTGAGGTTTTCTTAATTGGGAAACAACCAAATATTGGGGTCTCTTCGGTGATGCAGGTGGAAGACTTACCCAGCCTCGCCATAGGAGATGTATGATAGTTGTTCATAGGTGCTTGATAAGCCTAGTTGGCTTCTATTGGGTAACTGATTATATGGAGTGGAGTCAGTGATTCACTATGCAGGTAGACATGTCATTACTTGCAGTTTTATGATACTTTGACACTGTCCATATGCTAATTTTGTAGAGGATACTTTGGCAAAATTTTTCCAGATTTCTGGTTTAGACAACAGTACAGTGGTCGATTTACTCCTTGATACACTTATTTGTTGGTGTTTGGACTCTTCTAGCTCCATTATCATTCTATTCAGTTCTCTACCATCATGGCAATAAAGGTCTCAGGCACATCCGGTGGATCAGGGTCTAGTGCTAGTGTCTTGAGGAGGAGCTATAACTTGCAGGGCAAAGACCATTTTGAGATCCGAAAATTTGATGGCACAAACTTTGCTCTATGGAAGAATCAGATTAAAGATGTGCTGATTCAAAGGAGGCAATGGAAGCCAGTAAATGGGATTTCAAAGAAGCCTACTGATATGGATGAAGATGATTGGGATGAGTTAGATGAAATGGTCAGGTCTACCATTCGCTTGTACCTGGCAGATGATGTTTACTTTATAGTATTAGACTGTGAAAGTGTAGAGGAGCTTTGGAAGAAGTTATGCAATACATATGAAAAAGAGACGGCATCAAATAAAGTGTATCTGATGAGAAAATTATATGACCTTCGTATGAAGGACACAAATAGTGTTGTTGCTCATCTAGATGAGTTTGATGCTATATTCTCTCAGTTACAGGCTCAGAAAATGGATATGGATAATGAAATGAAAGCAGTATTGCTGTTATGCACCCTGCCATCATCATGGGATACGTTTTGCACAGCTATTAGCAACAGTGCACCTGGTGGTAAACTCGTCTATGATGACATGTGTGGAGCACTCTTGAGTGAGGAGATTCGTAGAAAATCTATGGTTGGCACTCAGAGTGGAGATGCATATAATGTTCGTGATTCTTACCAAGGAAATAATCAGCAACGTGGCAAGATGGTCAACGGAATAAGAGTAGAAGTAAACCAAGGAAGAGGGATATCGAATGCCATTATTGTCATAAGAAAGGACACATGAAGAAAGATTGTTATGCATTAAAGAATGCTAACGGTAAAGGGCAGAATGTTGATGGGCATGTTAAATAGTTACCTGCACCATCTACTTCGACTGTGAAGATTGAAGAAATTAATGCTATTTCTGATGTTGCTGATGTGTTGACAATTGATAGTATTGTGCCATCTGAGGCACTTATGGCTGATTCTCTTTCCCACACCTAGCTGCTAGATTTTGGTGCTTCTTTCCATGTGACACCACATAGAGAATGGCTCTCTAATTATGCAGCAAAGTCTCTTGGTACCGTGAGACTTGGTGATTGTTACCAGTGTGATGTTGTGGGGATTGGAGATGTGATTGTGCAGTTCATTGATGGTTCAAAATTTACTATGCATAATGTACGCCATGTATCTCAGTTATCTCGCAGTTTGATGTCAGTTGGTCAACTTGACGACCTTGGTTACAAGGTGGTCTTCTATGCTTAGTCCTTTCGTATATCAAAGGGCAATATGGTTATTGCAAAAGGAAGCAAAGTTGGCTCACTTTATCCTTTATTTGTATCACAGAAAGAACACTTGTTAGTTGTTACTGAACAACCTATGGCTTGTATTTGGCATGGTCGTTTGGGCCATATATCTCATAGTGGAATGGAAAATCTTTCTCGTTCTGGCTACTTACCTGTGTTATCTTTCTCTGATTTTTCATTTTGTGAGCATTGTCAATATGGAAAGCAAACTAGAAATGGGCATAGAATGCACATTGACTCTTCAATTCAGCCTTTATATCTCGTTCATACAGATGTGTGTGGTCCTATGCCCACTAGGTCCTTAGGTGGTTCTCTTTACTTTGTCACTTTCATAGATGATGCTACTAGAAAAGTCTGGGTATATCCTATCAAATCAAAGCATGATGTATTCCCTACTTTCAGAAGATGGCTTGCTTCAGTTGAGACTGAAAAAGGAACTAAGCTTAAGGCTTTATGTTCAGATAATGGGGGTGAGTATAACTCACATGAATTCAGCCTTTTCTGTTAGTCTAGAGGGATTCGTAGAGAGTTTACAACTCCTTATACCCCAGTACAAAATGGTGTAGCTGAGAGGATGAATAGAACTATTCAAGATAGAGTAGTCTCTATGTTGCATCATGCAAACCTCTCAAGGTTTTTGGGTAGAAGCAGTATTGACTGCAGTTCATGTGATTAACCTTTCACCTAGTACTGCCAAAGGACTGAAAGTGGCACAAGAGTTATGGACAGGGAAACCACCATATTATGATAATCTTCGAGTTTTTGGGTGTGAAGCATATGTTCATATACCCAAGAATCTTAGACAAAAGTTGGACCATAAGTCAAAGAAATGCATTTTTCTTGGATATGGTCGAGAAGGAAAATTTGGATATCGCTTATGGGATCCTGAAACATGGTCAGTGATTAGAAGTAGTGATGTCATTTTTAATGAGTCTAAGATGCATAAACAACCCATTAAGGAGGTTGAAGTGAGAAGAGTGGTGTTTGAGGATACTAGTCCTCTGGTTACCATGCATAAAAATGCTGCACATAGGGATGTTCAAGAGAATGTCCATTCAGATCAGTCTGCAGATGTTCCTGTTCAGCAACCATTGTGACGTTCTGCACGTGTCACATCCACCTGATAAATATGTTCCAGGTTTAGATTTTGTTATGCTAACAGATGCCGGTGAGCCTTCTTGCTACAAAGAGGCTATGCAGACAGAGGATCATGTCAAGTGGGAGCGTGCCATGAAGAGTGAGTTGGATTCTATTCACAAGAATGGTACTTGGGACTTAGTATCTTTGCCAAAGGGCAAGAAAGCTTTACCATGTAAATGGGTATATAAGCTAAAATTCACATTAGATAGTGCTTCTCCAAAATATAAAGCACGACTTGTTGCAAAGGGTTTTAAGCAACAGCATGGTGTTGATTTTGAGGAAATCTTCTCTGCAGTGGTCAAGATGGTTACTTTGCGCATGTTACTTGGATTTGTTGCAATGGAGGGCTTAGAGCTAATCCAAATGGATGTGAAAACAACTTTCTTGCATGGAGATCTTATAGATGAGATCTATATGGAACAACCAGAGGATTATGTAGTTCCTGGCAAGGAAAGTCTAGTTTGTAAGCTCAAGAAGAGCTTGTATGGACTTAAACAGTCTCTTAGACAATGGTACCAAAAGTTTGATGCTTTTATGAAGTCCCAAGGCTATTCTCGGAGCAATGAGGATCATTGTCTCTACACAAAGAGATGCTTTGATGGTAGCTTGATATGCTTGATACTTTACGTCGATGATATATTGATTGCTAGGAAGTCCTCTTATGATTTGTCAATTCTCAAAAAGAAGTTGAGTCAGACATTTGATATGAAGGATTTGGGGGATGTCAAACTTATTCTTGGCATGCACATTACTCGTGATAGGAGTAAAAGATGCATATACTTGTCTCAAAGTGAGTACATATCCAAAGTACTTCACCGGTTCAATATGCAAGGTGGAAAGGCATCGAGTACACCTTTACCCATATGTGAAATTGAGCAAGGATGACTGCCCCAAATCAGATGAGGAAAAGGAATTCATGACCAAAATTCCCTATCAGTCTGCTGTTGGTAGTCTCATGTATGTTATGGTAGCTACGAGACTAGACATTGCATTTGCAGTGGGAGTTGTGAGCAGATATATGTCTAATCCTGGCAAGAAACATTGGGAAGCAGTCAAGATGATTTTGAGATATCTGAGTGGCACTAAGGACAAGTGTCTATGCTTAGGTAGAGGGAAAGCATCCATTATTGGTTACACAGATTCTCACTATGTTGGTTGTGTAGACAATCGTAAGTCTACATCAGGGTACATTTTTCATTTTGTTGGAGGTACTATCTCTTGGAGATCTCGTCTTCGAGAATGTACAGCTGTTTCCACCACAGAAGCAGAGTATATTGCAGCAAGTGAGGCATGTAAGGAAGCATTGTGGCTTTCTCGTCTTGCTTGTGATATGGGTTTACCTCAACATGTACCTCGCTTGCTCAGTGATAGTCAGAGTGCCATTGCTTTGGCTAAGAATCCGGTCTATCATGCAAAGACCAAGCACATTGAGGTGAGGTACCACTTCATTAGAGATTGCTTAGCCATTGAGAGCATTATTCTTGAGAAGGTTCACACTTGAGATAATGCTGCAGATGCTTTGACTAAAGCTCTACCACAGGATAGCTTTCGGCACTGTTGTCAGTTGATGGGGATTACTTGATTCTTGATCTTAAGCAATCACTTGTATACTGTGTAACATGCCCATCAGGTGGGAGATATAGTTTGTATACTTACACTTAGGTATTCTTTATCATTCTTTATTTTTCTCCCATAGTTACTCTGGCCATATTGACCTTTAGTGGGAGATTGTTACCGTTAGTGTCCATGTGAAAGGTCAAATGGCCACCGGATACTTGTTTGTATATGTTCTTTAATAAAACATATAGTGGCCTAGTCAGTCACAGATTGTAAGTTCGACCGCATTTGTAAGACGTAAGAAGTTTGTCTTCGTGCTCCCTGTGTACTGTGTTTTCTGCGTATTCTGCAGCCTCTGTGCGGAGTACTGTGTGCGGCCTTAGGAGCTCGATTTTCTACTCTGAGCATATCGTCGTGGAGCTCTCGAGAAGGAGAGCGCACTGTGGTGCATCGCCATCAAAATACTTCATCTACCACATACATACATTGCTCATGAGAACATGGGTCAAAACTACAAACAATAGTAAATGCCCATTCTTCATTCTGCACAAGTAGAGGTCTCTACAACCACCATTCCAACCTCTTTCTTCTTTGCTCCTTTTGCATCCAATTTTGAACAACTCTTTATGACATGATCATTTCCTTTACAGTACTTGCAAAACAATTTTTCCTTTTCTGATTTCTTTTCATCGTTGCCTTCCTTCATTGACCATGTAACATTAAAAAAAAATTGCTTGCTAGTAGATGAGCTCCATTTTCCATTGTCCTTCTGACTAGCTAAGAAAGCTTGATCTGTAACACACATGATCGGCCTGTTCTATCTAGGTTGATCTTCTTGCAACAAAATAGAGAATAAATCCTAGAATGTTAAGGCATTTGGATTGCCTTCCATCATCAATAGAAGAGTAGAAGCAACACGCTGATATGAATCTGGAAGACCATTAAGAATAGTCTTCACAGGTGAACTATCATGTAAGCCTTCATCAACAAAATTCAATTGTTCCTTCAAATCTTTGATCTTTGCCAAAAATTATCCATGGAATCTCCTTCATTCGTATGCTCACTCTCCAACTATTTTCAGAGGTAAGGAACACGAGCCTCGTTTCTTGCCTAGTATAAAGTGGTAAGTGTATCCCAAGCATCCTTTGTTGTTTTGCAAGAGCAAATATGATAAATAATTGATGGACTTTGAGGTTTGCGAAAGCACACAAAGAGCACAAGGAAGAAGAAGAAGCTTGAAGCACAACACACAATACTGAATGTATTACCACCAGAATGTACAAAGATAAGTAACTTGTTAGGGCAATAGGCATATATAAAATCTGGGGAAAAAACCTCCTAAAGAGGGAAAAAATGCCTCGATGGTCCTAGTGTCTTCACACACATCACTACCTAAATATATCAACAAATCCCCTCTAGGAGTGATGCGGTGAACAGTAGAGAACCTCTCCCTGACATAATGATAATGCACCTCAATGTGCTTAGCACGGGCATGGAACACAAGGTTCTTCACAACTGCCAATGCGCTCTGATTGTCAATGAAGATGGTGGTGGCAGAAGACTGACCAACACCCATATCAGCCATAAGGCATTTGAGCCACACACACTCAACAATCGCTATGAAAGCTACCCTATACTCAGCCTCACAACTGGAAGTGGCCATAATAGGTTGCTTCTTGCTCAACCAAGATATGCATGAGCTACCAAGCATGAAGCAAAAACCACTAGTGGACACATGAGTGTCATAGCAACCAGCCCAGTCAGAGTTAGAAAAAGCATGTAAATTATGCAGTAGTGATCCCCCCTTGGGATAAAACAATCCAAGTAGTCAGGTACCACTCAAGTAGCGAAAGATGCGCTTAACTGCCTGGCAATGCTTGATACCTGGGCAATGCATAAAACTGCTGTGAGATAGCAAACTGAATATCTGGTCGAGCAATGCATAAGTAAATCAAGCATCCAATAGTCTGCTGATAGAGAACAACATCAAATGCATCTCGAGCATCATGAAGATTTAATGATAAAGCTGTCTCCATAGGAGTGGCAATAGGTTTGTAGTCTTCAAGGCCAAAACGTTGCAATAATGTGTCAATATATTTCATTTGACACAACGCTATTCTGCCATCAACTTACATAGATTGGATGCCCAAATAATGATGCAAATGCCCCGAATTTGACATCTCAAATGAGGCATGTAGATCAACCTTAAAAACAGCAATATGATTCTCATGAGGACCAATGAGTAGCATGTCATCAACATACACAACAATAAGAAGCACATCATTGGCACACTTAACATATAAGGTGCTTTCAGTTGGACTATTCTCAAAACCATGTGCAATAAGATAGGCATGTATCTTTTCATACTAAGCATGTGGTGCTTGATTTAAACCATATAAGGTCTTCTTTAACATGCACACCTAGTTTTCATGCCCTTTCTGCACAAAGCCAGGGGGCTAAAAAACATACACTTCTTCATGCGAATCACCATTTAAAAATGCAATTTTAATGTCCAAATAATATACATTTCAACCATGATAAGCTGCAAGTGCACAGATGCTACGAACAGTAGTCATTCGACAAGTAGGAGCAAAGGTCTTATCAAAATCAATGCCTCTCTCTTGAGCATAACCCTTTGCAACAAGCCTAGCCTTATACTTGTCAATTGTTCCATCAGGTATACACTTAAGGTTGTATACCCGCTTAGTGCCGATGGCCTTCTTGTTAGGATGAAAGTCACATTACTGCCAAGTACCATTTTTCGTTATAGCACCATATTCAAATTGCATAGCAACCATCCAATTTTTTAAATTTTGTGCTTCATCAAACAAAACAGGCTCATTCTCATCACAGAGACTAGAGGCAGCCATAGCATAGCAATCTGATGCAAAAGAGGTAGTATGAGAGCCTGAACGAGTATGATATGATATAGGTGCATCTAATTTACTGTCACGCAAAGTTTGCACCAGCCTTTTTGGCATAGTTTTTGCCTCCTCAATATTAGCTCTCTCATCAATAGGTGCATGTGACAATATTCCCTATAGGGGCAGGCTCAACTGAAGTGAAGAAACTGCACTGCAAGGTAATATGTTTGGTTGCACCACTATCAAAGTACCAAATATCTGAGTCTACTCCAGACATACATAGTTCAAGAGAATGGGTCAAAACTGCAAATAGTAGTAAATGGCCATTCTTCATTCTGCACTAGATTAGCACACTTTGTTTTTGGTGTAGAGGCCTCTACAACAACCATTCCAACCTCTTTTTTTATTTGCCTCTTTAGTAGCTAGTTTTGGACAACTCTTTATGACACGATCATTTGCTTTAGAGTATTTGTAAAACAATTTCTTCTTTTTTGTTTTCTTCTTGTCTTAGTCATTCTTCTTTGATTGTGCAGAATTAGTAGATTTTTGCTTACTACTAGAAGAGCTCCATTTACCTTTGCCCTTCTGACCAGCCAAAAAGGCTTGATTTGCAACACACATGATGGACGTGTTCTGCACGGATTGATCTTCTTGCAACAAAATAGAGACTAACTCCTCAAATGTTAAGGCATTGGGATTGCCTTTCATCATCAAACAAAGAGTGGAAGCAAAACTCTGATATGTATCAGGAAGACCATTCAGAACAGTTTGCACAAGTGAACTGTTAGGTAACACTTCATCAACAAAAATCAATTGTTCCTTCAAATCTTTGATCTTTGTCAAAAAATTATCCATGGAATCATCTTCATTCATGTGCTCACTCTCCAACTGTTTTCGGAGCTAAGAAACACGAGCCTCATTTCTTGCCTAGTATAAAGTTGTAAGTGTATCCCAAGCATCCTTAGCTGTTTTGCAAGAGTGGATGTGCGAAATAATAGCATGTTTGATAGAAAAGGCTATCAATGCATGTGCTTGAGCTTCTCTGCCATCCCAACAAATTTGCTCTATAGTAGGTGCAACAGGAACCACAACACGAACAAGAACATGAAGAATATCATCATCTTCAATGCCATTTGCATCACCTTTAGCAACTGTGTTTACAGGTGTAATATGACATTTTTCAACACCCTGCACAATATTCCATAGTCCTTTGGCAACCAATACATGATGCATCATATAAGCCCATAATGGGTTATTGGTACCATCCAACTTATCCTCAATAACCAACATACGGAATACATCACTGTTTTCAGCCATGGCCACTGACTAAAATACCCTGATGCAGAAAATTGACTATATCTCAAAAAGTTGAGCAGAATTACCCTATTGAGTTATGCTAAACCCGTAGAAGACTTTGAGATGCTTATACTAGCAAACTGAAACCTATATATATCTTTGGCACAAAAAGATGAAATAGCATGCACAAGCACCATGATAGTGCATTTGGAGGCTAAAATGAGCTCAATATGCTCACCAAATTGTTGGAGTTTGAGGTCTGCGGAAGCACGCAAACAACACAATGAAGAAGAAGAATCTTGAAACACAACACACAATACTGAATGTATTACCACTAGAATGTACAAAGATAAGTAATGTTGATATATTTAGGTACTGATGTGTGTAAACACTCTAAGACTGACTTTTTTCCCTCTTTAGGATGTTTTTTCCCCCGACTTGTATATACGCCTATTGCCCTAATGTGCTACTTATCTTTGTACATTCTAGTGGTAATACATTTAGTATTGTGTGTTGTGCTCCAAGCTTCTTCTTCTTCCTTGTGCTGCTCCTATGCTTTCAAAGACGTCTTACTCCAACAATTGGCATCACAGCAGGTCATCACTTCATCTAGGGCGTCATTGATACCTCCCCGATTGCAGTCTCAAAATTGCACAGAATTTAGTAAGCATACTCAAGGTGTTTCAGAGATAAAAACCGCTTTGCCCTGTGGTGCTGAAATTACGATCTAAGCTCGTTTTAGCCTTTGAATGCACCATCACAGTGCTTGTGTAGGCTATTTTGTCTTTTTGTGCCAAAGATATATACCAGTTTTGGTTCGGCAGTATAAGCATCTCAAAGGCTACGAGAGGTTTAGCAGAACTCGTTAGGGTAGTTCTGTTCAACTTTTTCAAATACAATCATTTTTTTGCATCAGGGTATTTTAGTCAATGGCCATGGCTAAAAGCAGTGATGTATTTTGTATGCTCGCTGTTGAGGATAAGTTGGATGGTACGAATTAGCCATTGTGGGCTTATATGATGCGTCATGTATTGGTTGCAAAAGGACTATGAAATATTGTGTAGGGTGTTGAAAGACATCCTATTACACCTATGAATATAGGTACTACAAATACAGGTACTGAAGTTGATGCAGATGGTGTCCAAGATGGTGATATTCTACAAATTCCTATTCGCGTTATTGTTTCTATTGCACCTACTATAGAGCAAATTCATTGGGATGGCAGAGATGCTCAGGCATATGCATTGATAGATTTTCCTATCAAACACGCCATTATTTCTCACATTCGCTCTTGTAGAACAGCTAAGGATGCTTATAATACACTTACCACATTGTACTAGGCTAGGAATAAGGCTCGTGTTGCTTACCTCCGAAAACAGTTGGAGAGTGAGCACATGAATGAAGATGATTCTATGGATAGTTTTTTGACAAAGATCAAGGATTTGAAGGAATAGTTGATTTCTTCAAATGAAGTCCTTCTTGACAGTTCACTTGTGCAAACTGTTATGAATGGTCTTCCTGACTCATATCAGAGTTTTGCTTCTACTCTTTGTTTGATGATGAAAGGCAATCCAAATGCCTTAAAATTTGAAGAATTAGGTTTTGTTTTGTTGCAGGAAGACCAATCTAGGCAGAACAGGTCTATTATGATTGTTGCAGATCAAACTTTCTTGGCTATTTAGAAGGGCAAAGGTAAATGAATCTCTTCTACTAGTAAGTAGAAATCTGCAAATGCTACACACTCAAAGAAGGAAGACAAAGATGAGAAGAAATAAAAAAAAAAACAAAAATTGTTTTGCAAATACTATAAAGCAAATGATCATGTCATTAAGAGCTGTCCAAAACTGGCTGCTAAAGAGGCAAAGAAGAAAGAGGCTGGAATGGTTGTTGCAGAGGCCTTTACATAAAAAACAGGGTCTGCTAATCTTGTGCAGGAAGAAGAATGGGCGTTTACTACTGTTTGCAGTTTTGACCCATCTTCTCATGAGTAGTGCATTTCTGTAGTAGGCTCAGATGTTTGGTAATTTGATAGTGGGGCTACCAAACATATTACCTCGTAGCGTAGTTTCTTCTCTTCACTCAAGCTTGCCCCTATAGGGAATACTATTACATGAGCCAACAACTCCTCTTATCCTGTTATGGGAGTTGCTAAGATCATTTTGACTATTGCTGATGATAGTTCCTTCACTTTGTCAGATGCTTTATTTGTGCCAAGGATCAAGTAGAACCTATTAATAGTTTTTGCATTAGCCAAGATTGGCTTGGTTGAGAAATTTGTTGATGACAGGTGTACTATTCATGATCTATCAAATGGCAATGTGATTATTGCTTTTGGCATTTTATGTCGTGGACTGTATAAGCTCATACACTATGAAAGATCTATAAATGATTCGACATGTGCAGTACATGATTCTCAGGCTATGTCAGATGCAAACCTTTGGCATGCATGCTTTGGTCATTTGAATTTTTCTAGTTTGCTATGCCTATTCAAATTTGAAATGGTGTGCTCTTTGCCCAAACTTGAGGCACCAAAAAACATGTTTGTGAATGCTGTATTTTGGGCAAAATGAAGCATTCCTCTTTTCCAAAAGATGGTTCAGTTCGGGCTACTCAAGAATTGTAGCTTGTACATAGTGATGTCTGTGGTCCTATGTAGACACCTTCTTTTGGGAACTATCTTTACTTTGTGACTTTCATCAATGATTTTTCCAAGCATGCATGGGTATGTCCATTGAAGGCAAAGTCCGAAGTGTTTATGTGCTTCAAACAATTTCTGGTTTTGGCTGAAAATCTGTCAGCATATAAAATGAGCACCCTCCATTCTGATCGAGGGAGGGGGATATATGTCTTTTGACTTTAATGTATTTCTAGCTGAACATGGGATAAAACATTAGTGTACAGTGTTGTATATACCTCAACAAAATGGATTTGTTGAACGGAAGAACAGGTCACTCATGGAGATGGCGAGGTGTATGGTCAAGAGTCGGGCTTTACCACATAGTTTCTGGCTTGGAGCTGTCATGTGTGCAACATATGTACTTAACAGGTGTCCCACAAAAGCCCTGTAGTCTATCACTCCACACGAGGCTTGGCATGGTTGCAAGCCATCTGTTGCTCATCTACGTGTTTTTGGTTGTTTGGCATATGCATTAGTGCCTGAATAACATCGTAGAAAATTGGATGATAAAGTAGTAAAATGTATTTTTGTTGGGTATAGTTCTGAAAGCAAAGGCTATCATGTGTATCATCCACACACTAAATGCATTCTCATTAGCCATGATGTTGTTTTTGTGGAAGATGCTATTCAGCCCTTACTTTCATGTACTAAGGAGACATTTGTTAGCTCCAAAGACATGCATGATACTTTGCTTCCTCTTTTTACAGGTAGACAATCTAGTGCTGGTCCTAATGAGGCAACTTCTCAGCCTTTGCAGGTTTCATGTGATGATGAAGTTCATTCCACTTCTGATGCAGATTTGCATGATGCACTTGTTGACGAGAGAGTTGATATTGAGCAGGAAAAACTATTCCAAAATAGTTGGTGTAGACTTTGGGTGACAACAAATTTATCATACGCGAGATCCTGGTTGCCTTCATTGAATCCGAGAGCCGAAAGGTGAGGTTCTTTGACATTTCTAAAGGTTCTAAATGTGATCAGCATTAACTCAAATATTTTGAGGCACATCTGTGCCATGATATCTGGTACATTTTTGAATCTGATTGCCCAGTGTTGGATGGTTGAAATCATGTAGCTGACCGTGGGTTGGCCACGAGGGGGTGCTAAGTACACATAGTTCAGCCACTTTTCACATCCTTTAACTGTCAAAACTGTTTTGGTGTACTCCGGTCAAGACCTTCGTCGAAATACAGGGTAGTAGCATGGGTTATACTTGATGTATAAAGGCATGTTATTCCAAGTGCGTACCATCTCAGGGTATGTTTCAAGCAGACGTATCCTCCAGGTAGGTTGAAATATATTCCCGTGCGTGGTGCTTGCAGGAATGTCATCTGGTGCAAACTGTGTTGTCGAGGTTGGTTTTTTTGTTGTGTGCTGCTTTATTTCAGCATTATAATCTGCCATTAATACGCAGAATGGAACATACAAATCATCGAACGTGCCAATCCACCAATGATGGGAGAGGTTTCTGAAGTAATCCGATTTGATGACGACTTCTTCCAATCGGGACATAGACTGTATCTGTACTTCCACTCTCTCATCATGGGTTGCACCAATCTTCTCTAACTTTTGCATCCATTCAGGAGCTTCGATCTCAATTGTGTCCATTCCTTCCTCTGTTTGCTTACCCCCTAGTGTAGGCATGGGTACGTATGGGTCTTCAAAAGTCTCCTCAACTTCAATTGGAACGAAGTCCTCATGTTTCGGCTCCACAAGGGGAGAGGGTTGACGGTCATATTGAAGAAATTTATTTTGTAGTTCTTCCAGTTGTGCTTTGAGTTCTGCAACTTCTTCTGACGTGTCTGCGGCAACTGTGACTTCTTTTGGTGACTCTTCCTGAGCTGCCAGTTGCTTTAGTAGGTCATCCCTCTCTTTTTCTAAGGTTGCGTGTGCTTCGAGGAGATCGGCATGTGTTTCCAACACGATTTGCATATTTTCAGATGGGATGGCTTTGAAATGCTCTGGGTCGATTTCCTGGAGTGAACCCTCCATTGCTGCTTCCAGGTTTTCTTCGTTCTGTTTCTGTAGTCGTTTATTTTCTTCGAGTGCTATAGACATGTGCTTTCGTAGTAAGGCGAGGTTACATCGAAGCTTGAGATTGTCCGTTATCTAGGCGTGTAACACATCATCGAGTTGTTGTTTTTCTTCGGTATCTGGTTGGGATGGATTGGCTACTAATTGATCATGTTGTGCCTGTAAGGTATTAAACTCCTGTTGTAATAGCCTCTTCTCCTTCTCTAAATTAATGAATCTTTCTTGTAGTGTTCCATGGTTTCTGAATAGGCTAGTATGCTGAGCATCTAGGTGTTGGTAATGCTGTTGTAGTTGAGACATACACTGGTACAAAGTATTAAATACATTATTAATAGGAGTGGATGTGGGGAAGGTGTTGAATGCAGGAGGGTAGGGAAAAGGGAAAGGGAGTGTGTATGCTGTGCTTGAGATGGGTGAAGTGGGTGGTGGGGGAATGGGAGATTATGGGAATATGGGGGGAGGGAGAGGTGTGGAAGTGGGTGATATGTCCATGAAGTCATATGGGGATGTGGTCGTGGGAGTGATTGTGAGCATGGGAATTGTTGGTGTGGTGATGGTCGTGAAGGTGTAAAGTGGTGTGTGCAGTTGTGAATATGAACCGCCAGGAAGTGTGATAGGGGGAATGGGATTTTCAGTGGCTACAATTAGAATTAGAGCATCAGTGGTAGCATTTACAATAGGGGTGGTGATAGGATGTGCAGATTGTGAGGGTTGACACACAGTCTGTGCTTCGGTGTGGTAAGTGGAATCTGAGGTTGTGACAATGGTGGTGATAGTGGTAGTAGGATGTGAAGGTGGTGGAGTTGGAGGGGAGGGTGGTAAAGGGAGTGATGGGGGTGCACTTGAGATATGGGCTTCCTCAGTGTGATGAATGGTATAAGCCATGTCTGTGGTTGTGGATGTGGTGCCCTGTGGTTTTGATACCAAGACATTCATCTATTTCCCTGGTCTAGGGGGCCATCTTCCGTGCCTTTGCTCTGATCTTCACGAGTGTGCGAGAGCAGTGTGCATTGTCTCTAGTACCCCCATGGCATCGGCAATCATGTCAAGGGTTGCCCTGTATTGATCATCCACACCTTCATATAGTCTTTTCAATTGCTTCATATAAGCAGGGCACCTTCAAGTTTTGGTATAACTTCTTGCTCGTATTCATGCTCTCCTTCATCGGATAGTCCTTCTTGTTCATCCTCTTGCTCCTCTTCTGCAGTTTCCTCTTCATCTTCATGTACTTTGATGACTTCTGGTTGGGTTGGATGGGGTTGGTTCGTGACTGTCAGTTGCCCACTTAATTGTTCTGCTTCTACTTCCAAATTTGTTGCATTGATTATTCTTGCTATCTCCTCATCAGTTAGATCCTCTAGTGTGAAGCCATGAGGGAATTCTAAATCAGTTGGCATAGGTGGGAACACCAGATTAGGTCCTTCCGCACTGGGCCTTGGTAATCTGATGGTGAAAGGCTGCACTCGCTTTGGAAGTCATGGAGTTGTGTCGGTGTCAAGGTGGCACCTCAGGCCTGTGCACATGATATTTGAACTGCTCCCCTCATTTTCTTGGATGGAGACCTTGTGGCTGATAGTCTTCGTTGAAACTCTTGCACCATAGTCCAAACCTGTGCCCTTTGAATTGGCACATCATATGCCAAGCATCGGTAAACAATCCTTGTGAGAGCACAACATCCATAAAGTACCGACTTTTGCTTCTTATACCACCATTGATGTGCCAAGTGTATTTGGTCAATAATCCAATGAGGCATGTTGATTGTCAAATTGAAGGCGTCTGCCAAATATAGACTGAACCAGATCTTCTTGGGTGGCATGGTGAATCTCTTTTGGGCAGGGAACGTGAAATGTTGCATGCACATTTGGAGGTGAATGGCAATAGTTGGCATCATTGCTACCATGTCTTTCAGTTTAGTCAAGTTCCTGTTCTTCATGTTGTCTGGGACCATTGTCTCTTTCTCTCTGGGGATATGCATACCTTTCATGTCGAGAGCTTCCCTTACCAAATCGTTCGTCAATTTGAAGCGCTTCAATTCATTACCTCTTGTAAGAGATGGTAGGACAAAGGTGCTATATCCCTTGTTCTCTTTACTGGGAGTGAGGGTGCTAATCAAGTATGAACACCTTAAAAAAGTCCGGCTTCAGTAATTGGGCTTTGAAGTAATCATATAGTCCTGCCTTCTTCCATATCGGTTTCAACCCTTCATTATTTTGAAGCCTCTTAAACTCTCTGGTAAAGAAGTGATACCTGCCCCAGCGTCCGTTGAACTGTATTTCTGCCTCCCACAAGTAAGTGCCTTCTCCAGGAGGTCCTGCCACATCACTGAACCAATGCGAGTTTTTGCTTACTGGTGATCTATGCCCCTAGGGAGGATTCTGAATAGGTATGGCATGTAATGCTCTCAATGCCAGTGATCTTTCCTTCAACTCCTCCTCAATGGGGAGACTTTCAATGTCCACAATCTGAGGGCTGGTGCCTGCATGGGAGCTAGTTCCTGCAGCCTCGGCTTGAAGGGACTGGTCACCGATTATGTGAGAATATACAAATGAATGTTAACATTGCAAATGGACACCAAGTGGTCATGTGTCCAAGTTACAACATTAACATGAGTTTTTAGTGATAAGTTAGTTAGTCAGTGAGTGCTCGGCGATTGTGGGTGTAGTTAGTGGATGAATTGTCCTAAGAACTAAATGGAAAGATGCAGTGTGAGAATGATGCAGTTAGTAGGTGGGGTGAATTTACAAATGGGGGTCGGAGGGTTTATTACAAGCTTTGGGCTGCCAATCATAGTGAATGGCTTTTGGTTTTGTGGAGACTCTAGAGGGCTTGTCTACTTCACATAGGTATGTGCATCCATGTGAAGGGTCGGCCACCAAAGACTTGCAAATAGTATAGCCTTGATCACCTGATTTGGTCCAAAATGTCCTCTTGCTACACCCTGGTGAGCAGTTTCCAATATCTTGAGGTATTCGCTCTCATGGACACATAATATGAGGTAACCATCTTTACCACGCTTGTATAGATTATCACCAATTAGTGAGTAGTCTAGGCCTTCTTGTTCTAAACTTCTTTGTCTCGTCAGGGTCATATCTCGAGGGAATGTTTTCGTCCTCAAGAAGGCTACTAGTGGTTCACTCCAATGAGGCACTGTGGACACTTGATAAAGAGTGGCATGCTCCACGGGTGGTTTAGTGCAACAGATCGGGCATTCCTTGCATAATTTATGGACATCAACTTCCATAGTTGGCCAATGCACTCCAAGTCTCCTTAGTGTCTGTAGGGTTCGTTGCTTTGAGTAGTGTTGCTCTAATGCACCTACATGTGCTAATTGCAACCATTTTGCGTACTCATCCTCCTCCACATAACAAGCTAGGATCCCTTGATCTGTATGCTTGTACATACTTCCTGACATGATCTGGTATTTTTGGGTTTTTACTATCTCCCTATCTTGAGTGTTTACTACTGGATGTTTAGGCCCGTATGTCAATACTGGCACTAGTGTCTTAGCCCAATGAGGTACAACTTCCAAATTAAACAGGTAAGCATCAGGAAGATCATCTGATACTCCTTGTGGGGCTTCCCTAGATATGAGCCTAGAGAGATGGTCTGCTCTCAGGTGAGTCTTTCCTTTCCTCACCACAACCTCAAAGTCATATTCCATTAGCAAGAGAAACCATCTCACCAATCTA
Source organism: Ceratopteris richardii (assembly GCA_020310875.1). Taxonomy (NCBI): domain Eukaryota; kingdom Viridiplantae; phylum Streptophyta; class Polypodiopsida; order Polypodiales; family Pteridaceae; genus Ceratopteris; species Ceratopteris richardii. Next base: position 42,736,578 of record CM035411.1, on the reverse strand, counting down.
TCTGTATTGCATGGCTTATTTACCAAGTACAACAGTGCTTGATGATCCGTAAAAAAATTGAACTTGTTTGCAAGCAAATAGTGTCTAAAATTTTTAACCGCATACACCATGCCTAATCCTTCTCGTTCAGTGGTGGTATAATTTCGTTCAGCTGCATTCAATTGTCTACTAGCATAGGCAAAAGATCCATATTACCTTCACCAGTAGGTTATGCGAGTACACATCCAATAGCATAATTGGATGCATCCACGTGAACATGAAAGGGCTTATTCCAATCTGGTGTGGTCAAGATTGGTGCTGAACATAATCGTCATTTAAGCTCATTGAAGGAGTTCTCACACTCTTCAGTCCACTCGAAATTGGTTAAAAGTCCATACAGAGGCTTTGCTATGATGGCATACATGTGTATAAACCGTCGGTAATAACCACAATGCCCCATGAAAGCTTGTACTTCCTTGACATTCTTTGGCTTAGGTAGCTCTGCAATAGCTCTAACTTTTTCCTCGTTCGTAGATATGCCGTTCTTTGACACTATGTGTCCTAGAATCTTGCCTTGCCTGACCATGAAAACACACTTTTTTGGGTTTAGGCAGACTTGATATTCTCTACATTTGTCAAAGATTTGCTTGAGTTCAGGTATATGTGTTTGTCTAATGTTGGAATGAGCACAAAGATCATCAACATAGACCTCTAAATTCTTCCTCAGGAATTCTTTAAATACATGACACATCAGTCTCTGAAATGTAGTGGGCGCATTGGTAAGACCAAATGGCATTACTCGAAAGGCAAATATGCCCCACTCTGTGGCAAAATCTGTCTTATGCTGATCTTCTAGAGCTATGGCTACTTGATTGTAGGCAGAAAATCCATCAAGGAAGCTATACACTTCCTTGCCTGCTACTCTTTCTAATAGATGCTCAGTGATGGGAAGTGGATAATTATCTCGAATAGTGGCTTCATTAACCCTCTTCAAGTGAATGCACACATGTAGCTTTCCATTCTTCTTGGGCACAAGTACAATGGGGGATACCCACTCAGTGTGCTTAATTTCATAGATGAATCCAGCTTCCACCAAACGATCTATCTCTTCTTTGATCTTAGCAGCATAGTTATCGTTATAGGTGTATGGCTTCTGCTTGGACGGTTTGGCATCTGAGGTCATGGGAATTGTGTGTGAGCATATGTCAGGGTTTATGCCTTTTAAATCCTTGTAGCTCCAAGCGAATACATATCTGTACTCCCTTAGCAAGGCTATCAACTAAGTTTTCTGGGACCTCAAACAAGGATTCTTCTTCTTCTGATGTGACTTCTTTCTTCTTCCTCTTCTTGCCTTCACTCTTGGTGGTCACTTGCGTGGTTAACCTTACATCATTTGTGAGCTCTTCATGTCTCTAAGAGTGAACTTCTACCTCATAGAAGTATTCTTCATCCGATGTAAATGGTGAGTCCATAATGATTGACTCTAGATCAGAGTCACTTGCATCCTCAAATGCATCAATGCTAGGTTCACATTCCTCTAGAACCGAATCTCCCATGATTGGCTCTATGGAGAAGACTGAAATGTCATAGCCATCCTCGTCACAGTGGGGTGTCCATTGTTCTTCATTGATGGCTACATCCATTGTTGCTAAAATTTCTCCCCAACCGTGAGGTTCAAATTCTTCATCAGGGAATACTACAGGTGCATAGGCTGGGTCTTGAATTGATCTATGGGTCATGCATCCATGAGGATCCTGATCCTATGGAATGCACTGACTCTGTATCATCTTTGGCTCTATGGATGGGATTCCATTGGATAGGAGGGACATCTATATGAGAGTAATCTTTGAGATTCACTTTGGTCATAACACCCAAGTGTGGCAAATACAAGGAATCGGTTCCCCAATCCTGTACCACTTGCAACTGTTGCATAAATGGTCTTCCCAAAATCATCTCATAGGCATGGTTCTTGCTAAAATCACATATGGTGAAAGTATGCTCAAACTCAACACCGCATGTAGTGAGAGTTATTCCTTCTAGCAAGCCTAAGGGTCTTTCTATGTGACCATTAGCCATCTACAATTTCATTCTCATTGGCCTAAGTGCTGGCTTGCCCCAACGCTTCCATAGGGAAGTGGTAGCAATTGCAACTCCTGCACCGGAGTCCAGAATTGCCTTGGTTGTGTATCCTTGATGGGTGATGGGAAGATAGGTGTTTCCTTCTTCTCCTTCACTCATATCTCCTATCTTGTCTAGAGGAATTTCTAGCACTGTTCTATGAGAACCTACCTGGGAACACAGTTTAGCTATCTCTGGTACTTGTTTGGCTACATGTTTCCACAGTTCTGGCTTAACCTTGAGTAACTCTTCTAAAGTGAGATTGCACTGCACTTTAGTATTTTTTACTACCTTCGTATTCCTAGGTATGACTGAGTCTTCGTTTCGTACCATGACCGTGGGCGCTCTCATACAAGTAGACTTTGCTTCTCATGGGCCTATGAAATGGGGTAGCTCTTGTAAGGAATTAGACTCAAAGTCTAATCTCTCGTGAGATTGAGAGCTCTCCTACTCACCATAAATGGATGGAATGTCTTGTGGGAATTGATCGTGCATGTCATCCACCATTTCAATGGGAGGAGGGACTTCACTCTCTTTTGCCCATTTCTCTTCTTGAATCTCTCGCAAGAACTCTGGTGTGTACCGATTCATAGAAGAAGATGTGTCTGGTTCCGTAGAGTTAGGCACATAGGCAGCCTGGGCAGGAAAGCTCACTCTTTCACTTGCCTTGCCCTTATTTGGAGGGGTGGGTTCCTTTTCAGATTGTGCAATTAGCCTCTCCAATCTTTCTAGCAGTCCATCAAAGTGCAACTGCGTCTTAGCTGAACTAGAGATGTTAAAGAGGTGACTGGCTTCAAACATGGTTTGAGCCAATTCCACCATCTTAGCGCAAATTTTAGTTCGTTCGAGCTCTAAAACACTTTCATGATCCATCATGTTTGGCCCTTCTTGGATTCTGGCCTGATATGCCTTAAGCATCATATTTAGGTCCTCGGGAGTGGGATCTACTAATACTGATCCTACTCTAGGGGGTGGTGGGGTCGCATGAGGTGGGTTGGAAGGTGGTGGATCGGATGGAGATGGGAATGGTGGTGGTGGGGTAATGTGAGAGGGAGGTTGAGATGTAAGTTCAATTATCTTGGCTCTCGTGTCTCTTAGGCTTTCCTCGAGTTCACTCATCTTCTTCGCCCATTGCCTTTTCCTCTTTTCTCGACTATCCTTCCAAGCTCTAGTCCTCTTCTTCGTCATGCTCTTCGTTTCACTAACCTCGGAGCTCTTTTCTTGGCCTACTTCTGGGTTATGCTGCAAAGTCTGAGCTCTGGTGACCACTTGCACTGGTGCAGTGGAAGCTATGCTTCCTGTAGAGTCTACTACTAACCCAACAACATTGATAGGAGTGATTTTTGGCATATTATTGGGGTTCTTTGGGCAGTCTCGTAAGAGATGCTCTTTGCTGCAATCTTGACAATAGCCTTGGATTGTTACTGACTGGGGCGATGTAGATGCAGGCATGGGGCAATCACGAATGAAGTGATCTCCCTGACATCGGTAGCATGGTCCTCTAGGGACTGGGGGTCTTACCTGCCCAGGTTGAGGCCTTGAGTTGGGGTTTGCGTACATGACATTTGCATACTCAGGATCCCAACTAGGTTCACTCAACTCCTCAGAGTAATACCTGGAGCAGGGGGTTGTTGTGCTAACACAGGCTGAGGCCTTTGCTGATTTTGATATTGTGGTTGGTAAGATTGTTAAGGTCTCGCATACTGCTTGGTGGATACTGGTTTTGGTAACTTCCTTGTTGAGGGTAGGGTTGTGGATATGTTTGCCTCACTGCTTGCTTATTGTAGGGGCAATCTTATGCGGTATGATTGGTGTACCTCCGTTCTATGGTGCAGTACTGGCTACTAGGATTCACTTGGGGTTGAGCCATAATGGGAGACACGTTTGCCATATGGTCACCTCCACATGTATAACATCGTCTCCCTGGGGTAAATCGGGGTATCTGTTTGCTCGAGACACCTAGTTTCTGAGCTACTTTCTCTGCTAATTCCTCAATAGATGTAGATTGTCTAGAAGAGAGGCTGAAAGAGCTATCTGAATCTTGGTAGACCTTTGAAAGCTCCAACTCCTCTCCTAGATTATCCTCTATGTCTATGCACATGCATACGCATTCTTCTATGGTCCTAGGGTCCTTTAGGTACACATATGATCTCAACTTTGTACTCAGCAGTCCATCTAGGAATAAAGCCACCTGTTTGGCTAGAGTGGGCAACTCTGGAGCAGGGCATCTCTCCAAGTATTGCCTAAACCTTCTTCCTTCAAGTCTTATGGTCTCTTGGGGTGTCTGCTTGAAGCTATGGATCAATGAGGAAGTATTATGCCGTATGCCACTTTTAGAGAATTCGGTAATGAAAGCCTCTAGAAGTTGGTCTATGTTCCTGAAGTGTCTCTCGTTGAGTGGTTCCATGTAAGTGTTGTGTTCCTAACGGTTAGACCAAAAGTATTGTACTACGTGAATAGGTCCTCAACTTGTTCAGCTCTCAGGACTTGCCTAAACTCGGCCACATGATCGTATGGATCTCCAGTGCCATCAAAATAATTCTTCATGGATTTAACTAGCTGTGTAGGTCTCAAAGTCCTCATGTGCTCTCTAGGCCTCAGTAGAGGGAATTCATCGGCATATTTTTGGTTTCTTGTGGCTCTAGGTCTCTCAGTTTCCATTTTATCCATTTCTGTTCTCATTCTTTCTCTTCCAAATGGGTTGGCGAAACTCACTTCTGGCCTATCTCTACTTTTGTCCCTTTGAGTTCCGTGAGCTTGGGACATTCCTGCTCCTGGGTGACCATAAAAGACATTAGATCTTGGTTGGGGGAAAACAAATTCACCCTTCCAAGTGTAGGCATGTCTACCATGTTCTGAGACCACAAAGATCCTATCCGAAGTATTGTCCAAATAGGTCACTTTGCCTGGGCTATCAGGATCTTTGAACTCATAGATTGTGATTGTTCCTACCTCATTAGGCTGATCAGGCTTGTACCTCCAAAAGGCTTCATCAGTCTCTCGGTTCAAGAGCAGGTCTATGCTCTTATTATCCTGGGGAACCCATTCTGGCGTGATAATTCTAGTGAGGACTGATTTGCCTCGAGGGGTTTTAGGCTCTCTACTTACATTCCCTTGCTCTGGGTCACCTATGTCCGTCTCAAGGATCACATTCCCAAATTCATCTGTCCTATTTGGGTGACTGGTGACTATGTATATGGTTCCTTCTTTGTCCAGGTATGCTCCATTTTCAAACTTGACTGCTGGATGTTCAATTCCAATGGGTTGGTCAGGGTTTTTAATTTGGACCATAGATCTTCCTAGGCTGTCCTCATAGATGCAAGAACCTAATTGGTTGGTCCTAAGGTATTCGAGTTGTGTCTTGTAAGGGCCTTCTACCCTTTGTAAATATGGCACACCGAAACTTCTTGTGGGTCTCTTCATACCATGAGACATCTTGGATTCGCTAGTTTCAGATCTAGGGTAGTGTGAATAATGGCTCAACTGCTGGGCCCAAGACCTAGCAGTATGATTAACACTAGCCTCTGAAGACCCAAGGCTCTGTCTATCTCTCCCTAGGTGCCATCCTAATCTAAGGTTCATATGCTTTACTGAGCAATCCCAATTTTCGCCCAAGGTACATCCTCATTGCGGAGTTCTTTTGTATCAATTACTTGGTTCTTTTTTAGTTGATCATTGTGTTTATGATCTTGTCTGGATCACGTCGTCAGGAATACTTGAGTTAATTTCCGCACTTTAGTTTGTTCGTACTACGTTAACTCCTTTTCTTTTTAAGTTATCGATCGCAAAGAGACTATCTTTATGCTTGAACTTGAGTATTTAATTGTCTTCAACTTGACAGATGCCTATCGTCGCCTTGACTTACTTCTAGCACTACTTACACTTAGCCTGAGCTAGGAATTGACAAAGGGAGTTGAGAATAATCCAACCTCACTTGCTAATCCCTTGCTCTTTGGTGCTCAAGAACCCTGTTCTCAAGCTTGCGGAATGCCCTTGCTTTGGATGCCTTCTAGTGCTCTCAATGGACCTGTAATAAGTCCCAAAGTTATCTCAAAACTTAGATTCAAATGACTTAACAAATCACTTCCATTCATGTAATTCAGATATCAATTTGCACTATGTCTTTATGGAACACAATTCTAGAGATCCCTGAGTTTTCCTCCCCCTGGGGATGGTCAACTTAAAATTACTATATATAATAATCCCCACGAGCTTTCCAACAACCCTAAGATCACCCCAAACGGATTTCGTATGAGGAAGTTATAACAGTTCAAGGTTCTAGGGTTAAAACAGGGCTCAAACAGGCTAACAATTTACAAGATTTTTCTCAAAACACAAGTGTAGGGACCTCATAAATCACTAATTGCTTGATAAGTATGCCTAAAATTACCCCAAAAACTTGGAATAAAAAACCCTAGAAATTTGGCCAAAAATGTCTATCAATTGCGATCGACAAAGGTGTCCATCGGGGCCTGTCGGTCGTGATCGACATGTTAGGCGCGATTGATGGTGTCAATCGCGATCGACAGAGTTGATCGCGGGTCCTATCAATCGCAATCGACACTTTTTCCATAATTTTCGTAGTAATTTCAGTCAATCAGGGGTGTGTCCGTTGTGATGGACACGTGGTAACATGAGTCTTTGAGTCAATCATGAAATTTCAGTCAGTCGCGATTGACTGAGTCCTATGTGGACGTCCGTCAGGGTTTGTCAGTCGCGATTGACAGAGTCTGTCAGTCGTGATTGACAGAATCTGTCGATCGTGGCTGTCGACCGCGATCGACAATGTTGGTCACGATTGATAGAGGATTAAGGAATTTTTTAATTTTGATTAGTGTTTTGCAATGTGCTCATCATGAGTGTTCTAGTGGTGCACTTTGTTTTACCAAAAGCCCAATTTTTCTGTCGATCGCGATCAACAGAGGTCTGCGACACAGAGACAGGGTCGAGCTTTTTCGTACTTACGGAGCCTGGTGGAGACGATGATACAGCTACAACCTGCAAGATCACTCAAAAAACATGCAAAAACAGCGCACACAATTCGCTTTCTCGCTCTCTCTCACAAATGAAATGAGGGAAATGGAAGTGGGAAGGAGATATCATAAAAAATTGAAATTTTCGTGACGATGGAGATGGAGGTGGGATATGGTGAGGATGATGATGGTGATGATGATGATGAAGTAAGAAAGAGAAAATTAAGAAAAATTAAAGAATTAACTACAACGCCAATGTCACAACTATACGTCTTACCATCACACGCTCGTCCCCAAAGCTCGTTCCCTGGCAACGGTGCCAAAGTTTGGTGTAGCTCAGTGATGAGTAGCACCTCCTTTAATGTCAATCCGGAAGACATGAGGATGGTATGAAGACCTCGAGCAAGTGAAGGCAGAAGTGTGTGAGTGAGAAGCACACTAACATGCACCACACATACACACATACACGCACACAAGGCAAGAATAAAGAGGAAGACAATGGAGTTTTTTAGATTACTCAAAAGTGCTCTTACCAGTTCAATTCTACAACAAGCCAACCTCAAAAATGAGCTCTCTAGCTCTATTTATAGTTTTTGACTAGCTTTGGCCCTGTCCAGACCTAGTGTCAAGCCTAGTTAAAAATTAGGTTCTAGGGCCTATTTGAGGGCCCAAACGGAGTCTAAAAAAATATGAAAATTGATAGGTAGGTACTTCTAATGCTCCTCAAGCTCAAGGACTCCTTGATTTGCACAAAATGGAGTTACAAAAAGGTGGAATGGTATTTACAATGGTGTAAAGTGACTAAAATCACTATTTGGGAAGTATTAATTCAGGAAAAATGATGGGCCTATTTGCCAGATCTTCTTTGACTGCTTTGACTGCTTGGCCCTTCTCGTTGGCTCCCTTGTCTTGTAAGTCCTTGACCGCCCTGACCACTGCCAACAATGTTGTTCTCTATCAACAAGTTGTTGGATGCTTAATTTACTTATGCATTACTCGACAAGATATTTAGTTTGTTGTCTCACATATGAGCAGGTTTATGCATTGCCCAGGTGTCAAGCATTGGTAGGCGGTTAAGTGCATCTTTTTCTACTTGAGTGGTACTAGGCTGCTTGGATTGTTTTATCCCAAGGGGGATCACTACCGCCAGATTTGCATGCTTTTTTTGACAGTGATTCGGCTAGTTGCTATGACACTTGTGTGTCCATGAGTGGTTTTTTCTTCATGCTTGGTAGCTCATGTATATCTTGGTTGAGCAAGAAGCAGCCTATTGTGGCCACTTCTAGTTATGAGGCTGAGTATAGGGCATCTTCCACAACAATTGTTGAGTGTGTGTGGCATAGACACCTTATGGCTGATTTGGGTGTTCGTCAATCTCCTGCCACCACCAACTTCACTAACAATTAGAGTGCATTGGCAGTTGCAAGGAATCCTGTGTTCCATGCTCACACTAAGCACATTGAAGTGCATTACCATTATGTTAGGGAGAGGTTCTCTGCTAGGGAGGTCATCTTGGCATATGTGCCCACGCAGGAGAACATTGCAGACCTCTCTACAAAGGCTCTACCTAGGGAGAAGTTTGAAGCTTTCTGCAAAGCTTTGGGCTTACTTCCTTTTGTGGAGTGATTTCCACATAGCTTGGCACTTCCTGATACATGAGTGCCAGCTCCTTGCTCACCGCATCACTCCGAAGGGGGATTTGTCGATATATTTAGGTAGTGATGTGTGTGAGCACTCTAGGACCATCATGGCACTTTTTTCCCTCTTTAGGAGGTTTTTTTCCCCGTCTTGTATGTACACTTGTTTCCCTAATGAGCTACTTATCTTTGTACATTCTAGTGGTAATACATTCGGTATTGTGTGTTGTGCTCCAAGCTTCTTCTTCTTCTTCCTTGTGTTGTTCACGTGCTTCCAAAGACATCTAACTCCAACAAGTAACCCGTTAGGGCAATAGGCGTATATACAAGCGGGGGGAAAAAACCTCCTAAAGAGGGAAAAAAGTATCCCGTTGGTCCTAGTGTGCTCACACACATCGCTACCTAAATATATCAACAATAATGGCATATTTGACAAACAAAGCTATGAATGCATGTTCCTGAACATCTCTGCCATCCCAAAAAAGTTGCTCTATAATAAGTGCAACAAGAACTGAAGCACGAAAAGGAATTTGAAGATCGTCATCCTCAATGCCATCTACATCACTTTTGATAACTATATTTGTGGGTGTAATAGGACGTTTTTCAACAACCTACACAATATTCCATAGTCCTTTTGCAACCAATACATGATGCATCATATATGCCCATAATGCTTAATTAGTACCATCAAATCTATCGTCAAAAACCAACATACAAAATACTTCCTTGCTTTTTGCCATGGCCATTCACTAAAATACCTTAATGCAGAAAAATGGTTGTATCTCAAAAGTTGAACAAAACTATCCTGTCGAGCTCTACCAAATCTATAGCAGACTTTGAGGTTCTTATATTGGTGAACCAAAACCGGTATATATGTTTGCCACAAAAGTATAAAATTGCTTGCACAAGCATTATGATAGTGCATTTGGAGGCTGAAACAAGTTGATATTGCATATTTGACACTGCAAAGTGAAGCCCTGTGATTTTGAGACTATGACTAAAGAGGTGTCGTGATGCCCTAGATGAAGCAACAACCCATTCTAATACCAATTATTGAAGTTTTATCTGTTAGTAACAAAGGACTTATAGAATATTATCAATGGCACTATCCAAGGCTAGGACAAGTTGGAGAAGAGGCTACTTCATCTTCTAGAAGAACCCCTGATCCTATTTTTGCTCAACAAGAGGTTAGTGAAGAAGAAGAAACTCTTTCATCATCACGCATCCATACTAATCCCAGACTACTTCCTACAGAAGAGCAATCCAGATGGGATTCAGGGATGCTTTAGCACTTTCATATTTTGCTATGGGAGTCAAGAGGCATATTATACCCCAGATTAGGTCTTGCAAAACCTCTCGTCAGGCTTGGTTGGAATTAGAGAATCTCTATCAGAGTAGAAATCTTGCTAGGAAAGCTCATCTAAGGAGACAACTAGCAAACACAAGGATGAAAGTTGGTGAATTGGTTCAGACACATATTTTGAAGCTTAAAGATTTATGAGATTAATTACTCAATGTAGGAGTAAACATTTCAGATGAAGAGATGGTAAACACACTTCTAAACTCATTTCCATCAGGATATCATGCTTTTGTTACTTCTTTATCTCTCTCTACAAGAGATAAAGAAATTTCATTTGAAGAGCTATAGTTCCTATTACTTCAAGATGAAGATCAACAAAAGGGTATGGAAGAGAATGATGAAGCCATGTTATCATCATTGAAGGGTAAGAAGAAGATGGAGACAAAGAAGGAACAAAAGATTCAGCAATCTAAGAAGGAAAGTAAGTCTTCTAATCCTAAGTTTTCCAGTTCTACCCCTAATGCTTCCTCTACACCCAAAGAAAAAACTTTGACTAAATCTGGTTCAAAGAAAGGAGCATGCCATTACTGTAAGAAACCAGGTCATTACATAGCAGAATGCAAAACAAGGATTTTGAATGGGAAGAAGAAAGCATCAGGTAATAGTATTGAAGATAATCCAAAATCTAAATCTTCAAAGGTAGATTCATATATATGTGCTACTATTGAAGAGATAGCTTTTGATCAGGGAGCGTTGAATGCAATCTCTCAGGGAAGTGTGCCTCAATATTTTTTTTTCAAAGTTCATTTCATTGATTTTCTGAGTGTGAAATGGTGTTTCTTGATTACAAAGAGTTATAAATTGTGCATGATCTGTTTGATTTAATTGTTTATGCGATGGGAAACTATGTCGTGTCTGTACATTAGAGAAATTTGTAAATAGCTCATTTATCTAACTTGAAACCCCTTGAAACCTTGAGTTTAACCCCTAGAAAACCTAGTTTTTTATCCTTGAAATCCTAAGTTTGACCCTTAGAAACCCTAGGATTTTAGGCCACAAATGTAAATAAATCCATTAATTGATGTGTTTGGCCTTAATCATAGGTAAACCCTGACTTTTTTAATTAAAACTCTAGGTTGGAACCTTAGAAATAGCATTTACCTTAAGTCTAACCCTTTAGTTTCATTTAATGTGATTACAAGTGTGAAACCACACCTTAGTCTAAGAAAAATAAAAAGAGAAAAAAAGATACAAAAATAGAAAAAGAAAATTTGAAAAATAAAAAGAAGAAAAACAAAAAATACAAATAAGAGATGGGATTTTCCCAAAATAGCAGAAGTACATGCAAGATGATTATGGAAATAAAAAGTTAGCTAAGGAGGTTAGAAGATTCTAGCTAACTCCTAGAGGGGGTCACCTATAAATAGGTGTCAAAATATCATTTGTTTCTCCCTGTGGATCGTCTTTGTGGATATTTTCTCCAGGTACTCCTTCTCCTTACTTGTTCATTCCTTCATTACTTTCTTGTTCATACTTCCATGATGCCCCGAGATGGAGGTAGTCTTTTGATTAGTCATGTATGAGTTTTCCGGTTATGAAGAGAATGCATCCCCTCCATTGATTTGCTTGATTTGAGTTGTAAAACACTTCATTAAAGGGATAAAAAAGATAGTAGTTTGGGAACAATTAGATAGATGTAGAAACATGAGAGAGGCCTTGTAGTTTTAAGGAAGAAGTCGACCTAGTGGCAATAGGTGACTCAACAGAGATTGACTTGCTTGTGTAGAAGCAACTAGTGTGAATCTTGTTGATTGGAAGATACAGAGCACACAGGTACTAGCTATGGCGGAGTTGAAGTTCATGCATGTTGTGCAGTATTCTTCATACGGTGGAGGCCCTTCTCTGCTCAAGCATGTCAATATTTCTATACTAACACCGAGGGATGATTGCATAAGAGGGAGGAATCAACCTACAAAAACTTAAAACTTTTGGGGATGTTAGGAAGAAGTGCACTCGGGAATTTGCACAAGCACTGTATTGACACAGTCTCTTCATGATTTTAGAGAAGGAAAGAGCTTAGAATCATTGATATATTAACATGCCATCCCAAATGCAGAAACTGGACCATCTAGACCACAAACAATAGTTTCATACCATTTCTTGCCAATGAAATGGCACGGAAACGACCTGTTGATTGCCAATGTCTTGCGACAGAGAGAGATCAGAGGACTATGCAGATGGATGAAGTTGCATCATAGAGAGAGATGTTTGTTGCTGGCAAGACACACGATATATATATATATATATATATATATATATATATATATATATATATATATATATATATATATATATATATATATATATATATATATATATATATATATATATAGAGAGAGAGAGAGAGAGAGAGAGAGAGAGAGAGAGAGAGAGAGAGAGAGAGAGAGACAGAGAGAGAGAGAGAGAGAGAGAGAGAGAGAGAGAGAGAGAGAGAGAGAGAGAGAGAGAGAGAGAGAGAGAGAGAGAGAGACTTAGGAGGTAGAACAGTGATAGGCACAAATAATGAGCTCAAAGAGGAAATGAGAGAGAGAGAGAGAGAGAGAGAGAGAGAGAGAGAGAGAGAGAGAGAGAGAGAGAGAGAGAGAGAGAGAGAGAGAGAGAGAGAGAGAGAGAGAGAGAGAGAGATGAAGACTAATGAGGCAGAATAGTGATAGGCACAAATAATGAGCTCAAAGAGGAAATGAGAGAGAGAGAGAGAGAGGGAGAAAGAGAAATGGAAAAACATAAAAGCAGTGAATGGATGAAAAGGTGGTGGGGGGAGAGAGAGAGAGAGAGAGAGAGAGAGAGAGAGAGAGAGAGAGAGAGAGAGAGAGAGAGAGAGAGAGAGAGAGAGAAAGAGAGAGAAAAAGAGGGAGAATGGATAAGGTATAAAGCTCACATGGTTACTTGAACATAATGAACTCAATGTCTATAGAGCGAACAATAATTTTGAAGAATTGATGGGTTCAAATATGGTATATTGTGGGTCGAGACTTCCATAAAGAGAAAATTGACAAATATTAAGCCCAATTTTGTGTAGCACATGTGTTGAAATCAACAATACTCTAATTGGAAGCACATTCTTAATGAAATCAAAAAGTCAAATTTTGTATTTTGTCGTTTGTCTTACTGAAATCACTTTCTATAACCTATGGCATATTTGTTTTTACAACTTCAAGAAATTTTAAGTATGAAAGTTCTACAATGAAAACTCATTCTTAGAATAAAGGTTCTTATGTGAGGAACAAATTGCTCTTATTACTTTATCCACATATCTAAAAAGAAGCCTTAGAAACTCTTGTATTTGTCATCTAAACAAGCCACCATGTGAGGGAGAAAGAAAGAATTTTGGTTTTTGCCCTTTTTTATTCTTACCTTAATTTTTCCTTGGGGCAAATTGTTTCTTAAATTATTTAGTAAGAAGAATAAAGAAAGAATTTTAAAGGGGAAGGATTTTTTCAAGTGTGTTTCATTCTTTTTAAGAAGTACTAATGATAGCTCCTTGTGGATATTCTTTGTGGATCTTTTCTTCAAATCTAGGTTCTCTTGATTTGAAAGCACCGATTGAAGTAAAGTAAAGAAGAGAAGAAGAATTATACCCCCCACGATTTTTCTCTCCAGGATGCGGTTTCTGATGATTTGAAGAATATTACATGAAGTGAAGAAAAGTTTCTAAAGACTGAAGTGAAGCATTACCCCCTGTGGATCTTCTTTGTGGATCTTCTCTCTAGATTGTTGCGGGATTTGGAGGTTCCTACCAAATTTATGAAGTAAAGAGAGGTATTTGAAGAGAAGCTTGGAGCGAAGATGAGAAGTAAAGAAAAGCTTGGACTGAAGACTGAAATAAAGTGAAGGCCAATCGCAAAGGTTGAAGACAAAGCTCGAGGACATCTTCTTGCACTATAGCGGGAAGTGTATACTATGTTACCTGATCCGCACTCTAGCAGAGTGCCCATTTTGTATTGTCTGGATCCCATTGTCGCAGCATTAATTCTGAGTTGTATCATTGATTTTGTATATTGATCATTGGATGTAAATTGTTGGACCATTATTATCGAGATCAGTCATTTACTTTTAGCATTGTTTATTTTGTCATATGCATTTGATGAGATGAAGCCAACATGGCTCGAGTTTTCAAAAGAAGAACATGATTAATGGTTTGTCAACACTTGATTCCATTGAAAAGCATGCATGTGAAGGTTGCATTCTTGGAAAAATTCATCGTGCTTCTTTTCCAAACAATTTTCATACATGCACTACAAAAAAATTACAGCTTGTTCTTTGAGGTTCTTGTATTGGTGAACCAAAACCGGTATATATGTTTGCCACAAAAGTATAAAATTGCTTGCACAAGCATTGTGATAGCGCATTTGGAGGCTGAAACAAGTTGAGATTGCGTATTTGACACTACAAAGTAAAGCCCTTTTTAACACCTAATTGCCTTGAGTATGCTCGCCAATTTTCATGTGATTTGACTATGACTAAAGAGGTGTCGATGATGCCCTAGATGAAGCAACAACCCACTCTGATACCAATTGTTGGAGTTTTATCTATTAGTAACAAAGCACTTATAGAGTATTATCAATGGCACTATCCCAGGCCAGGACAAGTCGGAGAAGAGGCTACTTCATCTTCTAGAAGAACCCTTGATCCTATTTCTGCTCAACAAGAGGTTAGTGAAGAAGAAGAAACTCTTTCATCATCACGAGTCCGTACTAATCCCAGACTACTTCCTATCGAAGAGCAATCCAGATGGACTTCAGGGATGCTTTAGCACTTTCATATATTGCTATTGGAGTCAAGAGGCATATTATACCCCAGATTAGGTCTTGCAAAACCTCTCGTCAGACTTGGTTGGAATTAGAGAATCTCTATCAGAGTAGAAATCCTGCTAGGAAAGCTCATCTAAGGAGACAACTAGCCAACACAAGGATGAAAGTTGGTGAATTGGTTCAGACACATATTTTAAAGCTTAAAGATTTATGAGATTAATTACTCAATGTAGGAGTAAACATTTCAGATGAAGAGATAGTAAACACACTTCTAAACTCATTTCCATCAGGATATCATGCTTTTGTTACTTCTTTATCTCTCTCTACAAGAGATAAAGAAATTTCATTTGAAGATCTATAGTTCCTAGTACTTCAAGATGAAGATCAACAAAAGGGTATGGAAGAGAATGATGAAGCCATGTTATCATCATTGAAGGGTAAGAAGAAGATGGAGACAAAGAAGGAACAGAAGATTCAACAATCTAAGAAGGCAAGTAAGTCTTCTAATCCTAAGTTTTCCAGTTCTACCCCTAATGCTTCCTCTACACCCAAAGAAAAACCTTCGACTACATATGATTCAAAGAAAGGAGCATGCCATTACTGTAAGAAGCCACATCATTACATAGCAGAATGCAAAACAAGGATTTTGAATGGGAAGAAGAAAGCATCAGGTAATAGTATTGAAGATGATCCAAAATCTAAATCTTCAAAGGTATATTCATATGCATGTGCTACTATTGAAGAGAGAGCTTTTGATCAGGCAGCGTTGAATGCAATCTCAGATAATCCTTGAATTTTTTATTCTGGAGCTACTAAGCATATGACAGGTTACAGAAAGGTATTTTCTTCCCTTTCTAACTCTTCATGGAGAAGAGTGATCATTGTAGATGGTCATGATTTGGATGTTGTTGGTGTTGGAGAAGTGAATCTTAAGTCTAGGACAGGTGGAAATTTCACAATTTCCAATGTTCTTTATGTTCCAGAAATAAAGAAGAATTTGCTATCTATCTCGACTTTCTTGTCAGATGGTTATAAAGTAGTTTTTAAGAAAGATTCATTTAGGATCCTCTCACTTGATGATGACCATTGTCTATTTTAGGGTGAAAACAGAAGTGGCATGTTTGTGTTATCCAAAATTAGTCATGCTAATGTTTCTAGGTCTACTACTCCTAAGGAGAACATGAAGTTATGGCATGCTAGATTTGGTCATATCAGTTACATAGCTCTCAAGCATATCAGAGATCAAGGTATGGTGGAGAGTTTGCCTACCTTTGCTTTTCCAGATGATGGAGAGTCATGTGAAGGATGTCTTGAAGGAAAGCTTCACAAACTACCTTTCAAGAAACATGGATTTCAGGTACTTAGTTATGTTCATAGATGATTTCTTGAGATATTCATGGATTTACGATCTTAAAGTGAAGTTAGAGGTTTTTCCTACTTTCAAGAAGTTCTCAGTTATGGTTGAAAATGAAATTATGTCAAAGATCTAGATTTTGAGAAGTGATAGAGGAGGAGAATACATGTCTAAAGACTTTAAGTTTTTTCTTGAAGACAAAGGTATCTCTCAACTCACTATTGCTTACACGCCAGAATAGCATGGTGTTGCAGAGAGAAAGAATATGATACTTGTTGAGATGATGCATCGTATGATGTCATCCAAAAAGCTTTCTCCCAAGTTTTGGTTTGGTGTAGTACATACAACTTATCACATTCTGAATAGATCTTCCACAAAAGCTTTAAAGGTCATTACACCTAATGAAGCTTATTATGGGAAGAAGCCCAATATGAGTTACTTCAAAGTTTTTGGTTCCCTAGCTTATGTTCACATTCAAAAGTGTTGGAAATCAATGTCACATCAGTCCAAAATCCTATTAGGGCAAAAACCCTAATTTTGGTACTTTGTCATTTTTTGGCACAAAATTTGGGTATAATTTTTATGAGCCTATCTTGTAGAGCTTGAAGAGAGCTTTCTAATGGTATATGACATTCAATTATTAGAGATCAGATTTGCGAGAAAAAAACCTAACCCTAATTTTCTATTGATTTAGGGTTTTTACCTCATTTGATAGCTCTCAGCTTGGAGGTCATAAAAATGTTTTCACATCATTCATCAAGGGGTTAGAAGTGTGAAAAAGCAAACCAGAAGCACTTTTTAATGATTAAATTAAAATAAAGCATAAGCAATTTAAAAAGTGATGAGATTAAAATAAAGTGCTTTTTAGTGAGTTTTTTTGCATGGAGCTTGAAAACCTATATAAGAGAGCATTGAGGTCACTTTTTAGATTATCCCAATGCAAACCAATGCTAGCTTGTGGTGGAGATTGAGGAGGTGGTGCTCTAGCAATCATGGGACAGCCATGGTGCACTTTGTAAAGCTATGTTGAGGAGCAGCCATGGAGTTCTTCTTGGAGAAGAGTGTGCTCACACTCTTGCTTATGGAGAAGGCTTACCTATCAGCAACTTGGTGGTGTAGATCATCCATCTACATGATGTATTTGAAGATTCTCTTCTACATGAAGATTATGGAGTACTTCAAAGACATTGGATGGAGCTTAATATAACATTGCATCTTATGTTAACTATTCAGGTACATATTCTCTTTATGCACACAAGTACTACTTGGAGTTTATGGAGGCACTAGCATCCATATCTAGAGGAGTCCTATTCGGCATACATGGAGACAGTGGCATCCATAAAGGAGAATTAGTACATGCATGCTACATGCATTCAGATGAGGTGTTAGAGAAGGTGTTTACACATGAGTATGAGGATTTTTGTCAGCAACATGTTAGCATTCTATGCCAATTTTGTGAGTATGTGATCTTTCACACACACAATTGATTTAGGGTCTTCCATAGCCTAAATTCAGATTAGGCTTTGCTGAATATCAATTCCAAACTGATCTTTCCTCTTTTTGTCACTCATATTCACTCTTCTACAACCAATCAGGTCATACATCTCATACATATTTACATTTCTGTCTCTACATTTGAATATTCTTGTAAATTCTGTACATACACTCTTCCATCTATTTCTGTTCACATAGAGTGGTTGAGATTTTGACTCTCACATTGTAAATTGACATTTGTATATATGATAGTGTGAGTAAGTAGTGGCTTATATAGTGTTATGAAGGGAGTGCATATAGAAGAGATGGTATGAACCATCTCTTAGGCTCCATTAGAAGGGCACACACATGAGTGCCATGTGATACCCATGTGAGATGCCTTATTAGTTACTCCAAATTAAGGAGCATCAAGCTAAGGGAGGTACATGGCTAGGCAGAATGTAGAGCATGGATCTCCATGCATTGACTAGTATAGAGAGAAGCGAGCAACCTCAAGGTGTGTGCAGAGATAATCCCAAAAAGAGGGGAATCATTGGAGGCAATGCCACTTAACACCTCATTGGTATGAGAGCACATTTAAGCTTTACTTCCATTGTTTTTCATATACTCTAGTTAGCAAATGGGGGAAGGGAAGTAAAACATGGAATCTAAAGGGAAACAAATAGTTGAACACACTTCTCCATCTAAAGAGCACCTAGAGGATCCTGATTCTAGAATGGAAGAAGTAGAATTAGGGCAAGAAGTAGAAGAAAAATTCGAAGAGAGAGAGCCTTAGCAAGAAGAGTATACATATGAGGAACTTTTAGATGATTTTGTATTTGATGATCAATTCATAGACTTGAAAGAGCAAACCTTTAAATTAGAGAGAGATATTGGTAGCATCACATCTCTCATTCAACAGCTAAAGTCTCAAATGATCTCACTTGAGACTAGCTGTTGAGCCCATAAAAGTCATGTTGGTCAAAGTCAACTGGTCAAAGTCAACTGATCAAAGTCAACTGGTCAAAGTCAACAAGGTCAAGGTCAAAGTCAACAGGTGCAAAATCAAAGTGTGTAAGTGCAGGTGTCAAAGTGCACAGGTAGTGCACAATGAATTGTCCACAAAGGGTAAATTGGAGAAAATGGGTTGCAGGTTGTAGAGGTATTTTCTCTAATTTCCCTAAGGTTCAAAGGGCGTTTTAAAGTGTTTTGGAAGGTTCAGGTGAACCCCCTCTTATGTGCAAAAGTGAAGACTTAAAAGGAAACATGAAGGTATGTGAAGCGGCAAAGTGTACGCACAGGTGAAAGTATGGCCCCCCATTAAAATTTTTGGTTTTAGACTAAAGTCACTACAGGACAAAACAGTGAGTCGTTGGCTTCCACTTGGGAGGACAATCTTGGGACATCAAAGTGAGCACCAAGATACCATGGCAGTTAGGAGCGTACGTGATCGACACACTCACATCAAGGCAAGGGCCATTCTTGGACCAATCTTAGGGTAAGCAAGAGAGCATAGTCTAGGGGAGTAAGAGGAAGAAGTGCAAGAGTCACCAGTGTGCGACGCAGAGAAGTGGAAGTGAAGGAGCGCATAGGGAGTGCCTAAGGGATTGTGTAGAGAGTGCTAAGCTAGTCCCCCCAAGTATCTCAAGGTCCCATTGCAGTGGGTGCGTGCCGACAGAAGGTATTCACTCCTCCCCTTTGTGGAAGCTTGGTGCAAGGTGTGCACAAGGATAAGCTTGAAGCAGGTGGAGGTCTGGTGCAGAGGAGGCCGACAGCAAGAAGACTTTGGGATATTGGGTATTTTGTAATTGGGCACTCTGTGGAATTGTGCACAGAGAGGTATTGGCTTGTCTTGTACTTCAAACATTGTAATTTTCTTACTATAATCAATCGGCAGAAGCTTCCAGGTGTATTATCTCTTCTTGTTTCTTCCCTTTTCTCCTTCTTGTCTAAGAATCCACCAACAAAATTTGGCACGCCCGGTGGGACTTCCAAGGAGATTTGAGCTTAGGAGAAACCAAGTGCCAAGCATAGAAGAGATCAAGTGTCGACAGAACCACAGTGCTACTTCATCAACATAAGGTAAATATATTCTTATCAAGTGTCTTACATTCAGTGGGCTATGAGCTGCTCATGACCGCAACTCGGTCCCAAGTATTGAGGGTCACCTGCAAGCAGACAAGGAGGAAGGTTGTTAGAAGGTCCCCTAGTCCACTATCTTCCACATCATCAGTCAAGAGCATGGCGGGTCAGGTAGACTTGGAAACTTTACTCTCTAGATTAAATATAAAGTTTCCTTCTTTCAAAGGCCTAGCTCAGGAGGATCCAGATGAACACATTAGGAGGTTTTTGGCACTATGTAAGACTAGAGGCCTAATGGGTAGAGAGGATGCTTTTTTGATTCTCTTCCCTGCCACATTAGAGGGATTAGCTGAGAAGTGGTTCAGTCAGTTTGCTGAAAACCATTTTACCACTTGGGATGTGATGAAAGATGCTTTTAAAAATCAGTTCCAGCATGGCAACACTACGGAGATTATCATAGAAGAGCTAGAAAATTTAAGATTAGGTCTAGGAGAAAAGTTCCCAGAGTTTGTGACTCGGGCCAAAGCACTAATGGCTAAATTGCCAGATCCACCACACGTTTTTTTTTGTCAAGAAATGGTTGGCTAAGCCCCTACCAGTGGCCACCCAATGCAAAATAAAGGAATTAGTGCTACCTACAGCCTCCATAGAGGAGTTCATCAGCACAGCCACACGCTTGGAGCAGATAAGGTACTAGTATGGAGCAACCTCTTCCCAACCAACATATGGTGCAGAAATGGAGGATCCAGTGATACAGCTAAGGAAAGAGCTGGAGGGCTTAAAAAGAAAGAGTTGAGAAGGGAGATTGAAGCACTAAAGCTCCAAAAGGAGGAGGAGGCCCAGGCAGAGGAATTGGCTCAGCTGCGACAGGAGTTGCAGGAGCTCAAAGGAGGTGGCATCAAGAGTGGACTTTGGTGTTCCATGTGCAGCAAGCAAGGTCACATAGTAAGTGAATGTCCTCTATTAAGTGCGACTTGTCAATTATGCAGGAAGGTTGGCCATGAGGCCCATCAATGCCAATCAAGAGGAATGCCGGCAACGACATACTGGACACAAGGAGGACCCCCAACACCAGCAAATGTGATGGATGCTGCACCAAATCAAGGTAACAACTATAATCCTAGACAGAGGAATAACTTTGGAAATGGGCCTAGGAGGCCAATCATCTGTTTCAGATGTGGAGAATGTGGGCACTATCAAAGTAGGTGCACCCTACCAGAAAATGCCCCTCCTTGCAAGAACTGCCCTGATGCAAGAGACCATTATACAAATTGTTGTCCTAAGAATCAAGCCTCTTCATCGGGGCCTCATATTCAAATGATTTCGATACACAAAGAAGAAGTGCGTGATCTGGTCAATGAGCCATCACCATCTACCAGGGTGGTGCAATTAGAAGAAATAGAATCTTTGACTGTGCAGACAAGAAGCAAGGGGAAGGCTCAAGCAGACATAGGACAAGGGTCAAAGATTAAGGAATGGAATCAAAATAGAGAACCATCTGAAGATAAAGTCACCACATGTGCAGATACAAGTCAAAAAGGAGATCTCATATGCACCAGTGATGCCATTGGGCATGCCTTCAACAGGGCTCATGAGGAGTTTGATAAGTCAACTGGAGTCCAAGCTCTCAAGGAATCAGAGGCTTCAAAACTACTCAAGTCCATGAAGAAGGAGGTTAGTATTTTTGAATTAATAAAGATGGATGGGAAATTCAGATCAGAGTTATTGCAGATAATTGATGAAGCTTCCACTACAAGTTTGGTGGCAAAGACTACTGTTTTACATAAAGGAAAAATTGTAGGGGAAGCACCCCTCACAAATTATAAAAGTCCTCGGCTGACAGTATCTATCAAAGGTCATGAATTCCAAGGAGTTATTGTGGATGGTGGTTCTGGTATTAGCTTGATGCCTGAACGCACAATGGAAAAGATTGGACTCCATCCTTCAAGGCCTGCAAATTTCACTGTTACTTTGGCAGATCAGAGCAAAGTAAGGCCCTTGGGAGTGATCCCAAAAGTTCCACTTGAAGTACAAGGTAATCTATTCATTCTGGATTTTGTGGTTTTAAGATTGCCCCAGGTTGAAGGAGGATTTCCTCTCTTAATTGGACGACCATGGCTGAGGCATGCAAGTGTCATTCATGATTGGGGCAAGGACACTATGTGGGTACAAAAGAAAGGGCAAGAGCTGACACAGATTCATTTAGAAGAGGGCCCAGATAATCAAGGAAACACTAGCATGATGCAAACAGTGGAAGCAGATGCACACGAAGATAATATGGTAGAGAGAAATCCTGTCCAAGAAATACAATTAGGCACTCAAGATAATAATCGGCCAGTTTTGGTGGCCACTTGGTTGTGGAGCCACTCAGGGCTCCTTGAAAAGGTAAAATCATTCTTGACCCAGTATGTAGATGTTTTTGCCTGGCATTATAAAGACTTAGAAGGAGTGCTTGCAACTTATGGAGAGCATAGAATCCCTCTGGTTGATGGAGCCAAACCCATAAGAGGAAAGAGTTATAGACTTAATCCAAAATATGCTGAAGCTGTCTATGTGGAAATCCAAAAGATGGAGGATGCAGAAATCATCATTCCTGTTGAACACTCAGAGTGGCTCTCACCTATGGTTATAGTACCAAAGAAGAATACTAATAAAATCAGAATTTGTGTTGACTTTAGAGCACTCAACAAGGTGACCATTCCAGATGGTTTCCCAATGCCTTTTGCAGAACAGGTCATTGAAGAAGTGGCTGGGCATGCATTATATAGCTTTATGGATGGATTCAGTGGCTATAACCAAATATCAATACATCTAGAGGATCATGAAAAGACTTCTTTTATCACACCTTGGGGAACATATGTGTATGTAAAAATGCCATTTGGGCTCAGAAATGCTCCAGCCACCTTTAACAGAACGGTCAATCTCATTTTTGGCCCCCTATTGCTGGAATCACTTAGAATCTTCATGGATGACTTCTCTTCGTTTTCAGGATCTCACAAAGAAACTCCTCTAGATTGTTTGGACCACCACTTGAGGCAGCTGCAGAATGTTTTCAAAAGATGCAGGGAGACTAAGTTAAAGCTCAATCCAAACAAATGTCATTTCCTTGTGACAGAAGGAACCCGCTTAGGACATGTGGTGTCGGCTAAAGGTATGGCCCCAGATCCTAACAAAATCATTTCTATATTAAAGTTGCCTAAAACTAAATCCCCTAAAGAAATTCAGAGTTTCTTGGGGCATACTGGATACCATAGAAGGTTTATAAAAATGTATGCAGAGATAGCCAGACCTCTGGCTAGACTTACAGGTAAGGAAGTACCTTTTAAATGGGAAGAAGAGGAGGAAAAAGCATATCAAACATTACGGTCAAGGTTAGTGTCTGCTCCTATTTTGGTCACACCTGAGTGGTAAAAAATCTTTCATATACATGTAGATGCCAGTGCCTATGCAGTGGGGGCAGTTTTGACCCAACCCAGTGAAGAATTTAAAGTGGACAGACCAATTCAATATGCCAGTAGAATCTTGATCAAGGCTGAAAGGAATTACAGCACTACAGAAAGGGAAGCCCTAGCAATGGTCTTTGCTGTCCAAAAATTCCGTCATTACTTACTGGGAGTAAAATTTCTTATTATAACAGATCACCAACCACTAAAATACCTACTCAACAAACCACAAGCCACTGGTAGAATATGGAGGTGGTTATTGTTGTTCCAAGAGTTTGATTTTTCTGTAGTCCATAAACCAGGTAAAGAAAATGTTATGGCGGATCACCTATCCAGAATCAATATGATGAATCAAACTAGTGGAATCAATGATGACTTTCCAGATGCTCATCTGTTTGCTGTACAAGCTCAAGGTTGGTATTATGACATCAAAAATTTCATTAAAACTGGGTTGTATCCAGAAAAGGCTAGTGCTGTACAAAAGAAGAGACTGCTAATCAAGAGTAGACCATATACCTTCATTGAAGATAAATTGTATAGACAGGGCAAGGATGACAGGTTCAGGAAGTGTTTGGAAGAAGAAGAAGTGAGGGAAGTCCTTCACTCTGCACATGAAGGAACAGGTGGTGGGCACCTTCCAGGGCATATTATGAGTCAGAGGATACTGGATGCTGGTCTATGGTGGCCTACACTATTTAGGGATGCAGATGAATGGGGAAAGGCATGTGACATTTGCCAGAGGTGTGGACCTAAGCCAACAAAGCAGAGGCATAACCCCTTGGTTGTTTCCACTTCCTGGCAACCATTTGAGAAGTGGGGGCTAGATTTTGTAGGGCCCATCTACCCTCCCGCAATTCCAAAAAGAGAAAAATATCTCTTGATAGCTACAGATTATGCGACAAAGTGGGCTGAAGCTATTGCCTCCCCCGATTGCACTGCCCAAACTGTTGCCGATTTCATTTATAGTAGCATCATTTGCAGGTTTGGATGCCCACTTGAAATTTGTACAGATCAAGGTACACATTTTGTCAATAAGGTCCTGCAGGAAATTTTTAACAGGTATAGAATTCTACATAGGACCTCTTGTGCTTACTATCCAAGAGCCAATGGATAGGCTGAGTCGACAAATAAGGTTTTAATCTCAATGTTAAGAAAGGAGTTATGTTGCAGCCCACTTCATGGGGCATTGCTTATCAAGGTACACTGTGGGCATACAGGTTAGCCTACAAAGAGGCCAGAGGATATTCTCCATTCCAGCTAGTTTATGGCATATTGCCCATTGAGCCCTTTGAATTTTTACATGGTTCACCTAAGATAGCATTCATGCAGGGCAAGAAGGATTGTGAGGTCTCTCAGAGGCTCGGAGCACTACATAAAGTGGAGGAGATTCGTCTACTAGCAACGAAACAATTGATAGAGACTCAGATGAAGAGGAAGGAGGCACATGATCGACATCTGTGGAACAACAACATTGAAGCAGGCATGTTAGTTCTTTTCCATAGACCTCATCTTCATACACAACTGAGAGGAAAATGGCTTCCACATTGGGAAGGACTTTATAGAGTCAAAACAATGCTGAATTGGGGTGCTGTGGAGTTAGAGACGCTGAAAGGAGAGGCCTTGCCACTGGTCAACATATCAAGGCTCAAGGCCTATCATCAACAACCTTGAAGAAGTATGGATCACCTGGACCTGCAAAATCTGTCCAAGTTGGTTTCTCTCTGGTTGGGTTGGGTTTCTTTCATTGCCACCCTCAATTAATTCCTCTTTTCCCCCTCTGCCTCACCCCGCCCCCACACCCCATCCTTCCCCCCCTCCCCTCTTCCCCACACCGCCCCCCCCTCCACCCCCTGTCCCCACCCCACCTTGTTGAGTACTCTCTGGTGCTTTCTCCGATGCTCTTGATGGTCTTGGTTGCTGCTCAGCTGTCCTATTACAGTTTTGCTCCTCTCTTGTCATGATGTCCTATATGCTCTGGGTTTGGCTGTAGCTCTCCAGGACGGAGAGCACATTAGGTGGTGGGCAACTGTTGAGCCCATAAAAGTCATGTTGGTCAAAGTCAACTGGTCAAAGTCAACTAGTCAAAGTCAACAAGGTCAAGGTCAAAGTCAACAGGTGCAAAATCAAAGTGTGTAAGTGCAGGTGTCAAAGTGCACAGGTAGTGCACAATGAATTGTCCACAAAGGGTAAATTGGAGAAAATGGGTTGCAGGTTGCAGAGGTATTTTCTCTAATTTCCCTAAGGTTCAAAGGGTGTTTTAAAGTGTTTTGGAAGGTTAAGGTGAACCCCCTCTTATGTGCAAAAGTGAAGACTTAAAAGGAAACATGAAGGTATGTGAAGCGGCAAAGTGTACGCACAGGTGAAAGTATGGCCCCCCATTAAAATTTTTGGTTTTAGACTAAAGTCACTACAGGACAAAACAATGAGTCGTTGGCTTCCACTTGGGAGGACAATCTTGGGACATCAAAGTGAGCACCAAGATACCATGGCAGTTAGGAGCGTACGTGATCGACACACTCACATCAAGGTAAGGTCCATTCTTGGACCAATCTTAGGGTAAGCAAGAGAGCATAGTCTAGGGGAGCAAGAGGAAGAAGTGCAAGAGTCACCAGTGTGCGACGCAGAGAAGTGGAAGTGAAGGAGTGCATAGGGAGTGCCTAAGGGATTGTGTAGAGAGTGCTAAGCTAGTCCCCCCAAGTATCTCAAGGTCCCATTGCAGTGGGTGCGTGCCGACAGAAGGTATTCACTCCTCCCCTTTGTGGAAGCTTGGTGCAAGGTGTGCACAAGGATAAGCTTGAAGCAGGTGGAGTTCTGGTGCAGAGGAGGCCGGCGGCAAGAAGACTTTGGGATATTGGGTATTTTGTAATTGGGCACTCTGTGGAATTATGCACAGAGAGGTATTGGCTTGTCTTGTACTTCAAACATTGTAATTTTCTTACTGTAATCAATCGGTAGAAGCTTCCAGGTGTATTATCTCTTCTTGTTTCTTCCCTTTTCTCCTACAAACCCTCAAACTCCTTCTTGTCTAAGAATCCACCAACACTAGCGTTACCTCTTTCCTAGCTAGAAAGGAAAGAGAAACCCCTCCTATTCCTCTAGAGATTACTAGGAAAGATACTTATCTTCCTACTAAACATAAAGGAGAGAGCTCTAGGGAAGCTCCCCTCCTGAAAGACTTGAAGCCACCTACCTTTACGGGGGATGACCGAGATAGGAACAAGGATGCAATATACACTTTTTTACAAAAGTGGCATGATTTGCATCAATCGAAGGGCACCCCACCAGAGTGCTGTGTGCTCTATAGAGGCGAGTCTCTCCCTTGGCCCACGTGCTTACAAGTGGTGGATCAGTCATAAGGAGGCGAACTCTATCCCTACTGACTGGACTCAATTTGAAACTCTTTTTCTAAAAGAGTTTCTTCCTGAGAATGAGGAGGAGAGGAATTGGGATGAGTGGGATAGGATTACCCAGAGAGGTAGGCCTCTTACAGTCTACCTATCCCACTATAGAGAGATCATTTTGAAACTTAAGGGCTTAGATGATTTCCAGAAGACCAGAGGGTTTGTTAGGGCCTTAGATAAAGCCATAAAGAGGGAAGTCAGAAGGAATGCACCTAAGGTGTTTGAGGAGACGATCAAGTATGCACAGATCTATGAGGACCATAACTGTCCTCAATATATACTCTTATGGAGACGGATCAGCCCCTCAAGCCTCTTAGTACGACTAAATTCAAGAAGAAGTTGCCTTTTGGGAAAAACAAGGTTTTTATTAAAAAACAAAGATCACAAGGGCCTAGGTTATCTACAGATCAGTTTGAGAGGGCCAAAAGAGAGAACTTCTGCTTTAGGTGTTTGTCTCCTAGCCATTCACAGTGGAACTGTGCACTCAAGAAGGGGGAAGAAAAGAAGAAGGGACCAGAGACTAGTACAACCCCCGAAAAGGCAAAAAGGCGGTCCACCTAGTGCAGACCCTTCCTATTCATGGCAGCTCTAGCTGCAAGGGAGTGGAGGTGATGCACGAGGATATAGAGCACACCTGTTGTTTGACTCAATCATTGTGGTCACCGTAGTTTGGACCACATGACCTAGTTAAACTGCATGGTAGTGTGTACGGGACCAATGTGCGGGTCATGATAGATGACTCTGCCACTCATAACTTTATAAACTATGCCTTGGTAGAAATTAAAATTTCCCCAGTGATGGAGAGTGTTAAGCTCCAAAAGAATAAGCTATCCTTGAAGTTAGAGCACCTCTATATCAAGAATAACTTAAAACCTTTACCAATTTGGAGGATCAATGCTCAATTACCAAAATCTTGAACAAACTGTGGAAAAAGTAATTACTCAGAAAGTTTGCTGCACATATCTTAATTATTGACTAATCAGATGTGTAAAGTTTTTGACAAAACTTTGCACAAAGTGTCATCTATAGTTTGTGCACCTTCTCCAAGTTAAATCATCTCAAAAGACTCAGCAGATTTTGAGAAATGATCTAAACAATTCACCTATTTCTAAAACTATAGTTCTTTAGAGTCGATTTTGACACATGCAACTTCTAAAGCATGGTTCTCCCAAATTGTAACCCGTTTATTCAAATGCTTTTAGCCATAGGTAGCTTACCTTCCAACTTAAAGAATGAGTGCTTGGTTGCTCAAAACTTTACACTGTGGAAGGAGAACCGATCAAAATATTAACATCAAATTTTGCACCTCCTGTAACTTCACTTCTTCACATTCACACATGTGAATGTTCCTACACTCAATTATCTCAGCCTGATCACAATTAGGATCTAAAAACTTGTACGTAAGTCAATCAGCTATAGACTTAGACTTGTACAAAAGCATTTCACAAAAGATTAAACACAAAAGGAGTACACACAAAAATATCGGGCGCAACTTTTCTTCATTTCCGAGAAGTTTTACATCTGAGTGATGAGAGGGATATCCTACACTTCTAAAGTGTCTAATGACTCACAATACTTCTAATTCTTCTCTTCACATGCTCACTCTCTCTTGCCCCAACATTTCCTTGTATATATAGACAAATATGTACAAGCTCATAACCATACAAAAGGTATATGTGAGCTATCTCTAAATTAATGTACATATGTATACACATCTTCATCTTCCAAACATGTACTTTATTCATGCTTCATAAATTGATATTTTCTTCAATCCTTGACTTCAATCCTTCATCAAAACTTCAATTGGTTATTGAATTGCACCAACACCCCGCAACTGAGTGCACATGAATACATCATATCTATGATGCAAGGGCAAGATAGGAGGATATGGGATACTATGATATCCAATTTGGAAGTCAAGATGTAGGACTATACAGATTACATGGACTTTTAAATTATGAATATGGAGAGGATAGACCTGATGTTAGGAAGAGAGTGGCTATGGGGGTTGGGAGACACACTTAAATGCAGCTATGAAAACAACACACTTGAATTTGAAGAGAATGGAAGTAAAGTTTGTATTCAGGGAGAGAGAGATGTACATAGTGCACCTCTCATTTCATCATTAGAGTTGTATAGTCTTTGTTATTCTTAGCATGTACAGGAGATGTTTTTATTGTATAGTTATGATATGGAGCATTGTATAGACAACTCATCTGATGTATATTTTCATGCTAGGAATGTAAATATGGACAAGACTTTCTACTATTCTTTTTTGCAAGAGTGTGTGGTTAAAAGTTTTAAGGATCTTATGTTTGAGTATAGAGATGTTTTTTGCACTTACTTACCTAGAGGGCTACCACCTGAGAGAGGGGACATTGACCATGCCATTGAGGTTGTTACTAACACTAGCCCTATTTGCAGGCCACCTTATAGGCTTAGTGTTTCTCAGCATGAGGAGGTTGAGAGGCAATTGCATGATTATTTAGATAAGGGCTTCATTAAACCTAGTAACTCACCTTGGGCATCGCCAATACTCCTAGTTAAAAAGAAAGATGGCTCTATGAAGCTATGTATAGACTATAGAGCACTTAATAAGGCACTACAAGGAATACGGGCATATAGCGACGGTTAAAGCGACAGAATTGTGTCACTATAAAATTGCAACATGCGTCGTAATTAGCGTTGCACGTGGACCATCGATTAAATGACGAAGCAAACGATGTTTTTTGCGACTTGTGGCACAACGGGGCTACGACGCTCCCATACAGCGTCGCTAACACGACACTTTTAAATAGCATCGCATAAGCGACGCTTTTTTACGTTGCATAGGTGATGATTTTTGGCGTCGCATAAGCAACACTAAAAACATGTCACTTATGCGACGATGGGTAGCATCGCTTACACGACGGTCTATTGACGGACAAAAAAAAAATGTTGGAGGCTCTACAATCGGCATTTTCATGCATCCAATCGAAGAGCTCTCCAATGTTCGCAATTGCGCTGCGCTTATGAGTTGAAGCAAGTATATGCAGAATTGTTGTTTTGCCTAAGCTCTCTCTTATTGTCTCCCTCTGTATATGTTTCTCTCTTTCTACAGATTTCTCTCTTTGAATTCTCTCTCTCTTTCTCTCTCTCTCTCTTCTTTCACTCTTTATTGCAAGTTATTCAAGAAGCTAACCAAGCAAAAAGTATGGCTAACTATTGTAAGTACAATTTCTATTCTTTGTATATCATTTGAATTGTGTTATTTTCATTAGATAGCATACTCACACTTATTGATATGCACTTATACACTTATACATGATGAAGATGCACTTTCACACATATACACATATACACATGCACATACACACACATATACACACACAGATACATGTGCACATGCACTTAGACATACACACATATACACATGCATATGCACAAACATTTTTACAACCACATAAAAAGACTTACATGCATGCATTATTGCATATATATATATATATATATATATATATATATATATATATATATATATATATATATATATATATATATATATATATATATACATATATATATATATACACACACACACATACACACA
Organism: Ceratopteris richardii; assembly: GCA_020310875.1. Taxonomy (NCBI): domain Eukaryota; kingdom Viridiplantae; phylum Streptophyta; class Polypodiopsida; order Polypodiales; family Pteridaceae; genus Ceratopteris; species Ceratopteris richardii. Next base: position 42,706,418 of record CM035411.1, on the reverse strand, counting down.
TTAACATATACACAAATACATGTATATGCACATCCACATGCATGCACATTCACATGCATGCACATGGATGCAAATGGAAATGCATCCACATACACATGCATGTGGAATACATATACACATGCATATACATACATTATACACATATATACACATATATATGCACATACGTACACACACATATACACATGCACACACACATGCACATACCTACATATACACATATACATGCACATACACACATATACATGCACATACACACATATACACATAGAGTTACACATATACATGCACATACATATACACACATATACACATGCACATGCACATACTCATACACACATATACACTTACACATGCACATGCACATACTCATACACACATATACACTTACACATGCACATGTACATATACATATACACACACATACACATGCACATACATACATATACACTTACGTAAACACATATGAATGAATTATATAATTAAAGTATTAAAACACATATACACATGCACACACACATGCACATACCTACATATACACATATACATGCACATACACACATATACACATAGAGTTATACATATACATGCATATACATATACACACACATACACATGCACATGCACATACTCATACACCCATATACACTTATACATGCACATGCGCATACATACATATACACACACATACACATGCACATACATACATACATATACACACACATACATATACACTTAGGTACACACATATGAATGAATTATATAATTAAAGTATTAAAACACATATACACATGCACACACACATGCACATACCTACATATACACATATACATGCACATACACACATATACACATAGAGTTACACATATAATTGCACATAGATATACACACACATACACATGCACATGCACATACTCATACACACATATACACTTACACATGCACATGCACATACATACATATACACACACATACACATGCACATACATACATATACACTACATACATATACACTTAGGTACACACATATGAATGAATTATATAATTAAAATATTAAAACACATGCTTAATATAAACAATAATAACAATCAATAGAACAAAACTCTTCATTACTTAATACCATACACACAATTCAAAACATAACTGAAATGAAAAATACATAGATAAAATATATATATATATATATCAATGTAAATACATATAATCCAACTAAAATCCTAATCATCATCATCATGATCATCATGATCATCATCAATATCATGATCATCCTGATCTTCCTCATCCTCATCGTCATCGTCACCCTGTGGCAATCGAGATCGTCCCTCCTGTGTCCGTCTCTCCACCTCATCCATATTTGTCTCTCCATAATACTCCTGTATTACATATAACAAACATAAATAAATAAAATAATTAAACCATTCATAAAAATAAAATAATTATATAAGTTTTAAAAATACTCACGAAGGCATCAGGATGATCTTGCATATACTCACTCAAACGCCGATATCCAAAATATGTAGCATACTCGATCTCATGTTTCGTAGGATATTGGCCATAATCCTTATGCTACATTGAAACAAATAAAAAAGATTAGTTGCTTGCATTTTAACTAAAATAAAAAATATACTCACAATAACACATAAATGTAGCTACAAAACCATTATGGCCCATTTGGCCTAGATGCGATGTGTGGCCCGACTCCACTCTCTTCTTTGTAGCAGCCTGTTTATTCAAGAAAAAAAAACATAAATTAAATGTAAAAAACTACTTATATATATAAATTATAAATATAAACTATTATTTTGTGTACCTTTTGCTGAGGAAATGACTCCTGAAGACGTAGTATCTACGAAAAAATTGCCACGTCTCAGGTGGTATGTTAGGTCGCCTCTTATTTTTTTTCACCATACAATATCTCCTGTTAATTTAATCTCAAATAGAAGAAAAATCAGAATACATACACATATATACACAGACATACATACCCACATACACATATACATGCAAACATATATGCATACATATATGTATACATATACACATATGCATACATATAACATAAACACACATATACATATCCACATATATACGTACACACACATGCATGCATATACACTCATTCATACAAAATACATGCATTTATCCCACAATAATGTGTAGTTGTGTATATGTGAATATGTGTGTATGTGTAAATGTGTGTATGTGAATATGTGTGTATGTGTAAATATGTATATGTGAATTTTTTGTGTATGTAGATAATCAGATTATTAATATCAAATACCATTATTTGTACAGATGGAACTCCACCACCGTCTCCTCATCGTGCAACGAATTTATACTCTAAGTATATCAAACATTTAATTTTAAATATATTTGATGGATACATAACTTATATTTTTTTTGTTTCTTATTATGTGTAGATTTTGATCAATCAGAGGGTACTCCACCACCTCGTACCCATGCAACGACTTCACATGTGTCCTCTGATAGGAATTATGATGAATTTTACTATCAAGAGCATATTATATGTTGGTGTAACTCTTGTTATGGCACGTATCAAATACCACAATTAGAATGTATTGAACATGAGGCAGAGTATGGTACTTTTGAGCGTGCACCATCACTTGGTCAACATGATAATGCTTGGGTATGTATTTTCTATATATATTAATGTCATTATTTTATTTAAAATCAAATTACTGTTGATATACATGAATACTTGCTCGATGATGATGATGATGATAATTTTTCTCATAATGTTAATATACCTTGTACACATCATGGACTTGCTGTTCATCAATTACAAGCAAAGGTTTCTAGAAATCCTCTACCTCCTGGTTTAGAGAATGAAACGGCTGGAGATTATCCATTGCCAGCTCGTGATCGTTCTTTAGTACAAAGATATGATAGAAGAAGATATGGAGGATGGAATAGAGGACCACTTCCTTTAGATGGAGAGATTTTCAACTTTTGGGGTAATCACTATATGATTGCTCCACTCACTATTACTAATGCTGGTCGTGGTCTCTTTATTGTAGAGGATTTGTATGTGACTCCGAACTTTGAAGTCACTCTTATGTCATTTTGTGGTCCTATATATGGATGGGGAGATTGACATCGACTTTCACGTTATGTTCAAAGCATGAGTACTTATGGAATATGCTTGAACACAGCATCCCTTACTAGTAGAGGGATTTTACATGCAGAAAATGAAAGATTATATATTGATGGAAGACCTTACACACATGGAAATATAGCAGGTTTAATAAATAGTAGTCGAGGGTTACATAATAGTTCAAGGACTAATTGCACATTTGAGGAGCATGAAAATATTCATGAATCACCATATATGAGTAGAGATGTATCAAGATACATAGTTGTCAATGCTATTACTATATTACATGCCGGTGATGAAATATTAGTGAATTATGGATGGCATAGACCTCCAAGAGCACCTTTTAGCTAGAGAGAATAAAAATTTTCTATCCATGTTTAATAAGTTATATACTTAATTTTATATTTAAAGTTTACTTTTTATTCATTTATGGAATACTAATGAATTTTATTTTATGTGTAGATTCCAACGTATGATGTTGATGATATTCCTCCACAGCATTCACAATTACCAGTAAGACCTCATTTATCAGAAGCTTCCATGAGGAGGCTACGCAAAACTAATCTTGTGCAATATGCAAAGTTGAAAGATCTATATTCAAAAGACGATAAAGTACAAGATTTGTGTGACAATGATGAAGATGATGGCATGGCAGATTTTATTGAGGATTGGTATCAAAATGATAGTGAGAGCATTGATATTTCTAAAAATGAGAAATATCTTCGAGAGGAATGTCTAAAGCATGTATATGAAGGAAGTCGTTGACACGACTAAGTGCGAGCTTACTTATTATCAACCTTCAAATCGTTTTGGATGGAGTTATGTATCTGTTTTGACACTATTAAGGTATAATTTTCAATTTTCTATATATATATGTATATATATATATATATATATATATATATATGCATAAATATATATATATAAATACATGCAGGTTTTTATTCTTACTTTAGATAAGGTAAGAACAAGAACTTGAATTGAATGGGCACTTTTTTTCCGTGCATCTTATAAAACTATTAATGCATCTTTCAAAATATTAATGAAAAATTTGATTGTTTGGATGGCAGGATACGATTGTTTGTTTTGGAGGATATGAAGTATGTACCTTCATTGAATGATTTGTCGATTCTATCATATGTTTAGTTTGAAAGTATGAGAAGCGGATTTATAATTGCTATTCAAAGAGTTTGGCACTGTTTATAGGCCATACAATGGTGACCTGGATGAATCGCATGCACAGAGGTTACTCAAGATAGAGCAATCTGATTATAAGGGACTAGTGCCAGCAGGATTCCTAGGGTATGCACTAAACCTCTTGCATGTCAATGATGAGCATCTGAACTTTAGGATACAAAGTGGAAATCATGGTGGCTTGAGAGGATCACTTTTATACAGCTTGTTCAAAAATCTTCAGTGTCATAAACCTGAAGTTCTTTGAACAAGCTGTATAAAAGCGATCCTCTCAAGCCACCATGATTTCCACTTTGTATCCTAAAGTTCAGATGCTCATCATTGACATGCAAGAGGTTTACTGCATACCCCAGAAATCCTGCTGGCACTAGTCCCTTATAATCAGGTTGCTCTATCTTGAGTAACCTCTGTGCATGCGATTCATCCAGATCACCATCATATGGCCTATAAACAGTGCAAAATTCTTTGAATAGCACTTATAAACCCGCTTCTCATACTTTCAAACTGAACATATGATAGAATCGACAAATCATTCAATGAAGGTACATACTTCATATCCTCCAAAACAAACAATCGTACCCTGCCATCCAAAACAATCAAACTTTTTGCGAATATTTTGAAAGATGCACATAAGCATACATATATATAAAATTATATGCATATATATATATATATATATATATATATATATATATATATATATATATATATATATATATATATCATATATATATATATATCATATATATATATATCATATATATATATATATATATATATGATATATATATATATATATATTGATTTATTTACTTTTTTAATATATCTTTTTTTTATAAACTTACAGGTTATTATCTGAAAAGTTTTTACCAAGTCAGAATATTCTTCCTACCTCACATGATGAAATGATGCATTAGATGGGGTTAATGTTGGAAGTGAGGTAGGCCCTTGGCTCATATCACAGGTCCATGGTTCCATAGGTCCAACATATACAACACAGAATCTAGCATTCTTCAATATTGATAAAGCATGAACATACCACAACTTAATCATACAGATGATAAGACAAAGATAGAGAAAGAATAGACGACATGTGTAAGGTGTTACGTAAGCCATCGCTTACTCATAGTATCATATATACCAATGTTCAATGTACAATGTGGGAGCAAAACTCTCAACCACTCTATGTGATGAGAAATAGATGAATGAGTGAATGTACAAATGTAACAAATATATTCAGATGTATGGGCAGAAATCTGAATATACATGAGATGTGTGACCTTATAGGTTATAGAAGAGTGAATATGAGTGACTGAAAGAGGAAGGATCAGTGTGAAACTGATAATCAACAAACCCTCATCTAACCTTAGGCTATGGAAGACCTTAAGTTAGATACGTGTGTGAAAAGATCACATACTTATAAAGTAGCAAAGAATGCTAACAAGTTTGCTGCCGGAAATCCTCAAACTCATGTGAACACACCTTCTCAAACACCTCATCCAAATATGCATAAAGCATATACATATTGTTTCTTTTGTACCTATGCCGAATAGGACTCCTCCTGATATGAATGCTACTGCCTCCATAAAATTCAAGTAGTACCTATGTGCATAAAGAGAATATGTACATGAATACTTAACATAAGATGTAAATCTTATGTTAACCACCATCCAATGTCTTTGACGTAGCCCGAAATCTTCATGTAGAAGAGAATCTTCAACTACAACATGTAGATGGCCGATCCTCACCATCAATCTGCTAATGACCAAGTCTTCTTGCCATGAACAAGAGATAACCTCCTCTCCATGAGCTAGAGTGTGAGCACACCCTTCATCTTCTCCAAGAAGAATCATTAAGAAGAACTCCATAGCTGCTCCTCAACATGCTTCAAGTTAGCACCATGGCTGCCCCATGTGCTAGATGAAACACCACCTCTATTGAGGTCCAAGCTCCAAGCTTGTGTTGAATACTAGGTGAAGGATGAAATACAATGAGCATGAGGCTCTTCTTATATAGTATTGTGTACTTCTTGAAAAGCTGATAATAAAGCAAAACAAAAGCACACGATCGTAAATCTTATGCGGAAGTAAACAAATCCATCGCGATCTTTTTACGAAAAGCTGTCCACCTGCGTCGTTAATTTGCCCGTGAAGACTTCTATTTGCCACACGCTGCCGCCATTGGGGTTTGAACCCGAGTGGATCTTTTGGGAGGGCGATGATATATCCAAGGTGCCAATCACTTTTACTTGTAGGATATACTGTAAAATCTCTACATATCCTGTAATCGCTGACCAACGACGCCCGTCCATATTCGTTGTAGGAGGAATGATAAGAGACTCTACACTTGTTGTATACTGTGAAAAAATTATGAACCAATGAAGTATTGAGCAAGTGTTGACCAATTGGCATTGTTTCCAACAGTTTATCCATTCTCCATTAAATCCAGTAAATGGTCAACATGGCCAGTGGTAGTCATAAACTACAATCTTCCACCATATCTTGGCATTAAAAGGGAATATTTAATGCTTTCACTTTTAATCCCAGGCAAAAGACAAGTTAAAGATATGAATATATATCTTGCTCCTCTCATTGACGATCTTCAAGAGTTATGGAGAGGTATTAATGTCATTGATGTATCGAAAAGCATCAATGAAAGACATATTACGGTTCGTGGTATTGTGGCTTGGACTATTCACGATTTTGCAAGATATGGTGTTTGTTCAGGTATTGATGTATTTTTTTTATTCAATATGCATGTAAATAAATATGATTTAATCTAATTATATTTTTATCATTTTCCATGATGTAGGAATATCTACTAAGGGTTATAAAGCTTGTCCATATTGTGGTGATTGGTTGGGATCAATCTATAGTAAGAATCTTAACAAAAATATTTATCTTCGACATCGACGATTCTTGCCTGATGATCATTCATTAAGATCTAAAAGAGAAGCGATACATTTTAATGGAAAGCTTGAAACAGGTCAGTGTCCAAAACCTATGATGCCTATGGATTGGTATAAAAAATGGACAGATGGACCTCTGATATATCCAAAATCAGAAATCTTCAGTGATGATCCAGATAATGAGTATGTGAACAGAGGTAAAGGAAAATTGGCACTCGCAGAGAACATATCAATATGGTATTCTTTGGAGTATTTGAAAGAGTTAAACGTATGTCATCTTCTTGATCCTATGCACATATTCAAAAATATTGGTTATTCACTATGGCAACATCTTCTTGGACTAAAAGATATCACAACATCAAGGAATGATTTGAAAGATAAAAAATCCAAACCAAAGTTATGGCCAGCTTTTGATAGACATTGACAAGAATTGACTTATGCACCTGCTCCTTGGGTACTTACAACAAAAGAGATACAGACTATCAACAATAGAATTTAATTGATTAAGACTCCTACAGGACATGGAGCATCTTTTCAAAACATGTTTACTATGGATGATAAGAGCTTATCTGGGTTAAAGGCCCATGACTGGCATAACTTTTTGAAAAATATTTTACCTTTGGTTATTGATGGATGTACAATGAAAGGAGTCCGAGATGTGATCTATTGTCTTGGATCACTTATAAGGTAATTATCATACTTTTATATTTAATATGTATGAATATTGGATATCTTTTATTTTTTAATTAACTTCTTTATAATTGTTTTTATGATATGTATAGGTGGATTACATCCAAAGAGATTGACAAAAACTCGATCCCACAAAGAAAATGTGAATGCAAAGAGCTACTATGTTTGATGGAGAAAGAACTTCCTACTTCATTTTTTGATATTTAGGTTCATTTATTTATTAGTCCATCTTGTAGATGAAATAGAGATTGCAGGTGTTGTCAACACTCGATGGATGTTTTGGGTCGAGCGATTTATGAGAATATTAAAAGGTTATGTGCGACAAAGAGCGAAACCAGAAGGATCCATGGCAAAGGGTTGGATGCTTGAAGAGTGCATGTATTATGTTAGTGAGTACCTTGAAAGATTTCATAAAGAAGCTCCACGTGCATGGACCAATGAGTCTTCTTAAAAAATAACAGATGAGGTATTATCAGGTAAGGGGGTTCCATTCTTATTTACATTTCAAGAAAAAAATGATGTTTCTACTTTTGTAGCATATAATAGCAAATGCATGCAAGCATTCGTTAGCGAGTACAAAGAACTTCAAAATCTCCAAAGTAAAAGGCAAAAAAACAAAAGATTTAGACGTAATCTCGATAATAATGAGATTACAGATATATCTTCTTTCATGGATTGGCTATATAGTCGTTTGCAACACACCAACGCAAATAATGAAGAAATCTTAGATGAGCAAAGAGAGTTAATGATAGGTTGTGAATGAAAGGTAATTTTATTAAAATAATATTTTATTTTTTTCATATATGTATATTAGTTTCTATTTACTAATTGAATTTATTTTTCAAGCTCGAATGTTCACTAATATGTGGGCTTTTGGACAGCATATTAGAATCAAAGCCATTGATTCTTTACGTAAAACAGAAGATTCTAGTATTGTTGCTTCTTTCAAGCAACTATACGTGTTAGCTCAAAAGACACGAACCTTATAGATAGCGAACTTGGTTACGTAGGAACTATTGTTGGTATCTACAAAATTTCATTTCGAACATTCAAACAGGTAGAAAAGAGTTTATATTTTTTTTGATAGAGTTAGTTATTTTTTTAAGCACCTAATAATGGGTTTTTGTTGTTATATATTTTGATAGGTCATTTTGAAGGTTGACTGGTTTCGAGCTGAGTATAAAGGTAGTAATTCCACATTAAGAAAGGAATTATCTGGGTTTTGGGCAATTGATTCTTCCAACGTAATGCGATCTACTAAAGAACCATATATTCTTCCTAGGCATATTGAACAAGCATTTTTTTATAAAAACTCAGACGCTCATCCTTGGTGGCAAGTCATTCATGTGCAACCTAGAGGTAGGTCATTGTTTGAACAGTTTATTGTTAGAGAGATCAAAGAAAGTCCTCTTGATGATTCAACATCAAATACTGATACATCAACATTTGAAATAGAAATTAGAATCATTATACGTGATAATGATACTAATATTTTTGATGAAGAGGATAATTCTCTACATGCTGATCCTACTGATGAGGAAGAGGAATTACCAGAAATAGATATTAATCCATCAATAGATGATGTGATTCATGAGAACATAGCTTTAACAATAGAAGAAATAAATGAAATCAATAAAGATAATGAAGATGAGACTATATTGATGTCTTACCAAAATGATGGCAATAATGAAAACATATGAGTAGATTAGATAGTAAATTCTACTCTAGTTATCGATCAATAACTTGAAGCTTCTGAATGGATATCAGATAATAGATTTTTTTATTAACTTGAATAACGATGAATCCTACTAGAGAGATGAAATCATGTTCTTCTAAGTTAGAACATGAAGCTCGGGGGTATGCCTAATTATTTTATATATAGCTTTATCTTCGAGGAGCAAATTTTTTTATCATGTATCTATGCATATGTGTGTGTATTCATGTGTATTATATGTATACATATGTTAGTATGCATATATATGTATTTCATGTATATGTATGTGTTTGCATGTGTGTGATATATGTATACATGTGTTAAATATGCATATGTCTATATATGCATATACATTTATGTAAAATATTCATGTAATATATGCAAGTGTTTATAATTGTGTACATGTATATATGTATATGTGTCTATGTGTAAATATGTACATGTAAATATGTATGCATGTATATGTGATGTGTACATGTATATATGTATATGTGTAAATGTGTACATGTATATATGTATGCATATATATATATATATATATATATATATATATATATATATATATATATATATATATATATATATATATATATGTGTGTGTGTGTGTGTGTGTGTGTGCATTTAAGCATGTATGTGTGATGCATAATATATCTACTCCATTTTATATTTATGTATCCTATCTACATGATGTGTATATATCTTTATATATATTATGATCCTCATTGATTTGAGTAGCTATATATAGAGGCATAAGGTTGGGAGGAGAGACATCTCTCTAGTAGGACGTCGGAGGAATAGATGCAATGTGTACATATACTTCAAACATATGGCTAAAAGATTGAATTAGAGTTTTTAAATTAGAGGTTTTATAACCCTAATATCAAAATTAGTGTTCTCAATTTAGGATTTTTGCATGTATTGTGTATGTATGTGTATCTATATGTGCATATGCATGTGTTGTGTGTGTGTGTATATATGCATTTGTATATGTATATATGCATGTAAATACGATTATATGAGTCTATGTGTGTGTACATATGATTATGCATGTGTATGTGTATGTGAGTATGTGTATGTGTATGCGAGTATGTGTATGTGTCTATGTGTATTCATTATATGTGTGTATCTGCATGCATGTGTATGTGTGTGTAAAAATGTGCATGTATGTGTGTGTATGTATAAATGTGCATGTATGTGTATATGTGTGTAAATGTGCATGTATGATGTATATGTGTGTGTATGCGTGTATTTATACCTCTAGTCTCACTCTTTTCTCTCTCTCTCTCTCATATACATACATACATGCATAAACACACATACTCATATCCACATATATATAAATAAAAGCAGTGCATATCGTGCATTATCGCGACGATGAGCCATAAGTGTCCGCATCTCTTTTAAACACCACTTAAGCGATCATCCTATTCCAAACTCTGTCTCAAGTGAACTAAGTACGTATTTTTTATCCCTCCCATCATGCTCACTACAAAAATAAAAAACATAATGTAAATAAAACATAAGATATTCATTTCAATTTATATGTAAAATTTTTACTTACTTCCACGATAAGTGGACAAAGCGCAGGTAAGAGTCGCATAGTGCCCACATTCTTCTCTTGAACTCCAATCCATTCCCTATGTACACAATGTTCCCATCTGGCTCTATATCGCACTCTAGTCCTAAGGTACCTATGCATGTCCTCATAGGCAACTCTGCTCTGCTATCACGATTTGGAGGTGGTATAGGTGTCCTAAAAATAGATAGATAAAAATAAATAAAAATATGTGTTATAATATCATTAAAAAAGTTATGAAAAAAAACATACCTATGAGCAGATAGCTCTCTTCTTGCATGTGGAGCCGCAGAAGAGCCCTCGTCTGATCGCTGGGTAAGCATATGGATCGTATAGTATAGCTTCTCATCAGAAATCTCTGAGTAATCACGCATGATGGCCCCTAGAGTATCAAACGGAACTCTTGCTCTCATAAGATTTTTTATGAGAGTGAGTTTCGCCTTTCTCTCTCTACTGGGATCCATAATACCTAACATATAAAACAAAATGGTTAGAAATCAATATTTATACGTGTACATATGTATGTGTGTATGCATTAAGTATGTGTATGTATGCATGTGTGTGTGTATGTATGTGCATGTATGTGTGTGTGTATGTGTGTATGCATGTGTATGTGTGTGTATGCATCATTATGTGTGTATGTGTGTGTGTATATGTGTGTGTATGTGTGCGTGTCTATGTATATGTGTCTGCATCTATGAGTGTGTATGTGTTTATGTGTGTGTATGTGTCTATGTGTGTGTATGTGTCTATGTGTATGCATGTATGTATGCATATGTATGTGTATGCATTATGTATGCATTATGTATGCACATGTGTGTATGCATTATGTATGTGTATGTATGCATGTATGTATGTATGTATGCATGCATATGCATATGCATTATGTATGTATATATATGCATGTATGTGTATGTGTGAGTATGTCTCTCTATGTGCGTGTGTATGCATATATGTGTGTGTGTATGCATATATGTGTGTATGTGTATGTATATGTGTTTGTATGTGTGTATGCATGTGTATGTGCATGTATGCATCATTATGTGTGTATGTGTCTATGTGTGTTTGTGTGTGTGTGTATGTGTGTGTGTCTATGTGTATATGTGTGTGTCTATGAGTGTGTATGTGTTTATGTGTATGTATGTATCTATGTGTGTGTATGTGTCTATGTGTGTGTATGCATGTATGTATGCATATGTGTGTGTATGCATGTGTATGTGTGTGTATGCATGTGTATGTGTGTGTATGCATCATTATGTGTGTACGTGTCTATGTGTGTATGTGTCTATGTGTGTATGTGTGTGTGTATATATGTGTGTGTGTGTCTATGTGTATGTGTGTGTGTCTATGAGTGCGTATGTGTTTAAGTTTACGTATGTACCTATGTGTGTGTATGTGTCTATGTGTGTATGTGTATGCATGTATGTATGCATATGTGTGTGTATGCATGTGTATGTGTGTGTATGCATCATTATGTGTGTATGTGTCTATGCGTGTATGTTTGTGTGTGTGTATATGTGTGTGTGTATGTGTATGTGTCTATGTGTATGTGTGCTATGCGTCTATGAGTGTGTATGTGTTTATGTGTGTGTATGTGTCTATGTGTGAGTATGTGTCTATGTGTGTATGTGTATGCATGTATGTATGCATATGCATGTATGTGTGTGTATGCATTACGTATGCATGTGTGTGAATGTAAGCATGTGCATTATGTATGCATGTAAGTATGTATGTATGCATATGCATATGCATTATGTATGCATATGTGTGTATGTGTGTGTATGCATTATGTATGCATATGTGTGTGTATGCATTATGTATGTGTATGTAAGCATGTGCATTATGTATGCATGTAAGTATGTATGTATGCATATGCATTATGTATGCATGTATGTGTATGTGTGTGTATGTCTCTCTATGTGTGTGTATGCATATATGTGTGTGTATGTGTGTGTGTATGTGTCTGTATGTGTGTATGCATGTGTATGTGTGTGTATGCATCATTATGTATGTGTCTATGTGTGTGTATATGTGTGTGTGTCTATGTGTATGTGTGTGTATCTATGAGTATGTATGTGTTTATCTGTGTGTGTATGTATCTATTCATGTGCATTATGTATGCATGTAAGTATGTATGTACATTGTATGTATATGCATATGCATATGCATATGTATGCATGTATGTGTATATGTGTGTATGTCTCTCTCTCTATGTGTGTGTATGCATATATGTGTGTGTATGCATATATATGTGTGTATGTGTGTGTATATGTGTCTGTATGTGTGTATGCATGTGTATGTGTGTATGTGTGTGTGTATATGTGTGTGTATGTGTGTGTGTGTATCTATGAGTGTGTATGTGTTTATGTGTGTGTATGTGTGTATGTGTGTATGTGTATGCATGTATGTATGCATATGTATGTGTATGCATGTGTATGTGTGTGTACAAGGCCATTGGCACTAAGTGGGTATACAAGCTAAAGCATAAACCGGATGGTACAGTTGACAGGTATAAGGCTAGGCTTGTTGCAAAGGGTTATGCACAGGAAAGAAGCATTGATTTTGATGAGACCTTTGCACCTACGTGCCGTATGACTACTATTCGGAGCATTTGTGCACTTGTAGCTCACCATGGTTGGAATGTACATCAGTTGGACATTTCTGAATGGTGTCTTGCATGAAGAAGTGTATGTTTTTTAGCCCCGTGGCAAAGGGCATGAAAACCAGGTGTGCAAGTTAAAGAAGGCATTATATGGTTTAAAGCAAGCACCACGTGCTTGGTATGAGAAGATACATGCCTATCTGATTGCACATGGTTTTGAGAATAGTCCAACTGAAAGCACCTTATGTGTTAAGTGTGCTAATGATGTGCTTCTGATCATTGTTATCTATGTTGATGAGATGCTGCTCACTGGTCCTATTGAGAAGCATATTGCTGATTTTAAGGCTGATTTGCATGCCTCATTTGAGATGTGTGATTTGGGGCATTTGCATCATTATTTGGGCATTCAGTTTATGCAAGTTGATGGTGGAATGGCTCTATGTCAAATGAAATATATTGACACATTATTGCAGTGTTTGGCCTTGAAGACTATAAGCCTATTGCCACTCCTATGGAGACAGGTTTACGATTGAGTCTTCATGATGCTGGAGATGCATTTGATGTTGTTCTCTATCAGCAGGCTATTGGATGCTTGATTTACTTATGCATTACTCAGACATATATTTAGTTTGCTGTCTCACAGATGAGCAGATTTATGCAATGCCCAAGAATCACGCATTGGAAGGCGGTTAAGCGCATCTTTCGCTACTTGAGTGGTACCCGGCTACTTGGGTTGTTTTATCCCAAGGGGGGATCACTACCGTGAGATTTGCATGCTTTTTCTGACTCTGATTGGGTTGGTTGCTATGACACTTGTGTGTCCACTAGTGGCTTTTGCTTCATGCTTGGTAGCTCATGTATATCTTGGTTGAGCAAGAAGCAACCTACTGTGGCCGCTTCCAGTTGTGAGGTTGAGTATAGGGCAGCTTTCACAGCGACTGTTGAGTGTGTGTGGCTCAGATGGCTTATGGCTGATTTGGGTGTTGGTCAGACTTCTACCACTGCCATCTTCACTGACAGTCAGAGCGCATTGGCAGTTGCCAGGAACCCTATGTTCCATGCTTGCACTAAGCACATTGAGGTGCATTATCACTATGTCAGGGAGAGGTTCTTTGCTGGGGAGATCAGCTTGGCATATGTGCCCACGCAGGAGAACATTGCAGACCTTTTCACGAAGGCTCTTCCTAGGGAGAAGTTTGAAGCTTTCTGCAAAGCTTTGGGCTTACTTCCTTTTGTGGAGTGATTTCCACATAGCTTGGCACTTCCTTATACATGAGTGCCAGCTCCTTGTTCACCGCATCACTCCTAGGGGGGATTTGTTGATATATTTATGTAGTGATGTGTGTGAACACACTAGGACCGTCGGGGCACTTTTTTCCCTCTTTAGGAGGTTTTTTCCCTCGGCTTGTATATACGCCTATTGCCCTAATGGGCTACTTATCTTTGTACATTCTCTAGTAATACATTCAATATTGTGTGTTGTGCTCCAAGCTTCTTCTTCTTCCTTGTGTTGTTCGTGTGCTTTCGCAGACGTCTAACTCCAACATTAGCAGCCAAATACTTTTGAAGAGTAAATATACTTTACAAAAGTATTGCATGAAGACCAAGACTTGATGAAGAATGGGCTACTTGAAATTCAAGGAAAAGCAATGGTTTGGAGAAGATGAAGGAACTAGATCAACATCAAATAACAGGTATTAGTTTCTACTATCATATTGTCATTTGCAAGTCATATCTTAGAAGAGCAGTTATGAAGAGATTTGAAGGATTGAAGAAGTGCTTTTAAACACTTTCATTACTTTGGAAGTTAAAGCATTAGCTACATCAAAACAGGTATCTAGAGGTTGTTCTTGACAGTTTTGATAGATCTCTTTCATGGCAAGAAAGCTCATCTAAGAAGACAAATTTGGAGATTAGATCAATTTTTTTTTTAGTCAACACAAGGTTGGAAGTTTTTTAATTAGATTTTGTACCTAGAGAGGTAATTCAACATTCAACCAACTCTAGGAAAAGGTTGGTGAATTCAAACATATCAGTCAAATTTGAAGCAGAGGGTTGATTCAACATATGAGAAGATGGTAGAAGCATGTTTTATCTTCTATGTACTTCCATTAGATTTATTGAAAGAAGGAAGACGTTCCAAATTTCATAAAGTTTGATATACTTTGAAGAATTTTGGATACTAGTGTTAAATCATCCAAGGGGGTGATGAAACATGAAGACTTATTTTCAGCCATATGTGAAAGAATGCAGAATCATACCTGTAGGTATTCCTATATTTCGTTGTCAATTTCTCTTTATGTTCCAGCTTTGAAAGAAGGAGGAAGAAGGAGAATGTTTGGAGAAAGTTCCTATTAGGTGTTCCTGTTCGGGAGAAAGTTCCAGAGCTCTATTGAAGAGAAGCTTGATATTTCAGAGAGGTATGTTACTTATGAGAAGCACACATATATGGTTATACTAGACTCTAAAGGAAACACGTATGAAGGACTTACAGATAGAACAAGGGTGAAGACAAGATGACATCATAATTATGAAATTTTGGTGAGACTCTCATGAGTTGAGTTGAGTACTGCTAGAGATGAACCAGCTAGTGTTCATAATACTCTAAGTTGTGAGTTATCAATCACAAGTCCTAGGATGGATTCAATTTTTTATTTTGTTTAGTGTATCTACATGACACAACAAAAGTACGTTGATAAACTTTTTGTAAGGTAAATACAAATATGTGGATCCTAGTGTATGCTTACAAGTTTGAGAAGACAGGAGATAGCAGATTCAAAGTCAATACATGCTACATATGTTGTCAAGCAATGATTGCTTGATGTATGCTAACACTATTGGATATCTAGTTTGCATATTTTCTCAGGTATTATGGTTCATATTCAACAAATTCAGATTTTTTGAAGTTTGAAGAAGTTCAAATTCAATTTTGAAAAGACTTTTGAAGATAAAGTTTGAAGGTCAATTATGGAGGACAAGTTTGAAGCTTATGACAGTTTGCAGAATGAAGTTGCATATCTAGTTCAATTTGTACCAATATGACATTGCAGGGGGGATTGTTGGAAATCAAGGTCACATCAGTACAAAATCCTATTAGGGCAAAAACCCTAATTTTGGTACTTAGTCATTTTTGGCTCAAAATTTGAGTAAAAGTTTTATGAGCCTATCTTGTAGAGCTTGAAGAGAGCTTTCTAATGGTATATGTCATTCAGTCATTAGAGATCGGGATTTGGGAGAAACCTCTAACCCTAATTTTTTTACTAATTTAGGGTTTTTACCTCATTTGATAGCTCTCAGCTTAGAGGTCATAAAAATGTTTTTAGATCATTCATCAGGTGGTCAGAAGTGTGAAAAAGCAAGCCAAAAGCACTTTTTAATGATTAAATTAAAATAAAGCAAAAGCAATTTAAAAAGCGATGAGATTAAAATAAAGTGCTTTTTAGTGAGTTTTTTTTGCATGGAGCTTTAAAAACTATATAAGAGAGCATTGAGGTCACTTTTTAGATTATCCCAATGCAAACCAATGCTAGCTTGTGGTGGAGCCTGAGGAGGTGGTGCTCTAGCACTCATGGCACCACCATGGTGAACTTTGTGAAGCTATGTTGAGGAGAAGCCATGGAGTTCTTCTTGGAGAAGAGTGTGCTCACACTCTTGCTTATGAAGAAGACTTACCTATCAATAGCTTGGTGGTGTGGATCATCCATCTATATGATATATTTGAAGATTATCTTCTACATGAAGATTATGGAGTACCTCAAAGACATTGGATGGAGCTTAACATAAGATTGCATCTTATGTTAACTATTTAGGTACATATTCTCTTTATGCACACAAGAACTACTTAGATCTTATGGAGGCAGCATCATCCATATCTAGAGGAGTCCTATTCGGCATACATGGAGGCAGTGGCATCCATAAAGGAGAATCAGTACATGCATGCTACATGCATTCATATGAGGTGTTAGAGAAGGTGTTTACACATGAGTATGAGGATTTTTGTTAGCAACATGTTAGCATTCTATGCTAATTCTGCAAGTATGTGATCTTTCACACACACATATGATTTAGGGTCTTCCATAGCCTAAATTCATATTAGGGTTTGCTGAATATCAATTCCAAACTGATCTTTCCTTTTTTTGTCACACATATTCACTCTTCTAGAACCAATCAGGTCACACATCTCATACATATTCAGATGTATGTCTCTACATTTGAATATTCTTGTAAATTTTGTACATACACTCTTCCATCTATTTTTGTTCACATAGAGTGTTGAGATTTTGACTCTCACATTGTAAATTTACATTTGTATAGATGATAGTGTGAGTAAGCAGTGGCTTACATAGAACTTTGAACATGTTGTCTAATCTCTCTCTATCTTTGTCTCATCATTGTATGATTAAGTGTGGTATATTCATGTTTGTCAATATTGGAAGATATAAGAATCTGTGTTGTAGATCCTAGACCTATGGGACCTGTGGAATTAAGTTATGGGCCTACTTAATTTCCAACAAAAAGAAGGATCATGGTAAGCTTGATGTAAAATCCATTAAAGCCATCTTTATTGGTTATGCGATTGAAAGCAAAGGATACAGATTCTATGTTCTAGATACAAGTGATATCCTACTCTCACGCAATGCATATATTGCAAAAAATTAGATTTATGATAAGAAGGAAGAGATTCCAAATTTCATAAAGGCAGATGACTATGCATTTTTTAGAAGGAATTTGAATGCTTACATTCAGCCATACAAGGGGTGTGATGAACCTACTTGAAGCCTACAAGATACAGGTGAAGAGAGAATTTCATTACCTACATTAGTACCTAGTCCATCATCAGTATCTCTTGAAGTTCCGACTTATGAAGTTGGAGAAGGTTCCAGAGTTCTAGAAGAAAGAGATACTGAAGAACCAGAAGATATACCATCACTTTTCAAGAATACACCAAAGTGGTTATATCAAACATGGAAGGATAGTGGTATACAGGATTACATAGGAAGAACTAGAAGTCAGACCAGGAGACAACAAGAAGACTAGGTAAATTATGTAGAACATTTTGAGAGTCATAATGTTTTAGCTCTTAGTTCAGTTGAGAATGAACCAACTAGTGTTCAAGATGCACTACAAAGTGATATGATTATCACAAGTCCCAGGATTTAGTTCAGGAACAAAGATGAGTGTATCTACATGACACAATAGAAATACATTGAGAAATTATTGGAAAGGTTTGAGATGACAGATTCTAAGCCTATGCAGACACCTATGGATGTTAATGTGTTATTACAGTCGGAAGCAGATTCAGAACCATTTGGTGCTACATCATATGGTCAAGTAATTGGTTGCTTGATATATCTATCTAATACACATCAGGACATTCAGTTTGCAGTTTCTCAAGTATACAACTTCATACACAGTCAGCTCAAGATTCAATGGAAATCAATTAAGAGATATTTGCACACACAGGAAGTTTTGCAGGTTATTGATCCTTGTACCATTGTGACATTGAAGGGGGGATTGTTGGAAGCAATGTCCAACAATGGTCCAAAATTACTGAGAACTAGCTATAGTATAGATTCTTTCTATATTTCTTTACAAGAAAGCCATGTGGGCAGAGTGTCTAGAACAAAGCCCTCTCAAAGTGAGCACTTGGGTTTGATTCTCCGTGGATGAGCAACAACGAAGTCTGTTTTGAAAAGAATTTTTTTGGAGAAAAACTCACGGTCGCCACTGAATATTTGCGATCGTAGCTTTATTTTTTCTGAAGGATTTTCACATACGATAGCATATGAGTTTAGCTTTGTCAATAGTTTTTTATTGTGCTTTTCAATGGATACACAAAACTATATAAGAACATACAAGGCTCATTATGTGAGCATCACTCAATCACACAAGCTCTAGCAAGAGTGCTTGCAACTTGGAGGTGATCAATCTTCTCAAGTTAGGAGGAGATCTTGGAGGCCATCTCGGAGGTGGAGTTCTCACACTCTTGGAGGAGTTGTTGTATACATCTTGGTGATTATCTGGAGGAGATTCTGCTAGCTTACCATCAACATCCATTGTTGATTTACTGTGAGTAGCAAGTCTATTTCCGTTCTTACTTGCTAGGCCACTCGTTTCTGATTTAGGTTGATCAGAATTTCGGTTTGTTGTACAATACTTCTAAACTGTTCTTATTCTCCATATTCTATCTCTCTCTCACGCACACACACACACACACACACTCTTCATACCTCTTAGGGACACAATCTCTTGTATCAAGTTCTTATTTCTTCATAGATATGGATATTGTCAGTTTTTATCATATACACAAATTGTAATTTGACATTTCAATATAGATAATGTAGGTGAGCCTCATAGCTTACCGTTACACTTGAAACCTAGTAATTTCTCTCTCTATCTCTCACTAATCTATTTTTGAGTCTTAAGGTGTGTGTGTTAAGGTTCATTTGTTGGAAGATCCCGTAAATCTATGATATATTGTTATTGTGGCCCACTACCACTTCCAACATATGGTATTGAGACCTTAGAATACCAACAAACTCTAAGCCTGAAACATGTATATGTGTGCAATTGTGTATGTATATGTGTGTGTATGTGTATATATGTGTGTATGTGTGTATGTATGTAAAACCCTAAAACGACCCTAATACATGTATATATGTGTTGTATATTATTGAACAATGCATTGCTAAAGTGTTATATTATTACTGTATTAATATGTTTTTGATGTTTCTGATATAGCAGCTGAAGGTTCGTGAGGAGCGTACAAGGCGTGAAAGGGCAGACATCAATAATCCGAATAATTATTATTTAGCTTGTAAATAAACCTGCGTAGAAGGTTCTATTGTTAGAAAAGTAATGGTTAGCATAAGGGTCATTGTAGACCGTAGTTTCTGTTATTGAAAGCAATGGCTTTCTGTAAAAGTTATCAACTTTTAGTTTCACGCCTACTTTTTGAAGCCGCCCTCATGTAACCACTATTTTCGACGTAATCAAAAGTCCTATAAATACATGCACTCTGTGGATTGTCGAAATAGAGTGCATGGGGGGAGATTGCACCCAATCTTGCGTTCGCTCTCGTCTCTTGTCGTCTCTATTTTTTGTGTGTTTTTCTGCGTCCGTAATCTCTGTATGCGCGTGAGCAAGATCCTGACAACAGTGGTATAAGAGCTCTGCACGCGTCAATGCAGAGGGTTCTGTTCTCTGTTCGCGATTCTGAATTCCGATTCCATCTCCATCTCCATCTCCATCTCCATCTCCATCTCCATCTCCATCTCCATCTCCATCTCCATCTCCATCTCCATCTCCATCTCCATCTCCATCTCCATCTCCATCTCCATCTCCATCTCCGTCTCCGTCTTCGGTTTCGGTTTCTGTTTCGTCTTCGTCTTCGGTTTCTGTTTCTGTTTCTGTTTCTGTTTCTGTTCCAGAACCAGAACCTACGTTTTCACCTACGTTTACTCCAAGGCGTCGACTAAGGCAAAGAACTTAGGCAATAACTTAGGCAATACATTGGCACCCAAGGCTTCCTTGGCGACCGTTGGCTACGTGCGAGGCAATTTAAATTTTTGAGTGGTAATAGAGAGGTTTAGAGTCCCTAAGGTAGGAGGATTTGAGCCCACAACCTCCTACTTTCAAGGGAAGTACTTTGACCACTCCACCATCTCTTGGAGTTGTACTCAAGTTCTCTCTCTTCATTACTTGTGGAAGGCGCGCACGTCGATTTCAAGATTGGACCCAAGAAAGAATCAAGTGTATCTCTCAATCCGTAGGTCGGATTGAGGCGTGTAATATACCGTTGGAAAGCTCTCGGAACGAACTTTCCAATGAGCTACCTTGGAAGTGTGAATTCCTTCAAAATCCTTGGGTGGCACTTGATTGAGTGTTCAAGGTACCAAGCAAGGTTGAGAACACGGGATCGAGACACCGAGGTTGCAAACACGAAGGTTCAATACACCAAGGTTGAGAGCAAGGGTCCAAGAGCACCATGGAAGATTTCTGTAATTCACCTTTACCTGGAGTTTCATTCGAGCAAGAGTTAGAGATTATGAACCAAGAACTTCAAGCACTTCAACAAGCCATACAAGGACGTTATGCTATGCTTCAATTCGACGGACGAAAAGATGGCCGCTTTGTCTTATCATGGCTATCCCTATTCAACGATTTCTTTTCCGATGAGTTATATTCAGAAAATAAGAAAATCGAGTTTGCCACTAATTATTTGGTAGGAAGAGCGCAGCAATGGTGGAATGATCTTTGTCATAGTGCAGATTGTCCACGCACCTGGAAGGCTTTTCAAGAAGAGTTTAAGGATTCATTTCTACCTTTAAAGTTTACCCTACATGTTTGATAATTGTGATGCATTTACATATTGAATTTAGTCCATAGGAGCATATTCAAGTTTTGCTTGCCCAAATTCATTAGAAAGACTATGTCCGCATCTCACAGATACTTTTAATAACTTAACACCTCCATGAACATTTCCATGCATGTGTTTTTACATGGAACATGCCTATGTTTTTTTTCGTTCAGTGATGAAACATGTGACTGGCTATCCATGTTTATTATTTTATCAACTGAGGTCAGTTGTCTTTTCAACTGAGGGGCATGTTATGAATTATGGAATATGTTGAACAAGTAATTGTTGGAGTGTTAAATTATTAATGTATTATGGAAAATGTTGGCCAATGCATTGTTGGATTGAAATATGGAATAGCCAATGCATTGTTGGAATATGTTGAACACTGCATTATAATTGTTAGAGTGTTGAATTATTTTATCAACTGAGGTCAGTTGCTTGTCAATTGGGAGGCATGTTGTATATTATTAAACAATGCATTGCTAAAGTGTTATATTATTACTGTATTAATATGTTTTTGATGTTTCTGATATAGCAGCTGAAGGTTCGTGAGGAGCGTGCAAGGCGTGAAAGGGTGGACATCAATAATCCGAATAATTATTATTTAGCTTGTAAATAAACCTGCGTAGAAGCTTCTATTGTTAGAAAAGTAATGGTTAGCATAAGGGTCATTGTAGACCGTAGTTTCTGTTATTGAAAGCAATGGCTTTCTGTAAAATTTATCAACTTTTAGTTTCACGCCTACTTTTTGAAGCCGCCCTCATGTAACCACTATTTTCGACGTAATCAAAAGTCCTATAAATACATGCACTCTGTGGACTGTCGAAACAGAGTGCATGGGGGGAGATTGCACCCAATCTTGCGTTCGGTCTCGTCTCTTGTCATCTCTATTTTCTGTGTGTTTTTCTGCGTCCGTAATCTCTGTATGCACGTGAGCAAGATCCTGACAACAATATGTGTATGTATATGTGACTTGTGTGTGTACGTGTATTTATATGTATGCATGTGTATATATATGTGTATGTGTATCTGTGTCTATATGTTTATATGTGTGTATGTATGTGACACCCTAAACCTAATCCTAAAGCATGCATATATGTGTATGCATGTGTGTGTGTATGTGTGTGTGTATGTATGTCTGTATGTATGTGTTTATGTGTCTATGCATGTGTGTATGTATGTAAAACCCTAAAACCCTAATCCTAAAACCCTAACTCAAAAATATGTATATGTGTGTATGTGTATGTGATTTGTGTGTGTATGTGTATTTGCATGTATGCATGTGTATATATGTGTATGTGTATGTATGTAAAACCCTAAAACCCTAAACCTAAAATCCTAACCCTAAAACCCTAACTCTAAAACATGTGTGTGTATGCTGTGTGTATGCATGTGTATGTGACTTTATGTGTGTGTGAATGTATGTGCATGTATGTACTATATGCATGTGTGTGTATATGTGTGTATATATGCATGTGATTGTATGTATGTGCATATGTGTATGTATGTGCATATGTGTATGTATGTGCATTTGTGTATGTATGTATGTATGTATGTATGTATGTATGTATGTATATGTGTGTATGTATGTATGCATATGCATGTGTATGTATGTATGCATATGCATGTGTATGTATGTATGCATATGCATGTGTATGTATGTATGCATATGCATGTGTGTATGTATATGTGTGTGTATGTATACTTGTGTATGTATATGTGTGTATGTATGCATGCATATGCATGAATATGCATGTGTGTGTATGTATGCTTGTGAGTGTGTGTGTGTATGTGTGTGTCTTTGTGTGTGTGTATATATGTGTGTTTGTGTGTAAAAGTGTGTGTATGAATATGTGTGTATATGTATATGTGTGTATGTATGTGTGTATGTGTGTGTATGTATGCATGTGCGTGTATGTGTGTGTATGTATGCATGTGAGTGTATGTGTGTACATATGTGTCTGTATGTACGTGTAAGCATATGTGTGTGTATGTATATGTGTGTGTTGCATGTGTGTGTATGCATGTGTGTATGCATATGCATACACACATGTGTATGTATGCATGCATATGCATGTTTATGCATGTGTGTATATGTATGCATGTGAGTGTGTGTATATGTGTGTATGCTCTAAAACCAACATTATGTGTATATGTGTGTATGGATATGTGTGTATGTATGTGTGTATGTGAGCGTATGCATGTGTATGTATGCATGTGAGTGTTTGTGTGTGCATATGTGTATGTATGTGTGTGTACGCATATGTGTGTATGTATACATGTGTGTGTTCATGTGTGTATGTATGTATGCATGTGCATGTGTGTATGTATGCATGCATATGCATGTGTATGCATGTGTGTGTATGTATGCATGTGAGTGTGTGTGTATATATGTGTATAGGTGTGTGTATGCTCTAATACCAACATTAAGTATTAAAAAACATTAATTTCATTTCTCTCTCTCTCAAATGCTAACCAACATTTCATTTCATATCTCTCTCTCTTTCTCTCTTGCTCGCTTTCTCTCTCTTTCTCTCTTGCTCTCTCTCTCTCTCTCTCTCTTTCAATATCTCTTTCTCATTTCATTTCTCTCTCTCTCTCTCAAACGTTAACCAACATTTCATTTCATTTCTCTCTCTCTCTCATTTCATTTCTCTCTCTATCTACCTAAAAATTAAGGTTTTTTTATGTCTCTCTCTTGCTCTTTCGACATCTCTCTCTCTCTCTCTTTCTATCAATTAAGGTTATATATATATATATATATATCGCTCTTTCAATATCTCTCTCGCTCTCTCTCTCTCTCTCTAATAAAGAACAACATAATACATGCATGTACGTAAATCACTCACATCGATGTAATTTTGGAATGCTCCTCAAAGCACAATCAATGTCACCTCTGGTCAAACAAAAAACCGATGCCAAAAAGCTCCTGCAAAACAAAATTAAAGCAAAATTAGGAAACCCTAAAAACAAAAAGGAATAGATAAAGAGAGAGGGTGAAGGAGTGCATCACTTACCAAGACTCAAGAGAGACAAATGTCTCTATGAGTGTGCAGAGAGAGAGAGATCTATGTGTGTGTATGTGTGGAGAGAGATAAAGATCTCTATGCATCACTTACCAAGGAGTGCATCAGTTACCAAGATGTGTGTGTGTAGAGAGAAGAGAGATCTATGTGTGTGGAGAGAGAGAGAGAGAGAGAGAGAGAGAGAGAGAGAGAGAGAGAGAGATTTATGTGTGTGTGTATGGAAAGAGAGGAGGCTGGATGTGTGTGAGGGGAGAGACAAGAAGCAAAGGGAGAGCACAATGTAGGTGAGATGGAGATGCTTTGCGCAAAAAATCAAAGCAGTTAGCTTTCGAGTTCAAAATAGATGACTAGACTCAGCTTGTGGCTTTGGATTATTAAATGCAGCATTGATATAGGCACCAGTATAGGCATCAATATAAGCATCGATATATGCATCAATACCTCCAATAGAATATCAATGCTATATTTGATGTACCAATGCCAAACTTTCTTGATGCTCATATCATCGGTAATTTTCCAACAGTCATACCAATGTCAAAATAACCTTCGATATGGCTAGCATGGTTTTTCAAACATTTCCAATGGTCATACTGACATCGGTAGTGACCGTCGGTATTACGCTCATACGTTGTAGCATTCAAACTTTGCTTTTAATGGATAATGCATTTCTAGCTGAGCATGGATAAAACACTAATGTACAATGTTGTATACACCTCAACAAAATGGAGTTGTTAAGATGAAGAATAAATCTCTCATGGAAATGGAAAGGTGTATGGTCAAAATTCAAGCTTTAATAAAAAGGTTCTGGCTTGAGGATATTATGTGTGTAGCATATTTACTTAGCATGTGTCCCACCAAAGCTTTGCATTCTATCACTCCGTATGAGGCTTGGCATGATCATTTTCCATTTGTTGCTCATCTTCATGTTTTCTATTGCTCGACATATGCATCAGTTCCTAAACAACAAGATAGAAAATTAGATGATAAAATTATGAAATCTATTTTCATTGGTTATAGTTCTAAAAGCAAAGCCTATCATCTTTATCATCCACATACTAAATGCCATTATAGTTACTCATGATATTGTTTTTGTGAAGGATGTGATTTAGAACTTACGTTCATGTACCAAGGAGACATTAGTGAACTCAAAAGTTTTAAATAACACTTTGCGGTCTCTTTTTATAGGTGCACAATCAAATGTTGCTCCTACTGAGGCAATTTCTTAGCCTCTACAAGTTTTAAATGAAGATGCAGATCATTCTTTTCTTGATGCAAAGTTGCATGATGCACTTAATGATGAGAGATCTAACATTGAAGAGGCAAAAACTATAACTAAATGATTGGTGTAGACTTTGAGAGAAAGGGAATTAGATGCACCTTTTCCGTATCATACTCGTTTAGGCTCTCATAATGCTTCTTTTGCATCATATTGTTATGAAACGGCCATCTCTAGTCTTTATGTAATCAAAATATGATTCTATTACGAAGAATGCTACTTGGTCCTTATGTGATGTGCCTCCATGCAAAAAGTTCATAGGCGCTAATGTTGATATATTTTGCTAGTGATGTGTGTGAACATGCTAGCACCATCATGGCACTTTTTTCCCTCTTTAGAAGGTTTTTTTTCCCTTGGCTTGTATATATTCCTTTAACCCTAGTGTCACTTATGTTTGTACATTCTCTTGGTGATACATTCAATATTGTGGATTCTGCTCCAAGCTTCTTCATCTTCTTCCTTGTGTTGTTCGTGTGCTTCCACAAACTCCACATTGGATAATTAGACATGCCCTCAAGCTTGTCTTCATTCTCAAGTCTATAGTCACTCATCTTGTTAAGGGTGTATGTCAACTAGGCTCTGATACCAAATGCTAGTATTCTAAGGTCTAAATAACATATGTTGGAAGTGGTAGTGGGCCACAATAACAATATATCATAGGCTTATAGGACCTTCCAACAAATAAACCTGAACATACATACCTTAAGACTCAAAAATAGATTAGTGAGAGATAGGGAGAGAATAGACTAGATTTCAAGTGTAACGGCAAGCTATGAGGCTCACCTACATTATCTATATTCGAATGTCAAATTAGAATGTGTGCATATGATACAAACTCACAATATCTGTATCTAGGCAGAAATAAGAACTAGATACAAGAGATTGTGTGCCTAAGAGGTATGAAGAGTGTGTGTGTGAGAATATGGAGAATAAGAAAAATTTAGAACTCTTGTATAGCAAACCCAAATTCTGATCAACCTAAATAAAAAACGAGTGACCTAGCAAGTAAGAACGGAAATAGACTTGTTACTCACAGTAATTCAACAATGGATGTTGATGGTAAGTTGGTAGAATCTCCTCTAGATGATCACCAAGATGTAGACCACAACTCCTCCAAGAGTGTGAGAACTCCACCTCCAAGATGGCCTCCAAGATCTCCTCCTAACTTGAGAAGATTGAGGTATATATATTTCAATGTATAAATAGGGTGTTAGGATAAATATTAGTATATATAATTAAATATATAAAAACAGGGATTTTGAGATTTACTTTGGGAACTGAACTCATAACCCCCTAGCTAGGAGTATGATGGGCTAAGAACTAGCCCCAAAAGCCAAGAATGAGGATTACTTCCTAATCCTCTCTCTTAAAGTATGATTCAACCATTCCCTGCTAGGATTATGTGACATCCCTTTCCCCTTAGAGTGAACATTCCCTCAATGCTAATTATGGACCCTTCTAACTCTCTTGGACCCACTTTCCATACATGAATGCTTCCACCAACCTCAAACTCTAGCACTTGGACCATATTTGGACCTATCCTACACTTTATGGGTGCCCAAGTTCCCATGTGCCTTCATCTAAGGTGACTTTCTTACTCACCAAGGCCAAATGCTGTCGGGATGAAATCTCTCGGGGAAGTGTACCTCAAGATTGTTTTTCAAAGTTCATTTAATTGATTATCTGAGTGTGAAATGGTGTTTCTTGATTACAGAGAATTATAAATTGTGCATGATCTGTTTGATTTGATTGTTTATGCGATGGGAAACTATGTCGTGTCTGTACATTAGAGAAATTTGTAAATAGCTCATTAATCTAACTTGAAACCCCTTGAAACCCTGAGTTTAACCCCTCAAAAACCTAGTTTTTTATCCTTGAAATCCTAAGTTTGACCCTCAGAAACCCTAGGATTGCCACAAAATGTAAATAAATCCATTAATTGATGTGTTTGGCCTTAATCATAGGTAAACCCTGACTTTTTTAATTAAAAATCTAGGTTGGAACCTTAGAATTAGCATTTACCTTAAGTCTAACCCTTTAGTTTCAATTAATTTGATTACAAGTGTGAAACCAAACCTTAGTCTAAGAAAACTAAAAAGGAAAAAAAAGATACAAAAATAGAAAAAGAAAATTTGAAAAATAAAAAGAAGAAAAACCAAAAATACAAATAGGAGATGGGATTTTCCCAAAATAGCAGAAGTACATGCAAGATGATTCTGGAAATAAAAAGTTAGCTAAGGAGGTTAGAAGATTCTAGATAACTCCTAGAGGGGGTGACCTATAAATAGGTGTCAAAATAACATTTGTTTCTCCCTGTGGATCTTCTTTGTGGATCTTTTCTCCAGGTACTCCTTGTCCTTACTTGTTCATTCCTTCATTACTTTCTTGTTCATACTTCCATGATGCCCCGAGATGGAGGTGGTCTTTTGATTAGTCATGTATGAGTTTTCCGGTTATGAAGAGAATGCATCCCCTCTATTGATTTGCTTGATTTGATTTGTAAAACACTTCATTAAAGGGATCAAAAAGATATTAGTTTGGGATAAATTACATAGATACAGAGACATGGGAGAGGCCTTGTAGTTTTAAGGAAGCAGTCGACCTGGTGGCAATAGGTGAGTCAACAGAGATTGACTTGCTTGTGTAGAAGCAGCTAGTGTGAATCTTTTTGATTGGAAGATACAGAGCACACAGGTACTAGCTATGGTGGAGTTGAAGTTCATGCATGTTGTGCAGTATTCTTCATACGACGGAGGCCCTTCTCTACTCAAGCATGTCAATATTTCTGTACTAACACCGAGGGATGATCGGATAAGAGGGAGGCATCAACCTACAAAAACTTAAAACTTTTGGGGATGTTAGGAAGAAGTGCACTCGGGAATTTGCACAGGCACTGTATTGACACGTAGGAAAGAGCTTAGAATCATTGATATATTAACACGCCATCCCAATGAAATGGCACCGAAACGACCTGTTGACTGCCAGTGTCTTGCGACAGAGAGAGAGATCAGAGGACTATGCAGATGGATGAAGTCGCATCATAGAGAGAGATGTTTGCTGTTGGCAAGACACACGAGAGAGAGAGAGATGTCTGCTGCTGGCAAGACACACACTAGAGAGAGAGATAGATGTCTGCTGCTGGCAAGACACACACCAGAGAGAGAGAGATGGAGATGGGCTTCATAGCGTTGTAGACTCAAGCCAAAGGAGAGGAGATCAACGTGCACTACCAATTGAGGGAATGAGGCGGAAGGACTATGAAGCCCTATAATCGATCAACTCGCGAACCTTCTCGTGATCCTGAGTAGAGAAATGAGCCCGTAGTAGAGATGGCTACCTAAGCCGGCCATAGAGAGAGATAGATAGAGAGAGACAGAGAGAGATGAAGGACGTAGCATTGATTGGAAGCGATGCCTATGCGAAGAGAGAGAGAGAGAGAGAGAGAGAGAGAGAGAGAGAGGTCGTTTTTTTTTTATATAAAGGAAGTTCGGCAATAGCCTACTCTCCCGGACTTGAATTAAATTAAGAAACAAAGGTACAATAGAAGGGGACTAGTGCCCACGGGACCCCCCAAATCCCACAAAGCAGGGGAAGCTTGATTGAAACCTAAGTTGCATTACAGAGAAGGTTAATCACCCTCTCATCGCCCTCATGCGGGGCCCACTTGGGTTTGAGCTTGTTGTTGATCAAAAGGAGGACTTGATGGTGCCTGAAGGGGGGGGATTTCTTACTGTTAACAATCCTTTTGCCAAGGAGGAATAGAGATTTCTCAATGGACCACTCCCTGGGGGGATCGCCGAAGTTGAGAGCACACCTCTCCCGCCAAATTTTCCACAGGACTTCCCCTCTGATGGCGTTCCAGAGTGTCGCAGAGCAGCCGATCGCTTCTCCCAAAAGGACTTGTTTCCAACTAAGCTGTTTTTGAAGTCTGATTTTCATTCCAACCGTCTGCCAGATTCTGTTGGAGTTGGGGCAAGTAAGGAAGATGTGTGGGACATCTTCGATAGCACGGTGGCAGCGTTTGCACCAAGGAGGGATCCCACAAAGTTTGCTAGCCTTATGATTGGTCCAAATTCCTCGATGAAGAATTTGCCATAAGAGGACAGACTTCTTAATCTCTATAAGGGGGTGCCAGATACCCATGAACTTCATGTCCCACCGAAGCCGCGTCCAAGACAGGCACCACTTCTTGTTGAGGCTGATCTGGAGGTCAGCCGTATCTTTGATGTTCGGGATTTTGAGTAGGCTATTTCCATTGTGCCATTTGAGTCCAAGCGAGTTCGGTGTGTCGTGTCCCATGAGAAGGCGAGTCTTGTGACGATCCCAGGCGAGGCATCTGCTTTGCAAAGTGTTCCATTCTTCGTAGGAGATGTTTAAGCGAGGGTCAATATCCTCGAAATTGATCCAGCTGTTGGTGTCATGTTTCCAGAGGTGTTTCCATTTTTTGAATCCTTTGTTCCATAACTTCTTGGCATTTTGAATGTTCCACGACTCCACACTCCGGATGCCATGTATCGGGAACCAGATAGAGTCGTTTTGTCTGATTCCGGCCGCCCACTTCCAGTCCTCACTAATTCTTGTGAAGCTTTTGACTTTATTCCAGCCCTTCCAAAGGGAGCACACGAGATTGGAGCCTTTTGGGAAGACGGGGATCGGGGAGAATAGCAGGGTCATGATGTCAAGATTCTTCCAGTTCGGGAACCCCATGAGGGCCAACTCATCCTTGTTTCTGAAGATCAGCTTGGCCCACGAGGCCTCCCTATTGCACCAAGCCTTAATCATCCATTTGGCTGCCAGTTTGTTAGCCATACACCCAATGTCCAGGATACCAAGCCCCCCGCTATCTCTAGGGCTAGTGCAGATGGCCCAATTGATTTTAGGTACCCCTCTTCTGTTATGATCGCCCGTCCAAAGAAAGTTTCTACAAATGCTATTCAGTTTGGACAGGCCTTGCTCATTCGGTCTCCAACAAGAAAGGAAATAGATGGTAGACGAGAGGAGGAACGTGTTGATAACCATCGCACGTCCAGCGAGGTTGATTTGCATACCTCTCCAATAGTTAAGCTTGTTTTCGAGTTTGGCCAGCACCCAGTTCCATCGCTGCTCCATAGAGACGCCAAACCCCAAGGGGATTCCAAGAAGTCGGAAGATTTGGCCCTGCGGAATGATTTGACAGCCCTGATCAATGAGAAGGCCAGGATGATGTCCCACAATAGCCCTAAAGGCGGTCTTAGAGTGATTGATTTTGGATCCAGAGGCATCACAAAAGGTAGCAAGACACCTCCAGAAAGTCTCCAGGCTGGTATTATCATTGTGAACGAACGCGTTCATATCATCGGCAAAAAGTCTCATGATGATTTGACTGTGATCGTGAGGCAGCCGGAGGCCTTTGATATTGCCAGCCTCCACATGATGTGCCACAAGTCTGCTCAGCCCCTCAGTGGCGATGGCAAAAAGAAGGGGGGCCAGAGGGCACCCTTGTCTAATAGATCTTTTAAGGTGGATCGCCTTCGAAAGTTTGCCATTAACGTTAATTTGGGTCGTTGCGTTTCCGAGAAGGGTCGCGATCATCTTGGTGAATTTCTGACTACATCCGAGATCTTGAAGCGATTGCAGAATATAGTCCCATTCTAGCCTGTCGTAGGCTTTATCAAAGTCGATCTTGAGGAAAACCACATCTTGATTAGATTCATTTGCAAATTGAATACCTTCCCAAATATCCATAATGGTTTCCAAGATGGACCTGCCTTTGATGAAACCTTTTTGGTCCTCACTGAGCCAAGATCTCAGGTGGCACGAGAGTCTGTTGGCGATGACTTTGGCGATGATCTTGTATCCTGTTTGGAGCATCGTAATAGGCCGCCAGTTCTCGATTCTGTTCTTTTCCCCCTTCTTGTGAATCAACTTGATAATTCCATTATTTAGACAAGAAGGAAGAGCACCAAACTTTAGCGCTTCTTGCCAAACCATCCGAAGAGGGGTGGCAACCACCAGCTTGAAGGATTTGAAGAACTCGTTAGTGAGTCCGTCGGGTCCCGGGCAGACAGACAATAAATGCAAAGAAACAGAGAAGAGAGAGAGAGATGAAGACTAAGGAGGCGGAACAGTGATAGGCACAAATAATGAGCTCAAAGAGGAAATGAGAGAGAGAGGGAGAAAGAAAAATGGAAAATCATAAAAGAAGTGAATGGATAAAAAGGTGGAGGGGGAGAGAGAGAGAAGGAGAGAGAAAAAGAGGGAGAATGGATAAGGTATAAAGCTCACATGGTTACTTGAACATAATGAACTCAATGTCTATAGAGCGAACAATAATTTTTTAGAATTGATAGGTTCAAATATAGTATAGTGTGGGTCGAGACTTCCATAAAGAGAAAATTGACAAATATTAAGCCCAATTTTGTGTAGCACATGTGTTGAAATGAACAATACTCTAATTGGAAGCACATTCTTAATGATATCAAAAAGTCAAATTTTGTATTTTGTCGTTTGCCTTACTGAAATCACTTTCTATAACCTATGGCGTATTTGTTTTTACAACTTCAAGAAGTTTTAAGTATGAAAGTTCTACAATGAAAACTCATTCTTAGAATAAAGGTTCTTATGTGAAGAGCAAATTGCTCTTATTACTTTATCCATGTATCTAAAAAGAAGCCTTAGAAACTCTTCTATTTGTCATCTAAACAAGCCACCATGTGAGGGAGAAAGAAAGATTTTTGGTTTTTACCCTTTTTTATTGTTACCTTAATTTTTCCTTGGGCCAAATTGTTTCTTAAATTATTTAGTAAGAACAATAAAGAAAGAATTTTAAAGGGGAAGGATTTTTTCAAGTGTGTTCCATTCTTTTTAAGAAGTACTAATGACAACTCCCTGTGGATCTTCTTTGTGGATCTTTTCTTCAGATCCAGGTTCTCTTGATTTGATAGCACTGATTGAAGTAAAGTAAAGAAGAGAAGAAGAATTATACCCCCCACGGATTTTCTCTCCAGGCTGTGGTTTCTCATGATTTGAAGAATATTACATGAAGTGAAGAAAAGTTTCTAAAGACTGAAGTGAAACATTACCCCCTATGGATCTTCTTTGTGGATCTTTGCTCCAGGTTGTTGCAGGATTTGGAGGTTCCTGCCAAATTTATGAAGTAAAGAGAGCTATTTGAAGGGAAGCTTGGAGCGAAGATGAGAAGTAAAGAAAAGCTTGGACTGAAGACCGAAATAAGTGAATGCCAATCGCAAAGGTTGAAGACAAATCTCAAGGACATCTTCTTGCACTATAGCGGGAAGTCTATACTGTGTTACTTGATCCGCACTCTAGCAGAGTGCCCATTTTGTATTGTCTGGATCGCATTGTCGCAGCATTTATTCTGAGTTGTATCATTGATTTTGTATATTGATCATTGGATGTAAATTGTTGGACCATTATTATCGAGATCGGCCATTTAATTTTAACATTGTTTATTTTGTCCTATGCATTTGATGAGATGAAGCCAATATGGCTCGAGTTTCTAAAAGAAGAACATGATTAATGGTTTGTCAACACTTGATTCCATTGAAAAGCATGCATGTGAAGGTTGCATTCTTGGAAAAATTCATGGTGCTTCTTTTCCAAACAATTGTCATACACACACTACAAAAAAAATACAGCTAGTTCTTTGAGGTTCTTGTATTGGTGAACCAAAACCGGTATATATGTTTGCCACAAAAGTATAAAATTGCTTGCACAAGCATTGTGATAGTGATTTGGAGGCTGAAACAAGTTGAGATTGCGTATTTGACACTTCAAAGTGAAGCCCTTTTTAACTCCTAATTACCTTGAGTATGCTCACCAATTTTCATGTGATTTTGAGACTATGACTAAAGAGGTCTCGATGATGCCCTAGATGAAGCAGCAACCCACTCTGATACCAATTGTTGGAGTTATATCTGTTAGTAACAAAGCACTTATAGAATATTATCAACGGCACTATCCAAGGCTAGGACAAGTCGGAGAAGAGGCTACTTCATCTTCTAGAAGAACCCCTAATCCTATTTCTGCTCAACAAGAAGTTAGTGAAGAAGAAGAAACTCTTTCATCATCAGGAGTCTGTACTAATCCCAGACTACTTCCTACAGAAGAGCAATCCAGATGGGATTGAGGGATGCTTTAGCACTTTCATATATTGCTATTGGAGTCAAGAGGCATATTATACCCCAGATTAGGTCTTGCAAAACCTCTCGTCAGGCTTGGTTGCAATTAGCGAATCTCTATCAGAGTAGAAATCCTTCTAGGAAAGCTCATATAATGAGACAACTAGCCAACACAAGGATGAAAGTTGGTGAATTGGTTCATACACATATTTTGAAGCTTAAAGATTTATGAGATTAATTACTCAATGTAGGAGTAAACCTTTCAGATGAAGAGATGGTAAACACACTTCTAAACTCATTTCCATCAGGATATCATGCTTTTGTTACTTCTTTATCTCTCTCTACAAGAGATAAAGAAATTTCATTTGAAGATCTATAGTTCCTATTACTTCAAGATGAAGATCAACAAAAGGGTATGGAAGAGAATGATGAAGCCATGTTATCATCATCGAAGGGTTAGAAGAAGATGGAGACAAAGAAGGAACAGAAGATTCAACAATCTAAGAAGGAAAGTAAGTCTTCTAATCCTAAGTTTTCCAGTTCTACCCCTAATGCTTCCTCTACACCCAAAGAAAAACCTTCGACTACATATGATTCAAAGAAAGGAGCATGCCATTACTGTAAGGAACCAGGTCATTACATAGCAGAATGCAAAACAAGGATTTTGAATGAGAAGAAGAAAGCATCAGGTAATAGTATTGAAGATGATCCAAAATCTAAATCTATAAAGGTATATTCATATGCATGTGCTACTATTGAAGAGATAGCTTTGATCAGGCAGCGTTGAATGCAATCTCAGATAATCCTTGTATTTTATATTCTGGAGCTACTAAGCATATGACAGGTTACAGAAAGGTATTTTCTTCCCTTTCTAACTCTTCATGGAGAAGAGTGATCATTGCAGATGGTCATGATTTGGAAATTTTTGGTGTTGGAGAAGTGAACCTTAAGTCTAGGACAAGTGGAAATTTCATAATTTCCAATGTTCTTTATGTTCCAGAAATAGAGAAGAATTTGCTATCTATCTCGACTTTCTTGTCAGATGGTTATAAAGTAGTTTTTAAGAAAGATTCATGTCAGATCCTCTCACTTGATGAGGACCATTGTCTATTTTAGGGTGAAAACAGAAGTGGCATGTTTGTGTTATCCAACATTAGTCATGCTAATGTTTCTAGGTCTACTACTCCTAAGGAGAACATGAAGTTATGACATGCTAGATTTGGTCATATCAGTTACATAGCTCTCAAGCATATCACAGATCAAGGTATGGTGGAGAGTTTGCCTACCTTTGCTTTGCCAGATGATGCAGAGTCATGTGAAGGATGTCTTGAAGGAAAGCTTCACAAACTACCTTTCAAGAAACATGGATTTCAGGTACTTAGTTATGTTCATAGATGATTTCTTGAGATATTCATGGATTTACGGTCTTGAAGTGAAGTCAGAGGTTTTTCCTACTTTCAAGAGGCTTTTAGCTATGGTTGAAAATGAAATTATCTCAAAGATCCAGATTTGGAGAAGTGATAGAGGAGGAGAATACATGTCTAAAGACTTTAAGTTTTGTCTTGAAGACAAAGGTATCTCTCAACTCACTATTGCTTACACGCCAGAATAGAATGGTGTTGCAGAGAGAAAGAATATGATACTTGTTGAGATGATGTGTAGTATGATGTCATCCAAAAAGCTTTCTCCCAAGTTTTGGTTTGATGTAGTACATACAGCTAATCACATTCTGAATAGATCTTCCACAAAAGCTTTAAAGGTCATTACACCTAATGAAGCTTATTATGGGAAGAAGCCTAATGTGAGTTACTTCAAAGTTTTTGGTTCCCTAGCTTATGTTCACATTCAAAAGTGTTGGAAATCAATGTCACATCAATCCAAAATCCTATTAAGGAAGAAACCCTAATTTTGGTACTATCATTTTTGGCACAAAATTTGGGTATAATTTTTATGAGCCTATCTTGTAGAGCATGAAGAGAGCTTTCTAATGGTATATGACATTCAATTATCAGAGATTAGATTTGCCAAAAAACCCTAACCCCAATTTTCTATTGATTTAGGGTTTTTACCTCATTTGATAGCTCTCAGCTTGGAGGTCATAAAAATGTTTTCAGATCATTCATCCGGTGGTCAGAAGTGTGAATAAGCAAGCCAAAAGCACTTTTTACCGATTAAATTAAAATAAAGCAAAAGCAATTTAAAAAGCGATGAGATTAAAATAAAGTGCTTTTTAGTGAATTTTTTTGCATGGAGCTTGAAAACCTATATAAGAGAGCATTGAGGTCACTTTTTAGATTATCCCAATGCAAACCAATGCTAGCTTGTGGTGGAGCTTGAGGAGGTGGTGCTCTAGTAGTCATGGGACAGCCATGGTGCACTTTTTGAAGCTATGTTGAGGAGCAGCCATGGAGTTCTTCTTGGAGAAGAGTGTGCTCACACTCTTGCTTATGGAGAAGGCTTACCTATCAGCAACTTGGTGGTGTAGATCATCCATCTACATGATGTATTTGAAGATTCTCTTCTACATGAAGATTATGGAGTACTTCAAAGACATTGGATGGATCTTAATATAAGATTGCATCTTATGTTAACTATTCAGGTACATATTCTCTTCATGCACACAGGTACTACTTAGAGCTTATGGAGGCAGTAGCATCCATATCTGGAGGAGTCCTATTCGACATACATGGAGGCAGTGGCATCCATAAAGGAGAATCAGTACATGCATGCTACATGCATTCAGATGAGGTGTTAGAGAAGGTGTTTACACATGAGAATGAGGATTTTTGTCAGCAACATGTTAGCATTCTATGCCAATTCTGTAAGTATGTGATCTTTCACACACACATCTGATTTAGGATCTTCTATAGCCTAAATTGAGATTAGGCTTTGCTGAATATCAGTTCCAAACTGATCTTTCCTCTTTCTATCACTCGTCTTCACTCTTCTACAACCAATCAGGTCATACATCTCATACATATTTACATTTCTGTCTCTACATCTAAATATTCTTGTAAATTCTATACATACACTCTTCCATCTATTTTTGTGCACATAGAGTGGTTGAGATTTTGACTTTCACATTGTAAATTGACATTTGTATATATGATAGTGTGAGTAAGCAGTGGCTTATGTAGTGTTATGAATGGATTCCATATAGAAGAGATGGTATGAACCATCTCTTAGGCTCCATTAGAAGGGCACACACATGAGTGCCATGTGATACACATGTGAGATGCCACATTAGTTACTCCAAATTAAGGAGCATCAAGTCAAGGGAGGTACACGGCTCAGCGCAATGTAGAGCATGGATCTCCATGCATCAACTAGTATAGAGAGAAGCGAACAACCTCAAAGTGTGTGCAACGATAATCCCAAAAAGAGGTGAATCCTTGGAGGCAATGCCACTTAACACCTCATTGGTATTAGAGCATATTTAAGCTTTACTTCCATTATTTTTCACATATTCTAGTTAGCAAATGGGGGAAGGGAAGTAAAACATGGAATCTAAAGGGAAACACATAGTTGAACACACTTCTCCATCTAAAGAGCAACTAAAGGATCCTGATTGTAGAATGTAAGAAGTAGAATTAGGGCAAGAAGTAGAAGAAAAATTAGAAGAGAGAGAGCCTCAGCAAGAAGATGTATACATATGAGGAACTTTTAGATGATCTTTTCACTGATGATCAATTCATAGACTTGGAGCAAACCTTTAAATTAGAGAGAGATATTGGTAGCATCACATCTCTCATTCAACAGGTAAAGTCTCAAATTATCTCACTTGAGACTAGCATTACCTCTTTCCTAGCTAGGAAGGAAAGAGAAACCCCTCATATTCCTCTAGAGATTACTAGGAAAGATACTTCTCTTCCTACTAGACATAAAGGAGAGAGCTCTAGGGAAGCTCCCCTCCTGAAAGACTTGAAGCCATCTACCTTTACGGGGGATGACCGAGATAG
This sequence comes from Ceratopteris richardii, assembly GCA_020310875.1. Taxonomy (NCBI): domain Eukaryota; kingdom Viridiplantae; phylum Streptophyta; class Polypodiopsida; order Polypodiales; family Pteridaceae; genus Ceratopteris; species Ceratopteris richardii. Next base: position 42,667,879 of record CM035411.1, on the reverse strand, counting down.
GAACAAGGATGCAATCTACACTTTTTTACAAAAGTGGCATGATTTGCATCAATCAAAGGCACCCCACCAGAGTACCGTGTGCTAGAGGCGAGTCTCTCCCTCAGCCCCTGTGCTTACAAGTGATGGATCAGTCATAAGGAGGCGAACTCTATCCCTACTGATTGGACTCAATTTGAGACTCTTTTTCTAAAAGAGTTTCTTCCTGAGAATGAGGAGGAGAGGAATTGGGATGAGTGGGATAGGATTACCCAGAGAGGTAGGCCTCTTACAGTCTGCCTATCCCACTATAGAGAGATCATTTTGAAACTTAAGGGTTTAGATGATTTCGAGAAGACCAGAGGGTTTGTTAGCGGCTTAGATAAATCCATAAAGAGGGAAGTCAGAAGGAATGCACCTAAGATGTTTGAGGAGGCGATCAAGTATGCACAGATCTATGAGGTTGGGAAAAACAAGGTTTTTATTAAAAAACAAAGATCACAAGGGCCTAGGTTATCGATAGATCAGTTTGAGAGGGCCAAAAGAGATAACTTCTGCTTTAGGTGTTTGTCTCCTAGCCATTCATAGTGGAACTGTCCACTCAAGAAGGGGGAAGAAAAGAAGAAGGGACCAGAGACTAGTACAACTCCCGAAAAGGGCAAAAAGGCAGTCCACCTAGTGCAGACCCTTCCTATTCATCGCAGCTCTAGCTGCAAGGGAGTGGAGGTGATGCACAAGGATATAGATCACACCTCTTGTTTGACTCAGTCATTGTGGTCACCGTAGTTTGGATCACATGACCTAGTTAAACTGCATGGTAGTGTGTACGGGATGAGGGTGCGGGTCATGATAGATGACTCTGCCACTCATAACTTTATAAACTATGCCTTGGTAGAAATTAAAGATTCCCTAGTGATGGAGAGTGTTAAGCTCCAACAAAATAAGCTATCCTTGAAGTTAGAGCACCTCTATATCAAGAATAACTTAAAACCTTTACCAATTTGGAGGATCAATGCTCAATTACCAAAATCTTGAACAAACTCTGGAAAAAGTAATTACTCAGAAAGTTTGCTTCACATATCTTACTTATTGATTGATCAAATGTGTAACATTTTTGACAAAACCTTGCACAAAGTGTCCTCTATAGTTTGCACACCTTCTCCAAGTTAAATCATCTCAAAAGACTCAGTAGATTTTGAGAAATGATCTAAACAACTCACCTATGTCTAAAACTATAATTCTTTACAGTCGATTTTGACACCTGTAACTTCTAAAGCATAGTTCTCCCAAATTATAACCCGTTTATTCAAATGCTTTTAGCCATAGGTAGCTTACCTTCTAGATTAAAGAATGAGTGCTTGCTTGCTCAAAACTTTACACTGTGGAACGAGAACTGATCAAAATATTAGCATCAAATTTTGTGCCTCCTGTAACTTCACTTCTTCACATTCACACATGTGAATGTTCCTACACTCAATTCTCTCAGCCTGATCATAATTAGGATCTAAAAACTTGTACATAAGTCAATCAACTATAGACTTAGACTTCTACAAAAGCATTTCACAAAAGATCGAACACAAAGGAGTACACACAATAATATCCGGCACAACTTTTCTTCATTTCCGAGACGTTTTACATCTGAGTGATGAGAGAGATATCCTACACTTCTAAAGTATCTAATAACTCAAAATACTTCTAGTTTCTGATCTATAATGCATTAGAAGAGGAGCACTTGGAACACTTAAGAAAGGTATTTCAAGTGCTAAGGGAAAATTCACTCTTTGTGAAGGAGTCAAAGTGTGAATTTTTCAAAACAAAGGTTAGATACCTTGGGCATATAGTCTCCCAGGATGGAATTCATATGGATCCTGAAAAATTAAGGGCTATTATGGAATGGCCACATCCAAGGAACCTGGAAGAGCTGTAGATCTTCCTAGGTTTATCAGGTTTCCGTCAAAGATTCATTAAGAATTATGCCAAAATTGTTGTCCCGATGATGGAATAACTTAAAGGGAAAGGGAAAGCCTTTCATTGGGGAGATGAACAGAAGCAAGGTATGGAGAAATTGAAAGTAGCAATTGCTATAGCTCCACTTTTACATGTAGTAGATACCAACAAACCATTTGTGGTTGAGACTGATGCGATTGATTCTGCCATAAGAGCAGTTCTAGCTCAGGATGGTCGACCAGTAGCCTTTGAGAGTAAGAAACTAGAACCAGCTCAGAAGAATTACTCCGTCTATGAGAAGGAGTTGTATGCAATTCTCCATGCTTTGAAGAAGTCGCATAATTATTTATATGGTGCCAAAGTTATGATAGTGTTTGATCAAGAGAGTATTAAGTGGCTCTCTAATGAAATAGACCTTAAAGGTCATAAGGCCCTCTGGGCAGAGACCCTTCAGGAGTTTGATTACGAGCTTCGGTATAAGAAGGGAAAGTTTAATGTAGTGGCTGATTCACTTAGCCACATGCCTATGCTCAATGGACTGAGTTTTACTCAGATCACTAGTGAGCTACTTAAGTCCATTAGAGGAAACTGTAGGCTTGATCCTGCATATTCCGAGATTTGGGAAGCCATAGATAATGGGTATCATGATATACGAGTTTCTAGTGAGGATGGAGTATTGACGGGTACTTAAGAAGGATTCAAGTGGAAGAATTACAGTGTCCATGATGGATATCTGGTATATAAAGGTAAGGTGTGTGTCCCTAGAGATCTCGAGATGAGATGGCATATTTTATATGAGTATCATGACACACCTAGTGCGGGACACCCAGGAGTTAACAAGACTTATGATCTTGCTAAGAGGCAGTATTATTGGCATGGACTTCATAAGGGCGTCCTAGAGTATGTGCTTAAGTGCACGAAATGTGAGGTCAACAAAACTGAGAGGTTGAGGATTGGAGGACTACTCCACCCATTGGATATTCCTAATGGGAAGTGGGAGAGTATCTCCATGGACTTTATAGGTGGATTTCCTAAGACATAGAGAGGGCACGACTCGGTCTGGGTAACTGTGGATAGGTTAACCAAAATGGCTAGGTTTATTCCAACATGTACTACAGTGAAGACACCAAAGTTGGCTAGACTCTTTGTAGAGAACCTGTACCGTTTATATGGTCTTCCTTTAGACATAGTTTCTAATCGGGATAGGAAGTTTACTAGCCACTTTTGGAGAGCGATCTTCAAAAGGTTCGACACGAAACTTAGCATGAGTACAGCCGAGCATCCACAGTCAAATGGACAAACAAATAGGGTTAACCAAATCCTAGAGGATATGCTTCAAGCATATGTGAATGAAAGGCAAACTAATTGGGAAGAGTACTTACCTATAGTAGAGTTTGCATATAATAGTGCCAAGCCCTCTTCCACTGGACATAGTCCATTTATGCTTATGTATGGGTTTCAACCAAGATCTCCTTATGCAGTAGGCTTGCAGAATGAGAAAGTTCAAGCTGTAAAGGACGTTTTTGGAAGAGATGAACGATATGCTTAGGCTTGCTAAGGAGAGCATCAGGAGAGCTCAGGATAGAGCTAGAGCCTATGCTGACCCTTAGAGGAGAGACATCAACTTTGAGGTAGGAGAGCACGTCTATCTTAGAGTTCCATCTAGATATGAAACCATGAAGACGGGACCCTATCCAAAACTATCTCCTAGGTATTGTGGACCTTTCCAAATACTTAAGAGAATAGGGAAGATGGCTTATCCCTCAAAGTTCCAAAGAATAGTCAAATCCATCCAGCTTTTCATGTTAGCCGGCTTAAGAAAAGGCTGGGTGAATCTGACAACCTCATTCCAGATAGTGAGGTAGTAGAGCCTATTTCTGTTCAATCTGTTCCACATGAGCCTGAGAGCATACTACGCACTCGAGAGAAACGAATGAGAAGTCACTTGTATAAAGAGTGTCTAGTAAAGTGGAAAGATAGTTCAGAAGATAGTGCTACATGGGAGGGGGTTAGCACCATTCAGAGATGGTTTCCCAATTTTAGATTACCTTCCCAAGATTCTTCTTAAGGGGAAGGATATGGGGGAACAACACGAAGATATGACCATGTATTATCATACATGGGGTTATAGTGTAGTACCACCTTATTGATTTCCAGACCTTCCAAGACCATTTTTGAGCACAAAAATGGAGTTAAGGGGACGGAAATGTTATGAAGGGAGTCCATATAGAAGAGATGGTATGAACCATCTCTTAGGCTCCATTAGAAGAGCACACACATGAGTGCCATGTGGCACCCATGTGAGATGCCACATTAGTTACTTCAAGTTAAGGAGCATCAAGTCAAGGGAGGTACATGGCTGGGCAGAATGTAGAGCATGGATCTCTGTGCGTCGACTAGTATAGAGAGAAGTGAACGACCTCGAAGTGTGTGCAAAGATAATCCCAAAACGAGGGGAATCCTTGGAGACAATGCTACTTAACACCTCACGTAGCACTTTGAACATGTTGTCTATCTCTCTCTATCTTTGTCTCATCATTGTATGATTAAGTGTGGTATGTTCATGTTTATCAATATTGGAAGATACTGGAATCTATGTTGTAGATCCTGGACCTGTGGGACCTATGGAATTAAGTTACGGGCCTACCTAATTTCCAACATTTGGTATCAAAGCTCCCAGACTACCAACATATGGTTTTAGAGCATCTTCTAACATTTGACTATGATATACACACTTAATCTAGATGAGTAGAGATTTGAGAATTACACAATTTAGTCACATGTTGATTTATCAGTATGGATAATGAAGTTGATGATCTGTTGGCGGTTGATATATTTAGGTACTGATGTGTGTGAACACACTAGGACCATCGGGGCACTTTTTTCCCTCTTTAGGAGATTTTTTTCCCTCGGCTTGTATATACGCCTATTGCCCTAATGGGCTACTTATCTTTGCACATTCTCTAGTAATACATTCAGTATTGTGTGTTGTGCTCCAAGATTCTTCTTCTTCCTTGTGTTGTTCGTGTGCTTCCGCAGATATCTAACTCCAACAATTGGTATCAGAGCAGGTCATCGCTTCATCTAGGGCGCCGTCGACACTCCTCTAGTTGCAGTCTCAGAATCGCATGAGTTTTGGTGAGCATACTCAGCATGTTTTCAATATCAAAACAGCTACACTATGTGGTGCCGAAATCACGATCTGAGCTCGTTTTGACCTCCGAATGGACTATCACAATGCTTGTGCAGGCTATTTCATCTTTTTGTGCCAAAGGTATATACTAGTTTTTGTTCGCCAGTATAAGCGTCTCGAAGCTTGCTACAGGTCTAACAAAATTTGTCTCGGCAGTTCTGTTCAACTTTTTGAGATATAGTCAATTTTTTGCATCAAGGTATTTTAGTCACCGGCCATGGCCGAAAGCAGTGATGTATTCCATATGTTGGCTTTTGAGGATAAGTTGGATGGTACAAACTACCCGTTATGGGCTTATATGATGCGACATGTGTTGGTTGCAAAAGGACCGTGGAACATTGTGCAGGGTGTCAAAAAACGTCCTATCACACCTGCAACTGTTACAATTCCAGGTACTGAAGCTGATGCAGAAGGTGTCGAAGATGATGGTATTCTGCATATTCCTGTTCGTGTTGTTGATATATTTAGGTAGTGATGTGTGTGAACACACTAGGACCGACGGGGCACTTTTTCCCCTCTTTAGGAGGTCTTTTTCCCCCGGCTTGTATATACTCCTATTGCCCTAATGGGCTACTAATCTTTGTACATTGTCTAGTAATACATGCAGTATTGTGTGTTTGTGCTCCAAGCTTCTTCTTCTTCCTTGTGCTGTTCGCGTGCTTTCACAGACGTCTATCTCCAACAATTGGTATCAGAGAAGGTCATTGCTTCATCTAGGGGGCCGTCGATACTCCTCCGTTTGTGGTCTCAGATTCGCACGAAATTTGGTGAGCATACTCAGGGTGTTTCAAAGATCAAAACTGCTTCGGTTTGTGGTGTTGAAATCACGAAGAGAGCTCGTTTTGGCCTCCGAATGCACTATCACAGTGCTTGTGTAGGCTATTTTGTCTTTTTATGCCAAAGGTATATACCAGTTTCTGTTCGCCAATATAAGCGTCTCGAAGTCTGCTACAGGTCTAGTAGAATTTGTCTGGGTAGTTCTGTTCAACTTTTTGAGATACAGTCAATTTTCCGCATCAAGGTATTTTAGTCACCGGCCATGGCTGAAAGCAGTGATGTATTCCGTATGTTGGCTGTTGAGGATAAGTTGGATGGTACCAACTACCCATTATGGGCTTATATGATGCGACATGTATTGGTTGCAAAAGGATCGTGGAACATTGTGCAGAGTGTTGAAAGACATCCGGTTACACTTGTAACAAAAGGTACTGCAAATAAAGGTGTTGGGGCTGATGAACATGGTGTCGAAGATGATATTCTGCAGATTCTTGTTCGTGCTACTATTTCTGCTGCACCTACTGAAGAGCAGATTCGTTGGGATGGTAGAGATGCCCAGGCACATGCATTGATAGCTTTTTCTATCAAATGTGCCATTATTTCTCACATTTGCTCTTGTAGAACAACTAAGGATGCTTGGGATACACTTACCACATTGTACCAAGCTAGGAATGAGGCTCGTGTTGCTTACCTCCGAAAACAGTTGGAGAGTGAGCACATGAATGAAGGTGATTCTATGGACAGTTTCATAACAAAGATCAAAGACTTGAAGGAACAATTGATTTCTGCTGATGAGATTATATCAGATAGCTCACTTGTGCAGACCGTTCTGAATGGTCTTCCTCATTCATATCAGAGTTTTGCTTCTACTCTTCAGTTGATGATGAAAGGCAATCCAAATGCCTTATCATTTGAGGAGTTAGTCTCTGTTCTGTTGCACGAAGATCAATCCAGGCAAAACAGGTCCATTATGCGAGTTGAAGATCAAGCTTTCCTGGCTAGTCAGAAGGGCAAAGGAAAATGGAGCTCTTCAATTAGTAAGCAAAAATCTACTAATTCTGCATATTCGAAGAAGGAAGATAAAGATGAGAAGAAATCAGAAAAGCAAAAATTGTTTTGTAAGTACTGTAAAGGGAATGATCATATCATACAGAACTGTCTAAAACTGGCTGCAAAAGAGGCAAAGAAGAAAGGTTGGAATGGTTGTTGCAGAAGCCTCTACACCAAAAATGGAGTTTGCTAATCTTATATCCTCTTTCATGGTAATGTTTCAAGTATTTCTATTGGATACTCTTATATATACATATATGAGATGAACATGGCACATGTTCTAAGTGTCATGAAGTTCATCTCATATATGTATATATAAGAGTATCCAATAGAAATACTTGAAACATTACCATGAAAGAGGATATAAAAAATAATAATCTTCATCAGACGTTCTCCATGAGAATTGACATACATGGATTTTTCACGTTGACTTGATTCATGGAATTACAGGAAAAGAACCACAGAGAGCAAACAACTTTGGATTATTAAACCACAAAAAACGACCTCCTCTTGGGGTTTGATTGATCCCAATTTTTGTATCTGAGAGGGTTCGAATTAACATCTTCAATTTGCCCAACTTTATGATGGGCAATTTTGCTTGTACCGTTGTCTAAATTCATCCCTTCGCTTAATGAATATAACACAACAAGGTGATTTCCTCTTAAGCTCTCACTTAGAGTTTGTGTTGTTAAAAATCGCTCATAAAACAACCATTACTGCTTTTTTGCTTTCACATCCATAGAACGATCAAGCATAATCTCTACATAATTGTAAAATGCACCTTGAACTTCATTAAACTTTCGGTCCATCATGATGTGCAAGGTTCAAGTTATATGTGTGTCTAGCCAAATATATACAGCTGGAAGCACTCAATTCTAGCCATTGAAATTCCTCAAAAGACAAATGTGAACACAAGCGGCCTTCTCATGGATTTACGCAGAGGTTCTCAGGGACTATTTCGAAATTACGCACCGCAAACGTGTATTTAAGTTTTCATGTGCCTTAATTACATTGCTAATATCTGTAGCAGAAAAAAAAAAAAGAAATCATCAAACTTAAATTGTAGAACAACACTTATCTCAGGCGACGTTTGTGCAAGTCTCTTCAATTTTATACTATTTTGCAACTTTCCTTGGGAGTTTGAGGAATTAACGCCTATTCAGATCATCCATTTGGGTGACATAACTTCCTCTTTGGTAGCGAGCAGCACGTCTTCACTTTTTATCACCCATAATTGAACAACACTCCTCGGATGTTTATAGTACTGTTCAAGCCTTCAAGTTACCTGGTTATTCATTTGTATTGTTCAGGTTATTCATTTGTATTGTTCAGCCTTCGTCATCTTGCTGCTTCCATAAACATTTCCAGATTTGCATTTCTTCCTACATGATCCAACTTTCATGCTCATTTGCACTTTGCAATTCAGAAGTTCTTCCCAACAAGGATGTAATGGATTCACTTTTTCACTTATGGTTCAACGATAAATTCTTTAAGCTCTGTGCTAGCATGCTTCAACAAATCAATCTCTTCAGTTCACATGTTTCTTGCATGGAAACCCTTCCTCTCCTTCTTCGGCAGCTTGAGAGAGATGCAAAAGGTGAGCTTACCAGACTCTTGTGGTGTCTTTACAAGTTCCTTGTTAATTTCACTCCATGTTCTACATACACAAGAACAGGCAACCACAGCTTTTCGGGCTGGCCATGAAACAATGTCAAGCGGGCCTTCTGGAAAGGCTCCAACATAAGGGAGTGAAAAGGTAAGCAGGTGATTATGCTTGCCATTGCTCCGAGCAAAGATATTCTGAGAATACACACATCTGCATCATTTCCATCCGCTCTCCTCGTCCAATCTTATATTGTAACTCGTTTTAAAGCTGGCCTGATCATTCGTGGCTTTTCTTCAGCAAGCAGAGAAAAAAAACCCTTTTTATGCAAGACAGCGATATCCACCTTTTGAAGCGCTCCTTCTTACGAGTCCTCTCCCCCAAAGTGAGGGTGGTTTTCCCTTCTTTTAACACGTGTTTTCCTTCTAAACAGAAGATCTCGCATCATTTTATTCGTTTCTAGTCAAGCCCTTTCATAGAAAATACATACATTACTTATATAAGTTTCTTTGGAATAAGTTCACACATGCTTTCGCTCTCACATTCACACAATAATGCCCACGAAAATTCATATACACACACAAATACACGATATTCATACACATGTTTAGCATATAACATGCATGTAAATGCAGCCCACTCACATACATGCACATATATAAATACAAAGGCATTTATTTAACTATGCTCACATCGATATTAATGCACAAACTTCATGCACATAAACATGTGTACATACATCTCACGCACATGTGAACAAACATATTGCCAACATACATATATAAGAAATACATACACAATTGAATTTCCATCCTTGTTAACATCTCATACAGAAAATATATACAAGTGATACGAGGAAACATCAGATGTTTTGCCATCAGTCACGCGCAAACCCAAGCAAACCATGCAAGTGATTAATACATAATCAAGGAGTCAATAAAGGATAGAAATCACCATTCCATGATCATACTAGACACATTTTGTCAGAGTTGAATTTTGCTCATCAAACCAACCTGCAATATCAACATACATACTTGTTTTTAATTGATTTATAATCATATTGATAAAAATTTAAAGTTATTGCTTGGAGTCAGCTTATAGGTTTGATCTTCAATTCTCGACCACAACGGGATAGTTATCCTTATCCAACTTCTCTACTTGTTGACCCAAGTCAGCCATTGAAGAGTATCAAAGACTTTGAGAGTTACCTCGAATAGTTATAGTCCTTTGCTCTTGCATTTGTGAAGCTCCTCCTTGTTCTATAGCTCCTCTTTTGCTTTATTTTATCTCCAACTCTGTTGATGAAGCTTCAGCACCAAGTTTGCTCTGATACCAACTCTGGAAAATGAGTTCTATGCGCAATGGAAATGTGTAGTGAAACCTTGTATGTCCAGCACTTGGACAAACAACTACACCTTAGATAGCTTGCTGCTCTCAATACAAAACTCAAATGGACTTGATCCTTTAGTCAATCAAAGTAGACAAAAGAGAGCTTTCTAAGAAGCTATAAATAACTTAATTTGGACAAGTTTTGATTAAGAAACACAACTGACAAAGATGAACTACCTGTCCACATAGGTATGTTGAAGAACTGAGCTTCACTCTCGGACTGATAACTCTCTGAATATATATTCTTTGAGAACGATATTTGGTACAGAGAAACTAGACACAAATAGCTTTCCAAGAACCTAGAAAACAAGTAATTTGGATGAGTTTTGGTCAGGAAAATCAACTGACCAAAATAGACCACTTGCACACATAAGTACACTATAAAACTAGACTTTACTCTCTGACAGATATCTCACAGAATATAAATCTTCTGAATGAGATATTTGGGACAGTGAAATTAGATGCCACGAGCTTTCCAACAAGACAAAAATCAAGCAATTTGGATATGCTTTGGTTGGGAAATTTAACCAACAAAAATAGACTACTTGTCTACACAGGTATATTGAAAAGCTGGACTTCACTCTTTCACTGATATCTCACAAATTATATAAGCTTTCAGAGAGATATTTGGTATGCATAAAGTACATAAGATAAAACTCCAATGAATTTTTAAACGCAAGAATTGGTTACATATACACTGAGATATGAGCTCCACAACAGAGCTGTGTAGAAACTGACGTGCGACTGGAAGGAGTCTAAGGGAAGACAAAATGAACAAATGGCTAGATCCAACTACCGGGAGCTCTTGCCTTTTTCTCTCCTTGTTTTGAATGTGCTCCCACTTCACTTTTATAACCAATGAGAATGTGATGAAGTTTGTGCCTTCTTCTTAACTCACCACTTTCCCCACTACATGCCACTAACTACGAGGCAAGATATTGTATCTCTTACTCATCATGAATTTTGACTAGACTTTTTCTTTTATTATTTTTTTCTTTTTTTCTCTACTTCTCCTTTATCTTTATATTTGGTAAATTTACCCAAGCATGGCTCATATGAAAATGAGCTTGCAAATTTATCTTCAACAACTAGAATGCTCTATATGAGCATGCACATCATGCTCTATATGAGCATGCACATCATGCTCTAAAGCATCCATCTGATCATCCAAAGTGTGCTCCATAAGAGCATCCACGTGATCAATAAAAACATGCTCTATATAAGCATCAAGAGCATCCAAAACATGCTCTACATGTGCATCCATTTGAGCATTTGAATCTTGCCATACATGTGCATCATGAATGTCAACGGACCTATGTGTAGGTAGACAAAATGATACATGAAGAGTCTCACACTGCACATAGGGTTGAACTCCCACTGAGATGAGACTATCTGTCAAGTACTTGTAGTGGATACCTATGCCCAACCATGGCAATCCCGTCAGCCTTGGCCATCGCCAAGAATCCAGTGTTCTACGCTCGGAGGAACCACATCGACATCTCATACCATTTCATCTGCCAGAAGATCGTGTCTCAGGAGATTACTCTGGAGCAGTGTGCCTCTCAACAGAACCTGGCGGACATATTCATGAAGGCTCTACCTCCATTTGTGCTCCAACGCTTGGTGGACCTCTACAGCATTCAGCTACTCCAAAATGGAGTTGCAGAGGGGGTGTTGACGACATGATTGCTCCTACATCATCTACATTTGTATCCTCATGAGTGCATCTCCATTTTGTATCTAAGAGGCACCCCATTTATAGTTTATTTCCATTTTATATTGTATTTCCTTTGCATTTGGGTAGCTTGCCATTTGCTTCTACCATTGTATTCATTCTCCTTTTAGGGGAATTATCCCACATGAAATGTACTTTATAGAGACCCTCCCAAATCTATATAAGGAGGGCCTCTCCCCCCATTTCTACTTGGTTAGAAGTTTGAGGAGCCTACTCCATGCTCTTGGCAAGCTCATTTCTAATCCACATGAGTTTACCCATTTCATGATCTACTCATTTTGAGTCTCACACACTCTTTCTTTTGTGAGTACACTCTTCTTTTCATTTTGCTTCCGTGTGTGTACTCTCTACAAACATTAGCACTGCTTCTTTGAAATCCTTTATCTTTGAAGAACTTGTGAATCTTTTCATACCAAGCTCTGGGGCTTGCTTAAGTTTGTAAAGTGCTTTGTGAATTTTGTAGACTTGATCTTTCTTTATTTTGATCTTGAAACCTTCAGGTTAGTCAACATATATTTCTTCTTGAAGATCGCCATTGAGAAAAGTACTTTTGACATCTAGTTGGTAGATGGGCCACTTGAAGTGTGCACTTAGTGCTAGAATGATTCTTATGGTTGTAAACCTTGCAGTAGGGGCAAATGTCTCTTCATAATCAATGACATGTTATTGCTTATATCCTTTGGCTACAAGTCTACTTTATACTTGTCCAATGTGCCATCTAATTTGTACTTGATTTTATAGAGCGGATTAACTCATATGACTTGATGATGTGTAGGCTTAGTAACGAGTGTCCAAGTGTTGTTCTTCTAGATTGCATCCATTTTGACTTGCATAGCTTCTTCCACTCAAGTTGTCCTTGAGCTTCTTTGTAGTTGGAAGGATTTGGAATTTGCTGGATTTGATGCATCAACGCATAATTTACATAATGATTTTGTTCTTGCTGCTACTTTTTAATGAGCATTTGTGATCTTCTTGGTTGGTTTGAAGTACTTGCCTTTGAGTTATGTTTAGGAAAGACTGTGTCCCCCTCTGAAGTGTAGATGGGTGGACTAAGAATTGTACTTGGATATTTAGTTGAGTATGTTGAGGCTTCATTAAAGATTACATCTTTTGAAATTATGATGGAGTGGTTCTCAAGATCATACAATCTATATGCTTTACATTGTTCACTATAACCAATGAATATATGCTTTTTAGACTTGGATTATAGCTTACTTCAATCTTCTTTTGGCACATGGAGAAAAGTTTCACTTCCAAAAAGTAATTGACATTGGGCTTTCTTCCATAATAGGCTTCAAAGGATGTCTTGTTGTTCAATGCAGTAGTGAAGCCTCAATTGAGTATGTGCACGGTAGTGTGCACTGCTTCTGCCCAAAACTTGAAGCATAATTCTTTGTTATGAAGCATGGTTCACACCATTTCCATTACACTTCATATCTTTCTCTCAACTACTCCATTCTGAGATGGATTGTGAGGTTGAGTGACTTGTCTTTTTATCCAAACATTTTGATAATGATTTACACTCCCCTCAAATCATTGCTGACTTGTACTTTGCCTTTCCCTTCAATGGTAGAACTCTTGTTACTTCCTAGGTAGAATTCACAAGTATCGTCCTCAATCTCTTGAAATGATGCTCAATCTTTGCACATGTGAGAGGTGGCTCCATTGCCAAAGATCCACTCTTGAGATGAACTCAAAGTCACGGGGGCATTGGCTTATGTTGAAATAAATAGGTCTTCATTGGAACAATGAGACCTATGTTGGGAGCGTTTTCATTGGTTCCTCGAGCTAGAGGCTTGGAATTATTCTTCTTTTTGTAGAAAAAATATTAAAGGTGGTTTGTTTTCCCATAGAAGTTACAAGTAAACTTCTTTGATGATGTGTGGGATGCTTGTTTGGGAGCATTGCTAGTGTTATGACTAGCATGTTTTCCTTTGTGGAAGGGTCCCTTAGCCTTCATCATTGTCCCTTGTGAGGAATTCAACTTTGCTAACGAGTCATGGAGGAGCAAATGTCGTCGAATTTCTTTCCAAGTTAGAACTTGGCCATGATTATAAAAGGGTGGTTACAAATGTCTCATATGATCTAGGGAGCTTATTGAGAAGGCGGATGGCCATATCTTCACTAGAAACATGGTGGCCACATAATGCTAGTTTACATTGGTAGTTCTCAAATGTGGCAATGACTTTGGAAATAGGATCATGGGGCCTAATGGATAGGCTATGAAACTCCTCCTATAGGGTGTAAATTTTGGAGGGAGTTTTGTCTTTGTACAGGTCTTGGAGGTGATATAGCCTTTGCTTAAGTTGTCGCAAGCTAGAAGTAATTGACCTAAAGCTCGCTTCTAAGCCTCATAGGAAGTTTTTACAAGAGGTGATATGGCCTTTGGTTATCTCTTCACAAGCTAGAAATTATTGACCTAAGGCTTGCTTGTCCTTTACATTCCATACATTCCAAGCACCTAGATCACTTTCTTTGTCATGATCTTGCTCAGTTCCTTCAAGGACTTCATACAAGAGGTTTGTATAGAGTTAAGCCCTAATTGTCTCCTTCCAGAGATTGTAGTTTGTGCCATTCAATCACTCATCTTTCGACATAAAAATTGACATGAATGAGGGCAAATACAATTGAGTCGAGGATGTTGCATTTGAAATTGTCAACATGGTCCTGGTCGAAAATAAGATACCATGCTTGCAAAGATGAAGTCAAAATTTGCACAAAAAATTGAGTTGGGGGTGGGGGGGCTTAGAGTAGCCCTACACTTGCACCATAAATGATATAGACACCTTGGAGAGAGGGAGGGCTTAGATTAGCCCTACACTTGATGGGAGAAAAAGTCTTGGGAGAGGGGGGCTCGGAATAGCCCTACCCTTAATAATGCAAGAGAGAATCCTTGGAGAGGGGGGGCTTAGAATAGCCTCCCAGGCACACACACAATACTCCTCTTTCTTATGTTCTTGAGTTAGAAAGAAGGTTCACTTAGTGTCGAAGTGGTGTACCAAGAGTGATAGGGTTAAGACCTCTTGTACTACAATAAAACCCTTTTAGGGATGCCAAATTGATAGTCAAAGTTAAGGGTGGGTACCCTTGAAAAATACAAAGATATTGCTAATAATAGAAAAATACAAAGATATTCCTAATAATAGAAAAATACAAAGATATTTCCTTTGTGGAAGGGTCCCTTAGCCTTCATCGTTGTCTCTTGTGAGGAAGTCAACTTTGCTAACAAGTCATGGAGGAGCAAAAGTCATCAAATTTCTTCCCAAGTTAGAACTTGGCCATGATTATAAAAGGGTGGTTACAAATGTCTCATACGATCTAGGGAGCTTATTGAGAAGGTGGATGGCCATATCTTCACTAGAAACATGGTGGCTACATATTGAGTGACACTAGTCCATATTGAGGGACCCTTGAAAAATACAAAGATATTTCCTTTGTGGAAGGGTCCCTTAGCCTTCATCGTTGTCTCTTGTGAGGAAGTCAACTTTGCTAACAAGTTATGAAGGAGAAAAAGTCGTCAAATATTGAGTGACACTAGTCCATGTTATATCTAGAAAGAAGATCAAAGTAGTAAATTTTTTGTGATAGGAATATGCCTTCTTTTGTTTGCCAAACTTCCATACCTAAGAAGTAGTGAGCTAGACCAAGATTTGTCATACAGTATTCAAAGTGAAGCTATGTGATGATGAATTGGATGCATTCTTCATTTGATCTTGCCAAGATAAACTCATCCACATAGAGGATGATGATGGCAACTAACTCTTTCTGATAGATGTATAAGTTAACATTTTTGACAACATGATTGCTCCTACATCATCTACATTTGTATCTGCATGACTGCATCTTCATTTTGTATCTAGGAGGCACTCCATTTCTAGTTTATTTCCATTTTATATTGTATTTCCTTTGCATTTGAGTACCTTGCCATTTGCCTCTACCATTGTATTCATTCTCTTTTCAGGGGAATTATCTTACATGAGATGTACTTTGGAGAGCCCCTCCCAAATTTATATAAGGAGGGCCTCTCCCCCTAGAGGAGCCTACTCCATGCTCTTAGCAAGCTCATTTCTAATCCACATGAGTTTACACATTTCATGGTCTACTCATTTTGAGTCTCATACACTCTTTCTTTTGTGAGTACACTCTTCTTTTCTTTTCATTTTGCTTCCATGCGTGTACTCTCTTCATGGTATCAAAGTGCTAGGTGGAGGTCCTGGTGGTTCATTTGGCAGTGATTTTGGTGGTGGTGGTGCTAGAGTTTTGGCGGTGTGGCTCTCTCCTCATTGAGAGAATCTTCCTTTGCCATCATTTCATACACTTTTCGGTTATACTTTTCCCATTTGTCCCCCATACCAGCATTTCATTCATCTACTTTCCAACCTTTCTCCCCATTTTCCCTCCTTCCCACCCTTAATTTTGGTATTGTTTGATGATTTACAATCTCTTTTGTGGTCATTTTGTGACATTTTGTGATGTCGGTTGAGAATTACACAAATTTCAAGTGTTTCTAAACACTCTTAACTTCACTTTCATGGATTTACATGTTCACTTTCATGGCTTTACATGTTCACTTTCATGGCTTTACATGTTCACTTTCATGGTTTCCCATATTTTGAATGTTAATACATAATTAGTGTACCCATACATTACGGCTTCATCCTTATTGTTGTACATTGCAATGCATTTTAGTGTCGGTTTGAGAGTGTCCATAGTTTAATCTCAGTACTGCTTTCTCTTGTTCTCATCATTCCCTTCTATGGCATTACCATTCTGCAGTTGTTTCTCCCTTCAAAAGCATGACATATAGCCAACGTGGCAGTTCTACGTCCAAGTGAGCAAGACTAGCCACTCTCTCTAGTCATCCAATGCATCAGGATGCTCTTCGACAGCTACTAGCTATGCATCTTCACCCATCGAGCCAGAGCATGCACACATAAGGTAGTTCTTTGATCCTCGAAGGGATGCTAGACACCACTCTGTAGACAGAACCTTGGAATAGACCTTCATGACTTTAGATATGTGGATTAGAGAGTCTTTGTCACACTAACTTCATCACTCGACAGCTCCTTGGACAACAACAATGAGAGAGTGTCATTTGTCATAGCATCTCTATGGCTTTACATGTTCACTTTCATGGCTTTACATGTTCACTTTCATGCTTTTACATGTTCACTTTCATGGTTTCCCATGTTTTGAATGTTAATATATAATTAGTGTACCCATACATTATGTCTTCATCCTTATTGTTGTACATTGCAATGCATTTTAGTGTCGGTTTGAGAATCTCCACAGTTTAATCTCAGTACTGCTTTCTCTTGTTCTCTTCATTCCCTTCTATGGCATTGCCATTCTGCAGTTGTTTCTCCCTTCAAAAGCATGACATATAGCCAACGTGGCAGTTCTACGTCCAAGTGAGCAGGACTGGCCACTCTCTCTTGTCATCCAATGCACGAGGATGCTCTTCGACAGCTACTAGCTAATCCATCTTTACCCATCGAGCCAGAGCATGCACACATAAGGTAGTTCTTTGATCCTCGAAGGGATGCAAGACACCACTCTGCAGACAGAACCTTGGAATACACCTTCATGACTTTAGATATGTGGATTAGAGCATCTCTATCACACTAACTTCATCACTCGACAGCTCCTTGGACAACAACAATGAGAGAAAGTCATTTGTCACAGCATCTCTATGGATTAGAGTGTCATTTGTCACACTAAGCCTACTCCAAAGTCGAAAGCTCCTTGGCCAACAACAACGCGAGAGAGAGAGAGAGAGATCGCACAGAAGGAGGCACAAAGCCCACACAATGGCCTTCGTCTTGAGATGCACATTTGTTGCTCCATTGATTACTATCAACTTCATATTGTACTTCATCATTGCTGCTATAGCAAGATGGGTATCTTCTCCTCTATAGTGCACACGATTATAGAGCTTGAGGCAGAGTGCTCAATTGAAGGCACAACTGAGGAATCGGTGGTGATCAACCATTTAGTTGCCGCCTGGGGATAACCCATCCATGTGACTGCTTGCGAGACATCTGACTCAGCAGGAGCATTTGTACAACCACAAAACATTGGCCAATTTTGGGATCGATTGAAAAGAATGCTCCTTCCTCATGCACTAAGTGGGTGACATCAACACTGGTGAATTTTGCACACTTGAAGCATTCCAAATATAGGCATTCCTTTGCATATACGCTCTAGAGCACACTTGATACTCTGGAGATGCTCTTCTCCAAATCTAAGGAGAATGGTCATACTTAACAATCATTGCTTGCACCAATAGCTCGTGTGATGCATGTTATCTTCTGCAAGAGTTAATACCCATTCAATGCATCAATCTGTGTCTTTTGGACAAATAGCACTATTAATTGCAAGAGTTAATGTGCAAGCTTCATTTGATGCAATCTGTGTCTTTTGGAAAAATAGCACTATTAATTATTTAAAGCTCTCTCTCTCTCTCTCTCTCTCTCTCTCTATCTCTATCTCTCTCTCTCTCTCTCTCTCTCTCTCTCTCTCTCTCTCTCTCTCTCTCTCTTTTTTTGCAAAATTCAAATTTCTCTCCATAACAATACCTTGTTCTCATTATTAACATTAAGTAATGAGCATTGTTCCTCACCTAAGGGACTATTACTTAACTCTCTCAAAAGGCCATTTTAGATTAGAACAACCCTCTTTCGAGGGTTTATCTTATGGCACTCACTACTTTGTATTAGCTAAAAAGTTTGTGTTTGTATTTCCAAGAGCTTCAACAATTACTTTGGCACACTTTGGCATTAAGTGCCCTCCCTTGTAAACCCAACCAATATAAGAAGAAAGATATTGTGTGTGTGCACTTCTGGGTTGGAGGCTAGTCTAAACCAACCCATAAAGTTTCTTGAGTTCCCTAACCTCTTCTAAGGCTATTTTGTATGTCGCGTTACTCTAATCCCACGTCAACCCATCTTGATTTTTTTGCAAGTGTCAGGCTATTCTAAGCCCCCCCTCCAAAGTGTCCAATGGGTAGAGCTACTCCACGCCCCTCCTCCCCAAGGATTTCCAGTGTGATGCCAAGCCTTTCAATTTCTTTCCAAAGTTTGCGCTTATTTTCAAGTAAATTCTTAGCACACAAGTGTCTTTGGAAGTGTTTTTAAACACTTGACACTTACTCTTGCAAAGCACAAACTCACTTCTTTATGAGTTCAAGTTCACTCAAACTTTGTAATGTCAAAGAGTGAAGCTAGCACCTCATCTATGGCCAATTTTTTACCTTTTTTCACACCCATGTTCATGCCCAAGGATGAAAGATTAAATGGGCAAAACTATAATCTTTGGAAAGGTGTAATGAGAGCATATATGTACACAAATCTACGTCACGATATAGACGTGTCTAAACTTGAGCCCAATAAGGCTAAATTTGAGTAGACGTGTCCAAACTTGAGCGCAATAAGGCCAACAACCTAGAATCTTGGCATATCTGGAATGTTAAAGATAAAATGGCATTAGGCCAACTTCTACTAGCTTGTGATGAATTGACCAAAGGGCACACCACGGCATGTAAAACATCCAAAGAAGCCTGGGATACTTTAGCAGCCTTATACGAAGATAAAACACCCTCGAGGATCTATGCTTTAGAAGCAAAATTCCATAATCTAACTATTCGGGCGCAAGATACGATCACAAAAGTCATTGCTCATTTTGAAGACTACCAACAAAATTTAGCACTTTGTGGTCAACAGATTTGCAATGAAGATATGGCCATCAAGATACTTAACAAACTACCTAAGTCATATGAGACCTTTATAACAACCTTGTACAATCAAGGAATAGTTCTAACTTGGGAAGAAGTCCATCATCTTCTACTCCTTCATGAATCACGAGCTAATTCGACCTCCTCCCAAGAGACTCCAATGAAGGCCAAAGGGCCCTTTAACAAAGGCAAAAATACTAGATATCATACAAGTAATGGATCCAAGATAGGATCAACCAATTCCTCCAAGAAGTATACTTGTAACTTCTGTGAAAAAACGAGTCATTTAGAGAAATTTTCATAAGAAGAAACAGACCTCGAAGGCTTCTAGTTCCACGCATTCATCCAAACCTTCGCAACACAGGTCACATTGCTCAAGCGAAGAACTCTTTATCTCTATCGAGGCAAATTCTCTAGTTACATCTAGCTCCCCTCACGAATGGATCTTTGATAGCGGAGTGATCTCACACATGTATAAAGATAAATATTATTTTCAAGAACTTGAAGAGCACATAGGTGAAGTGTAACTTGGAAATAAAAAAAGTCTACCTATTGAAGGGAATGGCAAAGTACAGATCACAATGCTCAAGGGGAATGCAAATCACTTTAAAATGTGTTATTTGTTTCCAATTTATGCATGAACTTGCTGTCAAGATGAACTAGATGCAAGAAATATCTTGACGAGATCTCATACTATGAGATTACACAAGGACAAGACTAGATGTCCAAGAACTAGACTAATCGAGTCTAGAACAAGGAACGTGATAAGAACTAGAACTAGAACTTCAAAGATACTTACTTGGTGATCATGACTACTTAGGCTCCCAAGATTGGCATTGGCAAGATTGAGTGTATATGTGGCCAACTCCTCCTGAAGGTTCTGATCAAAAAGCATAGCATAATAATCGGATATTTGAGATCTTCCACTAACCATAATTGTGTACATATGTTCTCTGAATTCATATATATGTATCGCTTAACCTTTGACATACTTTCTTAATCATCTCGCACCATAAATTCAACACGATAATATCAAAGTGTAGGGGGTTACATTAAAAACTTAAGCGAAGTTTTTAAATGTTGTCAAATTTGTTCATCGCACCACTTGCAAATGAGAAAATGTAAATAGTCATGAAATTAATTGAGAAACAAGTTTGCTTTGTGCGAAGAGCAGAGTTATTCGGGTAGTAGCGACTGAGATGCAAAGCAGTGAAGAATGGAGTATTCGAGGTTTTGTCGATGATTTATCAGAATTCAAAAGAACATGTGCATAAACTTAACTGATTGCAAAAAAAGACTTACAATACAATTTCATACTCACTTATGTTAATCTCCATGAAAATTTTTCATGGCGTAGGCATAAAAGCAACGGTCAGTGGATCAAGCGAATCTCTGGTGATTATGGTGCATGCTGGGTGCTTGAAGTTAGCTCAGGTGATATGAAAAACTCAAATATTCATGAAATTTAATCCGTTCTAAAATTTGAAGATTTGACAAATAATTAAAAATCGGGAAACATTTGATGACCTTGCAAATCAAAAATCAATCAAACTTGTCCGATCAATTTTGCTTCTTAGTCATGGATCAAACTAAGACATGATATTAACTACCTTAATGATTTTAAAGAATGCATGGAATCCATGAGCGTTTCGTATGTTCTTCATCAAAGTTTATAGTATGTAATGCTTAACTTTGTTGTAATCATTCAATAGTGCCCTCCTAAAACAATCGCAAATTTGTCATAAGTTGAAAGTTTTTCCAATAAGCATAGAGCACTAAAGCAACGTTTTTTTTTTATCGGACAAATGATGTGAAATAATACTTTTCTTTGTGAAAAATTAATTCATTATTGGTTGGAATTAGAGTCAGATTTGAGCATTCACTCTTGTCTTCAAGAGCTTACGCTAAGTAGAACCCAAAACACATTTTTGAACAAAAATTCAATTGAAGTGTTTCATAAAACATGCGAAGCACTATTCTAAAAAATAGTTTTTTTTAACACAAAAGTAATTTTCAACATTCAATGTGCCTTTGATTATAATAATTAAACTCTTATAGGAAGTCAACGATTCATATTGTCAAATGTTCCGTAATGATACTTCGAAACTGTTATCTCAATTGACAGCAAATGCAAAATAAATTGAGCAAACAGTTTAATCAGGTAAAACAAATAAGAAGTCGATCATTCAAATTTAATGTTTTTCTACAGTTTGAGCGAAAACAATTCTGCTACATCAACATCATTGAACTAAATGTTCATGGAACAGACAGTCTGACGTCGATCATGTGCGGTATATCCATAACTAATAAAGTCAAGCAATTGTTAGAAGCTGAGATGAAGAGAACGATGATGTAAGATTAACTGAAGAAAAGTCAGAGCTTAAGTGAAGATGGAGTTCCTGTTAAGAAGGACGCCCCTATCATTTTCATTTGCTCTTATGTTAGTTTTCGAACAGCTTCTATGCCTCCATAATTAGCTTCAATGTCCAGCACTTCCTCTTCTGCAATTTATCTTGTTCCGTATGATGCGTCCATTAATCAGTGTCCTCCTCTTGCAGCTCTACCACCTGAAGCATTCGATCCTTGTTGCCTTGAGAGGCCGAGCGCTATGGGATTCCACTTCTGTAGTCATGAATTCTCTTCTATCAGCCTGGTTTGACATCAACAATCAAAAGAGCAGCTTATACATGCGAATACATGCGAATATAGAACTCCATGCGATTCGATAATTCCCTTTTCTTTTTTTGAAAGAAATCTCTGTTCTTTTGGCTTGGGAAGCAGAGATGGATGTCGTCGACACAAGAAGATCGAAGTTGGAATTACGTGCCGGATCAGAGAAGCAAAATTAGCGGGAAATCTTTAAGCGTTGAAAATAGAGGGGTGCTCAGAATAGTTCTCATTATCTAAACGTCTTCTTCTGCCTGCGCTTCTTCACATTTAGGTTGTCTGAAGAGCTTTAAACTCTTCCTCGATGCTTGAGTGTACTTGCCAGCCCTCATCATCTATGCAACTTGCAAACAGTTATTTACAAAAATCTCCTCTTCTCTGTCTATCGACTTAAAGTAAAAATGGCGGCTTCAGCTCATCATTGTCAATCCCTCAATCAAAATCCTCCAGTCTCTTCTCAACTGTGAAGAATAACCAGGCCTCTTGCCACTGTCCTTGCGCCCTCAAAACATGGTGTTGAATATCTTCAAATAGTCAGCGCATCATCAATTTCAACCAGAATCGACTTACAGCTTCATCATTCCATGAATTAGTGCTCGCTCCTCTGTTGATGTTGTCGGATCATAATCTTAATCAAGTGCTTGCCAAAAGAAACGGAAGAATGTCCGCCTTCTCTACTTTTCTTCTGCCTGCAAAACGCCCTCCTTTTCCTATACGACCTTCGTTTTCAGTTAACTTCCTCCTTTGCATGCACAACTCCACATCGTTGTATGGTTGCATGCTCGACTTTTTTTTCTGAACTACACCGAGCGCTACCCCCCATGTCAGCGATAAACTCATCCTTTTTTAGTGGTTGCATGCACCACCCCTAGAATCACGCGCACTATTCTTTGAATTCGAATCCTATTTGTTAATATTTTACACACGTAACGTTTTTTGTATATTTATTAGAACTTCATCCAATTCTATAGTTCTTTGCTCTATGCAAGATGCAAGCCGCGCCTCGAATTCAGGTTTGAATCATTAACCATCTTCGAACACATCTTCTTTGTGACAATCTCTCCTTCCTATATCTGAATGTGTATCGATCATCTCCTCAATATATGAACATAGCTCCTCAATATGATCCAATGTACGAAGGAAAACATTTGCATGGATGTCGGAATATCCATCAGAAGTGACTCAAGAGAAACAAAAGATAGATACTTGAGGTGTATGACTTCTTAAGAAGATATTGCAATAAATTCAAGGTGCCAAAGGTGTTTTCCTTTTCACTTCTTAACCAAGTATTTCTTGGAAGGATAGAGACAACATCACAGCATTTTCTTCAATTTGCATGATAATCATGAAGACAGAATCTTCACGACAACGGCCATCCACTTTAAGCTTTGAACCGATTTGGATTTATCTCCTTTCAAAGGACATTGGACTCTGTATAATATTCATAGCTTGAAGCTTTTGTAGCTAGCTCTTTGTTGCTGAAATAAAGACTTGCGATATCAGGGTAGAAGGAGGTTGTTCGATGGTAAGAGAGAAGAGGCATCCTTTCTGCATATAAGAGCAACTTAGAGCATCATAGTTTGGAGCCCCGCCATCCTTCTACTATGTCATGTCATCCAAAAGTCGTCAATGATCCCCTCCCCAAGCGAATTTAGAGGTGGCATCCATTGCAAAAAAACACGCTATGGACATAGAGAGTGCACATATGGTGCTATGGCACACATCAATGAAGCAAACTTGTTTTTGTAGGAGATCACACCTCCAAAGAACCTACCAGAAACAAGCCTCCTACAAGAGCTAGTGGATTGGCTGAGTGAGCACCGACTCCTGGCTTTCACCATGATTGATGGGAAGCAGATTCAACTACATAGTAATTTGCTAGATATTCTACGTAAGCTCGATTCTCAACCATAATCAGCTAAGTCTTGGAGGATTGAGATCGAAGTATCCCACATGTTCTGAGCACCGAGTTGGTGGTCCACTGTTGTCATTTACGAGAGAATATTCTTGCATCCATCACATATCTAATGACAAGCAAGCAAATGTAGGCTATATTCCAACAGGAGGAAGGCAACAATGAATAATGATTGTTTAAGCTGGGAGACAGCATGTTGTATTATGGATTGAAGTTTGTAGCTACCACTCTCAACCTCCAAGTGAAGTTTTTCAATGTTTCGTGGTCTCTTTATATGGTTTTCAAGGTCTAGTACTATCCCCTACAACAAGGTTTTTTATCCCCTACAACTAGGTTTTTTACCCCCTACAACCAGGTTTCATGACACTCGTAAGGCATAGACTTTCATGAAGAAAGGAAACCATTTTGTACTAGGAAACAAGAAAAACAAGGAGACGAAAGAATTCACCAATGGAAACCCTTCTAGCCTAGTCCTAGAGAAGAACCTATGCAGATAGATGTAACTAGGTTCCACCCTCTAACTCCACTAGGAAAATAGATAAGGAGAGATAACAAGCTATGCCTCTACTATGGAAACCCTGGCCATGTTACAATTAATTGTCCCAACAAGAGAACAAATTCAAGAGTCACGGTAACCCTTATAGAGCAGAGAAACAAGGAAGCCCAAATGTAAAGGAGACCGTACAACCAAACCATGATAGAGGAAAGGGTCTCGTAATTCCAACAACACTCATAGAAACATGTCTTATCCCATTCAAGTTGACCATGCCTAAGAAGTCCCTTTCCCTTAGAACCCCAGTCAATTTAGGTGCCTCCTCATGTTTCATCGATGCAGGATTGATTAAGAAACACGAGATTCATGTACTTCAAAAGAACAAACTAGTAGTAATTGAAGTAGTGGATGGACGACCTCTAACATGGGGATATTACCAAGGAAACCACATCATTAAGGGTATACCTTGGTGATCATGATTCCACATATGTTTTAATATAATATCAAGTCCAATAAATCCTATCCTCATTGGAATGCCCTAGCTAAAGAAACATATTCTAGATATCAATTGGGAGAAGAATAACATCACTCGTCATGATATTGAAAAGAGCCTGATATATATAGAATCCAAAGCCTTCATACAACAATAAGGACGGAATCTATGGCATACTAGCTCAACAGTTAAAAAAAGATGATCCAATAAAGCTACCTAGACAGTACCAAAATTTTCAAGATGACTTTGAGAAGAAGAATGCAGATATACTCAAAGCATTATCAAGAAGAATGATGGGACTCTCCAAATGTATGTAGACTATTGTGGGTTGAATAAATTCACTATAAAAAATAGATACCCTCTACCACTCATATCAGAGCTCGTGTCACAGGAGCATTAGATTGTGCCCTCTAACTAGAGTAGAAAAGATTTCATAACATTACTTCTTATTACAAGATCCATGTGGGAAGAATAATACAAGAATATATAACTGATACAAGAAGTCCCATGAGCCAAGGTCACAAACACTCCCTTTAGAGAGATGAACTAGATACAAGAGACATCTCAATGGGATCTCATACTATGAGATTACACAAGGATAAGACTAGATGTCCAAGAACTAGACTAATCAAGACTAGAACAAGGAACATGATAGGAACTAGAACTAGAACTAGAACTAGAACTTCAAAGGTACTTACTTGCTGATCACGACTCCTTAGGCTCCCAAGATTGGCATTGGCAAGATTGAGTGCATATGTGGCTAACCCCTCCTTATATAGCATTTCAAGTATGGTTCATGAATGGTAGTTACAAATTGATGACATCATTGAGGATGTCATCAATTCAAAACAAGATCTCCAAGTATCAAAATCAAGCAAATAGCAATCGATCTTAGGGCTTTGGCATGTTTTGGACGTGATGATAGAAATACTCTCTCCAAATTTTGAACCAATCATGAGATATAGAATTTCACATAGAATCTAAGTTTTAGGATGGTTTCTTTTGTGTTCGTGATATCACCTCAAAGTTCATGAAGTAAATGAGTTCCAAGTTCCACTTTGAGTTCTAGTCTTGTCCTTTGTTGTCGTCTTGCCAAAATATCAAGGAAGCACTAGATTGTGCCCTTTGACTAGGCTAGATAAGATTTTTGAATGATACTTCTCATTACAAGATCACCCAAGTAGGGAAAATAATACAAGAATATATAATTGATAAAAGAAGTCCCACAACCTGAGACTAATAGGTATGGATAGCTGAACTAGATATAATACAGGATATCATACAACCCAAGATCCTAGGTATGAAGCAAGATATTTGGGTCACAAGCACTCCATTCAGGGAGATGAACTAGATACAAGAAATATTTCAATAAGATCTTGTACTATGAGATTACATGAGGACAAGACTAGGTGTCCAAGGACTAGACTAGTCAAAGCTAGAACAAGGAACATGACAAGAACTAGAACTGGAACCTCAAAAGTATTTGGTGATCACGACTCCTTGAGCTCCGAAGAATAGCATCGACAAGATTGAGTGTATGTGGCCAACCCCTCCTTATATAGGTTTTTAAGGGCGATTCATCAATGGCAGTTATGAATTGATGATATCATCAATTTGATCAAGTTCACATAGAATCTAAGATTCAAGATGGTTTCCTTTATGTCCGTGATGGCTCTTGGAATGCCTTAGAAAATAAAAGTTCTTCACCGAGATTGACCTTCGAGGAGCTTACAATCTTGTTGGATCAAAGAAGGAGATGAATGAAAGATAACATTTTGAATGAGGTATAGCCATTTTGAGTATATGGTTATGCCATTCAATCTCACAAATGCTCCAATCATCTTTGAACATATGAGGAATGATATCTTTCAAGAGTATTTAGATGATTTCATAATAAACCTCGATGATATCTTGATATTCTCCAAAAATCTTGAGGATTACAGATCTCATCTGAAGATAGTCCTAGACAAACTAATAGAAAAAGGTTTATATGCAAAATTGGAGAAGTGCTATTTTCATCAAATAAAAGTGGAGTTTTTTAGATACAATGTATTAGCAAAAAGAATTTTTATGGACCCTAAGAAGATCAAGGCAATCCTCAATTGGTAGCCACCTTCATGTGTTTGAGATGCACAATGTTTTCTAGCCTTTGCCAATTTCTACAAGATATTCATCAGAGATTACTCCTGTCAAGGGAGAACTAGATTGTGCCCTCTAACTAGACTAGACAAGATTTTGAAATTATATTTTTTATTACAAGATCACCCATAAAGGAAAAATGATACAAGAATATGTAGCTGATATAAGTCCCATAACCCGAGACTAATAGGTATGGATAACTCGGCTAGAGATGATACACAAGATCCCACAACTTGAGGTCATAGTTATAAAACAAGATATCTAGATTACAAGGATGCCCTTCAGGGAGATGAACTAGATACAATAATTAACTCGACAAGATCTCATACTATGATATTACAATAAGACATAATTGAATCTCCAAGATACTAGACTAGACAAGACTAGAACAAGGCACAAGACTAGAACAAGGCACAAGACTAGAATTTGAACAAGAACTTAGAAAGTACTTATTTGGATTCCTTGAGCTCCCAAGACTGGCATTGACAAGACTGAGGATGTATGTGGCCAAGGCCTTCTTAAATAGATGTTCAAGGGTAGTTATCAAAGGCAATTCAAAGTCGATTTTGATATAATGATGTTATCAATGATGTCACCAATCCGAACAAGATCTCTACATATCAAAATCTAGCAAGTAGGTAGTGAATCTTAGGGTTTTGGCACGTTCCATATACAATTGGTATCTCTAAAAGAAGACATGAGCTCTCAAATAAAGGCCTTGAAATCATGAAAAATATCCGAGGTATGGAAATAAGTGTAGAGAGAATTGGAAGAGAAGAGGTAGGGGAACATTGGAAATTGATTCATAATAATAAGTCATACAATTCTAATTGAAAATAATGAAAGATACAAGTTACCAACTCATTATAGATTAAAGTGTTGTTTCATAAAGTTCATTCATACAATTCTAATGAAAATATAATGCAGAAAATATATTTTACCAATTCCTAATTGATTGTAATGTTGCTTCATAAAGTTCATCAATGCTTCATCATGTGTGTAGAGCCACTTCCATTGCCTAGATGTGTATAATTATCTCCATCACTTCAAGCAAGGGTAGAGAAACTCCAAGTAGATGAAGATAGCCTCCTTCAATGATAATGCTCCTTCCTCCTCCAATCCTCCAACAATAAGCACTCCTTGAGATGTCCTGAGATGATCTTGAGAAGATCTTGAGAAGATAAGATGATGTCTTACAATGACCAAGATCCCTCATTGTATAGGTTTTCTATACCCATTGGAAAGCAAGTTCGATAAATCAAATAAAGCTATGATCACTATCAAAAGCTAATCATATCACCAATTTTAGCTCATCGGTGTTGCCTCGATTTTTTGCAAAAGTCACTATAGCTCCGCCAAAGTTAAGGTGCTTTTGAAAAAGTTCTAGTTGGTGCATTGTTTAGGATTTGAACCCCGATCTTTTGTTGGAGAGGCACTTGGGCTAACCAAGGCACTTACGTGGTTCTCATTGTGTAGATGCTAAAGATAAGTATAAGATAACATTCTCATGCTTAAAGGTTGAACTTTAAGGGTCATTTTGGAACCAAATAGTACAATGTTATATATCGTTGGAAAGATCTCGACGAGTACTTTCCAATGGTGCATATTTTTCATAATTTTCAATCAAATTTTGACTACTTTAATCCTTGATTTTGACCGTCATTGACTTTGTCTAAAACATATGGTCCTATTTTTTAAAGGTAAAAAAATTACCTTTTGCTCATGACAATCTCGGTTTGGATTGAAGCTCATATATGTAGAGATGTAAATCTCTACAACATCACGATCTCCAAGTAAGTACTTTCCAAGTTCTTGTTTGAGTTCCAATCTTGTGCCTTGTTCTAGTCTTATCTAGTATAGTATCTTAGACATCCTATTGTGTCTTATTGTAATCCCATAATACGAGATCTTTTTGAGTTAATTCTTATATCTAGTTCATCTCCATGAAGGGAGTTCTTGTAGTCCAGATATCTTGTTTTATACCTACGATCTCGGGTTGTGGGAGCTCATGTATCATCTCTAGTTGAGTTATCCATACCTATCATTCTCAGGTTGTGGGACTTCTTGTATCATCTACATATTCTTGTATTATTTCCCCTACATGGATGATCTTGTAATCGAAAGTATAATTCCAAAATCTTGTCGAATCTAGTTAGAGGGCATAATCTAGTTTTCCCTTGATATTTTTGCAAGACTAACTTCTATCCAAGACCAGACATCATGGAGAACACATCAGATTGTGGCATTGCTTCAGAGTCTCCAATGACAAGTTGAGGATTGAACTCATCGACAAACACAAGTCAAGATGGGACATCCAGTACATGTAGGCACACTCATCTAAGAACTACAAGAATGAGTCATAAATCTTCAAGCAAATCAAGGAAGCATTAAAGTGAACCAATGTCCTAGTTCATCCTTCATGAAGGAACCCAAAATTTACATGTCAAAAAAAATTCAATGGTGATCGCATAAAGTTCCATGGTATCATGGACAAACGAAACCATTTTGAACCTCGAATTCTATGTCACATCTATATCTCATGATTGGTTTAGAATTTGGGGAAATCATTGCTTCCATTGCCTCCCTCACGTGCCAAAATCTTAAGATGAGTGTCTATTTGCTGAATTTTGACACCAGAGGTCTTGTTTCTAGTTGATGACATCATCGATGATATCATCAACTCATAATGGCCCTTGGAAAACCTATATAAGGAGGGGTTAGCCACATACTGAGGCTTGCCAATGCCAATATTTAGAGCTCAAGGAGTTGTGATCACCAAGTAAGTACCTTCAAGTTCCAGATCGAGTTCTAGTCTTGTATGTTACTCTAGTCTTTTTTAGTCTTGTATCTTGGATGTCCTCCCTTGTCCTGTTGTAATCTCATAGTACGAGATCTTGCCCAATTATTTTTTATATCTAGTTCATTTCCCTGAAGGGAGTTCTTGTAATCTAGAGATGTTGCTTCATACCTATGGTCCCCGGTTGTGGGATCTCCTGTAGTGTCTCTGCTCTAGTTATCCATACCTATCAATCTTGAGTTGTGGGACTTCTTGTATCAGTTACATATTCTTCTATTATTCCCCTACATGGGTGATCTTGTAATTAAAAGTGTAATTTCGAAATCTTATCTAGTCTAGTCAGAGTGCACAATCTAGTGCTCCCCTAACACTTTGGGAAGACTTATCTTCATCAAGACCAAGCACCATGGAGATTATTCATGAAATTTTTTTATGCACTTAAAGTTATTCAACAACAAGCCTGAGAGATACAAGAAACCCAAGAAATGATTCAACAAAAAAATATTCAAGATGTCATCACAGATCTTCAAAGACAAATCCAGATGCAAGTCATAGTAAATCAATCTTCTTCAAGTACATCCATGGCAAGTAGCATGAGGAAAAGTCCAAAACTAAGCATGCTTGAGAAATTTGATGGGATGTGATGAAATTTTCAAGGATTTCTACAACATCTGAAGCTATTCATATGAATGCAACCACTCGTGATGATGAATTGTGTAAGTGATCTAATCACTTGTTTTGAGTTTTAATATTCTCTTTGAGTCTCCATTCCACCACTTGAGCTTGGTTATAGCACCCTACATGCACCGTCATTGGAACACCAACTGTTGACCTGATCCATCCAACTGAGCCTCTTCACAACAACTCCTTGAGCTACCAAGACTAGCATTGACAAGATTGAGGATGTATGTGGGCAAGCCCTCCTTATATAGGTGTTCAAGGGAAGTTATCAAAGGCAGTTCAAAGTCGGTTATGATCTAATGATATCATTGATGAAGTCAACAATCCAAACAAGACCTCTAAAAGTCAAAATCTAGCAAGTAGACAATCAATCTTAGGGTTTTGCACATTCCGAATGCAATGGGAGCATTAGTTTTCCCAAATTCTAAACCAATCATGAGATATAGAAATTCACATGGAATCTGGTATTCAAGATGGTTTCTTGTGTCCATGACAACTCCAAGATAGTGACACCTCTTACCAATGTGTTTGAGATGTACAATGTTTCTAGGCCTTGCCAATTTCAACAAGATATTCATCAGAGATTACTCCAAGATAGTGAAATCTCTTCAATAGAAGACAATCTCCATAGAGTTACTTTCTATCCAAGTTCGATTTTTCCATCACGTATCATCCAAGACACGAACAATGTTAGTCAAATGCTTTGTCAAGAAGATCTTACCTTGCACCAAAGAAAGATAAAGAGGCTTTTGATCAACAAGAGTGTATTACTCAAGCTTGAACATCTCCAATCAGCATCCATCTCTTCAAACCAGTAAGAAGAGCCAACCTTGACCCATTTTATTAGTGAGAATCTATCACATGATGACTTGTTGTGTAACATCAAACAAAAAATTCAAGAAGGGAAAGTTCATGAAGTAAAGGAGTCCCAAGAAAATGATGGGTTACTATTCTATCAGAACCTACTATACATATCTCCAAGAAAGCCCAAGATCCAAGCACTTCAACAATGTCATGATAACCTTGCCCCAAGACATTTTGGGATTAATAAAACAATAGAACTTATATCAATGGATTTTTAGTGGCCTCAAATGTGGAAGGAAGTAAAAGAATATGTTGAGACCTATGATACTTGCAACAGATCTAATACTGTGACATAAACCTCATGGCCTCTTGCAATCTTTACCTATTCAAGAAAGACCCTTGTCTTCATTATCTATGGATTGCATCACACACCTACCAAGGTCAAATAAGTATGATGCCATTCTTGTTATGGTGGATAGATTTACAAAAATGTCACTCTTCATTCCAATTACCAAGGTAATCACAAGTGCAACCGATGCTAGAAGTTTCCTCACGTACTTCTTTAAGCTTCATGGATTGCTTGATGATATTATCAATGATCAAGATCCACAATTCATATCTAGCTTTTGGAACAATCTTTGCAAGCTCACTGGTGTTCAACTCAAACTATCTATAGCTAGATAGCCAATCATCCATGGACTGAGGGACAAACAAAATGAGAATCAAGTCCTACAATAATATCTTCATTGCACCATCAATTATCATCAAAATGATTGGTTTGAGCTTTTATGCTTTGCAAAGTTTTCCTATAACAATGTTCACATATCTACCAAGTAGATTCCCTTCTTTGCAAAGTATGGACAACACCCAAGGATGGATATACAACTCTTAAATCATGGCAAGAACCCACCTTCCAAAGACAAGGCCCAACACCTCATGGATATTCACCGAGAACTCAAAGCGAAAAATCCATAGAGCTCAAGAACAATATAAGCGTTATGCAAAGCACCATCATGCTCAAAATCCATCCTATCACATTTGAGATAAAGATTGGTTACTCAAAAACAACTTGCAAACTTCAAGGCCTCATACAAAGCTAGATCATCAAAGATTAGGTATATGCACCATCTTAGCCGGATTTCACCATTGCAGGGGGTGAGACCTAGTCCTTCATCACCTATCGAGATTGATGATAATAAAGAATTTGAAGTCAAGCATGTCCTAGACTCGAGAATATCCCGAGAAAGATTAGACTACCTTGTTCATTGGAAACAATATGACATCAATGATCGTACTTAGGAACCTACAACAAACCTTCAAAGAGTATCAATCAAGGTCCTAGAATTTCATAACAAAAATCCAACTCAAGGGAAAGGTGATGACATAGGCAAAAATCCAACTCAAGTCACATGTAATTTGAACCTCAAATTACATGTGACTTTCTATATCCCATGATTGGTTCATAATTTGAAGAAACTAATGCTTCCATTGCATCCAAAACCCTGAGATCGATTGTCTACTTGTTGAATTCTAACATCAAGAGTTCCTATATACCATTGATGATATCATCAATTTGTAACCACCCTTCATTACTGCCTTGATAACCGCCCTCAAACTTCTATATAAGAAGGGCTAAGCTCATCGTCAATCTTTCCAATGCCTCTCTTGACAAACTCAAGGAGTCATGATCTCCAAGTACTTTCCAAGTTCTAATTCAAGTTCTAGTCTTGTCCTTTGTTCTAGCCTTGTCTAATCTAGTATCTTGGACATCTTGTCTTGTCCTATTGTAATCTCAAGATCCTTCCTAATTATTCCTTGTATCTAGTTCATCTCCCCAAAGGAAATTCTTATAAGTTAGATATCTTATTTTCCTCCAATCCTAAGTTGTGGGATCTCTTATATCCTATAGTAAAGTTACCCATAAATCTTGGGTTTTGGGACTTCTTGCATCAATTACATATTGTTGTAATATTTTTCCTACTTGGATGATCTTGTAATCAAAAGTATAACTCTAAAATCTTCTCTGGTCTAGTCAAATGGCATAATCTAGTGCTCCCACACATCCTAGGAAAAATATTCTTGTAATATTTTTCCTACGTGGATGATCTTGTAATCAAAAGTATAACTCTAAAATCTTATTTAGTCTAGTCAAATGGCATAATCTAGTGCTCCCACACACACACACACACGTAGTCTCAAAATTATGCAAGGATAGAAGCAATAGACCAACATTGGAGTACTCTAGCTTTTGTTTCTTGAGAGCAAGCCCCTCCAAATCCCAACACACACCATGTGTTCAATAGCTGCATTTTACAACCAAAAGGAAACCACCTTGAAGCCTAATATGAGGAAGGACAATGGTGCTTCATCAATTCAATCCGATGCTTAAAACAAATCCTATAACCGATGAGGAAGTTGTCAATGAGAGAAGCTACACGGTTGGAGAAAGAAAAGAAAACCAAAGAAGGAAGCTAGAAGTCAAGTAGCAAGAAGTTGATCGCTTGTATGCGAAGAAATCATGAGAAGACACTCCATCAAAGCAAGCTACCCAACAAAAGGAGAAGAATAAAATAAGATGAATTATAGAAATATAACCCATAAATGGAAAAAGGCGCATACCAAACTGAAGGCAACCAACCACCAAAGTCGTCTCCGTTTGTCCAAGCTTGACCTTGCCGAAGTGAAGATAATAAGGTAAAATATTGTTTCTCAAAATTTATAGTAGAGTACCCCAATCGATTTCAAGCACATACAACTGTACATACAATAAATGAATCAAGAACATACTGCTTGGTTATGGTAAACAAGGAGAAGACATGATTTTATACATTTTCTTTTCTTTAATCTTAAGGCTTCCTTTGGGGAGGAATATTAAAAAATCATACACACTAATACTTAAACAAAATGTTCAAATACCTGTTTTTTCAATTGTCTCTGACAGGCTTTAAGTATCAAGTAGAACATACTTTTTGATAAAACAGTTTGAGACAATTAAAAACTGAGATTGACAAATGTAGAACATACCTTTATTAATTCCATGCTTATGAATCTTTGTTTACTAGACTCCCGAGGTTGTCAGCTCGTTATTGTTGCTAAACAAAGCCTTACAATAATCACTGATATTTAAAATCCGTATTGATTATTGTATTGAATACTGTATCTTATGACTCCCGAAACCTCATGGATGAAGTTTTTTGGATGTAGTGAACTGCATAATCTCATACTACAGAGTTTTAGTCATCTATGGTTGAGAAGTCTTTTGCATCTACTAAATTCAAATTTACCATTTCTCTTTGATTAAATGCCTTCCATGGAATACCTCATCATCATAAAACCTTACTCTCAACTCTACAATGATGATTGTGTTGAATCTGCTCCAGCATTCCCTTCACAGACAAGTTCTTCGCTACATATAATATAAATGCTAATTTCAAGTTTCATGATTGATCACAAGGCTTATGAGAGTAAGGACGAGTTATTTTGAAATTGAATATAATCAATGCATAACCCTTAACTAATTTATAATGGTTTAAATAAACCATAAGATTTATCACAAATTCCTTCATCTATTTCTTTTTACTTGTATATTGACATTTCACTTTCACAGATAATCCCATAAACAATCGAGGTGACGTATATCACGCTCTATAACATATAAAGTTCCATTTCAATTGATGGATACAATTAGTGCACTCATCGTATCAATCACGTACAAGTATTGTTTCTATTAAATCAAGTACGTATGAGAGCTCATGCATGTTCATGAGACCACTTTCGTTTGACAATGCATACTAAACTCTTACTCTTTACGCGTTAAATCACATAATATAACCGAATAAATATTAAATTATCATTCGAATCAATAGATCATTGCATCTCAAACGATCGCCTAATCGTTGGAGATATCATATATCAAGATCTCGAATCAATATCTTATTAAATTATCATTCGAATCAATAGATCGTTGCATCTCAAACAATCGCTAGATAAAGTAACCACCTAATCGTTGGAGATATCATATATCAAGATCTCGAATCAATATCTCATTGTATATCAAACATTCCATAGCTCAAGTACCCGCCCAAAATATGGAAGGTGTCATACCGAGATCTCACCTCCACCTACACATTCCTCAAATTAACATACTTCATACTCTCACACCAGTCTAATTAACATACATCATACTCTCACACCAGTCTAATCCTTCTATCTTGAACTCTCATTACAATAATTTTCAATGAAAACTCCAAAAGCTTCATGTGAAACGTAACAAAGCCAACGCACGGCTGCAGCAAATTCACAATATCCCCTGAACTGGTCATATTTATTACCAGGAAATTAATAGAATCATACTTTAAAAGATCACCAGTGCTGTCTGCAACTGGCATTATATGGTCCCAATTCACTGGCCTAGTGGTTGGGCCTCTCGCCTCTTGAGGCAGAGGTGAGGGTTCAATCCCTGACAGCAACATGGGATATGTATTCTGGAAAGTTGTTGCATTGAGGCTGAGTGCCACTGTTTATCTATCACTGCGGTAGTGTTGACCGCAGTTTAACCCAGTCTTGTAAACCCCTGTTCTTGTGAGATAAGGGGGTCCCATGGGTACTATGCCCTTCCTTGTACAGTTGCAATTTCAAAATTAAAGTCTGGGGGAGTAGGCCTCAACGGAACCTCCATTTAAAAAAAACTGGCGTTATATAAAGATTGCATTGTTGTCTAGCGATGGTCTGACAAGGCTTCTCACGACTGAATTCACATCAGAGCTAAAGTATTGTCTAGAAATTTTCTGACAAACCCTTTCACGACTGGTATTCTTCCACAACGACATATTCCGGTGATGCATCTCATGGAGAAACATTAATAGAACTTATCCATTTTCATAAGCGACCACCTGTTTATTCATATAACTTATGAGATTACTCTACAACAAAGCACAACGAATGGACCAAATACTAAAAGAGGGACGTAGAACGGTCTGTGTGCGCATACCCACCCAAATATTGATATGTGCGCATGTCGCCAATGTTACCTCCCGTCAGAAGGACGAGTATCATGCAAGGTAACTAAGGCTACTTCTAAAACTTACGTTTCACCACTAACTGGTTTACGTTGCAATGCCAATATAGATTTTACTAATATCCAAACAGATTCAAATACCAATAATTGTGTGAGTTCATCAACACAAACATCGTGAGGGAATGCACAGAGACCAACATCAAAGGGAGCCTTTCGTGCGCACCGGGACAATCGGACAAGAAAAAAAAAATTAACGGAAGCTTTTACGCAGACGCAGATCATGTAAGACTCATGACCCGAGGCTAATTCTAACAATTGCAGCGACAACAGCAGAGACATAACCCCTAGAACCCACTGTGCCGGTGAAATGGTTTCGATTTTATCCGTTCCGCCTACCTACAACTCTGAGCGCTAATACCTAAATCATCAAAGTTACTCGTGCTTTGAGAATCCTGATCGGATACATGTCCTAACACATCAACACGTAGATGGATAGCCAACAAAACCATGCAGTGGTGTCAGAGGCTTGACCACCACGATGGATCAAAGAAGTTATCAGGTAAATACATAACCACATGCACAATGACGATGATTCGCCTGAACCCACATAAAATAAAACCCAAACTGCAAGTATACAAATCTCGAACATGATTCAGGCAAGCGATCACAGATTAACAGCGCAGACCTTGACGCTACTCAATCATGATACACCTACGTGTACAAGGTATAACAATCAGTGAGACAACTCCTGCCCCACTGAGATCATGATCACCTACTTGTACAAGATATAACAATCAGTGAGACAACTCCTGTCTCAAAGTCACGCACAGCTCAACTTATATCAAGCGAAACCCATTATGATTCGTAGGTGGTCATGTAGTACACCACCTTAAGGCTGACGAGCAAGCAGCGATCAGACATCATCTGTCATCCATTAAGTCAGACCAATAGGGAAATCTAATGTTGAGTACATTACTTCGCTGTGCTCTCTCTCATGCAAGAAGATGAAACAGGCAACTCGTACACAGCGAGGGCTTTGCATAGTTTAGTGCCTTGCCCTAGGATCGACTTATCATTGTTCGCCGTTCGATGTTTTCCTATCCAGCGGCTCACTTTAGTGTGACCTACACGTCATCATTCATGGTTCATCTCATACGGTTCCGGCGGAGCATGAACATTATCTTTTGACAATTTTTTTTTTCTCCGCGTTAACTATTCATACCAGGCGGCACTTAAAAGAGATTTAGAATGATTAGGATCATTGTTTTTTTTTTTTTGAGAGTACAATGAATTGGAAAGACGCACACACCCGACCTCGTAAGGTAGAGGCACCCATCTTGAGGAACTTCATGGACATTCATCTTTGGGAACTCATGGATATGTTCAATCAAGATTTGAACTCAGGACTTCCTCCTTGAGATTCAAAACATCAACCACTAGGCTATGTGGGTTTGGACAAGCGTTCATTGTTGATGCTTAGATTAACAATGAAAAATTTCAATCATAGATTTCCTCTTTGCTTGCCTGGGTTGAGTTTGTTCAAAGGGGAGAGAGCTGGAATGTTTTTTTTTTAAATGGAGGTTCAGCAAGCACCTATTGTTCTGAGCTTTAACTTTAAGAGAACAATTGTACAAATGAATGGCATAAAACCCACAAGACCCCTCGTATCCCACAAAGCAAGGGTTAAACAAGGTCATATCTAGTTACAATTGGTTTAGTTTGGCCAAAGCCATTACATGTCTAGTTTGAGGATTGAACACAAGACCTCCACCTCAAGAGGCTAGTGCTTAACCAACCCACCTACCAGAAGGTTTGTATGTGGGTCCTGAATATCCTTGTTTTAAACCAATAAGCAATTGCCACATGGGATACTCTCAAAAAATATTTCATGTCATGGGGTTATGTGCATAAAGTTCCACACATTTGGTCATGTTCTACATCAAGACATGCATGGGACACTCTTGCTTCTTTGTATGTTGTGTGTAATGAAGCATGTGTTGCATACTTGAGGAAACAACTTGAGGATGTATGTATGGTTGAGTCGGTGGATGTGTTTGTGACATGCATCAAAGACTTGAAAGAGCAATTGGCAAATATAGATGAGATTATTCCGGATGCATCACTCATCTCTACATTGTTGAAAGGATTACCAGAATCTTTCAAAGCTTTGCCACTACACTTCGTTTGTTTGCAAAAGGAATCCCAATATGTATGCATTCGATGAGGTTGTGTCTCTTCTTTTGCAAGAAGAGCAATCTACAGTGAATGGGAATGGTTTAATGCAAGCACTTACTATCTCACAAAAGGGGAAAAGCAAGTATGGTTCAGCTTTGGGTTCATCAAAACCAAAGCCTCAACCTTCCTCTTCCACTCATTCCTCTAATGATGTTGATTTTCAAAAGAAGAAGAGATGCAAATATTGCCGAAAGGCTAGTCATACTATTGATGAGTGTAGAAAGCTTGCTGAGCACAATGAAAAGAAGAAGGAACCCGACATATCTATTACTGAAAATTCAGCAAATGCAAAGAATGATGAAGCTAATATGGCTCAAGATTTTTGGGCATGTGTTATTACATGTCATTATGATGCATATTTGCATTCTAAATCTATGGTTGTGAGTGAGGCTGATTCAGATTGGTTCTTTGATAGTGGTGCTTCAAAGCACATAACTTCATGCAAAAGGTTTTTTGCATCTTTGAAAGATGCACCCAAAGGAGGACATCTGGTTTGTGCAAACAATGCCTCTTATCTAATCATTGGAGTAGGAGAAATTGAGCTTACGGTTGCAAATGGAGGTGTGATTCTCTTGAAATTTGCATTGTATGTGCCTTGTATCAAGAACAACTTAATTTCAGTTTCGTTGATTTCCAAAGTTGGACTTCATGTACACTTTGTTGATGATAAGGGTATGGTTCATGATTTTAGCAATGTTGATATTATCGTGATGTCCGGTACATTATGTAATGGTTTGTATCGCATGGGTACATACAAGAGGGTTGCCTCAATAGCCTTGGTTGCTCATACTTTGTCCATGGCTGAAATGGAGCTTTAGCATGCTCATTTTGGTCACTTAAACTTCAATAGTTTGCTTTACTTGCAAAAAATGGACATGGTCATTGGTTTGCCAACACTTGAGTCCGTTGAAGAGTATGCATGTGAAGGTTGCATTCTTGGAAAAATGCATCGTGCTTCTTTTCCAGAAGATATTCATACACACATTACAAGAAAATTGCAGTTTGTTCATATGTGCAAACATATTGAGGTGCACTATCACTATGTGAGAGAGCACCTTCATGCAGGAGATATTGATTTGGTATATGTGCCTTCACAAGATAATGTGGTAGACGTATTCACCAAAGCTTTTCCACAGTAAAATTTTGAAGCTTTTTGCAAAGATTTAGGCTTATTACCTTGTGGAGGTTGAATGTCACTCCCTGTATGTGTTTATATCATTTGTTCCAGGGAGTTGTTACACTTATGTGTTCCTCGAGTAGCTTTGACGTGAACCTTTTCCTTATCCATGGGCTCTTTTTACTCTAATGATGGCTAGAGGTATTTTCCCCATGTTGTCACATATGTGGTGCTATTATTCACTCATATGTGGTGGTACTTTGTACTTAGGGATATTATTCAGCTCTTACTTCAATTCTATTCATTGTCAATAGAGAGAGCTATTCCAGCCATCCATCTTCTACGTGTGTCTTGATGTGTTTGTGCTCCTTGTGTTTGCTTCTTGTGTGTCTCTCACACTTCACACACCCAACAAAAATAAGAGATTTTGTTGCATTTAAAACAAGGAAAATTGTGAGATCATCATTTTAATGAAAAATAACCACTAACTAACATCACTGTAATTTCTATGCCAATACTGAAATTAGCATCATAAAATTAGTGAAATAATCTTATTCTTTTATATCCTTTAATAAAAACCATATTTTTCTAGAAATATTCAAACCTTATGCTAACATGTTGCATAGTTACATTTATGAATGGTTTCTTCTAATCTTAAAAATTCATCAAATTATGTCTCTTTTTTAGGACCCTAAAGTATCCAAGTACAACACTAGTGTTAATAATCATACACGAGAGTCATCTGTATTATTGTAACCATTTCATAATGTTTTAGAACCTCTATATGATGCCACTTGTAGATGCTATTTGAATTCCACCACTTTTTTGGGACATGTTGAAACACAACCCGATTGTCTTAAATGATAGTCAAAGTACACTAAAGAACATAAGCATTGTTGTTTGATGTACGCAAAACATACAAAGTCAAGAATTTTCCTACTTCAGATCTCAAGGAAGAAGTTGTAGCCTCCATGTCCAAATTATCTTGGTCGCAGCAGTAGAGCGATAAAGCTTCATTAGAGATTCGAGTGGTTGCATTCATTGAAGCAATCAATTGAACAACGAGGGGAGCTCATTCTGTGACTAGAAGTAGCAAAGACTACTTCAACTGCATCATCTACCTATGTTGCAGAGAGCTGTCTGCTCCATATTCTGAGCGAGAGACAAAGCATCAACACGCTACACTTGCCATCACTCTAAGCACATGCCCGGGACTTCACAATTGAAACATGCTCCTAGCTTTACTTACGTGGAACTTTGTAAACAATCAAATGTTTGTTTTTGTTTTTCTATTATTAGCAATATCTTTGTATTTTTCAATGGTACCCACCCTTAACTTTGACTGTCAATTTGGCATCCCTAAAAGGGTTTTATTGTAGTACAAGAGGTCTTAACCCTATCACTCTTGGTACACCACTTCGACACTAAGTGAACCTTCTTTCTAACTCAAAAACATAAGAAAGAGGAGTATTGTGTGTGTGCCTGGGAGGCTATTCTAAGCCCCCCCCTCTCCAAGGAGTCTCTCTTGCATTATTAAGAGTAGGGCTATTCTAAGCCCCCCCTCCCGGGACTTTTTCGCCCATCAAGTGTAGGTCTAATCTAAGCCTTCCCTCTCTCCAAGGTGTCTATATCATTTATGGTGCAAGTGTAGGGCTACTCTAAGCCCCCATACCCCCAACTCAACTTTTTGTGCAAATTTTGACTTCATCTTCGCAAGCAT
The DNA here is from genome assembly GCA_020310875.1 of Ceratopteris richardii. Lineage (NCBI taxonomy): Eukaryota > Viridiplantae > Streptophyta > Polypodiopsida > Polypodiales > Pteridaceae > Ceratopteris > Ceratopteris richardii. Next base: position 42,626,399 of record CM035411.1, on the reverse strand, counting down.
GGTATCTTATTTTCGACAACGACCATGTTAACAATTTCAAATGCAACATCCTCAACTCAATTGTATTTTCCCTCATTCATGTCAATTTCTATGTTGAAAGATGAGTGACTGAATGGCACAAACTACAGTCTCTAGAAGGAGACAATTAGGGCTTACCTCTATACAAACCTCTTGTATGAAGTCCTTGAAGGAATTGAGCAAGATCATGACAAATAAAGTGATCTAGGTGCTTGGAATGTATGGAATGTAAAGGACAAGCAAGCTTTAGGTCAATAAGTTCTAGCTTGTGACGACATAACCAAAGGCCATATCACTGCCTGTAAAACTTCCTATGAGGCCTAGAAGCGAGCTTTAGGTCAATTACTTCTAGCTTGCGACAACTTAACCAAAGGCCATATCACCTCCAAGACCTGTACAAAAGACAAAACTCCCTCCAAAAATTACACCCTATAGGAGGAGTTTCATAGCCTATCCATTGGGCCCCATGATCCTATTTCCAAAGTCATTGCCACATTTGAGGACTACCAACGTAAACTAGCATTATGTGGCCACCATGATTCTAGTGAAGATATGGCCATCCGCCTTCTGAATAAGCTCCCTAGATCATATGAGACATTTGTAACCACCCTTTTATAATCACGACCAAGTTCTAAGTTGGGAAGAAATTTGACGACTTTTGCTCCTCCATGACTCGTTAGCAAAGTTGACTTCCTCACAAGAGACAGCGATGAAGGCTAAGGGACCCTTCCACAAAGGAAAACATGCTAGTCATAACACTAGCAATGCTCCCAAACAAGCATCCCACACATCATCAAAGAAGTTTACTTGTAACTTATATGGGAAAACAGACCACCTTTAAGAATTTTTCTACAAAAAGAAGAATAATTCCAAGCCTCTAGCTCGAGGAACCAATCAAAATGCTCCCAACATAGGTCTCATTGTTCCAATGAAGACCTATTTATTTCAACATAAGCCAATGCCCCCGTGACTTTGAGTTCATCTCGAGTGGATCTTTGGCAATGGAGCCACCTCTCACATGAGCAAAGATTGAGCATCCTTTGAAGAGATCGAAGACCATACTTGTGAACTCTACCTAGGAAGTAACAAGAGTTCTACCATTGAAGGGAAAGGCAAAGTACAAGTCACCAAGGATTTGAGGGGAGTGTAAATCATTATCAAAATGTATTATTTGTCCTTAACTTGTGCATGAATTTACTATCACTTAAAGCCATCACCAACCACGATAAAAAAGTGTTATTTGATAACACTTTTGTAAAGGTGATTGACCCTAAAGCCAAAGGCATCATCACACAAGGCATAGAAGAAAAAGGACTATACAAAGTATCCTGCTTTCTATGTAAGGAGTCACTTTCCAGCCTTTGGCATCAAAGATATGGCCACACCTCATATTTATCAAGGATTTCAGCATCACAAATAGCTAAAGGATTACCCAAGATCAGGAAAGTCAATGATGTCTTCCAAACTTGCACCCAAGGCAAGCAACAAAGGGCTCTCATTCCCAAGGAGGCTTCTACATAAGCTACGAACCATTGAGCCCTAGTCCACATGGATCTCTCTGGACTTATGAATGCTCCTCCCCTTAGTGGATCAATCTAATTCTTTCTTTTAGTAGATGATCACTGAAGATACATTTGGGTATATTTTTGAAGTGGAAGGGAGACACCTTCTCTAAGTTTCGAGAATGGATCACCCAAGTTGAGAATGAAGCGTCCAAGGGATTCAAAACTATTCGATCAAATGGCGATGGTGAATTTATCAATCACGACTTTGACCATTTCTTGATGCGAAAAGGGATAAAAAGACAAGTCACTCAACCTCACACTCCATCTCAGAATGGAGTAGTTGAGAGAAAGATATGAAGTGTAATGGAAATGGTGTGAACCATGCTTCATAACAAAGAATTACGCTTCAAGTTTTGGGCAGAAGCAGTGCACACTACCATGCACATACTCAATTGAGGCTTCACTACTGCATTGAACAACAAGACATCCTTTGAAGCCTACTATGGAAGAGAGCCCGATGTCAATTACTTTTGAGTATTTGGAAGTGAAAATTTTCTCCATGTGCCAAAAGAAGATTGAAGTAAGCTACAATCCAAGTCTAAAAAGCATATATTCATTGGTTATAGTGAACAATGTAAAGCATATAGATTGTATGATCTTGAGAACCACTCCATCATAACTTCGAAAGATGTAATCTTTAATGAAGCTTCAACATACTCAACTAAATATCCAAGTACAAGTCTTAGTCCACCCATCTACACTTCAGAGGGGGACACAGTCTTTCCTAAACATAACTCAAAGACAAGTACTTCAAACCAACCAAGAAGATCGTAAATGCTCATTAAAAAGTAGCAGCAAGAAAATCATTATGTAAATTATGCGTTGATGCATCAAATCCAACAAATTCCAAAGCCCTCTAACTACAAAGAAGCTCAAGGAGAACTTGAGTGGAGGAAGCTATGCAAGTCAAAATGGATGCAATCGAGAAGAACAACACTTAGACACTTGTTACTATGCCTACACATCATCAAGTCATATGAGTTAATCCGCTCTATAAAATCAAGATAATTTATATAAGACCTTGTCTTCAATGCCTTGGGCGATTATGTCTTTCGTATGAGGGTCAATCACTTTGAAAGAGGTGTTATCAAACAACACCTATTTTTTATGATCAATAATTTCTTTTACTGACATCAATTTCATCCATAAATTGGAAACAAATAACATATTTGAAAGTGATTTGCATTCACCTTGAGCATTGGTGATATGTACTTTGCCTTTCCCTTTTATAGGTAGACTTTTGTTATTTCCAAGATACACTTCACCTACGTGCTCTTCAAGTTCTTGAAAAAAATCTTTATCTTTATACATGTGTGAGGTCGCTCCGCTATCAAAGATCCATTCATGAGGGGAGCTAGATGTAACTAGAGAATTTGCCTCGGTAGAGATAAAGAGTTCTTCGCTTGAGCAATGCGACGTGTGTTGCGAAGGTTTGGATGAATGCGTGGAACTAGAAGCCTTCGAGGTATGTTTCTTCTTATGACATAATTTCTCTAAATGACTCGTTTTTCCAGTTACAAGTATACTTCTTGGAGGAATTGGTTGATCCTATCTTGGATCCATTGCTTGTATGATGTCTAGTATTTTTGCCTTTGTTAAAGGGCCCTTTGGCCTTCATTGCAGTCTCTTGGGAGGAGGTCGAATTAGCTCGTGAGTCATGAAGGAGTAGAAGATGATGGACTTCTTCCCAAGTTAGAACTTGCCCTTGATTGTACAAGGTTGTTATAAAGGTCTCATATGACTTAGGTAGTTTGTTAAGTATCTTGATGGCCATATCTTCAGTGGAAACCTGCTGACCACAAAGTGCTAACTTTTGTTGGTAGTCCTCAAAATGAGCAATGACTTTTGTGATCGTATCTTGCGATCGAATAGTTAGATTATGGAAATTTGCTTCTAAAGCGTAGATCCTTGAGGGTGTTTTATCTTCGTATAAGGCTGCTAAAGTATCCGAGGCTTCTTTGGATGTTTTACGTGCAGTGGTGTGCCCTTTGGTCAATTCATCACAAGCTAGTAGAAGTTGGCCTAATGCCATTTTATCTTTAACATTCCAAATATACCAAGATTGGGCTCAAGTTTGGACACGTCTACTCAATGTCAGCCTTATTGGGCTCAAGTTTGGACACGTCTATATCGTGAAGTAGATTGGTGTACATATATGCTCTCATTACACCTTTCCAAAGATTATAGTTTTGCCCATTTAATCTTTCATCCTTGGGCATGATCATGGGTGTGAAAAAAGGTAAAAAAATGGCCATAGATGAGGTGCTAGCTTCACTATTTGACATTACAAAGTTTGAGTGAACTTGAACTCATAAAGAAGTGAGTTTGTGCTTTGCAAGAGTAAGTGACAAGTGTTTAAAAACACTTCCAAAGACACTTGTGTGCTAAGAATTTACTTGAAAATAAGCGCTAACTTTCGAAAGAAATTGAAAGGCTTGGCACCACACTGGAAATCCTTGGGGAGGAGGGGCATGGAGTAGCTCTACATATTGGATACCTTAGAGGGGGGGGGGGGGGCTTAGAATAGCCTGACACTTGCAAAAAAATCAAGATGAGTTGACATGGGCTTAGAGTAACGCATTGCAGACAAAATAGCCTTAGAAGAGGTTAGGGAACTCAAGAAACTTTATGGGTTGGTTTAGACTAGCCTCCAACCCAGAAGTGCACACACACAATATCTTTCTTCTTATATTGGTTGGGTTTACAAGGGAGGGCACTTAATGCCAAAGTGTGCCAAAGTAATGGTTGAAGCTCTTGGAAATACAAACACAAACTTTTTAGCTAATACAAAGTAGCGAGTGCCAAAAGATAAACCCTCGAAAGAGGGTTGTTCTAATCCAAAATGGCCTTTTGAGAGAGTTAAGTAATACTCCCTTAGGTGAGGAACAATGCTCATTACTTAATGCTAATAATGAGAACAAGGTATAATTATGGAGAGAAATTTGAGTTTTGCAAAAAAGAGAGAGAGAGTGTGTGTGCTTTAAACAACTAATAGTGCTATTTTTCCAAAAGACACAGATTGCATCAAATGAAGCTTGCACATTAACTCTTGCAATTAATAGTGCTATTTGTCCAAAAGACACAGATTGATGCATTGAATGGGTATTAACTCTTGCAAAAGATAACATGCATCGCGCTAGCTATTGGCGCAAGCAATGATTGCTAAGTATGACCATTCTCCTTAGATTTGGAGAAGAGCATCTCGAGAGTATCAAGTGTGCTCTAGAGCGTATATGCAAAGGAATGCCTATATTTGGAATGCTTCAAGTGTGCAAAATTCACTAGTGTTGATGTCGCCCACTTAGTGCATGAGGAATGAGCATTCTTTTCAATCGATCCCAAAATTGGCCAATGTTTTGTGGTTGTACAAATGCTCCTGATGAGTCAGATGTCTCGCAAGCAGTCACATGGATGGGTTATCCCCAAGCGGCAATTAAATGGTTGATCAGCACCGATTCCTCAGTTGTGCCTTCAATTGAGCACTTTGCATCAAGCTCTATAATCGTGTGCACTATAGAGGAGAAGATACCCATCCTCCTATAGCAGCAATGATGAAGTACAGTATGAAGTTGATAGTAATCAATGGAGCAACAAATGTGCACCTCAAGATGAAGGCCATTGTGTGGTCTTTGTCCCTCCTGTGCGATCTCTCTCTCTCTCGTTGATGTTGGCCAAGGAGCTTTCAACTTTGGAGTAGGATTAGTGTGACAAATGACACTCTAATCCATAGAGTTAGTGTGACAGTGACTCTCTAATCCATATATCTAAAGTCATGAAGGTCTATTCCAAGGTTCTGTCTGTAGAGTGGTGTCTTGCATCCCTTCGAGCATCAAACAACTACCTTATGTGTGCATGCTCTGGCTCGATGGGTAAAGATGGATTAGCTAGTAGCTGACGAAGAGCATCCTGATGCATTGGATGACAAGAGCGAGTGGCCAGTCCTGCTCACTTAGACATAGAACTGCCACGTTAGCTATATGTTATGCTTTTGAAGGGAGAAACAACTGCAGAATGGCAATGCCATAGAAGGGAATGAAGAGAACAAGAGAAAGTAGTATTGAGATTAAACTGTGGAGACTCTCAAACCGACACTAAAATGCATTGCAATGTACAACAATAAGGATGAAGACGTAATGTATGGGTACACTAATTATGTATTAACATTCAAAACATGGGAAACCATGAAAGTGAACATGTAAAGCCATGATAGTGAACATGTAAAGCCATGAAAGTGAACATGTAAAGCCATGAAAGTGAAGTTAAGAGTGTTTAGAAACACTTGAAATTTGTGTAATTCTCAACGGACATCACAAAATGTTACAAAATCACCACAAAACAGATCGTAAATCATCAAACAATACCAAAATTAAGGGTGTGAAGGAGGGAAAATGGGGAGAAAGGGTGGAAAGTAGATGAATGAAAGGGTGGTATGGGGGACAAATGGGCAAAGTATAACCCAAAAGAGTATGAAATGATGGCAAAGGAAGATTCTCTCAATGAGGAGAGAGCCACACCGCCAAAACTCAAGCACCACCACCACCACCAAAATCACTGCCAAATGAACCACCAGGACCTCCACCTAGCACTCTGATACCATGTAGAGAGTACACACATGGAAGCAAAATGAAACAAAAGAAAGAGTGTATGAGACTCAAAATGAGTAGACCATGAAATGTGTAAACTCAAGTGGATTAGAAATGAGCTTGCTAAGAGCATGGAGTAGGCTCCTCTAGGGGGAGAGGCCCTCCTTATATAAATTTGGGAGGGGCTCTCCAAAGTACATCTCATGTAAGATAATTCCCCTGAAAGGAGAATGAATACAATGGTAGAGGCGAATGGCAAGGTACTCAAATACAAAGGAAATACAATATAAAATGGAAATAAACTAGAAATGGAGTGCCTCCTAGATACAAAATGAAGATGAAGTCATGCAGATACAAATGTAGATGATGTAGGAGCAATCATGTTGTCAAAAATGTTATCTTATACATCTATCAGAAAGAGTTAGTTGCCATCATCATCCTCTATGTGGATAAGTTTACCTTGGCAATCTCAAATGAAGAATGCATCCAATTCATCATCACATAGCTTCACCTTGAGTACTCTACGATATATCTTGGTCTAGTTCACTACTTCTTAGGCATGGAAGTTTGGCAAACAAAAGAAGGCATATTCCTATCACAAAAAAATTACTGCTTTGACCTTCTTTCTAGATATAACATGGACTAGTGTCACTCAATATTCGACGACTTTTGCTCCTTCATGACTTGTTAGCAAAGTTGACTTCCTCACAAGAGATAGCGATGAAGGCTAAGGGACCCTTCCACAAAGGAAATATCTTTGTATTTTTCAAGGGTCCCTCAATATGGACTAGTGTCACTCAATATGTGGCCACCATGTTTCTAGTGAAGATATGGCCATCGGCCTTCTCAATAAGCTCCCTAGATCATATGAGACATTTGTAACCACCCTTTTATAATCATGGCCAAGTTCTAACTTGGGAAGAAATTTGACGACTTTTGCTCCTCCATGACTCATTAGCAAAGTTGACTTCCTCACAAGAGACATTGATGAAGGCTAAGGGGCCCTTCCACAAAGGAAATATCTTTGTATTTTTCTATTATTAGAAATATCTTTGTATTTTTCAAGGGTACCAACCCTTAACTTTGAGTATCAATTTGGCATCCCCAAAAGGGTTTTATTGTAGTACAAGAGGTCTTAACCTTATCACTCTTGGTACACCACTTCGGCACTAAGTGAATCTTCTTTCTAACTCAAAAACATAAGAAAGAGGAGTATTGTGTGTGTGCCTCGGAGGCTATTCTAAGCCCCCCCTCTCCAAGGAGTCTCTCTTGCATTATTAAGAGTAGGGCTATTCTAAGCCCCCCTCTCCCGGGACTTTTTCTCCCATCAAGTCATCAAGTGTAGGGCTAATCTAAGCCCTCCCTCTCTCCAAGGTGTCTATATCATTTATGGTGCAAGTGTAGGGCTACTCTAAGCCCCCCTACCCCCAACTCAACTTTTTGTGCAAATTTTGACTTCATCTTCGCAACCATGGTATCTTATTTTCGACAACGACCATGTTGACAATTTCAAATGCAACATCCTCAACTCAATTGTATTTGCCCTCATTCATGTCAATTTTTATGTCGAAAGATGAGTGACTGAATGGCACAAACTACAATCTCTAGAAGGAGACAATTAGGGCTTACCTCTATACAAACCTCTTGTATGAAGTCCTTGAAGGAACTGAGCAAGATCATGACAAATAAAGTGATCTAGGTGCTTGGAATGTATGGAATGTAAAGGACAAACAAGCTTTAGGTCAATAACTTCTAGATTGTGACGAGATAACCAAAGGCCATATCACCTCCTGTAAAACTTCCTATGAGGCTTAGAAGCGAGCTTTAGGTCAATTACTTCTAGCTTGGGACAACTTAACCAAAGGCTATATCACCTCCAAGACCTGTACAAAGACAAAACTCCCTCCAAAATTTACACTCTATAGGAGGAGTTTCATAGCCTATCCATTAGGCCCCATGATCCTATTTCCAAAGTCATTGCCACATTTGAGGACTACCAATGTAAACTAGCATTATGTGGCCACCATGTTTCTAGCGAAGATATGGCCATCCGCCTTCTCAATAAGCTCCCTAGATCATATGAGACATTTGTAACCACCCTTTTATAATCATGGCCAAGTTCTAACTTGGGAAGAAATTCGACGACATTTGCTCCTCCATGACTCGTTAGCAAAGTTGACTTCCTCACAAGAGACAACGATGAACGCTAAGGGACCCTTCCACAAAGGAAAACATGCTAGTCATAACACTAGCAATGCTCCCGAACAAGCATCCCACACATCATCAAAGAAGTTTACTTGTAAGTTATATGGGAAAACAGACCACCTTTAATATTTTTTCTACAAAAAGAAGAATAATTCCAAGCCTCTAGGTCGAGGAACCAATCAAAATGCTCCCAACATAGGTCTCATTGTTCCAAGGAAAACCTATTTATTTCAACATAAGCCAATGTCCCCATGACTTTGAGTTCATCTCAAGAGTGGATCTTTGGCAATGGAGCCACCTCTCACATGTGCAAAGATTGAGCATCCTTTCAAGAGATCGAGGACCATACTTGTGAAGTCTACCTAGGAAGTAACAAGAGTTCTACCATTGAAGGGAAAGGCAAAGTACAAGTCACCAATGATTTGAGGGGAGTGTAAATCATTATCAAAATGTATTATTTGTCCTTAACTTGTGCATGAATTTACTATCACTTAAAGCCATCACCAACCACGATAAAAAAGTGTTATTTGATAACACTTTTGTAAAGGTGTTTGACCCTAAAACCAAAGGCATCATCACACAAGGCATAGAAGAAAAAGGACTATACAAAGTATCCTGCTTTCTATCTAAGGAGTCACTTTCCAGCCTTTGGCATCAAAGATATGGCCACACCTCATATTTATCAAGGATTTTAGCATCACAAATAGTTAAAGGATTACCCAAGATCAGGCAAGTCATCGATGTCTTCCAAACTTGCACCCAAGGCAAGCAACACAGGGCTCTCATTCCCAAGGAGGCTTCTACATAAGCCAGGAACCATTGAGCCCTAGTCCACATGGATCTCTCTGGACTTATGAATACTCCTCCCCTTAGTGGATCAATGTACTTCTTTCTTTTAGTAGATGATCACGCAAGATACATTTGGGTACATTTTTGAAGTGGAAGGTAGACACCTTCTCTAAGTTTCGAGAATGGATCACCCAAGTTGAGAATGAAGCACCCAAGGAAGTCAAAACTATTCGATCAAATAGCGATGGTGAATTTATCAATCACGACTTTGACAATTTCTTAATGCAAAAAGGGATAAAAAGACAAGTCACTCAACCTCACACTCCATCTCAGAATGGAGTAGTTGAGAGAAAGATATGAAGTGTAATGGAAATGGTGTGAACCATGCTTCATAACAAAGAATTACGCTTCAAGTTTTGGGCAGAAGCAATGCACACTACCGTGCACATACTCAATTGAGGCTTCACTACTGCATTGAACAACAAGACATCCTTTGAAGCCTACTATGGAAGAAAGGCCAATGTCAATTACTTTCGAGTATTTGGAATTCAAACTTTTCTCCATGTGCCAAAAGAAGATTGAAGTAAGCTACAATCCAAGTCTCAAAGCATATATTCATTGGTTATAGTGAACAATGTAAAGCATATAGATTGTATGATCTTGAGAAACACTCCATCATAATTTCAAAAGATGTAATCTTTAATGAAGCTTCAACATACTCAACTAAATATCCAAGTACAAGTATTAGTCCACCCATCTACACTTCAGAGGGGGACACAGTCTTTCCTAAACATAACTCAAAGGCAAGTACTTCAAACCAACCAAGAAGATCACAAATGCTCATTAAAAAGTAGCAGCAAGAACAAAATCATTATGTAAATTATGCGTTGAAGCTTCAAATCTAGCAAATTCCAAAGCCTTCCTACTACAAAGAATCTCAAAGACAGCTTGAGTGGAAGAAGCTATGCAAGTCAAAATGGATGCAATCGAGAAGAACAACACTTGGACACTCGTTACTAAGCCTACACATCATCAATTCATATGAGTTAATCCGCTCTATAAAATCAAGTATAGATTAGATGGCACATTGGACAAGTATAAAGCAGACTTGTAGCCAAAGGATATAAGCAATAACATGTCATTGATTATGAAGAGACATTTGCCCCGACTGCAAGGTTTACAACCATAAGAATCATTCTAGCACTAAGTGCATACTTCAAGTGGCCCATCTACCAACTAAATGTCAAAAGTGCTTTTCTCAATGGCGATCTTCAAGAAGAACTATATATTGACTAACCTAAAGGTTTCAATATCAAAATAAAGGAAGATCAAGTCTACAAACTTCACAAAGCACTTTACGAACTTAAGCAAGCCCCAGAGCCTGGTATGAAAAGATTCACAAGTTCTTCAAAGATAAAGGATTTCAAAGAGGCAATGCTAATGTTTGTAGAGAGTACAGACACGGAAGCAAAATGAAAAGAAGAGTGTACTCACAAAAGAAAGAGTGTGTGAGACTCAAAATGAGTAGATCATGAAATGGGTAAACTCATGTGGATTAGAAATGAGCTTGCCAAGAGCATGGAGTAGGCTCCTTAAGCTTCTAACCAAGTAGAAATGGGGGGAGAGGCCCTCCTTATATAGATTTGGGAGGGTCTCTATAAAGTACATCTCATGTGGGATAATTCCCCTAAAAGGAGAATGAATACAATGGTAGAAACAAATGGCAAGCTACCCAAATGCAAAGAAAATACAATATAATTTGGAAATAAACTAGAAATGGGGTGCCTCTTAGATACAAAATGGAGATGCACTCATGGGGATACAAATGTAGATGATGTAGGAGCAATCATGTCGTCAACACCCCCTCTGCAGCTCCATTTTGGAGAAGTTGAATGCTGCAGAGGTCCACCAAGCGTTGGAGCAGAAATGGAGGTAGAGCCTTCATGAACAATTCCGCTAGGTTCTCTTGAGAGGTACATTGCTCCAGAGTAATCTCCTGAGATATGATCTTCTCGCGGATGAAATGGTATTAGATCTCGATGTGGTTCCTCCGAGCGTAGAACATTGGATTCTTGGAAATGGCCAAGGCTGACTAGATGTCTGTGCGGATGCATGTCGGAGTAACCTGCAAAACACCAATGTCAGATAATAAACATCAAAGCCAAATGGCCTTACATGCTACAAAGTTGGATGCTCAGTAGCTCAGCCCCGATGGATGATAGAGCAAATGTAGGCTGCTTCTTACTTGCCCAAGAGATAGGTCCTAAGCCAAGCAAGAATATGTACCCAAAAGTAGATTGTCAAGAATCAAGATCACCAGCCCAATCTGAATTTGAATGTTTGGCAAGTTTGATGCCCCCTCTGTACCAAAGACCATGATGTCAGGTGAGCACAAGGTAGCGAAGTAGTCTCTAGGCAGCATCCCAATGTGTTTGTCAAGGTTGATGTGCAAACTAATTGAGTATACCAACTGCATAAGCAATATCTGGTCTCGTGTTGTCAAGGTAGAGTAATGAGCCAACAAGTTGTCGATAGGTATGCACATCCACAAAGTGATGATGAATCCTCGAGTGTGAGCTTGATGTCTGGATCAAGTGGTGTGGAGAGTAAGCAACACTAGTCCATGTTATATCTGGAAAGAGGACCAAATCAATACTTCTTTTGTGATAGGAATATGCCTTCTTTTGTTTGCCAAACTTCCATACCAAGAAGTAGTGAAGTAATCCAACATCTATCGTAGAGTACTCAATGTGAAGCTATGTGATGATGAATTGGATGCGTTCGTCATCTGATCCTATCAATATCAAGTCATCTACATGGAGGATGATGATGGGCACTAAGGATCCGTTCTTATAGATGTATAAGTTTGCGTCGGTACTACTCCTTTGAAATCGTTTAGCTTCAAAGAAATTGTAAATCTTTTTCATACTAGGCATTGGGAGTTTGCTTGAGTCCATAAAGTGCTTTGTGAAGTTTGTATACTTGGTCTTCTTTTTCTTGGACCTTGAATCCTTCAGGTTATTCAACATATACTTCTTCTTTAAGATCTCCATTGAGGAATGTAGTTTTGACATCCAACGGGTAAATGGGCCACTTAAAGTGAGCACTTAGTGCTAAGATGATTCTTATGGTTGTGAATCTTGTAGTAGGAGCAAAGGTTTCTTCATAGTCAATGCCATGTTGTTGCTTGTATCCCTTAGCTACCAACCTCACTTTGTACTTATCTAATGTTCCATCTGATTTGTATTTGACCTTGTAGAGCCACTTGACTCCTATAACTTGATGATTTGTTGGTTTAGGAACAAGAGTCCAAGTCTTGTTCTTCTCTATTGCATCCATTTCCACTTGCATAGCTTCTTCCCACTCAAGTTGTCCTTGAGCTTCTTTGTAGTTAGAAGGTTCTGGGATTTGTTGAATTTGATGCATTAAGGCATAATTGACATAATAACTTTGTTCTCACAGTCTCCTGTCAATAAGTCTTTGAGACCTTCTCGGTTGACTTGAAGTACTTGCCTCTGATTTGGAAAAGACTGAATTCCCCTCTGTAGTGTAGATGTGTGGACTAAGATTTGTTGTTGGATCATTGTTATAGTATGTGGAAGCTCCATTGAATATTACATCCTTCGATATTGTGATGGAGTGGTTTTCAAGGTCATATAAGTGATTGCTCACTATACCCTATGAAGATGTGCTTCTTAGATTTGGATTGCAACTTGTTGTGATCTTCTTTTAGCATGTGGATAAATGCTTCACTACCAAACATTCAAAAGTAATGCACATTAGATTTTCTTCCATAGTATGCTTCAAAGGGTGTCTTTTTGTGTAATGCTCTGGTGAAGCCACGATTAAGTATGTGAAGAGCAGTATGCACTGCTTCTGCCCAAAACTTGTAGGATAAGTCTTTCTTATGAAGCATAGTTCTCGCCATTTCCATTGCACTTTGAATTTTCCTCTTAGCTACTCCATTTTGGGATGGAGTGTGAGGTTGGGTAACTTGTCGTTTTATCCCCTTCTATTTTAGGAACTTGTCAAAGTCGTGATTTATGAATTCACCACCTCCATCTGATTGGATGGACTTAACGAACTTGGAAGCTTCATTCTCCACTTGGGTGATCCATTCATGAAACTTAGTAAAAGTGTCTGCCTTTGATTTCAAGAAATACACCCAAATGAGTCAGGAGTGGTCATTTGCTAAAAGAAAGAAGTAGAGTGACCCATCGAGAGACAAGGTGTTCATGGATCCACAAAGGTCAATGTGGATAAGGGCTAAAGGGTTCCTATCTCTTGTGGATGCTTGCTTTGGAATGGCAGGCCTATGTTGCTTGCCTTGAGTGCAAGCCTGGTAGACATCATTGAGTTGCCCAAGCTTGGAAAATCCTTTCACTATCTGTGATGAAGAAATTCTTGGTAAGTAGGAGGTGTGGCCATATCTTTGGTGCCACAAACTAGAAAGTGATTCCTTGGATAGAAAACAAGATAATTTATATAAGGCCTTCTCTTCAATGCCTTGGGCGATTATGTCTTTCGTATGAGGGTCAATGACTTTGAAAGAGGTGTTATCAAACAACACCTGTTTTTTTATGATCGATAATTTCTTTTACTGACAACAAGTTCATGCATAAATTGGAAACAAATAACACATTTGAAAGTGATTTGCATTCCCCTTGAGCATTGGTGATCTGTACTTTGCCATTCCCTTCAATAGGTAGACTTTTGTTATTTCCAAGATACACCACCTATGTGCTCTTCAAGTTCTTGAAAAGAATCTTTATCTTTATACATGTGTGAGGTCACTCCGCTATCAAAGATCCATTCGTGAGGGGAGCTAGATGTAACTAGAGAATTTGCCTCAGTAGAGATAAAGAGTTCTTCGCTTGAGCAATGTGACCTGTGTTGCGAAGGTTTGGATGAATGCATGGAAGTAGAAGCCTTCGAGGTTTGTTTCTTCTTATGACATAATTTCTCTAAATGACTCGTTCTTTCATAGACGTTACAAGTATACTTCTTGGAGGAATTGGTTGATCCTATCTTGGATCCATTGCTTGTATGATGTCTCGTATTTTTGCCTTTGTCAAAGGGCCCTTTGGCCTTCATTGGAGTCTCTTGGGAGGAGGTCGAATTAGCTCGTGAGTCATGAAGGAGTAGAAGATGATGGACTTCTTCCCAAGTTAGAACTTGCCCTTGATTGTACAAGGTTGTTATAAAGGTCTCATATGACTTAGGTAGTTTGTTAAGTATCTTGATGGCCATATCTTCATTGGAAATTTGCTGACCACAAAGTGCTAACTTTTGTTGGTAGTCTTCAAAATGAGCAATGACTTTTGTGATTGTATCTTGTGATCGAATAGTTAGATTATGGAATTTTGCTTCTAAAGCATAGATCCTCGAGGGTGTTTTATCTTCGTATAAGGCTGCTAAAGTATCCCAAGCTTCTTTGGATGTTTTACATGCCATGGTGTGCCCTTTGGTCAATTCATCACAAGCTAGTAGAAGTTGGCCTAATGCCATTTTATCTTTAACATTCCAGATATGCCAAGATTCTAGGTTGTTGGCCTTATTGGGCTCAAGTTTGGACACTTCTACTGAAGGGACTGGTTGTGACCTAGATATCTTCGTACCTACGGTCTTGGGTTATGGGATATCTTGTATTATCTCTAGTCCAGTTATCCATATCTATTAGTCTCGGATCATGGGACTTCTTGTATCAGTTATATATTCTTGTATTATTCTTCCCAAGTGGATCTTGTAATAAGAAGTAATGTTATGAAATCTTTTCTAGTCTAATTAGAGGGCACAATCTAATGCTCCCCTAACAAGAGCTCTGATGTGAGTGGTAGAGGGCATCTATTTTTTTTATAGTGACTTTATTCAACCCACATTAGTCTACACACATTTGGAGAGTCCCATCCTTGTTCTTTATAGTGCTTTGAGGATATTTGCATTCTTCTTCTCAAAGTCATCTTCAAAATCTTGCTCCTGAAATGTTGAGATGACCCCCCTGAGTTGCTAAAATCATTTCTCTGTGTAAGGTGCCTCTAAATTCATGAAATAAATTGCTTTAGTTAGATATACACATGCATTAGATGTGTGAAAAAGCTCCCTAGTCAATTCATACCAAGTTGTGAGATCTGAACAAAATATTGAGCACCTACATTCCCAAATAGAAGGTTTTCTCTCATCCCTTGCGTATGTAATCTATTTTGGTGAAAACTTTTGGGAACGATGTTCCAAAGTACCTAGTGGTTATAAATGCATTATTGTGAAGCCAAAGGGCTCTACTAAGCATTCATGGGGTCAACTTGGCAGGTGTAGAGAAGGTTTTGTGCAACATCAACTCATCTCTAGAGCATACCCAACATCTCCTCACATTGGTATCAGCACAAACAACAATTCAACATGAGAGATGGATTTTCGTCATCCATAGATAAAGTGGATTGAGGTAATTAATGAGATTGGTCACTTCGAATGGAAGCTTATATTCAAGGGAGAAACCTCTATCGTTACATTTTTGGAGATGAGGTGATGCCAATCCTCAGAAGAAAAGGTCAACCAACTCAAGAAGAACATGAGAGGCTAAACACATTGTGCTCAAAGGATGCTTTAGCCAAGTCATACATTCTTAACTCAATCACTGATTTTTTACTTCCACACATCAAGAATTGCCAGACTTCACAAGAGACTTGGAATGCTCTTGAAGCATTAATCTTCTCATCAAGTACAATGCAAGGAAAAACCAACTATGGATGGAGTTCACTACACTCATGAAGATGCCCAAGCAAATCGTGATTGATTTTGTCACCAAAATGGACATAACAAATCAACTTGGAAGCATTGGTGCTTGGTTTACCAAAGATCTCCAAGCAACACCATAGTGGAGCCTGCAAGGTCAATGCTAAATGAGAAGAAATTGTGCAATTACCTATGGGGAGAGGTTGTGTCCACATCAAAATTATTGGATGGGATGAGACCATATCAAGCATGGAATGGAAGAAGACCTAGTCTTGATCATTGCAGGATCTTCGGGTGCATGGTATATGCACACATACCATCACAAATTAGAGGCAAATTGGATCCAAAGGTAGAGAACATCATAACAACATCAAGCTAGAAGCTATGCGGTAAAGCTTGACTTTTAACTATATACCTCACTATCTCAATGAGAGACATGTTCTTTCTTTCAACAACTCAATTCAGTTGAGGTGTACATGACATTGTACACTGATGTTTTATCCCACATTCGATCAGAAATGCATTAAAATTTGAAGACATGTACTCCCCCCTGATTAGAATGGAGGGTGCCCATAGTAGATTTCAACCAAAAGCAAAAACTGTTTGTTGCAAGAAATTTTAAGGCATCATAGTCGCTAAGTGATCCCAATTGACTTTACAATTTGAGTGTACAAGCTATCCATGGCACAAAGACATTAAAATCACTCTATCAATGCCCCATGTGATCCCGGCCAATTTTTAAAGGCCAAAAAAGGTGCAGCCATAGAACACGAGAGAAGCCACTCCAAAACACGAGAGACACCACTCCAAAATGTGGGACAAGAAACTCCAAAGAATTTGCAGAGGCTTCTCCTAGGTTTTTGTGGTTGGGCCTTTTTTGATCTATACACCATAGCACAATGCTCCTAGCGACATACTTGATGATAGATTTCCAATACTTTATGTGTGTGTGTGAGAGAGAGAGAGATGATGCCATGAAAATCGGTGGTAATGACATTAAAGATGATGTATGCAACCTCTTGTGTCAGTTTTTTGGTTCAACTAGTAATGATGGCGTAAATGATTATGTCATTTGACTCCACTATCCACGTGATAAATTAGGGCGCTCACTCATGTAAGTTATCCGACCGTTATTAATTTTTCTACTCGACTATATCCAAGGCATTTATCACATCCTTTGAGAGTCTCTCTCTCCCCAAGACTTGTTAATTTTTTGGTAATAAGTGCCAATCTTTGTAATCACTCTAGGGTTATTGTTTATTTTTCATAAGGGTCTTTGTGGCATTTAAATTTGGCACCCATTGTACTCTCTCATCAAGGGGTTTTTTATTTCCAAAGGGTTTTAACCCTCTCCCTCAAGGACACCATTCGACACTAAGTTCCCTCCCTTTGTACAACCAAAATATAATAAGATCATTGCGTGTTTGCTTTGGGAGGCTATTCTAAGCCCCCAAATGTGTCTCTCTTATTGCAATTTTTAGGGATAATCTAAGACCCTCCCCACTCAAGGTGTCAAGAAGTATACAAACTTTTCAAGTTCATTTGTTCAAGCTTTTAAGATCATTTTCCAAGTTTTAATGTCAAAAAAAGAAGAAAGTTCTTCCTCCATGACAAGTTATTTACCTTCCTTTATGCCCATGTTTATGCCTAAGGAAGAACACTTAGTGGAAAAAACTATAATGTATGAAAAGATATCATACATGCATACTTGCACATAAATCTTCTCCATGAAGTTGTAGATGGGTAAGAACTTACACAAGATAGGGTCAAAGATTTAGAGTCTTAGAATATTTGGAATGTCAAGAACCAAATAGCATTAGATCAAATTCTTATACCATATGATGAATTAATGAAAGGTCATGCCATTGCTTCTAAGACTTCCAAAGAAGCTTGAGACACATTAGAAAGTCTATATGAAGACAAAAATCCTTCATAGATTCATGTTTTAGAGGTTGAGTTCCACAATATTTCTATTTGTCATCAAGACACCACAACAAAAGTGATAGCACAATTTGAAGATTATCAAAGAAAGCTAGCATGTTGTGGACGAAAGATCTCAAGTGAAGACATGGCCATTTGAATGCTTAAAAATCTTCCTAGATCCTATGAAACTTTTGTGACCACTCTTTACAATAGAGGTCAAGAACTCGCTTGGGAAGAAGTAAGAAGACATTTGCTTCTCCATGACTCGAGGCAAAAGACTCAAGCTTCACAAGAAACAACTATGAAGGCCAAAACTACTTTCAACAAGACCAAAAGTAAAAAAGGCACTCAAGAGTCTAAGGAGAAGGGAAAGAAGAAGTTTAATTGCAACTTTTGTGGCAACCCTGGACACATAGAAAAGTATTTCTTCAAGAATAAAAAGAAGGAAAAGTCCAAGTCTACTCCAAAGATAAAGCATCAAACTCATTGCACCAATGAATACATTTTTCTTACAACTAAACACAAGGCACTTGTCGCATCCACTCCTTGCAAAGAATGGATTTTGATACTAGGGCTTCATCACACATGTGCCAATGACAAAGAAGCCTTTCATGAGTTTCAAGAGCACAAAGGCCAAGTTTATATTGGAGATAACAAGTGTATTGAGATCCAAGGAAGAGAAAAAGTTCATGTCACTAACTTAGAAGGTGAGGTCGTCACTAAGAGATGTTCTTTATGTATGAAGCCTTTGTAAGAACCTTCTCTCAGTGAAGGCCATTATTAACTGCAACATGATGTTGCAATTTGATCATGACAAAGTTCAAGTCATTGATCAAGCATCCAAAGAAGTCATAGCTCAAGGATTCAAAGACAAAGGTCTCTACAAGCTTTCAAGTTTCATTGCTAAGGATTCAAACTTTAGCTTATGCATTTCAGATTTGGACATGCCTCTTACTTAGCAAAGATCTCTACAATTCATCTTGTCACAAGTGGAGTTGAACTGCAAAGCATGTGCTAAGCAGACATTGACCCCTTTGACTATGGAAGCATCCATTTCCTTATCTAAACCCTTAGCATTAGACCATGCCAATCTTTGTGGAACTATGCATATACCATCATTGAGTGGGTCAATTTACTTCTTCTTGACAGTAGATGACTTCACTAGGCACACATTTGTATTCACTAAAACATAAAGAGGATGCACTTTCCAAGTTCAAGGAGTGGACACAAATAGTTCAATATGACTGTCGTGGTTCTTTAAAGACCATTAGATTAGATGGAGACAGTGGCTTTGTCAGCCACAATTTCTCCAAGTATTTGAAGTAGCAAGGTATTGAGTACCAAAAAAAGAAGGAAACTCAGTAAAGTATTGCTCTATAGAGGATTCAAAGTGTGTTCCAGATGTCCAAGACTATGCTTCATCAAAAGAAACTTCCACAAAAGTTTTGAGGTGAAGCTATACATACTCTCAATAGAGGGTTCTCACATGTTTTGAAGAACCAAACCCCATTTGAGACTTACTTTTAGAGGAAACCCAATGTGAGCTATTTTAGAGTCTTTGGTAGGTGCAAGGCCTTGATAATGATAGGCCTAAGCAATAAATTTTCATAAGTCATAATCACCATCAAAAGGCATACAAACTGTATGAACCTAAAAGCCACTTAGTTATAGTTACCAAAGATTGCACTTTTGATGAATACTCTAAATGTTCATTACTTCATTAGGGGAAAAAATGAACCCTGCATGGGCCTTGTAAGGATCCCTAATTTTTAGGGATTAAGCTTAATTCTGTTCTTGTTTAAGGGGACAAAGTGCATTTAATAGGGCACTTTTTAGTAGGCTGGAGTAGGCTTTTTTTTTGGCTTCAGTAGGCCTCTCTCTTTCTTCTTCTAGAGAGAGAGAAAGCAAATCTACTTTCCACATCATCAAACTCGTACATGTATTTGAATAAAAAAATGATTTTTTTAAAAAAGTCTCATTTTCAGTGTATATTAACTCAAAAGGGCCTATTTTTTAATATATATGTCAGAAGTCACTTTTTTGGGCCCATTTTTTGAAGTTTCTTTTAGAAAAAGTATAATTTTCAAACTCCCTCCAAAAGTAAGTGCCACATCATCAAATCCGTGACTATGCTTCCCCCAAAAAATGACTTTTTTCAAATTTCATCATTTTCAGCCATACACAGTGGAAAAACACACTTTAACCCATACACATACAAGAAAACACATTTTTTGAGCAAAACATATGCTTTAGAGTCCCTTCCAACCAGGTTTTCATCTTTGTTTTTGATATTGCTGGTCATTAGCAAAGATGGTGTTGACATGTATCACAAACTTCACAATAGAACGTCCGCATGCTCCTGCATCAACAAGTATCCATGTTCGTGTGCCTAGTGAGTTTGCTCCAAATACACGATGCAACAATGATGCCGATTCTCAAAATGAACGTCGGGCAGCTGGAGAAAAAAGTGTTGATCTTTGGGCTCATGGTTCACTATATCCTCTTGATCCAATATCTTCTTACCATCCAACATTCCATAACCTCTCAACTTTACTTCAGTTCATTGGTGCGGGTGAAGCTTGACTATTAGGTTACTGCAAGCGATTATCTACACATTCACTTGCTACTACTAAGTATTGGTTCCAACAATATCACATCCATCATATGAGGGTGGTCACTTTAGAAAGCACAATCATATCTTTACAAAAACAACTTGCAGATTTGGAACAGGATATTGAAGCAAAACAAAGCACAATTTCAAAGTTAACTGCCAATCTCCAGCAGCTAAAAGAGACTCCACTTGGTATGAGACATAGGAAAAGAGCATTGTCATCCTTTGACGCTCTTTCAAAAGGTGGTGGAGCACACAAACGACGTATATATGCAACAAGGTGAGTGTTTGTTTTACTTTTATATGTTTTAATGAAGATTTGTAATGGAATCTTTCATTGTATAGGTCATTTATTCAAGACATAACTGCTTCATCAACAACACAAGACCAATTCAAGCTTATGAATAGCTGTATAAACACCAAAGAAATCACTTCTGCTTTAGACTCACGCATAGGAAAGTGTATTAGAGTTGTTGAAGCTGAGTCTGCAAAGAAATTAAAAAACCTTATCACAGTGCAAGATGTGCGGGCAATATGTGACAATGCGGGCATCAGTAGAAATGGGTATACTGCAATGTACACCCTTCTCAGGCAAGCCTTACAATCACAAGGTATTTCTCAAAGTATATTTCCATGCCCATATAAAGTGTCTATCAAAAAAAAATCTTCAAATGAGGATGTGCCTCGTACTATTGGACAATATTTATTCATAGAAGAAACTATGCCTGCCTCTGTTTATCATCCAAATATTCCCAAGAAGCAATCAAAAATCCTATCTACACAAGGATTTACTTACACTAAATTCAACAATATATTTGTGGATCTTCAGAAGCTTCAACAAGCAATGGTTCACTTTTATAGTTCAACAATCAAAGGTACCCCTACTACATTTTATTTGGTGTTGAAGTTTTATTGCATTCAAGTGTCATATTAAGATAATGTTTTCTCTTTTGTGCTGACTGTAATGTTAAGTTAAAGTTCATACTGAAGCTTGATGAGTGTCAAATCATAAAGGGTCGGCGACTAGAAAGGTTGAATGTGACGCTAATGAATGAAATTATGGACCATGCAATGAGTGATGAAACTTTAGGAGGGAGGGACCATTTGACTTATAGTGTGCAATCAGAGAGAGATATCTGGTGGTTAGGTGCTATAGAAGTTCCCAAAGAAACAAACAATGTTATTTCGTGGATTTTTAGTAGGTCTCCATGGATTACGGAAGTAATCTCTTCTCAAATACATGGGCAAAAGCTTTCTGTGGATGATATAGGTGATTTGAGGTAGAATGGCATTTGGGTGGAGACCTTAAGAGTATAAAATGCATGTTAGGTTGTAAACAAGGAGCATCTTCTCTCTATCCTTGCCCATATTGTACACAAGGTTACAAAGGATCTAAGAGACAGTCTAAACTTGCAAGGGCATTGATGAGAGTTGATGACTCTGAAGAAATTGATGAAACAGACTCATCGAAACATAGGGAATGGGAGATATCACTTTTGAGGTGTCCAATGTTACAGGAACCGACTCGTGATAAAATAAGCAATGATTGGAACCCCATTATCCCATTTCCATTAGTCAATGTTCACTTTTGTACTTTGCATGCATTCATGAGGATCTTTGATAGGCTTTTGAAGCTCCATGTTGAATATGCATTTGCAATGAAACCACTAGAGAGGTCTACAATAGCAATCCAAAAAATAGAAGATCTTTTGAATTCTATAGGTTGTCATGGTGGCCACGTATCTTTAGTTATTAAGAAGTATGGTGAGTCTCAAGAGATTTTACAAGTTTCAATGACTGGGAAGAAGGCAAGACGTTTCTTTAAAAGAGATGTGAATAGTCAAGATGATGGGAAATGGGAGCTTTGGAAGGACCTCTGTTCAATTACAATAGACAATGATAGTCAGGTTGATCTCATTAACAAGTGAAAGAAGGTTTGTTCATCGTTCGATCAATTGTTACATTTGATGTGTTTGGTTTCCACTAATGCTTCACAACGAGAATTATTCCAAGTGACTTTGAAGGAGTTTACACAGTCATTCATCTTATCTTGGGGAGAAAGCGGATAGACTTGTTGATTGAATTTTAGAAAGTTTTATCAGTTACTTTTCTTTTCATATTTATATTGTCCAGTTTTTTTTCGATCTTGCACGGCTTCTGCGAATATCCATATCATCATAAAATTTTGCATAAGTTGTGGATCCAACCACACTTTGTCAGAGCTGTAGAAGGTCATGAATAACTGAGTGTTTGAGTCTACATGGCTTTGATGCTCTCTAGCGCTGAATAATATATGTATGTACAGTTGTTTAGAAACTTGTTCTATTTGTTACTCTTGACTCAATTTCTGTTGTTTCTTTTTGTTCACGCATTTGACATGATCTATAGGATCTAAAGACTTATGACCTTAAAAAACGTTCAATTAATAGATTAACTTCGTTACGAATAGATTTCCAATGAATGATGCATTTGCCTTTAGCGTTCAATTGAAATTCGATGAATTGGTTCATTACTCGTTCCCGCTTATGACTCTGAAAGCAAATGCGTATGTAACAAGTCCATAATTCTAATGATATTGCCTTATATAGAAATCAAACCTCAAACATAATTGAAATCTTCTTTTAAGTTTGCAAGACTAGTTGAAATTGTACATACTCAAATTCTTAAACATAAAGTGTTCTTCGACAATTGAAACATTTCATCATAACCTGATGACTTATACGAAGCTTAATCAAACTCCTTGAGTTTTTTGTAACCTGAGCTTGCTCCAAGCACCCGGCGTGCGCCGTATTTCTGGCGGTCGCCCTGATCCACCGACCGTCGCTTTCGCGCCGACATTTGGTGAACCTGACGTGAAGGATCGGCATGGCAACTTAGGTACATATGACATGAAGAATTTCCAAGTAGTTATGCTTGTACTTATGCATAGGAACATAGAGATGGTTTTAAGTCCTCAGTGAATAGAGATTTCATAATGGACCCCTATCTCATAGAAGAAAGAGTATGGAAATTGATTGATGACCTGAAAATAGAGAAGAAAGAGTTTTGTGGTAAAGATGTTACTAGGTATATCAAGGAGTATGAAAATTTAGCTTATCAATATGGCATACCTAGGGATAGTTGGGTTTCAACCTTTAGGCGTATATCGAATGGAGATACTCGAGATAGAATAAGCCTTAGATTGGGCTCGTCCACTATACCTTGGGATATTTTTAAGACCCAGTTGCTACAAGAATTCTTTTTCGAGGATTCAACAAAACGAAATCCTGAAACATTTCAAGCCTGGATAAATACATCTAAACCAAAAGAGAACTTAATTGAGAGTTTTCAAGAGTTTGAAGAACAGTTTAGCGACTTACCTGAGCAAGAACAAACCTTTCTTGAGCCTTATAAAGTTATGGATTATTTAACTATCCTTGATTACTCAATTCGAAAAGACCTAGAGCCTCTTGTGGAAGATCATAATACCTCAAACGGCTTGACTAATGATTGGACATATGTGGAAAAGCAAGTTCATCGACTTGCTCTTAGATATGAACGCCAAAAACTCAAATATTCTCCGCTTTCTAAAAGCAACGAATTAGATTGTACTTATCAAAAGATAAATGAAGAAAACAAATTTGAAATTACAAACAATGAATTGAATTATGCTACACCAATGATGAATGATGAAAACCAAATTACAATTACAGAACACAAAACATTAAGCAAACATGAGTGTGAACATGAGAAACCTTTGTTTGATTCTTCTAAAACTCTTTCCAAATTAATCATTGAAGAAGTGAGTGAGGTAAGTGCTAAAGAGATCCCACTCATCACAATAGCTTCTCCTAAAATTATTACACACATTGATTCTCCATATAAGGAAGAACAATATGAGAAAATTATAAACAATGATACTTATACATTTGACAATTATGAATTGAAGGGTTTCAATATAAATGAACACTTGTTTTGTCTTAATGATGTTAATATTGGTTTTTCTAATCAAATTTTTGAGTGGTTTGATACAGGTCAAGCGAGAATGGAGGATTTAATATTTCAGTGGAATATCATGAAAGCCACAAAGTTTGATTTAATATTACTTTGGTTTTTACAGATGGACTATCGAGAAGTATTATCTTGGATTGCTGCCTTTTGTATGAGTCTGCTCATAACAATGTTTCTCACAAGTATTTTAATATGATTTATTTTACAGGTTTAGCATGAAGATTGGGAGCTGATTGATGAACCAAGATTTTCATCAAGAATGGATTATAAATAACTTTTAGTTCCATTTTTGCACCATTTTTCTTTAAGCTTGCATTTAAAGTATGCATCATATTATGTATGAACACATATTGAGTTTTCCCATAGGTGCACGTCCAGTTGCACAACCAACAAAATTATAATCGCATGATGTAATCAAATAAGTTTATATGGTGAGTGGAAAACCTCTACACCGACAACCAATTACCCTATCTATGCACCATTTATTTTTCTAATGCATGCACAAAGCAGACTGCTAGGAAGGATCATGTCGTCTACCCTATCCATGTGCAAGGTACTCAGCGCCCAACATGGATGACACCCCACAAGAAGCGTCGAACCACAAGCAACTGTTCCAGACGAAACTCAGGTGCAGGGACACAGTCTGATAGCATTCCATCGCGGGGGGATGAAGCTTCACTAGAGAGAGATGTATACCAAGAAATAAATTATTCCCCTCCCCCATCTGATGATGAGCCCCCAGTCAGGACACCAATCAAGGCAAGGCCCAAACAACGAGGACATAGGCAAGTTGTGAGTGAGACATCAAATTTATCGAGTTCCTCAGATGAAGAAAGTATAACTGAGCCACCATGGAACAATGATGATATCCCCGTGAACCATCGAGTAACGCAAAGAGGCAAGACACTCCCCCCAGGACAAGGACAAAGACCAACCGATGAAGAAAGAGAGCAAGGTCGGGCAGAGGAAGTAAATGATGAGGCAGGACCATCTAGGCATCCTCCAAGAAGAAAGAAGAACTACCAACCACGTTGTAGGCCACAACGACCACAACCCAACATCCCCCCAAATGCAAGAGCACCACAAAGGCGCAGAAAGCAAACCAGAGCTTTTGCAGAGATTTGACATTATCAAAAGTCTATGGAGCTTCTTATTCCATGAAGATCATTTGCAAGAGTTGTGAAGGAAGAGATCCAACGCTATTGCGCTGGACTTCTTATCCAAGGGATAGCCATTGAAGCTCTCCAAGAAGCTGCAGAGGCGTATCTTATATCAATGTTGGATGACTCTAACCTATGTGCCATCCATGCAAAGAGAGTGACAATACAACCTAAAGATTTGCAGCTAGCTAGGAGAATTAGAGGGAATAACCCTTAAAAAAAATTTGTACTCCCTTGTTTCGAGAACCTTTTGTATATCCATATGATGAATATTTTGTAAATCCCAAATGATGAATATAATCTTTGTCTTCTCATATTTTCTCTCCCAAGTGTTTATCTCTTAGTGTACATGTTTTGAAGTTTATTTCTCCTATGTTTCTCAGGGTGTCTTTTTCCAATAATTCTTTGAAGTGTTTTTCATGGTTGTATCATTCATTTCTTTGTACTTCTTGTAAGTGGTAATGCTATTAATGCATTTCATGGCTTGGAAATGCCAAAAAAAGGGCTACCACAGAAACGCGGGGATGGGCCCTGCAAAACTTTTGTAGGGCCCATCCCCGCGTTTCTGTGGCAGCCTTTTTTTTTGGCATTTCCAAGCCATGAAAACACATGTCATGCACATTGGGGCATATGATTGGCCTTGGCTAGAGTGCACTGCATGCTAACCCCCTGACCAATAGCTAAACAATGTTTATGAAGATACATGTACTTATTTACTGCTGCATGCTTATATGCACCTAAAGGAGTGTTAACTTTCTCTAATTATTGCACATAAGAAGAATTCCACAATTCCCCAAGTGAAGGTGCTCATTGAGGGAGATAGACTTGCAATATAGTAAGGTAGTGCATAGGATGGCCTAGGAATGCAAAAAAAAGGCCTGCCACAGAAACGCGGGGATGGGCCCTGCAAAAGTTTTGCAGGGCCCATCCCCGCCTTTCTGTGGCAGGCCTTCTTTTTGCATTCCTAGGCCATTGCATGCATTTTGGGCAACACAATTTACAAGAAATAATGGAAAAAGACTGATTAAACCGTGCAAAAGTTATGAGATTGTCAAACATAAAGATATAATAGATTGAATGCACATGGAAATTGGAAAAACAATAATTGGTATTATAAAGTTTTTACAATTGGCTCTTGGCCTTGAGCCTCTCCACTACATTCTTTCTTCTCTGAAAAGATAGTGGCAATTGGTAAGTCAAAACTGATTGGGATTTTAACTGAGGGTCTGTCAATCCAAGACCTAAAGCTATTCCTATTTGACCTAATATTTTTCCTCTAAAATTAACTCCTAGGGTAGTAAGGGCAAGGGACTTCCTAACTAGAAATATACAATTGGTCCCTTGCATTATTGTAGATAGGCACAAAACTTTGCTCAAGGCCTTCAGACACCAAGTCATGAAGTGTCCTTGAGGGGAAAAGTCCTTGTGGATTATGACAAAATCTTCCTTTGGCAATTTTCCAATGTATTGTGCCAAGGAAGAACCATGGCCCCGGGAAACACGGTCACCACCACTCCTTGCTGCAAATTTATCCACTTCAATTGTTTCCTGCACATAGACAATCATAAAATTAAATAGATACATCTTGTATGAATATGAGACAACCATAAATGTCAGTAGAGACTTACATCTTGAAGCCTATCTTCATCCTCTCCTCTTCCCATTGCATCTAGTGGAATCGATGAATGGGCCATGCCACTTTGCTCCACAACAGGGGATGTTGGAATCTTCTTCTCCAAAATTCTTTCCCTTGCTGCAGCCAGATCTTCTTCAGTGGCATCTTGGTTGGCATGGCTCAAAATCTCTTCACACACAAATGCAATGGTGTCCGCAACTGAATCGCCAAGTGGAATTGTTGCATTTTCGATAATGTCAGAAGTGTTGTCCATGGGCACATCCGAGGTTGAGCAGAAAATACTAAGGCATTCATCGAGGCGTAGACCGAATGCCTTCTCAATATCATGCAGGAACAAAAATTCCTCCCCGTCAACAAGTACAACTGAAAACATTTCCATCTCCACCTCTGGTAGAGTGGGTTCCACGGGGTCTAAGTTGGAGGGTGGATTGTTATGTGTACTGGCTTCCTTTAATTTGTCCACTACTCCTTGAGGAAATTCTCTGGAAATTTTTTGACTCTCTTCTAATAAGTTGAGAGCTTCGGTCTGGGGTTCCTTCTTGTCATCTACAAAACCCCCAGTAATAAGATGGGGTAGGTCCATGGGTGAAGGTTCGGGCTCCTCATTGACAAAAAAGATGGTTGTTGCTACGTAGGAAATATATTTTCTTCCCATTTTCCTTTTCTTATTTAATTGTTTAATTAAGGGCACTATGTCATCTAACACGTGCCCTGAAGCCTCAGCAATAGCCATGAAACGCTTTAAGCGCTTTGCAAACGCCTCATCTCCTTTATGAATGTAGAAAAGCAGGTCACAGGGGACCCATTTACACTCATATGCTGGAATATCTATGGCATATCTTAATATATAGAATTCCATAAAATCTGTGATCTCATCGATCACATCGGAGTTCATGGCTATTGTCCCTTCAAGATTAGGGACTCTACAGACTAGGTCATACAAATCCGTACGACCATTGTAGTCTGTAGTATCTAAAAACTCCATGAATAGATCTCGAGGAGATTTCATGGGAGTGGAAGTGCTAGCAGCCATTGCTTGCACGTGAGAATTCTTGAGGCTTGTAGTCTGTGCTTTCTAGCTCTTTGAGAGTGCAAATGTGAGAAATGAGCACATACAACCATTTTTATAGGAGTTTCAAGTTTTTAAACTGACTCGGCCCACTTTTCAAAGTATAGAAAAAAGTGCAAATTCAAAAAATGTGTTTCTGATGACAAAATAATGCACAGAAAAAACATGAGCAACCACAATTCAAAGAAGTGAACAGACTTTTTGACATTCCAAAAGTTTTGAAATTACCATTGCAGAGAAGAAGGTATATACAATATCTAACATGAATCAATTGTCCTACTTTTTACAAGGCTCTTGAAAGTGCAAAAACCATGAGATACAATGACTAGGGCCCAAGAAGTGACATTATCAAGTTGCAAATGAACTATGACAATGAGAGTTCTGTTCCATCTTTGCTCCAATCTACAGGGACTTTCGTTTTGTATTCCATTCTTCTGCCCACCTGTAATCAATTTGCAAGAATATGCAGTCACTTATCAAGTGTTCTCTCAGATTAGCCAAGGTCCAATGATTATTCACTAAAATAGTTTCTGTTTCATTGTTGGGCAATCTAAGCTTTATTTCAAATGAATTCAAAGATCCCTCTGAACTTTGAAATGGTATCCATTTGCCAAGTTTGCACATCCAATGATCATAGTAGAATCTGATGTATAATCAAGTACGGTGTTTCAAATATCGAAATCCTATACCTGTTCCACCTATTTTACAAAGATATTTATCACCTTTTGCAATTCCTTCCATCAAACCCCAATTTTCACCGAGAAGACTTTCGACTTGCTCATATGTGATATCTTTACAGATGAACATGGTGGAAGTCTCTTGGAATGAGAATCCTTGGAATAAATATACAAAACAATGAACGGGAAAAGACCAGTGCAAACCTACAGACCTAGACACTTTTGTGAATTTCAAAGAGTTATGTATATCCATTACCATCTTTTGCTTCAAAGATGATACAGACCATATATCAGGTTTTGGCCACTCCAAGCTAAGAAGAGAATGTACTTCAATTCTCTCTAACCTTCCAAAACCACTCATTGTAGAGGGTACAACATATCTATGTGTGTAAAAGAAAACTCTATCATGGTAAAGTTGAGCAGGAGATATATTTGGAAAGACTAGTGCACCAACATCTGCATGCAATGCTTGGAAAGTACCTGTAAGACTATGAAGTGGTTGCTCTTCCACCAAAGTAGAAGGAAATATATCTGAAACAAACAAAAACATATCTAAGTAGTTCAGAAATATATCCGACACAAGAAAACATAAAATATTGTAGAGTAATACTTACGATTCACAGGATATCTCATACTACTAGAGTTTTCAAATTTCATAGTTGCCATTGTAAAAACATGTTGTACAATAGCAACCATCCCATTGTCTTTGTGCTTCTTGAAGCCAAGTAACTTTCCCTTCCAATGAAGATCTAAGTTTCCACGATCTCTAACTCAATGAGGCCCAACTCTAGAGGGTTGCATGTACACCCATGCACCTTTGGAGTACTCATGTGATAGCCACTGTCCATCTGTGGCTTTGATATTGTGACATTTTAATGTGAGGATTTCATCTTTCGGTCGTCTAGAAGCTTTAGATGTTGCCATTGAAGCTAAAGGTCTTCAAGCTACAACAGTAATTCGAGATAGGAGATGCAGGTAGGTTGGAGTGTAGAAACAGGAGCTTCAATGGTGTGCTACAGAGTGAAAGTAGTGGGAAAAGATGACTTTTTGGGACCTGGGTATGAAAATGTGAGGTTTAGGAGGGAAATAACTCTTTTTTGAGTGTTTTTGAAAAAACTCATTTTTTTCAGCTCAAAACATGCACAAATTTTGAATTTGGGGTCAAAAAGAGTACTTTTGACCCTAAAAAGTAATGGGGGGTCCATTTTCAGGTGTTATGACGAGTTTTTTAACTTTTTAGAAATTTTGAATTTTTGGGCCCAACTGAGTTACGAGATTCCTTCTCTCTCTAGAGGCAGCTCATTAAATAAGGGAGAAATATGTCCCCTCTCCACCCTTCAGCCTAGTATTTTATAGGGCATAGACTGTGGCCACCACCCTCTTCTTATTGGTCCATCACTAATCACTCCTTAATCTAAAAGGCCCATTCAGGGTTCATTTTTTCCCCTAATGTTTAGATTTTTCTAAAGATCCAGATGCTCCCATTTCCTTTTTGTTGGGGGATCCTTCCACTATCGGATAGTCACACTACGTTGATCATGCTCTCTTTGTACATGACTTTCTAGATAATAGTTCAATTAGGGAGCATGAAGACTCAGAGATATAGTCTCAATTTACACCTTAGATGGCTATAGTCCCATCGTACCATTGAAGGTTCTTATTCCCCCTAGCTTCAATTGAGGTTTACTCTAGGATCAATGGCTCATCATCTATTCATCTCTTTGAGATTCTACTTACCTTATTTACAACAAAATTTTGAGAATATAGTGTCCCATTTATGGAGTCCAAAATCTTTCCATTCTCCATAAGATACTCTTGGATCTACATGGATACATCACTCCGTTGGATCTTTTTCTGAGCCATCTTCTCAGTTTAGAGGTGACTTTCATGGTCCTATCGACACATATGAGGACTTTGTACATTCCATGGAGGACTACATCATATAGATGTACTACCATGTGATTATCATTTCATGCTTTATGTTTTACATTTCATTCTTACAAGTCCCACTTCTTGGAAATAAACATCTCATGGTGGACATTTTCAAAGCTTTGGAGGTTCCCACATAACACATGGAGTCATCTTCTCTATTTTGCATGGAGGTGATCTCGTCCAATGAGATCTTGTTCCTATACCTCATTGGTGGCATATCTATGGTGCATCCACTTGATCCATCTGTTGGACATCATATGGTGTACCTTACAATCACACATGGTCGATCTCACTTGAGGATATGGATTTCCACATGGATACTTTATTTTTGGAGCTCGCATTGCTACTTCTACACTCATGGTGGATATTTATCTCATACCAGAGCAATCTCCATACTCTACAAAATGGAACTACAGAGGGGTTGTTGAGAATATGAGAGTGCATCTCCATTTTGTATCTAAGAGACACTCAATTTACATTTCATTTTCTTTTTATATTGTGTCTCATTGTATTTGGGTACCTTGCCATTTGCTTCTACCAATGTATCCATTGTCCTTCAAGGGCAATTATCCCACATATCATGTACTTTGGAGAGCCCTCTCCAACTCTATATAAAGAGGGAATCTGTAATAAAGTAAGTCTATGATCTAGGGATCCGATGGCTTTAGACAGATCTGAAATCGGATACCGTTTGGTCACTCGTCTATAGGACCAAAGATCTCAAGAGTAGACTCAAGAATAAGTCATGTGCTCTCATATTCAAGTAATCTACTTAGCCTAGAGGTTAAGTCTCATGGTTGTGAAGGAAGAGGTCTTGGGTTCAACTCCCATGGGGAGCATGGGAAGAGGGTTTTGCCCAAAGAGCTCTAGAGCCTTCTAACTCAAGTTAACGTGAGTTAACTTGAGTCCAGTGGACTTAACTCAAGAGGTGAGTACAACAACCACTAGTGGACTCTAGTGGAAGGTACTAAAGTAGTGGTTGAGATCACTCCAGCCACTAATAGACTCTAGTGGTGGATATGAAAGGAGTGGAGGAGATTGCACATGCACTTGTGGACTCTAGTTACATTTGTGGTCCTCATTAGTTCAAGCAGCTATATATACAGGCATAAGGTTGGGAGGAGAGTCATCTCTCAAGCATGTGGTGGTCGTAATCCTTGTTCTCTTGCATTGGTATCAGAGCCAAGCTCTCATGGTGACCTTGGAGTGGGTTCATCATCTTTCTCTCTATAACTTCTTGCTCATTACTTTATGCATGCATTTCTTGGCAAATTCTCGTTCGCGGCTCTCTTGTATTGCGTGCCGAATTCATCTTGGTGGTGACAGCCTTAGCTTGAGAAGAAGCATAGTAAAATAAAAGATTAGACTTTGTGTGTGGCTGAGGGGAATCGATCCCTCGCCCCCCCATTAGGACTGCGATCGCTTATCCAAGGCGCCCACGGCGGGATCACGTCTAGGAAGCTGCAGATCTGCTAAAGATTGGAGCTATAAATTCTTCATCAAGCTCTAGCTAAAGACTAAAAGGAGGTATCGCACGCTGCTGCCGGCGGGGATCGATCTCAGATCGCTTCATTGGAAGATCAGCGACGTAGCCACGCGCCCACCTTGATTTACTTGGCAACTCCAGAACAAAGTCTACTAAAGCAGTAATTAGAGCTGAAGTACAACTTCTTTTATCCATCCAAGAAGTTAAATCCTCTCATCCATCCAAAGAACCAAATCAGTTCTTGCAGCCTGGAACCAGAGGATTATTTTGCTTTTAGCCAAAGAAACAAACAAGGAGAATCAAAGATTGAGCAAAGCTTGAAGGAAGTGGAGCTGTGGAGTGAAGATCCGGAGGCCTAAGTTAGTCGATCTCGACGGACCAAGTCATCCAAGACTATTTCTTGATGAGGAAGCTTCAAGAATGGTGAATAGCTCCTGGCAAGGATCAAGAGGATGAATCACTCTTCCAAAGGATCAAGGGAAGGACGTAGCTCTATGTGGAGCTAAGTATTTTCCAGTTTTTGCTTGGCCTTAATACTTGATTTATCTTGTTTTCATTATTCTACACTTAATCTTAGATGCACATTGAAATAGCCAAGATTTCAATTGATTAAGTCTAGATTAGAATAATGAATTAATCCATTCCAAGCATTAGTTTGCATTAAGGAAAGACTTGATTTCAAAAAGATCCTTGTGCATCAAAGAATGTATTTTGGTAGTTTAAATACATATTTCATTTCCTTTGAGTAAGTTTTCTATTGCACCTCAAGGGTATGTTTTTATATCATAGTGCATTAGGACAAAGGAAAGGATATACATGCATCAGGATTGCATGATATACATTCTTAGTACAAGAAAAAATCGTGCATCAAGCTCATGCATGATTGTTGTATTATTTTTTGGGCATGCAAAGAACATGCATGCATACGCATGTGAGCATATGCTTTTGCAT
The DNA here is from genome assembly GCA_020310875.1 of Ceratopteris richardii. Lineage (NCBI taxonomy): Eukaryota > Viridiplantae > Streptophyta > Polypodiopsida > Polypodiales > Pteridaceae > Ceratopteris > Ceratopteris richardii. The sequence goes on along the minus strand of CM035411.1, from coordinate 42,593,075 downwards.
GTAGATACATGCATTTGCATGGTAGAATGGAATGCTGTTTGCAAGTAGATATGAGAATGTACTCTCTTAGTATTTAGCTTAATTTATAAAGCTCACAGTTTGACATTAGGGAAGACCAAGGACTAGTTAGTTGCAAAGACATACTAGTTCTAGTTTGCAACTCAAGTAATTAGTCGATTTCTTCCCAAGTCGATACTCCGCTATCAAAGACAAATACTTAATGATAATTAAGTATGATAGATGTCTTGCTAGGTATAAGTAAGCACTAGGAGAAAGTTAAGTAATAAATTTTCTTGAAAACCAAGAAAATTTAATTACTTGCAAACTCTTTTATGATGTATAATGATACTTAGAAAGTCATGCGGATAAGCTTTACTTGATTAGTTATACTTTATGTAACTTCTCAAGCATCCCAAGGTTGGATGAGAACGTCAACTATATTTCCAAGTTCCTTGAGTACTCTTCTATTTAGAAGATTCCGAAAGTTTAAAGAAGTTTCTTTGTGGTTTCAAGATTTGTATCTCATGATGAAACCTCGGTAAGTAACATTTTGGAATTGAGATATGAAATAGTCAAGCCTTCTATTTCATGTGAGATCATTCTCCTACCATGTTCAAGATGAATTTATTTTTGGGAAGGTAGATGTTCCAAGTAGAGGATCTTAATTGATTCATGAACTCTTCCCAAAATACACATAAATTCATATGATAGGTCCAAGGAATGATGAAGGCAAAACCTCTTTAGGATATAAATGTTTTGCCAAGATATAAAGGTACCAATCTTTTATAAATGTTCATTTGATTTCATCCCAAGGGGTGATGGAAATCAAAGGTTAAACCTCAACATCAATTGATCCTTGACGTCAATAAAAGGATGTTAGGTTCCATAGTTGCATCTCTGGTAAATGATGCAACTAGCTAAGCAGACTTTAGGAAATAGTATAAGTCCCTAAGGACTTGAAGCAAGTATGAACTTTTCATTTAGGAATAGAAAGTTCCAAGAAATGGATTTTCAATCCATGAACTTCTCCTAAACAAGTTATAAAGTTCAAAGTTGTGTTCACAGTAACATTACTATTGGATCAATCATCAATAGATGCTTGGACTTTAAACATAATTTTGATTGGTGAAATATGTTTAAAGGACTCTAGTAACATCTGAAGATTGACCAATAATAATGAGTTTTGTATCAAACTCAAGAATAGAAGTCGATATCACATAAATGAAAGTTCAACTTAAACTTTCATAGTGGCATGGGAAACCATCTCCAAAAGGTGATATTTTGTCTCTAGTTTGATACTCAGGAAATGAATACAATTGAATCAGTAAATTTTTTGGATATTATTTGAAAGAATTTCTTTCAAATGTTCTTTTAACATTGCAAAAGATTCCAAGATGAATCATTTGCTCAAGTTATTTGATTCCTTAGAAGGAATCTCAAGTCTTTGAAGAATGGCATTCTTTCAAGTATTGAGAATGAAATTCTTCATACTCTTTAGTCTGTAAGTAGTTCCTTAGCAATTCCCAAACCATCAGTATTGGTTAATTAAGTCCAAATAGTGATATAACCTAAAGGTATATCAAAGATTCTTAGCTTTGGAATCTGAGAGGCATAAGTGTATGCTTGGACTTGAGAAAGATCTCTAAAAATCCTGCAGGTAAGCAAAGAAGCTTAAGATAGTTTAAGAGATCTTAAAGATAAAGACTAAGTCTTTATTTTTGTCGCCAGGATCAACCAGACTTGATCAAACTTGGCCATGATTGTCCAAGAATGTGCGATTAGAACTACTCTATAGATTGCCCAAGTATTGGCAGTAAAAAATTCCGTTGGGAATTATTCACTCAGGTTCCATTTATTTGATGGAAAACTGTGAAAAAGAGTAAGCTGTTCCAAGTCTGAACAGAGTAAAGAAATTCCAAGAATGTAGTCTGCAACCGTGAAAATGGTAATTAAGTCTGTGGAAGGTAAAACATAAGTGTTTACCTATCCTTAAAGGGATTTTGGTACAAATCCAGAAAGCATGAGTGGATGCTTAAGACTTAAGCAGTAAAGAGATTCCTAAATAAAGTCCCCGGGGTAGGTACCTAAAGCAACAGTAAACAAAGGAATCTAAAGACAAGAAGTCAAAAGCTCTTGTCGCTACAACATTGGTCAAGAATAACCAATTGAACTTGAATTTGAGAAATTCAAGAACTTGGAATTCTGATTGATTTTCATTTGAAAACCCTAGTAAAAAGGATTGGAGATATTCTATTAAAGGTTTTTCAAGTTCCCAAGGATAAGCACAAGATCGTGAAACGATCATGTCAAAGGATTAAAACCTAGAATATCAAGATGGAGATAGTACCTGAAATTGCAAAATTCTTCTCAAGAATTAAAGCTAGAAGGTTCTCTATCTAGAGATGTTTAGACTTTAGGATAAGAATCACCCACACATTAATGTGAATATAAAATAGGGTGGTATGGGACACCAGATTTTATACTCAGATTGATGTAGGAAAGATGGTATGGGACATCGGACCGTGGAATGATAATTATCTTTTAGTCCTAGTTTGGATTTTGAAGTTAGGTTTCATCCTCAAGGGAATTAAGACTTCAAGGAAAGTTTAATTCGTAAAGGATGAAAGTAGTATCTTACGATACTTCAAGATAACTTTAAGATCAAGGAAATTGAAGATATGAAGTAAGTAACTTCTAAGATCTTCTTAGAACACTTCAAGCTTAAGTGTTATTGATCAGAAATATTTGATAAATTTCTGAAAGAAGTTGGACTTTGACTTTGAGTTGATCTTTTCAACTAAAGATTCAATTGACTAAGTCAAGTATCAAGTTCCTAGTGTAACTTGATAAATTCACTCTTTTAAACTCAAAGAAATGCACAAGAATTGCATTCACGATTAGGAGTCGAAAAGACTGAATGTGACATGAACTTAGTCTCAAGTGAAGCATTATTTGAAAACTAAACTCATCGATAGAACCTCAGTGGGTCGACACACTGATGTTGGTTACCACACTAGTATCTTGTGGTTGGATGATGTTTTTGATTTTCTTTGAATCTTTTTGAGAATCAAGCTTATTTCTCTTAAAGATAAAGACAATGCTTCAATATCCTGTTGAAATAGATCTTTGAAAAGTTGAAGTCCTGAGTCATCTAGTCTTTGACTCATAACAAATTTATGTTTGAATTGGTTGTACAAAGTCTTAGTTATTTCTTTCCGCTTTCCAAATCTTTTGAAATTGACTCAGATATAGTATCTGATTCCTTTTGCAAAAGACCAGGGTTAGCCGGTTAGAATAAAATAACTAACTTGAACATCCTAGATAGATGTTATGTACAAGACCCTTTTCAATCTTCAAAAGGTGATAAGTCTAAGTGGACTTATTCATTTGAGTTTGCTTCAAGTTATAGCATAAATGATTTCCTGGAGTCCAGTATACTCTAGAATAGGGAAGTTAGGAATTGCTCATCAGATTGACAATTCCCAAGAACTTTCAGTTAAAAGTCTTTGAGAAAAGTGTCCTAAGTTGGACAATTTTCATTTTGAATTTGAATTGGTGAAGTTAGTATGATTGATTCCACCGAAATGGTAAACTTTCTCCTACAGTTTACATAGGATTTTTTCAACTCATTGGGACAAAGTAGTCCTCTAGTTGGGTGAAAAAATCAAGTAACTATTGGATCAAAGTAAACCATTATACAAACATTTAAGTTAGATGTTTGGGACAACCAAACTTCCAGTTCTCCAAAACAAATTCAAGTGAATAAAGAATTCTCAAAGTCTTGCGAGGGATAAGAATCCCACCTTCATTACTAAGCCCATGCACCAGTTATGCCTAGCAATGGACTAGTAATTTGAATTCACCTAGTTCACATGTTTGTGCTTAGATCGCACATCCAGAAACTGTGAATTAGCCAGGAATGTCATTAGATCCACCCTCATTATTCTTCACTGGTTTGTATTTTGTCCCGTTCATCAAAGTACAAAACCAGATAGTGTTTTGAATCATTTGGGCAAGGATGCCACCACAGAGATGAGACATGTTCTTCTAGTTCTAGAACATGACCATGTTCTTTCAGTTTTAGAACATGAGGCTCGGGGGTTGCCTACAGTTATATATATAGCTTTATTTTCGAGGACGAAAATCTTTCCCAAGGGGGGAAGAATGTAATAAAGTAAGTCTATGATCTAGGGATCCGATGGCTTTAGACAGATCTGAAATCGGATACCGTTTGGTCACTCGTCTATAGGACCAAAGATCTCAAGAGTAGACTCAAGAATAAGTCATGTGCTCTCATATTCAAGTAATCTACTTAGCCTAGAGGTTAAGTCTCATGGTTGTGAAGGAAGAGGTCTTGGGTTCAACTCCCATGGGGAGCATGGGAAGAGGGTTTTGCCCAAAGAGCTCTAGAGCCTTCTAACTCAAGTTAACGTGAGTTAACTTGAGTTAACTTGAGTCCAGTGGACTTAACTCAAGAGGTGAGTACAACAACCACTAGTGGACTCTAGTGGAAGGTACTAAAGTAGTGGTTGAGATCACTCCAGCCACTAATAGACTCTAGTGGTGGATATGAAAGGAGTGGAGGAGATTGCACATGCACTTGTGGACTCTAGTTACATTTGTGGTCCTCATTAGTTCAAGCAGCTATATATACAGGCATAAGGTTGGGAGGAGAGTCATCTCTCAAGCATGTGGTGGTCGTAATCCTTGTTCTCTTGCAGAATCTCCCCCCATTTTTACTTGTTTAAAAGCTTGAGGAGCCTACGCCATGCTCTTGACAAGCTCACTCTAACCCATTTGAGTTTTCCCATTTCATGGTCTACTCACTTTTGAGTCCCACACTCTTTCATTTGTGAGTACACTCTTCTTTTCATTTTACATGTACATGTGTAATCTCTACATTAGCTACGGTCAGCCCTAATCCTCTTAGCTAATTATATGTCCTTTGGTTGTATAGTAACCCTCTTAGCATGGATGGCACAAAGCTAGCATTGATATCAATTATGCTCCCATTGCCTCTTGAAAATCTTCTAAAGCTAGAGCTTGGATCCTTAATTATGCACAATATCTTTGTAACTTTTCTTTAACCACCCTTGCAAAAGGTCTTCTAGACATCAAAAGCTTAGATATCTTTTGATAGTGCCTTATCTTTGCAAAAGCCCATGTATATATTCTTCTTTCTTGTATTGCTTGGGGGCTTTGTTGGAAATTTTGTTGTGGTCTTGGTTGGGGTGGTGTA
>CM035411.1:42577836-42582836 GCA_020310875.1 Ceratopteris richardii | reverse complement strand
CAATAATCAATCTCAAACTCCTCTAGAGTTGGCACATGCTGATCCCTGCGGTAAACTGTCTACACCTGCTTTAGGAGGATCTTTCTACTTTTTGCTATTAATCGATGACTACAGTAGAAAGATGTGGGTTTACAGATAGAGGGGGTGAAGTCTTATCAACAAAATTCAATAATTACTATAAGGAGCATGGTGTGAAAGGGAAACTTATCACAACTCATAAACCTCAACAAAATGGTATTGTTGAGTGCAAGAATAGGACAGTAGTTGAAATGGCTCATTATATCTTAAAGGCTCAAGACATGCCTGATTCATTATGGGTAGAAGCAGTCAATACAACAATCTACATTCTCAATCGAAGCTACACAAAAGAACTAAAGGGGATGACTCCTCAAGAAGCATATTCTAGTAAAAAGCCTTCAGTTTTGCATTTCAAAATTTTTGGTTGTTTTTGTTATCACATATTCATGATTCAACAAGATCAAAGTTGGATTCAAAAAGCAAAAAGTGTGTCGTCCTAGGATATAGTGAAGAGTCTAAAGCATACAGGTTGTGGGATCCTGAGGCAAGGAATATTTTTGTCAGCTGAGATGTGGTGTTTGATGAATGACCACAATTAGTAGAAGATAAAGGTAGATCTACTATCTCATCAAACAAAGAAATATCTCACCTTGTGCCTATCAAAAGACAGGTTAAAGTTGAGGAGGAGGAAACATCTGATGGAGAAATTTCCTCAATAAAAAAACAACGAGTTGTAGCTGCACAGCGTAAGCCACTACGAAAGTGGGCACAATAGCTCTTTGATGATCACAATCCACATGTGGATGTACCAGAATCATCCTCAGATGGATTACGAAGATCAAAGATAATAGAGGAGCAAAGAAGAGCCTCAGAACACATTGTTAACATGGCTCTAATGGCAGATATCATGGGCTCGATAAAGGAACCTACCACCATTGAAGAAGCCCTTGATGATCCAGGTTGGAGAGTGGCAATGCAGTTTGAGTATGATAGTATACTAAAAAATGATACATGGGATCTAGTCAACTTTCCACTAAAGAAGAAATTAATAGGTACTATAGATTTGGAAAGCTAAGTATAAAGCAGATGGAACATTAGAATTTTCAGAGATCGAAGGATTTGATGTTCAAGAAACTTTTGCACCAATAACATGCATGAAAACTATTCAGATGGTACTTGCAGTAGCTTCACAAAAGGCCTGGCCTATTTTCCAGATGGATGTCAAATTTGCATTTTTGAATGGTCACCTCAAGGAGGAGGTATATGTATCTCAACCACCAGGTTTTGAGGTGCCCAATTCAGAAAATAAAGTTCGCAGATTGAAGAAAGATTTGTATGGACTTAAGCAAGATCCACGGGCTTGGTACCAACGGATATATAATTTTTTCAAAAATATGGGTTTTGAAAGAAGTACTTCTGAAGCTAACTCGTATGTAACAAAAAGGGATAGCAAGCTAATTGTTGTCATTGTATATGTAGATGATTTGATCATTACAGGAGATCATCAAGAACTCATCAATCAAACTCAGATCAGCTTGGGAACTGAGTTTGAAATGATAGACTTAGTTCTACTCCATTTTTGTCTAGGAATCTAAGTATGGCAAAGGAAGGATGACATTTTCATCTCACAACAAAAATATGCCAAAGAAATTTTTAAGGCATTTAGAATGATGGACTTCAAACCAACTAGCACACCTATGGAGGTAAATCATAAGCTATCTATGGATGATAACGTGCCTAATGTAGATGCTAAGAAGTATAGGAAGCTCATTGGAAGTCTTATTTTTCTTTGCAACATTAGACCAGACATTTGCTATGCTATTGGAGTGTTAAGAAAGTTTTCCAACAAACCTAAGGAGAGTCACTGGAATGCTAGAATGCGAATTCTAAGGTACATTGTAGGAACCATGGATTTTGGTATTTTTTATACCACACATGATACACTTCAAGGATATTGTGATTCAGATTGGGCTGGCGATTGTGATTCTAGAAAATCAGTTTCTGGATATTGTTTCTCACTTGGTTCAGGAATATTTTCTTGGGTAAGTAGGAAGCAACCAACTCTCGCACTCTCCTCCACTGAAGCAGAGTACAAAGTAGCTTGTTTTGCTTCTTGTGAGGTGGTCTGGTTAAGGAGAATTCTTGCAGATCTAGTATGGTGACTGTACTCAAGTGTGATAATCAAAGTTGTATGGCCATTGCAAAGAACCTAGTATTTCATGCTCGCTCCAAGCACATAGAAGTACAGTACCATTACATTCGTGAGCTAATTGAAGATGAAATTGTGGAGCTAAAATATTGCCCAACATATGCAAATTGTGCTGACATATTCACTAAAGCACTTGGAAGAGAGCAGCTCAATAGGCATCTTCAACAGATGGGCGTAGGACCGTGTAACATAATCCTGGTAGGAGATGGTTGAACCACACCCTAAGGGAGAGGATTAGGAAGTAATCCTCAACCATGGCTTTTGGGGCAAGTGGTTAGCCCATCACATTCCTAACCAAGAGGTTGTGAGTTCAATTCCTTACATTGGTATCAGAGCCTAGGAAGTAGGCTTGGGCAAGGTGGAATGATCCAATGGCCTCTAAAAAAGGCGCTTGGGCATCCTCCATGTGAAAGGGTAGGAATTGTGGAAGGCGCGCGTCGGTTTCAAGGATGGACCTTACAATGATTGGGGTGTATCTCTCAATCCGTAGGTCGGATTGAGGCGTGTAATATACCGTTGGAAAGCTCTCGGAACGAGCTTTCCAATGAGATAGCTTGGAAGTGTGAATTCCTTGGGAACCCTTGGGTGGCACTTGATTGAGTGTTCAAGATACCAAGCATGGGTGAGAACAAGGTTCAAGACTAAGGTTGAGAACAAGGGCTCGAGACACCAAGGTTGCGAACAAGAAGGTTCAAGACACCAAGGTTGAGAGCAAGGGTTCAAGAGACCAAGGTTGCGAACAAGGTTCAAGAAACTGTGCGAGGTTGAGGGACATCAATTCAAGGGCACCTAGGGGTTCAAGGGACTGATCACCGAGGCTAGAGGGATACAAGAGTAGATCATTGAGGACAATGATCGACCAAGGGGGGAAGAAAGAAAATGTAAGGAATTGAACTCACAACCTCTTGGTTAGGAATGTGATGGGCTAACCACTTGCCCCAAAAGCCATGGTTGAGGATTACTTCCTAATCCTCTCCCTTAGGGTGTGGTTCAACCATCTCCTACCAGGATTATGTTACAGACCGAGACCTACTTGATTTATCATCGATAAAAATTGAGGGGGGGTGTTAGTATATGATCAATTGTCTACCCCTCATGATTGTATGCACATTTTGTAAAGCCCCCTTTATGAGGAAACGCCAAGCGTGCATTACCCAATTGATGGGAATCCCAACTTGCATGTTGGATGAAGGTCATATTGGACCATGTAAGGTATTGTAAGGAAAGGGAGTTACTAGGGATTTACCATGTAAAAGGAATATTCCATGGAATATTCCCAATCGGAGTCAAAAATCATTTATATTTGTTAAGTTGGTTCAACCGGACTAAGCCGCGTATGGCAATTACGTGGGTGGTGGCTGCCCATGCTCTATCGCCCATGTATAGCTGTCCACGGAAGGCCACCCATGATCCTATATATACATGAATTCTGCACTACCTGAGACATCGAATTTAGCCAACATACCTCTACCTTATATATCCCTATCTAGAGTTATGTAGATCACCATTTAAGCTCTACCTTGAGAGTGCATGGGTGGACAATGCCATCATCTTTGTACTTGCTATTAGTAGAAAATTGTTGAGATTCTCTTGTATTTGTTATCTTCTCTGCTACTACTCCTGTGTTATATTGTGTAACAATTATCTTATAGGAACCACAAGTATCCCTTTGAGTCTCTAGTAGCATTGCCTTGCATGGCTTTTCAGCCGCCGAAGTCATAGGGAAAGCTTTCTGTGTATGTTTTTGTTTTGAGTTACGAAGACCGATGCATATATAGCTTGCGTGCTTTGAACATTACATATGGGATAATAATCCACTTTAGCATGCTATGTGAGCTACACAGGAGTATGTAGGTGGCATGCCATTAATGCATTGCATATGGGATCATATCCAAATTGAGCATGCTTGTCCACGATCTTATTGGCATAGATATTTGAAGCTTCTTGAAGACCATAATCAAGGATTCCTTGATTGAGTTGTTTTATACTACATATATCCATTGTTTTAACCATATCTTGGGCATATCTCCTCCTGTTGGAGATTTCGTTTGCTATGAAAAACTTTCTCAGATCACTTTTCATAGAGGGGCTACAAGCCATAGTTTGATTTCAGTCTGAGATAACTTCAGAGTTTGGAATTTGTCGTTCACCTTCAACAAGCATCTTTCGAAAATATCGTTCTAAAGTACAACCTATCGTGAGAGACTTCAAAAGCTATAGCACTTGCACACACTTGCAAAGTACTTTTTGAACCTCAAGATAACTATCTTGTCAATTTATATGCATTATTGTTATCCTTTTGCATCATATTGCATATAGGCCATGCAAGTTTTGCATCATACCTAGTGTATATACATAGTTTAGACATGGTTTGTCTTGTATGATGCATGTATTCTTCTTGCAGGGATAGATAAGTATCTTCTTACAGGTTTGTGAGGAGAAAAATCTAAAATTTTTAGGGTGTTTAATCCCCTTTCAGTCTATTTGTAGATAGATTGTGCTTATCGACACCAATATCATGGAAATTGCTTGTTTTAATTTTTTCGATTTTCCAAATTATGCCATTATTTTGCTAAAATTTTTAGAAAATTAGTATCCATATGCATTCAAGCATTCAAGACATACTAACTTTGGAGATACCTAGAAGAATATTTTTAGAAAATAGTTATTTTTAGATGATAGTATTTTTAGTTATTTTTTGTAAATAAAGAAAAAGCGCGTTATTTAAAGCGTGGACCTCATGTATCTTCTATTCAGGATGTAATATGAATTA
>CM035411.1:42500336-42572836 GCA_020310875.1 Ceratopteris richardii | reverse complement strand
ATGCACATACACTTACACATACACATGGACATACATACATATACACACTCATATACATGCACATACATACACATATGCACATACACGTACACACACACATACACACACATACACTTACACATACACATGCACACACATACATACATGATACACTTATACACATACACATGCATATACACACATACACACACATGCATATATATATATATATATATATATATATATATATATATATATATATATATATATATATATATATATATATATATATATATATATATATATATATATATATATATATATATATATATATATGCACACACACATATGCACATACACTTATACATACATACACATTCACATACACACATGTTGGCAGCCAAGGAACTGAAGGACTCACAAGACAAGGAAGTCAACGAAGGGAGTCAGAGCGAAGAGAAGGTACAAGCAGACAGAGTAGTCAAAGAAGATCTGACAAGTAGGCCATCTAAATTTTTCATGCATCAAAGAGGTGGGCACACAAGAAGAAGGAGCAAGTAGGGAGCTACAAGAAATGTATGTCAAAATGTTAGAAGAAATCCCTACAAAAATAGTGATTTTCATCACTAAAAACCATTGTAAATACCATTTCATATTTTTCTAGCTCCATTTTGTGCAAGCCAAGGAGTCCTTGAGCTTGAGGAGTTTTAGAAGTACCTACCCATCAGTTTTCACTTTTTTTAGACTCCGTTTGAACCTCCAAATAGGCCAGAGAACCTAATTTTTCACTAGGCCGGACACTAGGTCTGGACAAGGCCAAAAACTAAAAAACTATAAATAGAGCTAGAGAGCTCATTTTTGAGGTTAGCTTGTAATAGAATTGAACTTGTATGAGCACTTTTTGAAGTAATCTAAAAGAACTCCATTGTCTTCCTCTTTGTTCTTGCCGTGTGTGCGCCTGTGTGTGTATGTGTGTGCATGTTGGTGTGCTTCTCACTCACGCACTTGTGCCTTCACTCGCTCGAGGTCATCGTACCATCCTCACATCTTCCCGGATTGACATTAAAGGAGGTGCTACTCATCACTGAGCTACACCAAATTTTGGCGCCGTTGCTGGGGATCGAGCTTTGAGGATGAGCGTGTGATGGTAAGACATAGAGTTGTGACGTTGGCGTTGTAGGTAATCTCTTTACTTTTTCTTATTTTTCTCTTTCTTACCTCACCATCATCATCACCATCTTCATCCTCACCATATCCGATCTCCATCTCCATCATCGCAAAAATTTCAGTTTTTGATCATATCACCTTCTACCTCCCATTTCCCTCATTCCACTTGTGAGAGAGAGCGAGAGAGCGACTTGTGTGCTTGGAAGTTTTGCTTGTTTCTTGAGCACTCTTGCAGGTTGTTGCTGTATCACCCTGTCCAGCAGACTACGCAGGTACGAACAAGCTCGAAACTCTCTCTGTGTCGCCGACATCTATCGATCGCGATCGACAAAAAAATCACCTAGTTGGTAAAACAAAGTACACCATAATGATACACATGAGGAGCACATCCTAAATCACTAAACACAGAAAAAAAATTCCAAGTTCCTCTGTCAATTGCAACCGACATCGTCGATCGCGACTGACAACCACGATCGACAGACTCTGTCAATCGCGACCGACAGATATGTCGATCGTGACCGACATACCTCACGACCGACCGACTGCCGTGTAGGATTCAGTCAATCGCGATTGACACTGTCGATCGCGACTGACTGAAATTTGACGATTGACATCAAAACTCAAGTTGCCACGTGTCCATCGCGACGGACACATCCCCGATAGACTGAAATCACGGCGAAAATCTCAGAAAAAGTGTCGATCGCGATTGACACCATTGATCACGATTGACAGAACTCACGACCAACTCTGTCGATCGGGACCGACGTGTCGATCGTGACCGACAGGCCCTGACGGACACCTCTGTCAATCGCGATTGACAGACCTGTCGATCGCGATTGACAGACCTATCGATCGCGATTGACAGGCTTTTTCAGCCAATTTTCTAGGGTTTATATTACTTGATTTTGGGGAAATTCTAGGCATACTTGTCAAGCAAATAGTGATTTGTGAGGTTCCGACACTTGTAACTTGAGAGAAAATCGTGTTTTCCTGATGACCTATTTTACTCTGTTTTAACCCTAGATCCCTGAACTGTCATATCTTCCTCACATGAAATCCAATCGCTGTGATTCTTGTTTTCTTGGAAAGCTCGCGAGGAGTACAACCAAAACTTCCACTGGTTACAGTAAAATTAATACCAGGATTATTAGACATAGTATTTTTAAGTGAACCATATCTAGGGGGAGGAAAACTCAGGGATCTTTAGAATTGTGTTTCCAGAGAGACTTGGTGCAAATTGACATATGATACATGAATGAAAGTGATTTTTTGTGTCCTTTGAATCTAAGTATTGAGCTAACTTTGAGACTTTTACAGGTCCACTGAGAGCACTAGAAGGCATCCAAAGCAAGGGTAATCTGCAAGCTTGAGAACTGGGTTCTTGAGCACCAAAAGAGCACGGGATCTGCAAGAGAGGTTGGAATATTCTCAACGCCCTCTGTCCATTTTTAGCTTAGGCTAAGTGCGAGTAGTGCTAGAAGTAAGTCAGGGCAACGATAGGCACGAGACAAGTCAAGACTATCTAAGAAATCAAGTTCAAGTCAAGAGATAACTTGTGTGTGACCAACAAATTTAAAGGAAAAGAACCCAACGTGAGACGATCAACATTCAAGTGCGGAAATTAACTCAAGTGTTCCTGACGACGTGATATCAGACAAGATCATAAACACAATAATCAACTAAAAAAGAATCAAGCGACTGATACAAAAGAACTCAGCAACGAGGTTGTACCTTGGGTAAAAATTGGGATTGCTCAGCTAAGCATATGAACCTTAGATCAAGACGACACCTCCGGAGAGATAGACAAAGTCTTAGGTCTTCAGAGGCTAGTGTTAATCATACTGCTAGGTCTTGGGCTCAGCAGTTGAGCCATTATTCACACTACCCTAGCTCTGAAACTAGTGAGTCAGAGATGTCCCACGGTATGGAGAGACCCACAGGAAGTTCAGGTGTGCCCTACTTACATAGGGTAGAAGGCCCCTACAAGACGCAGCTGGAATACCTTAGGACCAACCGATTAGGTGCTTGCATCTATGAGGACGGCCTAGGAAGATCTGTGGTACAGATAAAAAACCCCGATCAATCCATTGGGCTAGAACACCCAGCTGTCAAATTTGAAAATGGAGCATACCTGGACAAAGAGGGAACCATATATGTAGTCACCAGTCACCCAGATAGGACAGGCGAGTTCGGAAATGTGATCCCTGAGACGGACATAGGTGACCTAAAGCAAGGAAACATGGGTGTAGAACCTAGAACCCCCCGAGGCAAATCTATTCTCACTAGGATTATCACACTAGAGTGGATTTCCCAAGACAATAATAGCATAGATCTACTCCTGAACTGTGAGACTGAGGAAGCCTTTTGGAGGTATCGATCCGATCAGCGGAATGAGGTAGGAATAATCATGATATATGAGTTCAAAGATCTTGATAGCCCAGGCAGAGTGACCTACTTAGATCACGCTTCAGAGAGGATCTTTGTGGTTACAGAAAATGATAGGCATGCTTACACTTGGAAAGGTGAATTTATTTTCCCCCAACCAAGATCGAATGTGTCCTTTGGTCACCCAGGAGCTGGAACATCCCAAGCTCATGGAGCTCAAAGAGACAGACATAGAGATAGACCTGAGGTAAGCTTTGCCAACCCAGTGGGAAGAGAAAGAACGAGAACGGAAACAAATAGAGCAGAACCTGAGGGACTTAGAGCCCCAAGGAACCAAAGGAATGCCGATGATTTCCCTCTGCCAAGGCCTAGGGAACACACCAGAACCTTGAGACCTACACAACTGGTTAAGTCCATGAAGAACTACTTCGATGGCACAGGAGACCCATATGATCATGTGGATGAGTTTAGGCAAGTCTTGAGAGCTGAACAAGTTGAGGATCTATTCACGCAGTATAATGCCTTTGGTCTAACCCTTAGGAACACAGCCCTTACGTGGTTTCAACCATTGAATGAGAGACAATTCAGGAGCATAGACCAACTCTTAGAGGCTTTCATCACTGAATTCTCTAAAAGTGGCATAAGGCATAATACTTCCTCATTGACACATAGCTTCAAGCAGACCCCTCAAGAGACCGTGAGACTTGCAAGAAGAAGATTTAGGCAATATCTTGAGAGATGCCCGGTTTCTGAGTTACCCACACCAGCCAAACAAGTGGCTTTATTCTTGGATGGATTGCTAAGTACCAAATCGAGGTCATATGTGTACTTGAAGGACCTAGGACGATAGAAGAGTGTGTACACATGTGCATCGACATCGAGGATAACCTAGGGGAGGAATTAGAGCTTTCCAAAATCTACAGAGATTTTGATAGTGCCTCTAGCCTCTCTTCCTCGCAATCCACATCAATTGAGGAACTTGCGGAGAAAGTAGCTCAAAAACTAGGAGTCACTAGCAAACAAGTCCCAAGGTTTGCCCCAGTATAGAGGTGCTATACTTGCGGTGGTGACCATATGGCGAACGTATGTCCCATCATGGCTCAACCCCAAGTGAACCCTATTAGCCAATATTGCACCATAGAACGGAGATACACAAACCACACAGCACAAGACTGCCCATACAATAAGCAAGCAGTCAGACAAACCTACCCTCAGCCCTATCCACAACAGGGAAGATACCAGAACCAGTACCTTCCACAGCAATATGGTAGACCACAACAATCCTATCAACATCCCTACCACAACCAACAAAGGCCTCAACCCGTGTTAGCGCAACAACCTCCAACCCCAGCTAACGTGATTCCTGTAAAGTATGCAGCTGCCGAGGAAAATTTGAATAGAGCCATAGTCCCAGTGACTCCATTGCTTTCAGAAAGTGACCCGAGTGATCATAGTTTCGATTCCACTCACATAGATAGTCCACAGGCTTACTACATGCAGTCTCCTGAACATGGTGAGTCCTACTATAGTGAAGAACCGAGTGGACTGAGTGAACCGAGTTGGGAACCAGATTACACAAATGTCATGTATGCAAACCCCAACTCTAGACCTCAACCTAGGCAAGTAAGACCCCCATTCCCTAGAGGACCATGCTACAGATGTCAGGGAAATCACCTCATTCATGATTTCCCTTTACCTCCACCCACACAAACCCAATCAGTGACGATTCAAGGATTTTGTCAAGATTGGCGGCAAGGAGCATCTCTTACGAGATTGCCCAAAGAATCCCAATAATATGCCAAAAATCACTCCTATCAATGTTATTGGGTTAGTAGTAGACTCCACAGGGAGTGTGACTTCCACTGCACCAGTACATGTAGTCACTAGAGCTCAAGTGCTGAGGCTAGTGAAACTGAGAGCATAACCAAGAAGAGGACTAGAGCCTGGAGAGATAGTAGAGAAAGAATGAAGAGGCAATGGGCTAGGAAGATGAGTGAACTCGAGGAAAGCCTAAGAGAAACAAGAGTCACGATAGTTGAACTCACATCTCAAACTCCCTCTCACACTACTCCACCCCCACCATTCCCATCACCATCCGATCCAACACCTTCCAACCCACCTCACACAATTCCACCACCCCCTAGAGTAGGATCAATTTTAGCAGATCCCACTCCTGAGGACCTAAATATGATGCTTAAGGCATATCAGGCCAGAATCCAAGAAGGGCCAAATGTGACAAATCATGAAAAGTGTTACCCGAGAGCAGAACTAGAGCTTGAACGAACCAAGATTTGTGCTAAGATGGTGGAATTGGCTCAAACCATGTTTGAAGCCAGTTGCCTCTTTAACATCTCTAGTTCAGCTAAGACACAGTTGCATTTTGATGGACTGTTGGAAAGATTGGAGAGGCTAATTGCACAACAGAAGAGAAACCCATCCCTCCAAATAAGGGAAAGGCAAGTGATATAGTAAGCATTCCCCCCCAGGAAGCTTATGTGCCTAACTCCACAGAGCCAGACACATCTTTTTCTATGAATCGGTTCACACCAAAATTCCTACGAGAGATTCAAGAAGATAGATGGGCTAAAGAAAGTGAGGTCCCTCCTCCCATTGAACTTGTGGATGATGCACATGACCAATTCCCACAAGACATCCCCTCCATTTATGAAGAGCAGGAGAGCACTCAATCTCAAGAGAGATTAGACTTTGAGTCTAATTCTTTACATGAATTACCCCACTTCACAGGCCCATGGGAAGCTAAGTCTACTTGTATGAGAACACCCACGGTCATGGTACGAAACAAAGACTCAGTCATACCTAGGAACACGGAGGTAGTGAAAAACACTAAAGTGCAGTGCAACCTCACCTTAGAAGAGCTACTCAAAGTTAGGCCAGAGCTATGGAAACATGTAGCCAAACAAGTACCAGAGATAGCCAAACCGCGTTCCCAGGTAGGTTCTCATAGGACAGTGCCAGAAATTCCTCTAGACAAGAAAGGAGACATGAGCGAGGGAGAAGAAGGAAACACCTATCTTCCCATCACCCATCAAGGATACACAACCAAGGCAATTCTAGACTCTGGTGCAGGAGTTGCAATTGCTACCACTTCCCTATGGAAGCGTTGGGGCAAGCCAGCACTCATGCCCACGAGGATGAAATTGCAGATGGCTGATGGTCACATAGAGAGGCCTTTAGGACTACTTGAAGGAATAACTCTCACCACTTGTGGTGTAGAGTTTGAGCATACATTTTCTATTTGCGACTTTAGCAAGAACCATGCGTATGAGATGATCTTGGGAAGACCATTTATGCGACAGTTGCAAGTAGTATAGGATTGGGGAACCAATTTCTTGTACTTGCAACACTTAGGTGTTACGACCAAAGTGAATCTCAAAGATTACTCTCATAGAGATGTCCCTCCTATCCAATGGAATCCCATCCATAGAGCCAAGGATGACACGGAGTCTGTGCATTCCATAGGATCAGGAGCCTCATGGATGCATGAAGACACCCACTTATGGATGTGCAAAGTAGCGGTAGAAGAAGAGGAGAGAGAAAAAGCCAGAGAGGTAGGTGCAAAGGAAACACATAGATCAATTCAAGACCCAGCCTATGCACTTGTAATATTTTCGGACGAAGAGTTTGAACCTCACAGCTAGGCAGAAATTCAAGAAACAATGGATGTAGCCATCAATGAAGAACAATGGACACCTCACTGTGACGAGGATGGCTATGATATTTCAGTCTTCTCCATAGAGCCCATCATGGGAGAGGTAGCTCTAGAAGAATGCGAACCTAGCCCTGATACATTTGAGGATGCAAGTGACTCCGATCTAGAGTCAATCATTATGGACCCACCTTTTGCATCAGATGAAGAATACTTCTATGAAGTAGAAGCTCATCCTCAGAGACATGGAGAGCTTACAAATGATGTAAGGTTAACCACACAAGTGACCCCTAAGAATGAAGGAAAGAAAAGAAAGGAGAGAGAAGTCACACCAGCAGAGGAAGAATCTTTGTTTGAGGTCCCTGCCAATTTTAAAAAGTATGAGATAGACGACAGGAGAGTCATGATAAGAATGCCTAAACGAGAGGCACAATCAGGAGAAGCCTATGATAACAAAGAAACCACCAAGAAAATAGTGGTAGCCCTAGAAGAAGGAGAGGAGAGATGCACGTACATAGGCCATGACCTAATAGAGGAAGAAGAGCATGCGTTAATAGCCTTGCTAAGAGAATACAGAGATGTATTCACTTGGAGTTACTAGGATTTGAAAGGTGTTGACCCAGACATATGCTCACACACAATTCCCATGACCTCAGACGCGAAACCCTCTAAACAGAAGCCATATACATATAACGATAATTATGCTGCTAAGATCAAAGAGGAGATAGATAGATTGGTAGAAGCTGGATTCATCTATGAAATTGAGCACACCGAGTGGGTATCCCCCGTCGTAGTGGTGCCCAAGAAGAATGGAAAGCTACGTGTGTGCATTAACTTGAAGAAAATTAATGCAGCCACTATTCGGGACAACTATCCCCTTCCTATCACTGAGCATCTGCTAGAAAGAGTAGCAGGCAAGGAAGTGTACAGCTTCCTTGATGGATTTTCGGGCTACAATCAAGTAGCCATACCTCAAGAAGATCAGCATAAGACAGCTTTTGCCACAAAGTGGGGCATATTTGCCTTTAGAGTAATGCCATTTGGGCTTACCAGCTGGATTTAGAGGTCTATGTTGATGATCTCTGTGCTCATTCCAACATTAGATAGACACATATACCAAAACTCAGGCAAATCTTTGATAAATGTATGGAGTATCAAGTCTGCTTGAACCTAGAAAAGTGTGTTTTCATGGTCAGGCAAGGCAAGATTCTAGGACACATAGTGTCAAAGAATGGCATATCCACGGATGAGGAGAAAGTAAGAGCCATAGCAGAGTTACCTAGGCCAAAGAATGTCAAGGAAGTACAAGCTTTCATGGGGCATTGTGGTTATTACAGACGGTTTATACACATGTATGCCATCATAGCAAAGCCTCTGTATGGACTTTTGACTAACTTTGAGTGGACTGATGAATGTGAAGACTCTTTCAACGAGCTCAAAAGAAGATTGTGTTCAACACCAATCTTGACCACTCCAGATTGGAATAAGCCCTTTCATGTTCACGTGGATGCATCCAATTATGCCATTGGATGTGTACTCGCACAACCTACTAGTGAAGGTAATATGGATCTTCCAATTGCCTATGCTAGTAGACAGTTGAATGCAGTTGAACGAAATTATACCACCACAGAACGAGAGGGATTAGGCATGGTATATGCAGTTAAAAAGTTTAGACACTATTTGCTTGCAAATAAGTTTAAATTTTTTATCGATCATCAGGCATTATTGTACTTGGTAAACAAACCATGCAATACAAGTAGATTAGTAAGATGGTTTCTCTTACTAATGGAATATGACTTTGAAGTCGTGGTGAGGAAAGGCAAGACTCACTTGAGAGCAAACCACCTCTCTAGGCTCACATCTGGAGAAGCCCCACAAGGAGTATCAAATGACCTTCCTGATGCTTACTTGTTTAATTTGGAAGTTGTACCTCAGTGGGCTAAGCCATTAGTGCTAGTGTTGACATACGGGCCTAACCACCCAGTCATAAACACTCAAGATAGGGAGGTAGTAAGAGCCCAGAAGTAACCATATCATGGCAGGAAGTATGTACAAGCATACAGAACAAGGGATCTTGGCTTGTTGTGTGGAAGAGGACAAGTACGCTAAATGGTTGCAATTAGCACATGTAGGTGCATTAGAGCAACACTACTTGAAGCAATGAACCCTACAGACACTAAGGAGACTTGGAGTGCATTGGTCGACTATGGAAGCTGATGTCCAAAAGCTGTGCAAGGAATGCCCAATCTGCTGCACTAAACCACCTGTGGAACATGCCACTCTTTATCAAGTTTCCATAGTGCCAGATTGGAGTGAACCATTAGTAGCCTTCTTGAGGACGAAAACATTCCCTCACGATATGACCCTGACGAGGCAAAGAATTTTAGAACAAGAAGCCCTAGACTACTCCCTTATTGGTGATAATTTATACAAGTGTGGTAAAGATGGTTACTTGAGGCTATGTGTCCATGAGAGCGAGTATCTTAAGATCTTGGAAACTGCTCACCAGGGTGTAGCAAGAGGACACTTTGGACCAGATTGAGTGGTTAAAGCAATCCTTTTTGCAGGCTTGTGGTGGCCTACCCTTCACATGGATGCACATACCTATGTGAAGAGATGTGATGTTTGTCAGCGAACTCAGTATCCTATACGCAAAGATGATATGCCTCTGAAACCTATGATGGGTGGACGTGCGTTCTCTGAATGGGGAATAGACTTTGTAGGTCCTATTAATCCCCCAGATAAGGGTTCCCATGCTGAGTATATCATTGTTGCCATAGACTATCTAACCAAGTGGGTAGAAGTGAAAGCCACGACTAAGAATGATGCCCAGACAACCGCCAAGTTCTTATTTGAGAATGTATTCACACGATACGGGCTACCTATAGAGCTAGTCAGCGATAGAGGGACTCACTTCTTGAATGAAGTTATTGAAAATCTTCTCCAAGAGTTCTTGGTTATACACAAGAAGTCTGCCCCCTACCATCCACAAGCTAATGGGCAAGCGGAAAGCACAAATAAGATTCTATGCAATGTGCTTACCAAATTAGTGAATAATAAACGCTCTGATTGGGACAAACAACTACACCATGCTATTTGGGCATACCGAGTTGCCTATAAAACGGTACTCCAAGCCACACCCTTTCAGATGGTATTCGGTCAAAATGCAGTGCTACCATTGGACTTCTTGATACCAACATTAAAAGTAGCACAAGAGCATGAGTGGACGGGTCATGAACTCTCTTCGAGAATTTTTGATCTGGAACGATTAGGTGAAACAAGACTAAGAGCGGCAACAGGAATATATGCAGCTAAGGAAAGACAAAAGGCATCCTTTGATGCACACGTAAAGGATAAGGGCTTGAAGGCAGGAGACCTAGTACTGGTCTATACTTTGAAGCAACATGCACGGAAATTAGAGAAAAGAGGCTATGGACCTATGATCATAAATAGGATCTCGACTAGTGGAGTAGTCCAATTAGCCTCACTCGAAGGCGATATTCTCCCTAGCTACATAAGCGGATGCAGAGTCAAGTTATATCAGGAACCTCTCACTGAGGAAATGCTAAATCGACTCAACATTGCCAAGAAACGCAAAGAGGAAGAAAAGCGAATTCGAGAAGAAGCTCAAGCAGAAGCTTTAGAACGCATCAGAAGGATGAAGTTGAGACGACAGGGTAGGGATCAGCCCAGGGCAGATGACTATGCAACTCAAGGATATCATGTGGCTATGTGCGAAGTTTCAAGTAATAATTCTCATAGAATAATTGATCGACATCCTTTTGTAACCTTAGAGATAGGACAAGGAAAGAGTGCAAGGACTGTAAGGGCCTTGATTGACTCAGGTGCAGCCACTAGTGCTGTTAAATTTTCTTACTGTCAAAAGTTGAAATTAAATGTCAATCCTATAGAAGCATATCTCATAGGATTGTGAGGTGTGGAAACCCCTTGCATGGGCGAGGTGGAACTTCCCCTCCACATTCAAGATGTTTTAATGACAGTGAGAGTACTAGTGTGTCAAGATGAGGACCTCACTGAGCCTCTGGTCTTGGGTCAAGACTGGATCTATGACCATGCAGTCAATTTAAACCTAAGAAGTGGACTTCTTCAGGTTTGGGTCAATGAGAAACACATTACAATTGAGTTAGAAAGTGAAGCACTCAAGGAATTAGGCAAGGCACACACTCCTGGTCCTTCCAGGAGCACACATGAAGATGACCATGCTGTTCTTGTCCAAAACTATGTGATGCAGAGGAATGATGATCTCAATAAAGAAGTCAAGGACGCAATGGAACTCCCTTCTTTTCCAAAGGTCAGAGGGATGCAGCGACCAACGGCAGATCAAATACAGAAGACTACCTATGCCGGATGCCAAACAAACGTGAGAAGCAGGATGTCTCAGCCATTGAAACAAGTGTGGGTGCGGAAAGGCGAATAGCCTGTTGTGATCAAGCCAACCACACGGGCAAAACTTCTTATTAGTAATCAACAACACGACACTAATAAGAAGTCTTTCAGAAATTCTTCTGCAAAAGTGAAGTCTATTTGGGTACCCAAGGCTAGCCCACAATCAAGACAAATTTGGGTGCCTAAGGCTTGCTTGCAGGCTCAAATAGCTACACAGGGGCCACACCCTGTACAACATGGTTCACTCACTTGAACATCTGATACCCATTCTTGCACATCACGCACGAACACATATTCTTCCATGGGCACAAGTAGAATCACTTGTAAATGGGTCCCTAAAAAGCCTCATTTCCAGGCACACACTCTTACAAAGCCCTCTAGAGTCTCCACAAAATCAAGACCAACAGCCATTCTATTTGTTTGGTAGCCCAAAACATGTAATAAACCCCCTGACCCTCATTTGTAAATTCATACCCAGTTACTAACTACATCACTCATACACCACACCTTTCCATTTAGCTCTTAGGATTATCCATTCCCTAACTACACACACGATTACCGAGCACTTGTTGACCTACTAACCTCTCACTAAAATCATGTTAATGTTGTAACGGGGACACATGAATGCTTGGTGTCCGTTTGCAATGTTAACATTCCTTTGTATATTCTCACAGAACTGGTGACTAGTTTCCTCGATATGGCCGAGGCAGGAACTAGCTCCTAGGCGGGCACCAGCCCTTAGATTGTGGATATTGAAAGTCTTCCTATTGAGGAGGAATTGAAGGAGCGTCCAGTGGCATTGAGAGCATTACATGCCATACCGGTGCAGAATCCTCCATAGGGGCACACAATGCCAGTCATCAAAAACTCACATTGGTTCAGTGATGTGGCAGGACCTCTGGGAGAAGGAACTTACCTATGGGAGGCAGAGATAGAGTTCAACGGGCACTGGGGCAGGTATCATTTCTTCACTAGGGAATTTGAAAGACTTCAAAATAATGAAGGGATGAAACCGATATGGAAGAAAGCGGGACTATACGATTACTTCAAAGCCCAGTTGCCAAAGCCCGACTTTCTTAGATGCTCGTATTTGATTAGCACCCTTACTCCGAGCAAAGAGAAAAAGGGATACAACACCTTTGTCCTCCCATCTCTCACAAGGGGCAATGAGCTGAAGCGGTCAAATTGACGAATAATTTGGTAAGAGAAGCCCTCGACATGAAAGGTATGCATATCCCCACCGATAAAAGAGACAATGGTCCCAGATAACATGAAGAACAGGAATCTGACGAAACTAAAAGACATAGTGGCAATGACACTGACTATTGCCATTCACTTGCGAATGGTCATGCAGCATTTTGCATTCCCTGCTCAAGAGAGGTTCACAATGCCACCCAAGAAGATATGGTTCAGTCTATACTTAGCAGATGCCTTCGATTTGACAATCAACATCCCTCACTGGATTATTGACCAAATCCACTTGGCTCATCAACGGTGGTATAAGAAGCAAAAGTCAGTACTGTATGGATGTTGTGCTCTCACAAGGATTGTTTACAGATGTTTGGCATATGATGTGCTAGTTCAAAGGGCACTTATTTGGACCAGGGTGCAAGAATTCCAACGTAGACTATCCACCGCAGGGCCTCCATCTAAGAAAATGAGAGGCACAATTCAGATGCCCTGTGCACAGGCCCGTGGTGCGACACTGATACCAGAGACAACTCCACGACTTCCAAGGCGTGTGAAACCCTTCACTATCAGATTACCAAGACATAGCAAAGATGGACCGAATCTGGTGTTTCCTCCTATACCAACCGACTTAGAGTTTCCTCACGGCTTTACATTGGAAGATCTAACTGATGAAGAGGTAGCCAGAATAATCAATGCTACAAATTTAGAAGTGGAGGCAGAGCAGGCAAGCGGGCATCAGACATTCACAGACCAACCCCACCCAGTCCAACCAGACGTAGTCGAAGTGCAGGATGATGAAGAAGACGAACAAGAGGACGAACAAGAGGGACTGTCCGACGAAGAAGAGCAGGAATATGAGCAAGAAGTTCTACAGGAACTTGAGGGTGCCCCGGCTTATATGAAGCAATTGAAAAAGTTGTATGATACTATCAACCGAGTTCAAGAACAACACAAACTGTCCTTGGCAGCAGGAAAAGCCCTCATGAACCAAATCCTTGAGGAGGAAGGTGTGGATGAGCAATACCGAGCAACCCTTGACATGATCTCTGATGCGTTGGGGGTACCGGAGACGGTGCATACTGCTCTTGCATATTCACGACGATCGAAACAATGATACGGCAGACGCCCCCCTCAATCAGGAAAACAAATGGATGTATTAGTATCAGAACCACAGGGCACCACATCCACAACCACGGGCACAACTCATACTATTCATGACACTAAGGAAGCCCATACAACCAGTGCACCCCCGTCACCCCCCTTACCCCCTCTCCCTCCAACTCCACCACCTTCACCTCCCACTACCAGTGTAACCACTACTGTCACAGCCCCAGGGTCCACTTCGCATACCGAAGCACAGACCATTAGTCAACCCACACAACCTACACAACCGATCACCACCTCTCTTGTATACACTACCAATGACACTGTAATTCTAACTGTAGCGATAGAAAATCCCGTTCCCCCGATTACACTTCCTGGCGGATCATATTCACAACTACACACACCAATTTACACCTTCACCACCATCACCGCACCCACAATTCCCATGTTCACAATCACTCCCATGACCGCATCCACCTTTGATCTCATGGACATATCACCCACCTCCGCACCTCTCCCTCCCCCCATACGTCCACAATCTCCCATTCCCCCACCACCAACTTCGCCCTTTTCAAGCACAACATACATGCTCTCATTCCCTTTTCCCTTCCCTTCTGCATTCAACACTTTTCCCGCATCCACCCCCGTTAATAATGTATTTAATAATATGTACCAGTGTTAGGGGCAATCTTGCGCGGTGTGATTGGTGTACCTCCGTTCTGTAGTGCAGTACTGGCTACTAGGATTTACTTGGGGTTGAGCCATAATGGGACATACGTTCGCCATGTGGTCACCCCCACAAGTATAACATCTTTTCACAGGGGCAAACCTTGGGATCTGTTTGCTAGTGACACCTAATTTCTGAGCGACTTTCTCTG
The DNA here is from genome assembly GCA_020310875.1 of Ceratopteris richardii. Taxonomy (NCBI): domain Eukaryota; kingdom Viridiplantae; phylum Streptophyta; class Polypodiopsida; order Polypodiales; family Pteridaceae; genus Ceratopteris; species Ceratopteris richardii. The sequence continues at coordinate 42,558,058 of CM035411.1, read as the reverse complement.
CAAGTTCCTCAATTGATGTGGATTGCATGGAAGAGAGGCTAGAGGCACTATCTGAATCTTTGTATATCTTGGAAAGCTCTAACTCCTCCCCTAGGTTATCCTCGATGTCAATGCACATGCGTACACACTCTTCTATAGTCCTAGGGTCCTTCAGATACACATATGAACTCAATTTGGTACTTAGCAATCCATCCAAGAATAAAGCCACTTGCTTAGCTAGTGTGGGTAGCTCAGGGATAGGGCATCTCTCCAAGTATTGCCTAAATCTTCTTCCAGCAAGTCTCACGGTCTCTTGAGGGGTTTGCTTGAAGCTGTGAATCAACGAGGAAGTGTTATGTCTTATGCCACTTTTAGAGAATTCGATAATGAATGCCTCTAGAAGTTGGTCTGTGCTCCTGAACTGCCTCTCGTTTAGTGGCTGAAACCATGTCACGGCAATGTTCCTAAGGGTTAGACCAAAGGCATTGTATTGCGTGAACAGATCTTCCACTTGTTCAGCTCTCAAGACTTGCCTAAACTCAGCCACATGATCGTATGGATCTCCAGTGCCATCGAAGTGGTTCTTCATGGACTTAACTAGCTGAGTCAGTCTCAGAGTCCTTGTGTGTTCTCTAGGTCGTGGTAGAGGGAACTCATCCGCATTTCTTTGATTCCTGGGAGCTCTAAGTACCTCAGGTTCTACTCTGTTTGTTTCCGTCCTCGTTCTTTCTCTGCCCCGTGGGTTGGCAAAGCTTACTTCTGGCCTATCTCTACTTCTGTCTCTTTGAGTTCCATGAGCTTGGGATGTTCCAGCTCCAGGGTGACCATAGGACACATTCGATCTTGGTTGGGGGAAAACGAATTCACCCTTCCAAGTGTAAGCATGTCTATCATGTTCTGTAACCACAAAGATCTTCTCTGAAGCGTGATCTAAGTAGGTCACTCTGCCTGGGCTATCTGGATCTTTAAACTCATAGATCATGATTGTTCCTATATCATTTGGTCGATCAGATTCATACCTCCAAAAAGCTTCGTCAGTCTCTCGGTTCAAAAGCAGATCTATACTCTTGTTGTCTTGGGGAACCCACTCGGGATTGAGGATTCTAGTAAGAACAGATTTCCCTCGAGGAGTCCTAGGCTCTGCACCCATGTTTCCTTGTTCTAGGTCATCTATGTCCGTCTCAGGGATCACATTCCCGAATTCGTCTGTCCTATCTCGCTGACTAGTGACTACGTATATGGTTCCTTCTTTGTCCAAGTATGCTCCGTTTTCAAACTTGACAGCTGGGTGTTCTAGTCCTATGGATTGGTCAAGGTTTTTAATCTGGACCACGGATCTTCCTAGACCGTTGTCGGAAAGATTTCAACCTTTCCGTTGATGACCAGAGAAAATGAAAACAACGTTATTGGTGATCTCAAACCTTTTATATCATTGTTAAACAATTGTGTTGATTGGAATTGACTACTTTGAAAGTGTTTGCAGGAACAGGAAATGATAAAGAATACAAGTTCATATTAGGGTTTACTCTAATTTCATATTTAATGAGTTGTTTTATTTATACATGCAGGAAACATGGGTATATAACCCTAGGATTTCATAAGTTTATATAAGTTTAAGTCAGTAGGGTTAATCCAAAGGATCTTAAATGATTCTAATGGGTTAATGCTAGGGTGTACTTAAATATTAATGGCTAATGATAGGGTTCAGAAAAGATTTTAAAGGGTTTCAATGGATTTCAGAAGGGTTTTAGTAGGTTTTCTAGGGTTTTTTGTATGTTTCAAGGGGTAAAATAACTACTATTTAATGAAATTAATCTATAATTAAGCATTGGTTAACTTATAAAACTAAATTATGATTTAATTAGTTACCTTAATAGTGTGTTTACATTTTAATATTAAGGTTCTAATTAATTAAACCCTTACACTAAACTTAAATTAAATGATTTATTTAAAATAAGAAAGATAAGCTAATTAAATTATAAATGATAAATGAAATGGATAAATATCTAGTGGTGTGTATGAGTACTAGGAAAAAGAATGGTTTATAGAAGATGTGTAACTAAAGGGATTTAAGGAGTGGTTTGAATAAAAGATGCAATTAAAGGAGGTTAAAGTGAAACTTTAAATGAATGGTGTATATGAAAGTGGTTAAAAGAATGGATGGGGATGAAAAGTTAAAACCAAAAGAGTGGTATAAAGAGGATCTGTGTGTGTATATATATGAGCATGTTGTGTTATTTTCTCTAATGTTTATTTTGCAGAAACATTGAAGACAATCAAAGCAAAAGAATCAAAGAGCATCGTGATAGAAGAAAAGAATTCAAACAATCCAAAGATGCGACAATTTGATTTAAATCCATAAAAATTATCCGTCATTAAGCTTTTGTATAGGATTCATTTATTGTTAGCCGTCTTTTAGTGAAATTATATCATTTTTTATAGCATTGTAATCATCCATTATTGTCATTAGCATTAATTCAATTTTAATTTGCATTATCTTTCTTGTCCATGTCATCTGAAAATCCAATTGAATCTGAAAAGAACGCACCTTTAGAAGTAGAAGTTGAAGTAGAAGTAGTTAAGGATATTATTACACACGAATCGTTAATATCAGTATCTCACGATTATTGTCTTAATAGATTTATAGCATTATTTTCAATCGCATCTAATGAACACCAAGATAACATAGATTCATTTCCACCACCCTTAATTAGGCATATACAACCTAATCATTTAGAAATCCAAGAAGACGAAATTATAAAAGAAAAATTAACTGAGGAAACTTTGATAGTACCTATACCTCAAGAAGCCGTTGATAGATATAGAGCAGCCCAGCCTTACGGTTCTTAAACGATTAAAGTGTTTCAAATACCTATTCCAAATTTCCTAGATTTAAGAGTAATTTAGAATTTCTTTTACCTTAGACGAAAGAAAAATATACCTAAAACACCTACGATTGTCTCATACACCCTGCGTGTGCCGAGGGATTTAGTGGCTGACTGATCCACCAGCCTTATGTCCGCAACTTCCCGACACCGTCCTCATAGATGCTAGCACCTAATCGGTTGGTTCTAAGGTATTCCAGCTGCGTCTTGTACGGGCCTTCTACCCTGTGCAAGTATGGCACTCCTGAACTTCCCGTAGGTCGGTCCATGCCTTGAGACATCTCTGATTCACTGGTCTCAGAGCTAGGGTAGTATGAGTGGTGGCTCAACTGCTGGGCCCAAGACCTAGCAGTGTGGTTGACACTAGCCTCTGAAGACCTAAGACTTTGTCTATCTCTCCCTAGATGTTGCCCTGATCTAAGGTTCATAAGCCTAATTGAATAGCCCAAATTTGCCCAAGTACAACCTCGTTGCTGAGTTCTTTTGTATCAGTTACTTGATTCTTTTTAGTGGTTACCGTGTTTATGCTCTTGTCAGAAATCACGTCGTCAGGAATATTTGATTTAATTTTCGCACTGTAAGTTGATCGTTCCACGTTAGATTCTTTCCTTTAAGGTTATCGCATCACGAAGAGATTATGTTTAATCTTGAACTTGAGTGCATAGGTAGTCTTCAACTTGATTGATGCCTATCGTTGCCCTGACTTACTCCTAGCACTAGTCGTTCTTAGCCTAAGCTACGAATTGATAGAGGGTGTTGAGGATTTTCCAACCTTGAGTTTCCTTCCTTGTGTTGTTGCCCTGGTGTGCCCAGGACGCGTGTTCCCAAGCTTGCACTTACTCTTGCTTGAATGCCCTCAAGTGCTCTTACTGGACCTATAAAAGTCCCACGGTTAGCTCAAGACTTAGGTTCAAATGAAACAATAGACCACTTTCATGCATGTAACTCACAGACCAAATTATCCTTTGCCTTTATGGAAAACAATCCCAAGGATCCCTCAGTTTTCCTACCTCGGGGTATGGTCAACTTCAAAAAACCCTATCTAATAATCCTGATATTAATTTTCACATAACCAGTGGAAGTTTTGGTTGTATTCCTCACGAGCTTTCCAACAAAACAAGAATCACAGCAAACGGATTTCGTATGAGGAAGTTATGTCAGTTCAGGCTTCAAGGATTAAAACAAGGTTCAAACAGGCCAACAGGGCAACAGGTTTTCCTCGGGTTATTTTCCTATAGCCTCCTTATGTGCTCTAGAGTCCATTATCCATGTCCAAAATTAGCCAAAATCTTCAATTAAAAAAACCCTAAAAATTTAGCCGAAAATGGCTATCAATCGCGATCGACTGGGCTGTCAATCGCGATGAACTGGTGTCAATCGCGATGGACTGGTGTCAATCGCGATGGACTGGTGTCAATCGCGATGGCCTGGTGTCAGTCGCGATGGACTAGTGTCAATCGCGATGGACTGGTATCAATCGCGATGGACTGGTGTCAATCACGATGGACTGGTGTCAATCGCGATGGAGTGGTGTCAATCGCGATGGACTGAAATTTTCGAGGTTTTCTGTGAATTTGTGTCAATCGAGGCTCTATATGTCGCGATGGACAAGAATCTCGGCGAAATGGGGTGTCAATCGCGATTTTTTCTGTCGGTCGCGATGGACAGGGGTGTCCGTCGGGGTCTGTCAATCGCGATGGACTGGCTGTCTGTCGCGATGGACAGCGTCAATCGCGATTGACTGGCTATCAATTGCGATGGACTGAAAAAATGCAAATTTTCCAAAAATTTTTGTGGATTTGTGATGTGCAAGGTCTCTAGTCTACTGTGGTGCACTTAATTTTACCAATAGATGAAATTTTTTGTCAATCGCGATGGACAAAAGCTTGCGACACAGAGACAGTTCTGCACATTTCCGTACCTGCGCGACGTGCTGGAGGGGATGATGCTGCTGGAACCTGCAAGAAACTCAACAAACATGCAAACACAAGGCACACAATATTGCTCTCTCGCTCTCTCTCACAAGTGGAATGAGGGAAATGAGGTGGAGAAGGTGATATGATCAAAAACTGAAAATTTTCGCGATGATGGAGATGGAGGTGGGAGATGGTGATGATGATGATGATGATGATGGTGATGAGGTGAGGAAAAGAAAAATAAGAAAAGTGAAGAAATTACCTACAACGCCAACGTCCCAAATCTACGTCTTACCATCACACGCTCGTCCTCAAAGCTCGATCCCCGACAACGGCGCCAAAATTTGGTGTAGCTCGGTGATGAGTAGCACCTCCTTTAATGTCAATCCGGGAAGACGTGAGGATGGTATGATGACCTCGAGCAAGTGAAGGCACAAGTGCGTGAGTGAGAGGCACACTAACATGCACACACACGCGCACTCACAGCAAGACAAAGAGTGAGAAGCAATGGAGTTCTTAGATTACTTTCAAAAAGCTCTTACAAGTTCATATCAATTACAAGCCGACCTCAAAAATGAGCTCTCTAGCTCTATTTATAGTTTTTGACTAGGTTTTGGCCCTGTCCAGACCTAGTGTCCGGCCTAGTTAAAAATTAGGTTCCAAGGCCAATTTGAGGGCTTAAACGGAGTCTAAAAAATACGAAAATTGATATGTAGGTACTTCTAAGGCTCCTCAAGCTCAAGGACTCCTTGGCTTGCATATGATTGTTAGTGATGAGAATCACTGTTGTAAAGATGTTGATTTGGAAAAATTTGAAGGGCCTATCTGCCAGATTTGCGTCGACTGCTCTGTCTACTTAATCCTTCACCTCGCTCTGACTCTCTCCGCTGGCTTCCTTGTCTAGTCAGTCCTTGGGTGCCCATACTGCTCTCAACAATCATCTTGATAGTTAAATTGAGGACTGTTGCATAACAATGCAGCCAAAATGCAATGGTTTTTATCACATAATCCTCCGTCGGTAAATAATTATGAGGTGGACTTGGAAGTAGCGGATAATTCAACCACTGTTTATTGATCACACCATTCTTTTGCATATCCAAAAATTCTCTTGCTTCTCTGCGATGTGGTGTTGGTAGAAAAGAGTGTTTGGAAGTGTTCTCTATCCATGAAAGTGCTTGTTTGCTATTGTTAAGGTGTGTGTGAAGTGTTGTTAAGTGTAGGAAGATCATTCCCACGACTCAGTATTTTGTTCATAACTTCAAGCAGAAGTGTCAGAATTGAGTTAAATGATGACTATTGGATGTGTCTTCTCAAGAGCTTCGAAATGAACTTGGATTCACTATATTCGGAGTTCAAAGCTGAGAGAAAAGCTCGATTTACTATTGGCTACTGCTCCAAGTATCGTGACATCTCAATAGATCCTTGAACCTTGTTTGGAATAGATTAAGACTTATTTACACTCTTTGGGAAGCTCATTTTCATTGATCATCATTTGAATGCGTGTCTTCATACACTCGGCTTCGTTTTGATACTCCTCAGATTGATAAATAAAGCGTGAATCCCCACTATATGCACGTGAGCCTGATCGAGGTATAGTCTCTTTCTCCACAAGTCCCTAAGTTGGTACTTAGGTACACAAATGACTACTGTGCATAGCATCTGTGCACTTGCAACTCATCATAGTTGGAAAGTACATCTGTTGGACATCAAAACTGCATTTCTGAATGGTGACTTGCATGAAGAAGTGTATGTTTTTTAGCCGCATGGCTTTGTGCAAAAGGAGCATGAAAACCAACTGTGCAGGTCTAAATAGGCATTATATGGTTCGTGCTTGGTCTGAAAAGATTCATGCCTACTTGATTGCACATGGTTTTGAGAGTAGTCCAACTTAGAGAACCTTATATGTTGAGTGTGCAAATGATGTGCTTCTCATCATTGTTGTCTATGTTGATAACATGCTCCTTATTGATCCTAATGAGAAGCATACTGCTGATTCTAAGGTTGATTGGCATGCCTCATTTGAGATGTCGAATTTGGAACATTTTCATCATTATTTGGTTGATTTCTAGGATTCCTAAAACAATTCTCAGTAATCTAATTAGTTAAGCCACATATGGCACATGGAGAAGAGCTTTGATATGTATAAGAAAATGCCAAGCTATGTGGAATCAATCCACAAAACGAAGTAAGCCCAAAGCTTTGTGGAAAGCTTCAAACTTATACCTAGGCAAAGCCTTTGTGAAAGTGTCTAAAATGTTCTCTTGTGTGGGCACATATGACTAACTAATCTCTGCAGTAGAGAACCTCTCCCTGAAATAATGATAGTGCACCTCAATGTGCTTAGCGCGAGCATGGAACAAAGGGTTCCTTGCAACTACCAATGCACTCTAACTGATAGTGAAGATGGTGGTGGTAGAAGATTGACCAACACCCAAATCAGCCATAAGGTGTCTAAGCCACACACACTCAACAATCACTGTGAAAGATGCCCTATACTCAGCCTCACAGCTAGAAGTGACCATAGTATGCTACTTCTTTCTCAACCGAGATATGCATGAGCTACTAAGCATGAAGCAAGAACCACTAGTGGACACACGTGTCATAGCAGCGAGTTGAGTCAGAGTCTGAAAAAGCATGTAAATCTAGCGGTAGTGATCCCCCCTTGGGATAAAATAATCCAAGTAGTCCGGTACCACTTAAGTAGCAAACGATGCGCTTCACCGCTTGCCAATGCTTGACAACTGGGCAATGCATAAACTAGCTCATCTATGAGACAACAAAATGAATATCTCACCAAGCAATGCATAAGTAAATCAAGCATCCAATAGCCTGCTGATAGAGAACAACATCAAATGCATCACCAGCTTCATGAAGACTCAATCATAAACCTGTCTCCATAGGAGTTGCAATAGATTTGCAGTCTTCAAGGCCAAAACATTGCAATAAAGTCTCAATATATTTCGTTTGACACAAAGCTATTCTGCCATCAACTTGCATAAATTGAGCCACAAAGCTTTGGGCTACTTCTGCAAGTAATGCTTGCTTCATGTTACTGAACTTTTCACCTACTTTCAATTATAGATAAGGTTAATTAAATTTTCGTTGCCCTCATGAGCAATCCACTTACTTTTGAGCTTGTTATTTTCAAATAAAGAAATTTTGTGGTGTTTGAAGAGAGGGACCTTCTTATAATTACATATTCTTTTGCCTAATAGGCCAAGGGATTTTTCAATTGACCATTCTTTTGGAAGGTAGTCAAAGTTTTCCACACATCTTTTTTCCATATCTTCCAAAGCCCCCCACCCTCCCCATGTCATTACACAGGACAAAAAGAGCAACTTATCGCTTCTCCAAGTAAAGCTTGCTTCTAGTTGATTTGACTCCATAAACTCAAAATCTTGGCAAAATCCGACCACACTGAGTGAATCCTAGGTGCAAAGAAGAGATGAACAAGGTCTTATCTACCACAAAGGCAACACTTACACCACTGAGTGGCCCTGCGGATTTATTATCTTTGACATTAGTCTAAATTCCTTGGTGGAGAATTTTCTACATAAGAACCTTTTTTTTTGGTTCTCAATGAGAGGATATCGAAGTTCCACAAACTTGGATCGCCATGTGATATAGCATCAATTAGACTCCATCTCCTACTATAGGAGATATGCAAATCCAATTGCTTCTTGAAACTCAATGTTTTATCCAATTTATATTGTCCATATGAACCCTTCAATCTAGGAGGGATCATGTCCAAGAAGGAAGAGAAGCTTTGAGTTCTCTCGAGTATTGAGTCTCTTTCTTACTAGGCATCAATCTTCATAATCAACTCTCTTAGCTAGGTTTATGTCCTCAAATCTAATATAGTGTCTTATCTCTTGATTTAAGAGATGTTTCCACATACAAAACCCTTTGTTCCATAGTTTCTTTGCCTTTTGGGAGTTCTTTGATTCAATTTCTTTGATTCCCCCAATAGGGAACCAAAGAGAATCATTGTGTCTAATTTTGGTTGCTTGCTTCCAATCTTCATTGACCTTGATGTACGGTTTCATTTTGTTTCAACTCTTCCACAAGGAGTAGATCTTAAGTTTGAACCTCTAAGAGTCACTTGAAAAGGAGGAAGCTTCAAAGTGAGAAAATCATGCCCCTTCCACCTAGGAAGATCAACAAGTGTAAGAGAATATTCCTTTCGGAGAATCAATTTTTCCAAGGAAGCTTCCATGTTGCACCACGCTTTAATCATCCACTTCGAGATCAGCTTATCATCCATTCCCTTGATCTCCATAATTCCCAACCCACTAGAATCTTTTTGGTTTTGCACAAATGGCCCATTTGATTTTGGGCACACCTCTCGTGTTGGGATCTATTGTCCATAAGAAATTTTTGCTAGTTCTTTTCAACTTCACTAAATATTTGTCTTTCGATCTTCAACATACCAAAAAATAGATAATCGATGAAAGATGGAAGGTTTTGATCACCATGGTACCCCCTTCCATGTTGAATTCATGCCCTTCTTGTAAGCAAGTCTATAATCAAGGTTGGTAAAAGCCCAGTTTCACCATTGATCCATGGAAACATCAAAAACCCATTGGATTTCTAAGAAGATGAAAGATTTGTCCACTCGCGATCTGTTTGATGACAAAGCTGATATTGAGCAGGCAAAAACTATGCCAAAATGGTTGGTGTAGACTTTGCATGATAGCAAATTAGATGCACCTCTATCATATCGTACTCGTTCAGCTCTCATAGTGCCTCTTTTGCACCAGATTTCTATGCTATGGCTGCGTCTAGTCTTTGTGATGAGAATGAGCTTGTTTCATTTGATGAAGCACACAATTCAAAAATTTGGATGGCTTTTATGCAATCTAAAGATGATGCTATAATGAAGAATGGTACTTGGTCTTTATGTGACTTGCCTCCTAGCAAGAAGGCCATTGGCATTAAGTAGGTATACAAGTTAAAGTGTAATCTTGATGGAATAGTTGATAGGTATAAGGCCATGCTTGTTGCAAAGGGTTATGCACAGGAAAGAGGCATTGATTCTGATGAGACCTTTGCAACTACATGTTGTATGACTACTGTTCATAGCATCTATGCACTTGTAGCTCATCATGGTTGGAATGTAAATCAGTTGGACATTAAAACAACATTTCTGAGTGGTGACTTGCATGAGGAACTGTATGTTTTTCAGCCCGATGGCTTTTTGCAGAAAGGGCATGAAACCCAGGTATGCATGTTAAAGAAGGAAATATATGGTGTAAAACAAGCACCACGTGCTTGGTATGAAAAGATACATGCATATCTCATTGCACATGGTTTTGAGAATAGTCCAACTGAAAGCACCTTATATGTTCAGTGTGCTGATGATGTGCTTCTGATCATTGTTGTATATGTTTATGACATGCTGCTCACTGGTCCTCATGACAAACATACTGCTAATTTTAAGGATGATTTGCATGCCTCATTTGAGATGTCTGATTTGGGGCATTTGCATCATTATTTGGTCATTTGGTTTATGCAAGTTGATGGTGGAATGACTTTGTGTCAAATGAAATATATTGACATATTATTGCAGCATTTTGGACTTGAAGATTGTAAGCCCATTGCCACTCCTATGGAGATAGGTTTATGATTGAGTCTTCATGATGTTGGAGATGCATTTGATGTTGTTCTCTATGAGCAGGCAGCTGGATGTTTGATTTACTTATGCATTACTCAGTCAGATATTCAATTTGTTGTCTCACAGATGAGTAGGTGTATGCATTGCCCAACAACCAAGCATTGGCAGGTGCATAAGTGCATCTTTCACTACTTGAGTGGTTCTCGACTACTTGGGCTATTTTACCGCTAGATTTGCATGCTTTTTTTAACTATGACTAGGCTGGTTTCTATGACACTCGTGTGGCCACTAGTGATTTTTTCTTCATGATTGGTAGCTCATGCATATCTTGGCTGAGCAAGAAGTAGCCTACTATGGCCACTTCCAGGTGTGAGGCTGAGTATAGGGCAGCTTTCACAATGATTGTTGAATGTGTGTGGCTCAGATGCCTTATGGTTGATTTGGATGTTAGTCAGTCTTCTACCACCACCATCCTCACTGACAGTCAGAGCACATTGGCAGTTGCGAGGAACCCTATGTTCCATGCTCGCACTAAGCACACTGAGGTGCATAATCATTATGTCAAGGAGAGGTTCTCTATTGGGGAGACGAGCTTGGCATATGTGCCCACTCAGGAGAACATTGTAGACCTTTTGATGAAGGCTCTGCCTAGGGAGAAGTTTGAAGCTTTCCGCTATCAGAGTGAAATGCTCTGCTTACTTGGTGAGACAATCAAAGATAAAGGATTAGAAGAGCTACTTCCTACAACAATTATCACTAAAACGTGGATGAACACTGATAAAAGAATGATTGTATCACTCAACAAGATTATTTCCAAAATATGTTTTTTGAAGTTCATAATAATAGCCCACAACAACATGAACATGGAACATTCCAAATACATATAACATTCAAGGGCATTATTATTACCACGTTGAAAGTGTTGGGGAGAGAGCAGTGCACAACTGTTACTTTGCTTTTTTTGTGGATGATTTCTCTTGGCAATGTTTCACATGTATATGATGATCAAAAGTGTATACCTTCTTCTACCCCAAAAAGGTATTTATGAACCTATATAATCATGGAAGTTTATACTTTCTTCCTCATAAAAAATGTAAATGATGAATTACACCTATGTGAAGCTGAAGAAGTCTATGATGGAACAAAATTATGAAGCAGATATAAAACTAGGTGTGGAAAACGCTTCTAGTATTTAAAATTGGGCACACAAGGCAGATGTCTATATGAGTAGAGTTAGTTGAATTCCTTGATATGTATGATTGTATATATGTGAGTATTTATATAGGACGAATTCTAATTTTGAATGAATGAATGATGAGATTTGTTTCTTGACCATCACCACTAAAATTATAAATGATTTTGAACCTAAATTTAAATATTGTTGATCAAAAGGGTGAATAGTTTAACTTTATGATTTAATATATCCTAAATACCAGATTGAAATTAAATAAATTCTATGAACATCTTGCATGAAAAATTGATAATTTTGATTTAATAAATTTACAAAGGGATTTGATACTCCTATATGCTTGGATTTTCAGGTTGGTCCATCTAGATGCTGTGCAGGTTTAGTGGGGGTGAATGTCAGAGAGAAATACTCTCCTCACTTGGGGAGACAATCAAAGATAAAGCATTAGAAGAGCTACTTCCAACAACAACTATCACTAAAACTTGGATGAACGATGATAAAAGAATGATTGTATTGCTCAAGAAGATTATTTTAAAAATATGTTTTTTGAAGTTCATAATAATAGGCCACAACAACATGGACATGGAACATTCCAAATACATATAACAATCAAGGGCATTATTATTACCAACTTCAATCTGACATCGCTTTTGAATATTCTGCAACGATGTTGACGATGCTTTGTTATCCGATGCGCATGAAGAAGAAGACTCTACCAATGATTAATTATATAGGTTGAGTTTCTTCAAATTAAATTATGATGAAGAAGAAGACTCTACCAATGATTAATTATACAGGTTGAGTTTCTTCAAATTAAATTATGATGTACCAACCTTAAGGCTAGCAAACTTTGTGGGATTCCTCCTTGGTGCAAACGCTACTACCGGTCTATGGAAGACGTTTCACACATCTTCTTTACCTGCCCCAACTCCAACAGACTCTGGTAGACGGTTGGAAAGAAAATTAGACTTCACAAACATCTCAGTTGGCAGCAAGCCCTGCTGGGAGAAGCGATTGGCTGCTCCGCGACTCTCTGGAATGCCATCAGAGGGGAGGTCCTATGGAAAATATGGCGGGAAAGATGTGCTTTCAACTTCGATGACTCCCCCAAAGAGTGGTCAATTGAGAAATCATTGTTCCTCCTTGGCAAAAGGATTTTTAACTGTAAGAAATCCCCCCCCTTTAGGCATCATCAAGTTCTCCTTTTGATCAATAACAAGCTTAAACCCAAGTGGGCCCCTCATGAGGGTGATGAGAGGGTGATTAATCTTCTTTGTAATGCCATCTAAGCTCTATAAAAGCTTCCCCTGCTTTGTGGGATTTGGGGGTCCCGTGGGCACTAGTCCCCTTCTCTTGTACTTTTCTTTATTTAATTCAAGTCCGGGAGAGTAGGCTAATGCCGAACTTCCTTTATATTTTTAAAAAAAATTATGATGAAGATGATTCCAATATGTGTACTGTCGCTCTGAACTCGTAATAGTTTCAACATTGATTTCAATAAACGTTTCTGATTTCGAATGATGAACTTAACTTTGCGCTAAGCTTCAAAACAATTTCAGTTGTGAATATCCAATAACTGCTGATCTTTTGAGTTTTCTTTCGATATGAGTTTCTCTACGCATCGCTATTCATATTCGTGTATATGACATGAACGATCTGTTTGGATTTACTTGTGAACGTATGTCTTAACAGATGCATGATGTTGTAGTACATTGTGCATATGCCCCTATCGGATGCAGAACCTGGTTTATAGTTAACACATCATATCATCGTAAAATTTTATTCAATCACATGATGCGTATGGTTTTTCATTACAATGACAAATACAAAATATGTCAAGAATCGATATTTAAAGAAGTCAACATATTTCACTTCAGTACAGTAACTTTATGCATATTGGTCTTTATTCATCAGATCAACTGTTTTTTAGACACGAATAACGATAATTAAATTATTTCAATTGGTATAATGAAACCATAATCTCACGCGAAGAAGAATTATTGTTTTTTGGTTAGGATAAGCTTTATCCGTACAAGATGCATGTAGGACAATACTTTTAGGACACTTCAATACGGTTAATTTGTTATGGAAAGTGCGCAATGGTAAATTAATTCGAGAAAGATCAAATAACTCAAATTCCAATGTTAGTACAATAAAAACTTGAATTTCATTCAATGCATGCAACGAAGGTATAAGTATATTTGTTTGGCTAGACTCTTTTCTACAACTAAATATGGACTTTGTTATTAACACGTCATTCTTGCATCCTCAAATCATTAAAAGCTACTGAAATAAAGTGATCTAAAAGTTGACTTGGTTACCGTCCACAAAGTGCATAAGAATGTATATGATGAAGTAAAATTTTTAATCATTCTATTGTGTCTTCATTGCACCTGAGATTGCTCCAAGCACCCGTGTGCACCGTTGGATTTGGCAGTTGACTTGATCCACCAATCGAGCATCCACATACTTTCGACACCGCGAAGCTTTGGGCTTACTTCCTTTTGTGGATTGATTCCACATAGCTTGACACTTCCTTATATATGAGTGCGAGCTCCTTGTTCACCGCATCACTCCGAGGGGGGATTTGTTGACATATTTAGGTAGTGATGTGTGTGAACAGACTAGGACCATCGGGCCACTTTTTTCCCTCTTTAGGAGGTTTTTTCACCCGGCTTGTATATAGGCCTATAGCCCTAATGGGTTACTTATCTTTGTACAGTCTAGTGGTAATACATTCAGTATTGTGTGTTGTGCTCCAAGCTTCTTCTTCTTCCTTGTGTTGTTCGCGTGCTTCCACAGACGTCTAACTCCAACATCCACACATATCCGAATATGTTCACGCTGTCGGCGCGAAAGGGACGGTCGGTGGATCAGGGCGACCGCCAGAAATACGGCGCATGCCGGGTGCTTGGAGCAAGCTCAGGTAACAGAAAACTCAAGGAGTTTGATTAAGCTTCGTATAAGTCATCAGATTATGATGAAATGTTTCAATTGTCGAAGAACACTTTATGTTTAAGAATTTGAGTATGAACAATCTCAACTAGTCTTGCAAACTTAAAAGAAGATTTCAATTATGTTTGAGGTTTGATTTCTATATAAGGCAATATCATTAGAATTATGGACTTGTTACATACGCATTTGCTTTCAGAGTCATAAGCGGGAACGAGTAATGAACCAATTCATAGAATTTCAATTGAACGCTAAAGGCAAATGCATCATTCATTGGAAATCTATTCGTAACGAAGTTAATCTGAATGTTTTTTAAGGTCATAAGTCTTTAGATCCTATAGATCATGTCAAATGCGTGAACAAAAAAAAACAACAGAAATTGAGTCAAGAGTAACAAATAGAACAAGTTTCTAAACAACTGTACATACATATATTATTCAGCGCTACAGAGCATCAAAGCCATGTAGACTCAAACACTCAGTTATTCATGACCTTCTACAGCTCTGACAAAGTGTGGTTGGATCCACAACTTATGCAAAATTTTATGATGATATGGATATTCGCAGAAGCCGTGCAAGATCGAAAAAAAACTGGACAATATAAATATGAAAAGAAAAGTAACTGATAAAACTTTCTAAAATTCAATCAACAAGTCTATCCGCTTTAAACACAGAAGATACGAAATTCGGTCCTTCGGCTCATTTTTAAAGAATTTCAAGATGTATAATACTTTGATTGCGAAAATGGTTAGCATTAGAGAGAATTTCTCATCTCTGTATACTGGAACTCTGAGAAGGCGATTTTCAAAACTTATGAAATTCAGCTTCGCAAATGCCTTTGTTCAGTCGATATCCTTATCATTACTCAATAGCGTTAAGCATTAACTGCGTACGCAGTTGGCGATGGACAGAGTCAGAGTTTGCTCGATCCTTATTTGTAGCTTAATGTTTCTTTGATTCCAATGAGTAATTTCCTCTGCGATCAAGCTCCTCCTCACGGTGCCAGGGGTTTTGACGTATATCCAGGCATTTCTGTAGATGAATATTTCTCAATAAACGCAGCGTTTACAGAAAACACACGTGGAGTCGCCTTCATCCATATATCGCCTGCTGAACATCATCTCAACTGGCCTCTTTCTTTAGATGATTCTCACACCCCCCCTCTAGAAGAAGAAGTCGTTCTGCTAGATCATGATAGAAGAGAAATAACAGTGAGCAATTATCCCTCCTTTTGCTGCGCACACTCCACGCTCCTTCTTATTCCGTCCAGTCCTGTCGATTCGCCTCCTTTCTAATACCAGATCAGCGCCCTATCTCCTCATGATTAGATGAAGCCCCAAAAACGCTTATCCCTCTGCCTTTTTTCCAGCGCAATCAAGTCCCCTTATTCGCTGCACTTCGTCCTTTTTTTTTTCAGAAACAAAACATGCGCCCCCATGCAGCGTGGACTCCTTCTGAAGTCGAGTCCTCTCTTTTTTTTTACGCTTTTCCTCGCCACCTCTCCATACGCTACTTTTTGTATATGCCTCTCTTTCCAGTTGATGATAGAGGAGTCTCGACAAAAATAGCATCCAATGATTGTCCGTCACAACAGCACGCTGTCGTTCACTCATAAACTCTACACTTAGAGTTCACTCAAAACAAGCTTTTGACTCATATACCATCATTGGGTGACAGTAAATGGATAAGAAAACTTATCATAAATGTTAGCATAAATCATTCGATGGGTTTTCATAATAGAATTTTCGACCATCCATTGTAGTAAATATCAAAACCCTATTGTTCACTTCATCTGCATTGGTAATCTCGTGCAACATCCAAGAATCATCCGCTTTGGGTTGACTCATCCGATATAGCCTTTTATGCTTATCACCTGCAAAGTCTTCATCAAGTTGAGGAGAGAGAATTCTCTCCGACATTCACCCCCACCAAACCTGTGCATCCTCCAGATGCGCCAAACAAAGACCTGTTTTGTGCTTAATGATAAAGTCAATTTCATAGCATAATATATGTGCATGGGTTTTAAAATCAAAGTGCCTTATGCAGGGCTGTGTAATTAGCCCTATAAATGCATACTTTAAAAAATGCATATATAAAATTCATGGTGCATTTTATTAGGGTGCAAGGCTTTTGATGAAGAGGCTTGTGCACTCCCTCTCATACATAGAAATGTGAAATTACATAAATCCTTACAATCACTCTTATGTGCAAGGGTGATACTCAGTTTGTGCTTAAATGCATGGTCATGTAGTGTGACCCTAATACATGCATACTTTATGTGCATTTTCAAAATTATGGTGCATAAGAGGTAAGAGATTTTGATGAAGAGGTTTTAATCTACTAGACTTAGACTTTGGTCGCAGATTTCATCATACATGTTACAATCTAGATTGGTGCAAATGAACGTGCACCTAAGGGAAAACTCAACATGTGCTTATACATAATATGATGCATACTTTAAATGCAAGCTTAAATAAAAATGGTGCAAAAATAGAACTAAAAGTTATTTATAATCTATTCTTGATGAAAATCTTGGTTCATCAATCAGCTCCCAATGTTCATGCTAAACCTTTAAAATAAATCATATTAAAATACTTGTGAGAAACATTGTTATTAGCAGACTTATACAAAAGGTAGCAATCCAAGATAATACTTCTCGATAGTCCATCTGTAAAACCCAAAGCAATATGAAATCAAACTTTGTGGCTTTCATTATATTCCATTGAAACATTAAATCCTCCATTCTTGCTTGTCCTCCATCAAAGTACTCAAAAACTTGATTAGAAAAACCAATATTACCATCATTAATATATAAAAAATTAAGACAAAACAGGTGTTCATTCATGTCGAAACTCTTAGATTTATATTTTTCAAATGTATAAGTATCATTGTTTATAATTTTTTCATCTTGTTCTTCCTTATATGGAGAATCAATGAAAGTAATAATTTTAGGAGAAGCTATTGTGATGATTGGGATCTCTTTAGCACTTACATCACTCACTTCTTCAATGATTAATTTGGGAAGGCTTTTATAAGAATCAAACGAAGGTTTCTCATGTTCACACTTATGTTTGCTTAATGTTTTGTGTTGAGTAATTGTAATTTGGTTTTCATCATTCATCATTGGTGTAGCATAATTCAATTCATTGTTTGTAATTTCAAATTTGTTTTCTTCATTTATCTTTTGATAGGTACAATCTAATTCGTTGCTTTGAGAAAGAGGAAAATATTTGAGGTTTTGGCGTTCATATCTAAGAGCAAGTCGATGAACTTGCTTTTGCACATATGTCCAATCATTGGTCAGGCTATTTGAGGTATTATGTTCTTCTAAAAGAGGCTCTAGGTCTTTTCGAATTGAGTAATCAAGGATAGTTAAAAAATTTATAACTTTATAAGGCTCTAGATAAATTTGTTCTTGCTCAGGTAAGTCACTAAACTGTTCTTCAAACTCTTGAAAACTCTCAATTAAGTTCTCTTTTGGTTTCGATGTATTTACCCATGCTTGAAACGTTTCATGATTTCTTTTTGTTGAATCCTCGAAAAAAGTTCTTTTAGCAATTGGGTCTTAAAACTATCCCAAGGTATAGTGGAGGAGCCCAACCTAAGGCTTATTCTCTCTCGGGTATCTCCATTTGATATACGACTAAATGTTGAAACCCAACTATCCCTAGGTATGCCATATTGATCAGCTAAATTTTCGTATTCCTTGATACACCTAGTAACATCTTTACCATAAAACTCTTTCTTCTCTATTTTCAAGTCATCAATCAATTTCCAGATTTTTTTTTCTACGAGGTAAGGGTCCATTATGAAAGCTCTATCTCTTGACCACTCAAAACTATGTCACAAATATCAGATCTCCCTGAGCTGCTATGCCGCTCCTTCACGTCGGGTTCACCAAATATCGGCGCGAAAGCAACGGTCCGTGGATCAGGTCATCCACTAAATCCCTCGGCACATGCGGGGTGTAAGAGAGCAAGCTCAGGTGTTTTGGATACTCAAAGAAATCAGTAGGGGAATGATAAAATCATATTCTTCTATAATGCATCATAGTCATTCACTCATCATGGTTATCATTTGCAGACTCACGTGAAACTCAAATGTCCGAACGTATTGTTACAAATGTTTATAAACACAATTTATCATTGCAAGGTATCGATACCAAAGGAGGGAGAAAGTCGGCTCACACTATCTTAAGAAGATTGTCGCAAAGCTTTAAAGGCAAGAATCTTACTCTACATTGTTAACTCAATATGCTTAGTGGAAAGCTCAATCACGCATTCTTTGCCTTTTATTTCTCTTCGCTATTGTTTTCAACGCAAAAGGGTAATGTTTATAATGTTCCTTATCTTATAATGATCCTTACCTTATGAAATTCATCCATTCAAACATTATATGCCATTCTTCAGCGCATAAGGATTTCTCAGGTCACACATAAAGGAGATGTTAACGAAGTTTTTTTTTTTTTATATGATTTTATCTACCCTTAAGATTTATGAATCATGTGTTTATGCAATTCACAAAGCGTGGTGCTGTTTACATCGAAAAAAAAAAACCCTGTTAGAACTTGCGCTGGTAAATGTAGTTTCAAGATTTCAAGATTTTGTCATAGAAACATTTATCTGCAAACGTATAACTCTACACACGTGCATTCATCCGATTAACACATTCAATAGAAAATCAACTCTGCAATTTTACTAAGCAAAATCCCTCCACAAAATCAACACAGAATTTATATAGTTAACATCCTCAATATCTGCATGTATACTTGCCAGTTCATCTACCATATGAATTTATTAAATATAAAAGAACACGCATTTTTTTTCCCCCCCCCTTTTTTCATGAGCGATCAGTAGAGATGCTCGTATTCAGCGATGCAGTTTCCTAACTACCAGATAAAGAAGAAAGATTACTAAGAAAGACTACTCGAAAAGAATTATCTCTTATCAGCAAAAACATTCAACTGTTTGCAGATAGGCTTCTTATTTTGATTACTGAATGACGTTGAACATATCAGAGCGTGCATCAGTTAAATAGCTTCAAACTTAATTATCAAGAAACTATTTGATGAAATCAGAAACTTTGTACCCTTACATTCGTTCCAGACAGCAAATAACGTTGAGACTGCTTTCATTTTTGTTCATGTGAGCATCAGGCGCAATATGAACAGGAGGTGATCACATCAAATTCACATGCCATGCAGCACCTTCCTTCCTTCTGATCAACAGTACTCCTCGTCCGATGCATGCGCTCAGAACATGTCTTTCAATCAACATCTGATATTTGCTTTGTTGATGTTCTGTTATTCGTTTCTTCATTCAAAACAGCGAGCGCCACCCATTAGCATACCTCCTTCCCAGTAGATCAAATATGTGTATACCTCCGCACGCACTCAGCAAATTTCAGTCAACTTCGATATGTACAGCAGATTCGACCAACCGACAGTCGCCAGCTTTAGAGTCATCATCTCCAGATATTAGAACATGAATTTAATGTATTTTCAGAAGAAAATCGACTGAGGAATATTTGCACAGCTACATCTATCTGATTTCTATCCTTCCGCTCTTGCCCGCTCTACATTAAAGTTTCTGTGCACGTTAAGTTAGAATAACTCCATTGAAAAACGTTCCTGTCTGTTGACAGAAGAGCCTCCTTCTGTATGCGCTGTCTGTCCCTTCTTTTTCCCTCATGCATAGATTTCCAGAAAATACGCATGGCAATCTTTTTTTTTTCTCAAGCTCACTGGTCTTTTTCTTCATCGCATGTCACGGCAGTTGTCGTCCATGCCTTTTTCCTTGATTTTCCTCCATGTGCGCTTTGTCCTCCTTTGATAATGCTGTAACTCTATATTTAGAGTTAACCTTTCGGACAGCTTTAAAACTACTTCTGACGCTAGTTTTGTATACCATACCATTTGTTTTGAGCTTCTATTTATTTACTTCAATTGAATACGGTAAATATGAATTATGTTTTCTTTACAAAGCGTGTTTTCACACTACAAAGTTCACATGGACAGATACTCGATGTTATGCTAAACTTGGAGTAAGGTTCTGAAATATGAAAAATGAACATTTTATCCACCTCGTACAAAGCCATCTCTCCACATTAGACTTTTGTACCGTTTTACTATGAATAATGATGATAATATTGTTTCTATTGGACTTTGTTTTGATTTGAAGGAAGAGTAGAGATGTGAATCTCTACGATATTCACCCCCACCAAACCCGTGCATCCTTCGGATGCGCCAAATAAGACCTATTTTCTGCTTAATAATAAAATCAATTCCATAGCATAATATGTGCATGGGTTTTAAAATCAAAGTGCCTTATGCAGGGCTGTGTAATTAGCCCTATTTATATGCACACTTTGAAAATGCATGTATAAAATTAATGGTGCAATCAATAAAGAAAATGGCTTCTGATGGTGAGGTTGGTGCTCTCACTCACATACATAACAATGTGAAATTACATAAATCCTTACAATCACTCTTATGTGCAAGGGTAATACTCAGTCTGTGCCTAAATGCATGATCATGTAGTGTGACCCTACTATGCATACTTTTGATGCATTAGAAAAATAAATGGTGCATAGATAGGGTAATTGGTTATCGGTGTAGAGGTTTTCCACTCACCATATAAACTTATTTGATTAGATCATGCGATTACAATTTTGTTGGTTGTGCAACTGGACGTGCACCTATAGGAAAACTCAATATGTGTTCATACATAATTTGATGCATACTTTAAATGCAAGCTTAACGAAAAATGGTGCAAAAATGGAACTAAAAGTTATTTATAATCTATTCTTGATGAAAATCTTGGTTCATCAATCAGCTCCCAATCTTCATGCTAAACCTGTAAAATAAATCATATTAAAATACTTGTGAGAAATATTGTGATGAGCAGACTTATACAAAAGGAAGCAATCCAAGATAATACTTCTCGATAGTCCATCTGTAAAAACCAAAGCAATATTAAATCAAACTTTGTGGCTTTCATGATATTCCACTGAAATATTAAATCCTCCATTCTTGCTTTGACCTGTATCAAAACACTCAAAAATTTGATTAGAAAAACCAATATTAACATCATTAAGACAAAACAAGTGTTCATTTATATTGAAACCCTTCAATTCATAATTATCAAATGTATAAGTATCATTGTTTATAACTTTCTCATATTGTTCTTCCTTATATGGAGAATCAATGTGTGTAATAATTTTAGGAGAAGCTATTGTGATGAGTGGGATCTCTTTAGCACTTACCTCACTCACTTCTTCAATGATTAATTTGGAAAGAGTTTTAGAAGAATCAAACAAAGGTTTCTCATGTTCACACTCATGTTTGCTTAATGTTTTGTGTTCTGTAATTGTAATTTGGTTTTCATAATTCATCATTGGTGTAGCATAATTCAATTCTTTGTTTGTAATTTCATATACCATCATTGGGTGACAGTAATGGATAAGAAAACTTATCATAAATGTTAGCATAAATTATTCGATGGGTTTTCATAATAGAATTTTCGACCATCCATTGTAGTAAATATCAAAACCCTATTGTTCACTTCATCTACATTGGTAATCTCGTGCAACATCCAAGAATCATCCGCTTTGGGTTGACTCATCCGATATAGCCTTTTATGCTTATCACCTACAAAGTCTTCATCAAGTTGAGGAGAGAGAATTCTCTCCGACATTCACCCCCACCAAACCTGTGCATCCTCCGGATGCGCGAAACAAAGACATGTTTTGTGCTTAATGATAAAGTCAATTTCATAGCATATGTGCATGGGTTTTAAAATCAAAGTGCCTTATGCAGGGCTGTGTAATTAGCCCTATAAATGCATACTTTAAAAAATGCATATATAAAATTCATGGTGCATTTTATTAGGGTGCAAGGCTTTTGATGAAGAGGCTTGTGCACTCCCTCTCATACATAGAAATGTGAAATTACATAAATCCTTACAATCACTCTTATGTGCAAGGGTAATACTCAATTTGTGCCTAAATGCATGGTCATGTAGTGTGACCCTAATACATGCATACTTTATGTGCATTTTAAAAATTATGGTGCATAAGAGGTAAGAGATTTTGATGAAGAGGTTTTAATCTACTAAACTTAGACTTTGCTCGCAGATTTCATCATACATGTTACAATCTAGATTGGTGCAAATGAACGTGCACCTAAGGGAAAACTCAACATGTGCTTATACATAATATGATGCATACTTTAAATGCAAGCTTAAATAAAAATGGTGCAAAAATGGAACTAAACGTTATTTATAATCTATTCTTGATGAAAATCTTGGTTCATCAATCAGCTCCCAATCTTCATGCTAAACCTCTGAAATAAATCATATTAAAATACTTGTGAGAAACATTGTTATTAGCAGACTTATACAAAAGGTAGCAATCCAAGATAATACTTCTCGATAGTCCATCTGTAAAACCCAAAGCAATATGAAATCAAACTTTGTGGCTTTCATTATATTCCATTGAAACATTAAATCCTCCATTCTTGCTTGTCCTGCATCAAAGTACTCAAAAACTTGATTAGAAAAACCAATATTACCATCATTAATATATAAAAAATTAAGACAAAACAGATGTTCATTCATGTCGAAACTCTTAGATTTATATTTTTCAAATGTATAAGTATCATTGTTCATAATTTTTTCATCTTGTTCTTCCTTATATGGAGAATCAATGAAAGTAACAATTTTAGGAGAAGCTATTGTGATGATTGGGATCTCTTTAGCACTTACATCACTCACTTCTTCAATGATTAATTTGGGAAGGCTTTTATAAGAATCAAACAAAGGTTTCTCATGTTCACACTTATGTTTGCTTAATGTTTTGTGTTGAGTAATTGTAATTTGGTTTTCATCATTCATCATTGGTGTAGCATAATTCAATTCATTGTTTGTAATTTCAAATTTGTTTTCTTCATTTATCTTTTGATAGGTACAATCTAATTCGTTGCTTTGAGAAAGAGGAAAATATTTGAGGTTTTGGCGTTCATATCTAAGAGCAAGTCGATGAACTTGCTTTTGCACATATGTCCAATCATTGGTCAGGCCATTTGAGGTATTATGTTCTTCTAAAAGAGGCTCTAGGTCTTTTCGAATTGAGTAATCAAGGATAGTTAAAAAATTTATAACTTTATAAGGCTCTAGATAAATTTGTTCTTGCTCAGGTAAGTCACTAAACTGTTCTTCAAACTCTTGAAAACTCTCAATTAAGTTCTCTTTTGGTTTCGATGTATTTACTCAGGCTTGAAACGTTTCATGATTTCTTTTTGTTGAATCCTCGAAAAAAAATTCTTTTAGCAATTGGGTCTTAAAACTATCCCAAGGTATAGTGGACGAGCCCAACCTAAGGCTTATTCTATCTCGGGTATCTCCATTTGATATACGCCTAAAGGTTGAAACCCAACTATCCCTAGGTATGCCATATTGATCAGCTAAATTTTCGTATTCCTTGATATACCTAGTAACATCTTTACCATAAAACTCTTTCTTCTCTATTTTCAAGTCATCAATCAATTTCCAGATTTTTTTTTCTACGAGGTAAGGGTCCATTATGAAAGCTCTATCTCTTGACCACTCAAAACTATGTCACAAATATCAGATTTCCCTGAGCTGCTATGCTGCTCCTTCACGTCGGGTTCACCAAATATCGGCGCGAAAGCAACGGTCCGTGGATCAGGTCATCCACTAAATCCCTCGGCACACGTGGGGTGTAAGAGAGCAAGCTCAGGTGTTTTGGATACTCAAAGAAATCAGTAGGGGAATGATAAAATCATATTCTTCTATAATGCATCATAGTCATTCACTCATCATGGTTGTCATTTGCAGACTCACGTGAAACTCAAATGTCCGAACGTATTGTTACAAATGTTTATAAACACAATTTATCATTGCAAGGTATCGATACCAAAGGAGGGAGAAAGTCGGCTCACACTATCTTAAGAAGATTGTCCCAAAGCTTTAAATGCAAGAATCTTACTCTACATTGTTAACTCAATATGCTTAGTGGCAAGCTCAATCACGCATTCTTTGCCTTTTACTTCTCTTCGCTATTGTTTTCAACGCAAAAGGGTAATGTTTATAATGTTCCTTATCTTATAATGATCCTTACCTTATGAAATTCATCCATTCAAACATTCTATGCCATTCTTCAACGCATAAGGATTTCTCAGGTCACACATAAAGGAGATGTTAACGAAGTTTTTTTTTTAAATATGATTTTATCTACCCTTAAGATTTATGAATCATGTGTTTATGCAATTCACAAAGCGTGGTGCTGTTTACATCGAAAAAAAAAAACCCTGTTAGAACTTGCGCTGGTAAATGTAGTTTCAAAATTTCGTCATATAATGCCAATTCATGCACTTGATTTTATCGCCTACACATAATACCCTAGCATAGAACCATAACATAGGCATTTTAATGTATTTCCGTAATTCAGAACAGAAATATCAGCCACCTTTTGTAGAGGAAACTCATCGCTCGTTCTCATAGATGGGTTTTATATTTGCACCCAACCAGCTTTCAAACATTTCTTGCGATACTACTCATTGAAACCTCGTGTGTTCCTCCAACAATTATATTTGTTGGAACCTCGTGTGTTCCTCCAACAATAACAACATGGGTAAGATTACTGAAACTTCGAGTATATCTGATAAGGACACCATTCACTTCTGAGACACAATATGCTTTACAGGCATATGTTGAGTAATTCGTTGCACACAAACACCAAAGTTTTATGTGTTATTTCGTAACATTTATCTGCAAACGTATAAGTCTATACACGTGCATTCATCCGATTAACACATTCAATAGAAAATCAACTCTGCAATTTTACTAAGCAAAATCCCTCCACAAAATCATCACAGAATTTATATAGTTAACATCCTCAATATCTGCATGTATACTTGCGAGTTCATCTACCATATGAATTTATTAAATATAAAAGAACACGCATTTTTTTTTCCCCCCCCCTTTTTTCATGAGCGATCAGTAGAGATGCTCGTATTCAGCGACGCAGTTTCCTAACTACCAGATAAAGAAGAAAGATTACTAAGAAGACTACTCCAAATCTCGGAATTATCTCTTATCAGCAAAAACATTCAACTGTTTGCAGATAGGCTTCTTATTTTGATTACTGAATGACGTTGACCATATCAGAGCGTGCATCAATTAAATAGCTTCAAACTTAATTATCAAGAAACATTTGATGAAATCAGAAACTTTGTACCCTTACATTCGTTCCAGATAGCAAATAACGTTGAGACTGCTTTCATTTTTGTTCATGTGAGCATCAGGCGCAATATGAACAGGAGGTGATCACATCAAATTCACATGCCATGCAGCACCTTCCTTCCTTCTGATCAACAGTACTCCTCGTCCGATGCATGCGCTCAGAACATGTCTTTCAATCAACATCTGATATTTGCTTTGTTGATGTTCTGTTATTCGTTTCTTCATTCAAAACAGCGAGCGCCACCCATTAGCATACCTCCTTCCCAGTAGATCAAATATGTGTATACCTCCGCACGCACTCAGCAAATTTCAGTCAACTTCGATATGTACAGCAGATTTGACCAACCGACAGTCGCCAGCTTTAGAGTCATCATCTCCAGATAATAGAACATGAATTTAATGTATTTTCAGAAGAAAATCGACTGAGGAGTATTTGCACAGCTACATCTATCTGATTTCTATCCTTCAGCTCTTGCCCGCTCTACATTAAAGTTTCTGTGCACGTTAAGTTAGAATAACTCCATTGAAACACGTTCCTGTCCGTTGACAGAAGAGCCTCCTTCTGTATGCGCTGTCTGTCCCATCTTTTTCCCTCATGCATAGATTTCCAGAAAATACGCAAGGCAATCTTTTTCTTTTTCTCAAGCTCACTGGTCTTTGTCTTCATCGGATGTCACGGCAGTTGTCGTCCATGCCTTTTTCCTTGATTTTCCTCCATGTGCGCTTTGTCCTCCTTTGATAATGCTGTAACTCTATATTTAGAGTTAACTTTTCGGACAGCTTTAAAACTACTTCTGACGCTAGTTTTGTATACCATACCTTTTGTTTTGAGCTTCTATTTATTTACTTCAATTGAATACGGTAAATATGAATTATGCTTTCTTTACAAAGTGTGTTTTCACACTACAAAGTTCACATGGACAGATACTAGATGTTATGCTAAACTTGGAGTAAGGTTCTGAAATATGAAAAATGAACATTTTATCCACCTCGTACAAAGCCATCTCTGCACATTAGACTTTTGTACCGTTTTACTATGAATAATGATGATAATATTGTTTCTATTGGACTTTGTTTTGATTTGAAGGAAGAGTAGAGATGTGAATCTCTACGACATTCACCCCCACCAAACCTGTGCATCCTTCGGATGCACCAAATAAGACCTGTTTTCTGCTTAATAATAAAATCAATTCCATAGCATAATATGTGCATGGGTTTTAAAATCAAAGTGCCTTATGCAGGGCTGTGTAATTAGCCCTATCTATATGCACACTTTGAAAATGCATGTATAAAATTAATGGTGCAATCAATAAAGAAAATGGCTTCTGATGGTGAGGTTGGTGCTCTCACTCACATACATAACAATGTGAAATTACATAAATCCTTACAATCACTCTTATGTGCAAGGGTAGTACTCTGTCTGTGCCTAAATGCATGGTCATGTAGTGTGACCCTACTATGCATACTTTTGATGCATTGGAAAAATAAATGGTGCATAGATAGGGTAATTGGTTGTCGGTGTAGAGGTTTTCCACTCACCATATAAACTTATTTGATTACATCATGCGATTACAATTTTGTTGGTTGTGCAACTGGACGTGCACCTATGGGAAAACTCAATATGTGTTCATACATAATATGATGCATACTTTAAATGCAAGCTTAAAGAAAAATGGTGCAAAAATGGAACTAAAAGTTATTTATAATCTATTCTTGATGAAAATCTTGGTTCATCAATCAGCTCCCAATCTTCATGCTAAACCTGTAAAATAAATCATATTAAAATACTTGTGAGAAACATTGTTATGAGCAGACTTATACAAAAGGAAGCAATCCAAGATAATACTTCTCGATAGTCCATCTGTAAAAACCAAAGCAATATTAAATCAAACTTTGTGGCTTTCATGATATTCCACTGAAATATTAAATCCTCCATTCTTGCTTGACCTGTATCAAACCACTCAAAAATTTGATTAGAAAAACCAATATTAACATCATTAAGACAAAACAAGTGTTCATTTATATTGAAACCCTTCAATTCATAATTGTCAAATGTATAAGTATCATTGTTTATAATTTTCTCATATTGTTCTTCCTTATATGGAGAATCAATGTGTGTAATAATTTTAGGAGAAGCTATTGTGATGAGTGGGATCTCTTTAGCACTTACCTCACTCACTTCTTCAATGATTAATTTGGAAAGAGTTTTAGAAGAATCAAAAAAAGGTTTCTCATGTTCACACTCATGTTTGCTTAATGTTTTGTGTTCTGTAATTGTAATTTGGTTTTCATCATTCATCATTGGTGTAGCATAATTCAATTCATTGTTTGTAATTTCAAATTTGTTTTCTTCATTTATCTTTTGATAAGTACAATCTAATTCGTTGCTTTTAGAAAGAGGAGAATATTTGAGTTTTTGGTGTTCATATCTAAGAGCAAGTCGATGAACTTGCTTTTGCACATATGTCCAATCATTAGTCAAGCCGTTTGAGGTATTATGATCTTCCACAAGAGGCTCTAGGTCTTTTCGAATTGAGTAATCAAGGATAGTTAAATAATCTATAACTTTATAAGGCTCAAGATAGGTTTGTTCTTGCTCAGGTAAGTCGCTAAACTGTTCTTCAAACTCTTGAAAACTCTCAATTAAGTTCTCTTTTGGTTTAGATGTATTTACCCAAGCTTGAAATGTTTCAGGATTTCGTTTTGTTGAATCCTCGAAAAAGAATTCTTGTAGCAACTGGGTCTTAAAAATATCCCAAGGTATAGTGGACGAGCCCAACCTAAGGCTTATTCTATCTCGAGTATCTATATTTGATATACGCCTAAAGGTTGAAACCCAACTATCCCTAGGTATGCCATATTGATAAGCTAAATTTTCATACTCCTTGATATACCTAGTAACATCTTTACCACAAAACTCTTTCTTCTCTATTTTCAGGTCATCAATCAATTTCCATACTCTTTCTTCTATGAGATAGGGGTCCATTATGAAATCTCTATTCACTGAGGACTTAAAACCATCTCTATGTTCCTATGCATAAGTACAAGCATAACTACTTGGAAATTCTTCATGTCATATGTACCTAAGTTGCCATGCCGATCCTTCACGTCAGGTTCACCAAATGTCGGCGCGAAAGCGACGGTCGGTGGATCAGGGCGACCGCCAGAAATACGGCGCACGCCGGGTGCTTGGAGCAAGCTCAGGTTACAAAAAACTCAAGGAGCTTGATTAAGCTTCGTATAAGTCATCAGATTATGATGAAATGTTTCAATTGTCGAAGAACACTTTATGTTTAAGAATTTGAGTATGTACAATCTCAACTAGTCTTGCAAACTTAAAAGAAGATTTCAATTATGTTTGAGGTTTGATTTCTATATAAGGCAATATCATTAGAATTATGGACTTGTTACATACGCATTTGCTTTCAGAGTCATAAGCGGGAACGAGTAATGAACCAATTCATCGAATTTCAATTGAACGCTAAAGGCAAATGCATCATTCATTGGAAATCTATTCGTAACGAAGTTAATCTATTAACTGAACGTTTTTTAAGGTCATAAGTCTTTAGATCCTATAGATCATGTCAAATGCGTGAACAAAAAGAAACAACAGAAATTGAGTCAAGAGTAACAACTAGAACAAGTTTCTAAACAACTGTACATACATATATTATTCAGCGCTAGAGAGCATCAAAGCCATGTAGACTCAAACACTCAGTTATTCATGACCTTCTACAGCTCTGACAAAGTGTGGTTGGATCCACAACTTATGCAAAATTTTATGATGATATGGATATTCGCAGAAGCCGTGCAAGATCGAAAAAAAGCTGGACAATATAAATATGAAAAGAAAAGTAACTGATAAAACTTTCTAAAATTCAATCAACAAGTCTATCCGCTTTAAACACAGAAGATACGGAATTCGGTCCTTCGGCTCATTTTTAAAGAATTTCAAGATGTATAATACTTTGATTGCGAAAATGGTTAGCATTAGAGAGAATTTCTCATCTCTGTATACTGGAACTCTAAGAAAGCGATTTTCAAAACTTAAGATTTTGAGCTTCGCAAATGCCTTTGTTCAGTCGATATCCTTATCATTACTCAATAGCGTTAAGCATTAACTACGTACGCAATTGGCGATGGACAGAGTCAGAGTTTGCTCGTTCCTTATTTGTAGCTTAATGTTTCTTTAATTCCAATGAGTAATTTCCTCTGCGATCAAGCTCCTCCTCACGGTGCCAGGGGTTTTGACGTATATCGAGGCATTTCTGTAGATGAATATTTCTCAATAAATGCAGCGTTTCCAGAAAACACACGTGGAGTCGCCTTCATCCATATATCGCCTGCTGAACATCATCTCAACTGGCCTCTTTCTTTAGATGATTCTCACACCCCCCCTCTAGAAGAAGAAGTCGTTCCGCTAGATCATGATAGAAGAGAAATAACAGTGACCAATTATCCCTCCTTTTGCTGCGCACACTCCACGCTCCTCCTTATTCCGTCCAGTCCTGTCGATTCGCCTCCTTTCTAATACCAGATCAGCGCCCTATCTCCTCATGATTAGATGAAGCCCCAAAAACGCTTATACCTCTGCCTTTTTTCCAACGCAATCAAGTCCCCTTATTCGCTGCACTTCATCCTTTTTTTTCCAGAAACAGAACATGCGCCCCCATGCAGCGTGGACTCCTTCTGAAGTCAAGTCCTCTCTTTTCTTTTACGCTTTTCCTCGCCACCTCTCCATACGCTACTTTTTGTATATGCCTCTCTTTCCAGTTGATGATAGAGGAGTCTCAACAAAAATAGCATCCAATGATTGTCCGTCACAACAGCACGCTGTTGTTCACTCATAAACTCTACACTTAGAGTTCACTCAAAACAAGCTTTTGACTCATATACCATCATTGGGTGACAGTAAATGGATAAGAAAACTTATCATAAATGTTAGCATAAATCATTCGATGGGTTTTCATAATAGAATTTTCGACCATCCATTGTAGTAAATATCAAAACCCTATTGTTCACTTCATCTGCATTGGTAATCTCGTGCAACATCCAAGAATCATCCGCTTTGGGTTGACTCATCCGATATAGCCTTTTATGCTTATCACCTGCAAAGTCTTCATCAAGTTGAGGAGAGAGAATTCTCTCCGACATTCACCCCCACCAAACCTGTGCATCCTTCGGATGCGCCAAACAAAGACCTGTTTTGTGCTTAATGATAAAGTCAATTTCATAGCATATGTGCATGGGTTTTAAAATCAAAGTGCCTTATGCAGGGCTGTGTAATTAGCCCTATAAATGCATACTTTAAAAAATGCATATATAAAATTCATGGTGCATTTTATTAGGGTGCAAGGCTTTTGATGAAGAGGCTTGTGCACTCCCTCCCATACATAGAAATGTGAAATTACATAAATCCTTACAATCACTCTTATGTGGAAGGTAATACTCAGTTTGTGCCTAAATGCATGGTCATGTAGTGTGACCCTAATACATGCATACTTTATGTGCATTCACAAAATTATGGTGCATAAGAGGTAAGAGATTTTGATGAAGAGGTTTTAATCTACTAGACTTGGGCTTTGCTCGCAGATTTCATCATACATGTTACAATCTAGATTGGTGCAAATGAACGTGCACCTAAGGGAAAACTCAACATGTGCTTATACATAATATGATGCATACTTTAAATGCAAGCTTAAATAAAAATGGTGCAAAAATGGAACTAAAAGTTATTTATAATCTATTCTTGATGAAAATCTTGGTTCATCGATCAGCTCCCAATCTTCATGCTAAACCAGTGAAATAAATCATATTAAAATACTTGTGAGAAACATTGTTATTAGCAAACTTATACAAAAGGTAGCAATCCAAGATAATACTTCTCGATAATCCATCTGTAAAACCCAATGCAATATGAAATCAAACTTTGTGGCTTTCATTATATTCCATTGAAACATTAAATCCTCCATTCTTGCTTGTCCTGCATCAAAGTACTCAAAAACTTGATTAGAAAAACCAATATTACCATCATTAATATGTAAAAAATTATGACAAAACAGGTGTTCATTCATGTCGAAACTCTTAGATTTATATTTTTCAAATGTATAAGTATCATTGTTTATAATTTTTTCATCTTGTTCTTCCTTATATGGAGAATCAATGAAAGTAATAATTTTAGGAGAAGCTATTGTGATGATTGGGATCTCTTTAGCACTTACATCACTCACTTCTTCAATGATTAATTTGGGAAGGCTTTTATAAGAATCAAACAAAGGTTTCTCATGTTCACACTTATGTTTGCTTAGTGTTTTGTGTTGAGTAATTGTAATTTGGTTTTCATCATTCATCATTGGTGTAGCATAATTCAATTCATTGTTTGTAATTTCAAATTTGTTTTCTTCATTTATCTTTTGATAGGTACAATCTAATTCGTTGCTTTGAGAAAGACGAAAATATTTGAGGTTTTGGCGTTCATATCTAAGAGCAAGTCGATGAACTTGCTTTTGCACATATGTCCAGTCATTGGTCAGGCCATTTGAGGTATTATGTTCTTCTAAAAGAGGCTCTAGGTCTTTTCGAATTGAGTAATCAAGGATAGTTAAAAAATTTATAACTTTATAAGGCTCTAGATAAATTTGTTCTTGCTCAGGTAAGTCACTAAACTGTTCTTCAAACTCTTGAAAACTCTCAATTAAGTTCTCTTTTGGTTTCGATGTATTTACCCAGGCTTGAAACGTTTCATGATTTCTTTTTGTTGAATCCTCGAAAAAAAATTCTTTTAGAAATTGGGTCTTAAAACTATCCCAAGGTATAGTGGACGAGCCCAACCTAAGGCTTATTCTATCTCGGGTATCTCCATTTGATATACGCCTAAAGGTTGAAACCCAACTATCCCTAGGTATGCCATATTGATCAGCTAAATTTTCGTATTCCTTGATATACCTAGTAACATCTTTACCATAAAACTCTTTCTTCTCTATTTTCAAGTCATCAATCAATTTCCAGATTTTTTTTTTCTACGAGGTAAGGGTCCATTATGAAAGCTCTATCTCTTGACCACTCAAAACTATGTCACAAATATCAGATCTCCCTGAGCTGCTACGCGGCTCCTTCACGTCGGGTTCACCAAATATCGGCGCGAAAGCAACGGTCCGTGGATCAGGTCATCCACTAAATCCCTCGGCACACGTGGGGTGTAAGAGAGCAAGCTCAGGTGTTTTGGATACTCAAAGAAATCAGTACGGGAATGATAAAATCATATTCTTCTATAATGCATCATAGTATTTTAATCTAGCATTTTAATGTATTTCTGTAATTCTGAACAGAAATAGCAGCCACCTTTTGTAGAGGCAACTCATCGCTCGTTCTCATAGATGGGTTTTATATTTGCACCCAACCAGCTTTCAAACATTTCTTGCGATACTACTCATTGAACTGTTGGAACCTCGTGTGTTCCTCCAACAATAACAACATGGGTAAGATTACTGAAACTTCGAGTATATCTGACAAGGACACCATTCACTTCTCAGACATTTCTTTCTTCTTCCCTTATATGTTTCCTGGAAAATTTTGTAATTCCAGTATCGTGCTGCTAATCCATAGGTTCTCACATTCAATTCCCATTGAGATTGTAGTGATAATCTTTACATAAACATAACTTCCTACAGCGTCCTTGATCTGACACAATATGCTTTACAGGCATATGTTGAGTAATTCGTTGCACACAAACACCAAAGTTTTATGTGTTATTTCGTAACATTTATCTGCAAACGTATAACTCTATACACGTGCATTCATCCGATTAACACATTCAATAGAAAATCAACTCTGCAATTTTACTAAGCAAAATCCCTCCACAAAATCAACACAGAATTTATATAGTTAACATCCTCAATATCTCCATGTATACTTGCCAGTTCATCTACCATATGAATTTATTAAATATAAAAGAACACACATTTTTTTCCCCCCCCTTTTTTCATGAGCGATCAGTAGAGATGCTCGTATTCAGCGACGCAGTTTCCTAACTACCAGATAAAGAAGAAAGATAACTAAGAAAGACTACTCGAAATCTCAGAATTATCTCTTATCAGCAAAAACATTCAACTGTTTGCAGATAGGCTTCTTATTTTGATTACTAAATGACGTTGAACATATCAGAGCGTGCATCAATTAAATAGCTTCAAACTTAATTATCAAGAAACTATTTGATGAAATCAGAAACTTTGTACCCTTACATTCGTTCCAGACTGCAAATAACGTTGAGACTGCTTTCATTTTTGTTCATGTGGGCAGATACTAGATGTTATGCTAAACTTGGAGTAAGGTTCTGAAATATGAAAAATGAACATTTTATCCACCTCGTACAAAGCCATCTCTGCACAATAGACTTTTGTACCGTTTTACTATGAATAATGATGATAATATTGTTTCTATTGGACTTTGTTTTGATTTGAAGGAAGAGTAGAGATGTGAATCTCTACGACATTCACCCCCCACCAAACATGTGCATCCTTCGGATGCGCCAAATAAGACCTGTTTTCTGCTTAATAATAAAATCAATTCCATAGCATAATATGTGCATGGGTTTTAAAATCAAAGTGCCTTATGCAGGCTGTGTAATTAGCCCTATTTATATGCACACTTTGAAAATGCATGTATAAAATTAATGGTGCAATCAATAAAGAAAATGGCTTCTGATGGTGAGGTTGGTGCTCTCGCTCACATACATAACAATGTGAAATTACATAAATCCTTACAATCACTCTTATGTGCAAGGGTAATACTCAGTCTGTGCCTAAATGCATGGTCATGTAGTGTGACCCTACTATGCATACTTTTGGTGCATTAGAAAAATAAATGGTGCATAGATAGGGTAATTGGTTGTCGGTGTAGAGGTTTTCCACTCACCATATAAACTTATTTGATTACATCATGCGATTATAATTTTGTTGGTTGTGCAACTGGACGTGCACCTATGGGAAAACTCAATATGTGTTCATACATAATATGATGCATACTTTAAATGCAAGCTTAAAGAAAAATGGTGCAAAAATGGAACTAAAAGTTATTTATAATCTATTCTTGATGAAAATCTTGGTTCATCAATTAGCTCCCAATCTTCATGCTAAACCTGTAAAATAAATCATATTAAAATACTTGTGAGAAACATTGTTATGAGCAGACTCATACAAAAGGCAGCAATCCAAGATAATACTTCTCGATAGTCCATCTGTAAAAACCAAAGTAATATTAAATGAAACTTTGTGGCTTTCATGATATTCCACTGAAATATTAAATCCTCCATTCTCGCTTGACCTGTATCAAACCACTCAAAAATTTGATTAGAAAAACCAATATTAACATCATTAAGACAAAACAAGTGTTCATTTATATTGAAACCCTTCAATTCATAATTGTCAAATGTATAAGTATCATTGTTTATAATTTTCTCATATTGTTCTTCCTTATATGGAGAATCAATGTGTGTAATAATTTTAGGAGAAGCTATTGTGATGAGTGGGATCTCTTTAGCACTTACCTCACTCACTTCTTCAATGATTAATTTGGAAAGAGTTTTAGAAGAATCAAACAAAGGTTTCTCATGTTCACACTCATGTTTGCTTAATGTTTTGTGTTCTGTAATTGTAATTTGGTTTTCATCATTCATCATTGGTGTAGCATAATTCAATTCATTGTTTGTAATTTCAAATTTGTTTTCTTCATTTATCTTTTGATAAGTACAATCTAATTCGTTGCTTTTAGAAAGCGGAGAATATTTGAGTTTTTGGCATTCATATCTAAGAGCAAGTCGATGAACTTGCTTTTCCACATATGTCCAATCATTAGTCAAGCCGTTTGAGGTATTATGATCTTCCACAAGAGGCTCTAGGTCTTTTCGAATTGAGTAATCAAGGATAGTTAAATAATCCATAACTTTATAAGGCTCAAGAAAGGTTTGTTCTTACTCAGGTAAGTCGCTAAACTGTTCTTCAAACTCTTGAAAACTCTCAATTAAGTTCTCTTTTGGTTTAGATGTATTTATCCAAGCTTGAAATGTTTCAGGATTTCGTTTTGTTGAATCCTCGAAAAAGAATTCTTGTAGCAACTGGGTCTTAAAAATATCCCAAGGTATAGTGGACGAGCCCAATCTAAGGCTTATTCTATCTCGAGTATCTCCATTTGATATACGCCTAAAGGTTGAAACCCAACTATCCCTAGGTATGCCATATTGATAAGCTAAATTTTCATACTCCTTGATATACCTAGTAACATCTTTACCACAAAACTCTTTCTTCTCTATTTTCAGGTCATCAATCAATTTCCATACTCTTTCTTCTATGAGATAGGGGTCCATTATGAAATCTCTATTCACTGAGGACTTAAAACCATCTCTATGTTCCTATGCATAAGTACAAGCATAACTACTTGGAAATTCTTCATGTCATATGTACCTAAGTTGCCATGCCGATCCTTCATGTCAGGTTCACCAAATGTCGGCGCGAAAGCGACGGTCGGTGGATCAGGGCGACCGCCAGAAATACGGCGCACGCCGGGTGCTTGGAGCAAGCTCAGGTTACAAAAAACTCAAGGAGTTTGATTAAGCTTCGTATAAGTCATCAGATTATGATGAAATGTTTCAATTGTCGAAGAACACTTTATGTTTAAGAATTTGAGTATGTACAATTTCAACTAGTCTTGCAAACTTAAAAGAAGATTTCAATTATGTTTGAGGTTTGATTTCTATATAAGGCAATATCATTAGAATTATGGACTTGTTACATACGCATTTGCTTTCAGAGTCATAAGCGGGAACGAGTAATGAACCAATTCATCGAATTTCAATTGAACGCTAAAGGCAAATGCATCATTCATTGGAAATCTATTCGTAACGAAGTTAATCTATTAACTGAACGTTTTTTAAGGTCATAAGTCTTTAGATCCTATAGATCATGTCAAATGCGTGAACAAAAAGAAACAACAGAAATTGAGTCAAGAGTAACAAATAGAACAAGTTTCTAAACAACTGTACATACATATATTATTCAGCGCTAGAGAGCATCAAAGCCATGTAGAATCAAACACTCAGTTATTCATGACCTTCTACAGCTCTGACAAAGTGTGGTTGGATCCACAACTTATGCAAAATTTTATGATGATATGGATATTCGCAGAAGCCGTGCAAGATCGAAAAAAAACTGGACAATATAAATATGAAAAGAAAAGTAACTGATAAAACTTTCTAAAATTCATTCAACAAGTCTATCCGCTTTAAACACAGAAGATACGGAATTCGGTCCTTCGGCTCATTTTTAAAGAATTTCAAGATGTATAATACTTTGATTGCGAAAATGGTTAGCATTAGAGAGAATTTCTCATCTCTGTATACTGGAACTCTAAGAAAGCGATTTTCAAAACTTAAGATTTTGAGCTTCGCAAATGCCTTTGCAGTCGATATCCTTATCATTACTCAATAGCGTTAAGCATTAACTACCTACGCAGTTGGCGATGGACAGAGTCAGAGTTTGCTCGTTCCTTATTTGTAGCTTAATGTTTCTTTGATTCCAATGAGTAATTTCCTCTGCGATCAAGCTCCTCCTCACGGTGCTAGGGGTTTTGACGTATATCGAGGCATTTCTGTAGATGAATATTTCTCAATAAACGCAGCGTTTCCAGAAAACACACGTGGAGTCGCCTTCATCCATATATCGCCTGCTGAACATCATCTCAACTGGCATCTCCATCATTTCTCCACTACTTTGGACAGCCACTCCTCTTACAGTTCAGTTTTTGGATTTGATTCTCTTTTGAATGATTCTCTTTTGGCCTCCACTACTTGCTGAAGTAAATGCTTCTACTTTTCATTTTTGTATTTTCCTTCTACTTGAAGAAAATCCTTTTTGCAAAAATATATATGAGCTTACTTCTTTATTTTTAACACTCCCCCTCAAGCTCACATGTGAGCTTGCACGTTCAGCCATATCCTGCAAGTTGATGTCATCCTTGAACCTCTTTAGCTTAGAAGCATCTAAGGACTTTGTAAACATGTCTGCAACCTGGTCATTAGCTCCAATGAACTTTATATCCACATCCTTGCTCAAAACTTTTTCTCGAACATAATGATAATGCACTTCTATGTGCTTGCTTCGTGCATGAAACATTGGATTGTTTGTCAAGTGAATGCTTGACATGTTGTCACCATAAATTGGAATGGTCTCCACCTGCACATCAAGATCAGCGAAGAGCTTCTTAAATTACATAGCTTCACAAGTTGCAAAGGCTAAACCTCTATATTCATCTTCTGTAGATGATAGTGCAACAGTAGGTTGCTTCTTTGAGCTCCATGTGATAGGTTTGCTACCTATCATAAACACATAACCTGAAGTGGATCTTCTATCTTCCTTCGAACCAGCCCAATCAGCATCATTGAAGCCCTTTACCTGCAATTCTTCATCATATCTATAAAACAATGCATGATTGACAGTGTGCTTCACATATCTTCGCACTCGTTTGGCTGAATTTAAATGTTCACTTGTAGGAGCTTGCATAAATTGAGAAAGAACTCCAACAATATAACACAAATCTGGTCTTGTGATCGTAGCATAGATCAAGGAACCTATAATACTCTTGTATGTAGTTACATCATGTAACTTCTCTCCATCATTTGAGCATAGCTTCACCTTTGTGTCCATAGGTTGAGTGAGTGGTTTGCATTCACTCATTCCAAATCTGAAAAGAACATCCAACAAGTACTTTCTTTGCATCAAGTAGATGCCATCTTTCCCATAGACTATCTCAATGCCTAAAAAGTATTTCAGCTCACCAAGATCTAAAATGTTAAACTCCTTACCGAGTTTCCTTTTGATCTCTTGTATTCCTGTAACATTACTTCCTGTTATGATGAGATCATCAACGTATATGCAAATATATGCCTGCTTGCCTTCTTCTTTCTTCATGTAGAGAGAGGGATCTGCATTACTTGGACTATACCCACACCTTGTGAGGTACTCGACCAATCTTTGATTCCAAGCACGTGGTTCTTGCTTCATGCCTACAGAGCTTTCTTCAATCTACAAACAAAATCTGGATGCTTTCTATCTTCAAATCCAATCGGTTGACTCATGTATACCTCTTCTTGAAGTTCACCATTGAGAAAAGCATTTTTTATATCAAGTTGGTACAATGGCTATCTCCTTGCTGCACTCACTCCAATCAAGGTTCTAATTGTTCCCATCCTTGCAACCGGGCTGAAAGTCTCTTCATAGTCGATGCCGTGAGTTTACTTGAATCCTTTTGCTACTAGTCTAGCTTTATGCCTAGCTAGAGAACCATCAGCATTTCTCTTTATTTTAAACACCCATTTATTTGGAACAATCTTCATACCTTTAGCCTTTGGAACTAGCTCCCATGTGTGATTATCCTTGAGAGCTTTTATCTCTTCTTGCATAGCTTCTTGCCATTCTTTTTGTGTACATGCTTCTTCATATGCATCCGGTTCTTTGTCTTTGACCACCTGTGTCATATATGCAAAATGCTTTGCAATAAAACTATCATAGCTCAGCCTTTGAATTGGATACCTTGCTCTCGAAGACCTCCTTTCATTTTCTTTTGAATATTGCTTCTTCAAACGGTTCAACTTTACCTTTGGTGTGATCACCTCTTCATACTCTTCTTCACTTGCATTTGAATCACTATTTTGGGCAGCACTTTCAGCTTTAGATCTTTCATAACATGATGTTGGTGATGAGGAATGACTCCTTAGTCTCCCTTTCCATGTTGAGCTTTCTCCAAGTGATGTAGAAGCTTCTGGACCTGACATTTGAGTGCTTGTTTGCTGAAATTCTTCTTGGACAGCACCTCCATCATCTTCACAATCTTCTTCAAGAATCTTCTCTTTCCCTTTGTCTCCAAACCATGGTCTTAGCTCATCAAATACCACATCTCGTGAGACTCGTAGCTCCTTTGTCACCGGATTGTAGCACCTATATCCCTTTTGCTCCGATGAATATCCAATAAAAATACATTTTTCGGACTTTGCCTCCATCTTTGTCCTTAGTTCTTCAGGGATGTGAACATAACACACACATCCAAAAACTTTGAGATGTGTAAGGTCAGGTTTCTTACCAAAATAAACCTCCTTGGGAGTTAGATTATGCACTCCAGCCGTTGTGCACTTGTTCATCAAATAAACGGCCGTACTAGTTGCTTCAGCCCAATAGTTTAGTGGCATCTTCATCTCGTTGAGCATGCATCTTGCAACTTCTGTGATATGTCGATTTTTCCTTTCAGCTATTCCATTTTGTTGAGGCGGTCTTTATGTAGCATCTTGTTTCCTTTTCTACCTGTGCTTTAAATCTCTTGAACATGGAGAACACATCTGATTTTTGTTTTATGCAAAAGATCCATACTTTTCTGGAATGATCATCGATAAAAGTGACAAAATATCTATTACCAGCCATTGATGGTTGTTGTGATGGTCCCCATACATCCGTGTGTATCAAGTCGAGGACATTCCTTGCCACATAGTTGCTCTTCTTGAATGGTTGTCGAGTTTGCTTTCCTAGTTGGCATGCTTCACAAAACTCATGTAGGCCAACATCATTGAATCTTGGAAGACCTCTTATCACTTCATGGTTGCTCATGTCCTTGAGCTTGGGAATGTTGATGTATCCAAACCTTTTGTGCCACAAATCGATTTCAGCAATCCTCTTGTTTCCAAACTGAATATACATCACCTTTCCATGTGGTTGTTGAATGTCCAAGGTGAACATCCTACCTTCTTTCCTTCCTTGAGCAATGACCTTGAATCCTTCTTTTGGATTCTTTATAAAGCAGCCTTTTTCATTTTTGGTTTGAGCTTTTCTTCATGTTGTTGAGCTCGTTCTTGAGTTGCATCCTCCGAGACCTTGTTGAGGTAGCATACACCTTCTCCAATGCTTCCCAAACTTCCTTGGCTGTTTCTAAGCTTTGCACATGACCAATCATAGTGTTAGAAATAACTTGTGAGATGAGGAACATCACCCGTCGATTCCTCTCTTCCCAATCAGCAAATTGTCTCCTTTGTGCCGGAGTAATGTTGGGATCTTCAAGGTCCACCGGTTGTGGATCGTCTCCACTAACTAGACTACATAAACCTTTACCTTTAAGGTAATTTATCATTCTATACCTCCAAGACTGAAAATTATCATTCTCTAACTTCTCAACTTGTTGTCCTAAATCAGCCATTCAAAACTTCCAAGATTGAAGTTTACCTCAAGTATTGTGTGGCACTCTTCCTTGACTTTATGAAGCTCCCCCTTGATTTGTAGCTTCTCCTTTGCTTCAGTTCAGTTCCAATGCTTTGCCTCTTCAAAATCCAATGCTCGGATACCAATTGTTGGAGAATTCCTCTCCTAATCGCAGCGGAAAGTGTAGAAGACCTTCTCAGGATCAAGACTCTTGCCAACAGTTGAACCTTCAAATGAAAACTGGTACCAACTGAAAAATCCAATGAACTTGAAACTTTGGTCACTCAAAGTAGACACCTATTGCTTTGAAATGAGCTATCAAACACTCAATTTGGAGTAGACTTGGGTTGGCAACTCGTTGATACAAGACATGCTACCTGTCCACTGAGTTAGGCTGAAAACTGGACTTCACTAAAAACTGAATAACTCATAGAGCATACAGAGTTTCATAAAACTATTTTAAACATTCCTTGGAAAGCTCAAGAAAAGCTTTCTAAGGAATGTTTAAACACTAAAATTGGATACATATATTGAGAGATGTGACTCTCACAAGTAGACTATCCAGAAATGGGTGTGCGGCTGGAGATACTCTATGAGAGTGAACTGAACAAAATGACTCAAAACAAATGAAGTAGCTACAAGGAGGATTCCATGCCTTCTTCCTCTCTTTTTGAGTGTCCTCCCTTGCCTCTTTTATAGCCAAGTGACCAAAAACTCTCATGATGAGTTTGAGAGCTCTTCTCCATCATTTCTCCACTACTTTGGATAGCCACTCCTCTTACAGTTCAGTTTTTGGATTTGATTCTCTTTTGAATGATTCTCTTTTGGCCTCCACTACTTGCTGAAGTAAATGCTTCTATTTTTAATTTTTGTATTTTCCTTCTACTTGAAGAAAATCCTTTTTGCAAAAATATATACGAGCTTACTTTTTTATTTTTAACAATAGCAACCAGCCCAATCAAAGTCAGAAAAAGCATGCAAATCTGGTGGTAGTGATTCCCCCTTGGGATAAAACAACCCAAGTAGCTGAACACCACTCAAGTAGTGAAAGATGTGCTTAGCCGCCTGCCAATGCTTGACTCCTGGGCAATGCATAAACCTGCTCATCTGTGAGACAACAAACTGAATATCTGGCCGAGTAATGCATAAGTAAATCAAGCATCCAACAGCCTGCTGATAGAGAACAGCATCAAATGCATCTCTAGCACCATGAAGACTTAAACGTAAACCCATCTCCATAGGAGTGGCAATATTCAAGGTCAAAACGTTGCAATAATGTGTCAATATATTTCGTTTGACACAAATCCATTCCACCATAAACTTGCATAAACTGAATGCCCAAATAGTGATGCAAATGCCCCAAATCAGACATCTCAAATGAAGCATGAAAATCAGCCTTAAAATCAGCAATATGCCTCTCATGAGGACCAGTGAGCAGCATGTCATCAACATAAACCACAATGATCAGAAGCACATGATTAGCACGCTTAACATATAAGGTGCTTTCTGTTGGACTGTTCTCAAAACCATGTGCAATCAGATAGGCATGTATCTTCTCATACCAAGCACGTGGTGCTTGCTTTAAACCATATAATGCCTTCTTTAACCTGCACACCTGGTTTTCATGCCCTCTCTGCACAAAGCCACGGGGCTGAAAAACATACACTTCTTCATGCAATTCACCATTCAAAAATGCATTTTTAATGTCCAACTAATGTACATTCCAACCATGATGGGCTGCAAGTGCACAAATGCTCCGAACAGTAGTCATACGGCATGTAGATACAAAGCTCTCATCAAAATCAATGCCTCTTTCTTGCGCATAACCCTTTGCAACAAGCCTATCCTTATACCTGTCAACTGTACCATCAGGTTTACACTTCAACTTGTATACCCACTTAGTGCCAATGGTCTTTCTTGCTAGGAGGCAAGT
The DNA here is from genome assembly GCA_020310875.1 of Ceratopteris richardii. Classification (NCBI taxonomy): domain Eukaryota; kingdom Viridiplantae; phylum Streptophyta; class Polypodiopsida; order Polypodiales; family Pteridaceae; genus Ceratopteris; species Ceratopteris richardii. Next base: position 42,515,100 of record CM035411.1, on the reverse strand, counting down.
CACATAAAGACCAAGTACCATTCTTCATTATTGCATCATATTCAGATTGCATAGCAGCCATCCAATTTTCTGAATTTTGTGTTTCATCAAATTGAAACAGATTCATTCTCATCACAGAAACTAGATGTAGCCGTAGCATAGCATACTGATGCAAAAGAGGCACTATGAGAGCCTAAACAAGTACGGTATGACAGAGGTGCATCTAATTTGCTATCACGCAACGTCTACACTAGCCATTTTGGCATAGTTTTTGCTTGCTCAATATCAGCTCTCTCATCAACTAGTGCAGCATGTAAATCTGCATAAAAAATGGAATGATTGGAATCATCACATGAAACTTGCAAAGGCTGAGAAGTTGCCTCATTAGGACCAGCACTAGACTGTCCACCTGTAAAAAGAGGCATCAAAGTATCATACATGTCTTCGGAGCTAACAGATGTCTCCTTAGTACATGAAAGTAAGGGCTGAATAGCATCTTCCACAAAAACAACATCACAGCTAACCAGAATGCGTTTAGTCTGTGGATGATACAGACGATAGCCTTTACTTTCAGAGCTGTACCCAACAAAAATACATTTTACTACTTTATCATCCAATTTTCTGCGATGTTGTTCAGACACTAATGAACATGCCAAACAACCAAAAACACGCAGATGAGCAACAGATGGCTTGCGATCATGCCAAGCCTCATATGGATTGATAGACTACAACGCTTTAGTGGGACACCTGTTAAGTACATATGCTGCACACATGACAACCTCAAGCCAAAAACTATGTGGTAGAGCCTGACTCTTGACCATACACCTCGCCATCTCCATGAGTGACCTATTCTTTTGTTCAGCAACTCCATTCTGTTGAGGTGTATGTGGCACTGTACACTGGTGTTTTATCCCACGTTCAGCCAGAAATGCATGAAAATCAGAAGACATATATTCCCCCCCTCGATCAAAACGGCGGGTGCCCATTTTAAATGCTGACAGATTTTCAGCCAAAACCAAAAACTATTTGAAGCACATGAACACTTCGGACTTTGCCTTCAATGGAAAATCATCGATGAAAGTCACGAAGTAAAGATAATTCCCAAAAGAAGGTGTCTGCATAGGACCACAGACATCACTATGTACAAGCTGCAATTTTTTAGTAGCCCGAACTGAACCATCTTTTGGAAAGGATGAACAGTGCATTTTGCCCAAAATACAGCCTTCACAAACATGTTTTCCAGGTGCCTCAAGTTTGGGCAAGGAGGACACCATTTCAGATTTCTGCAAGCGTAGCAAACTAGCAAAATTCAGATGACCAAAGCATGCATGCCAAAGCTTTGCATCTAACATAGCCTGAGAATCATTTACTGCATATGCCAAATCATTTACAGATCTTTCATAGTCTATGAGCTTATACAGCCCACGACATAAGATGCCAGAAGCAAAAATCACATCGCCATTTGATAGATCATGAATTGTACACCTGTCATCAATAAATTTCACAACCAAGCCAATCTTGGCTAATGCAAAAACTGATAACAGGTTCTTCTTGATCCCTGGCACAAATAAAGCATCTGACAAAGTGAAAGAACTACCATCAACAGTAGTCAAAATGATCTTACCAACTCCCATAACAGGATAAGAGGAGTTCTTGGCGCATGTAACAGTATTCCCTGTAGGGGCAGGCTCGAGTGAAGAGAAGAAACTGCACTGCAAGGTAATATGTTTGGTCACCCCACTGTCAAAATACCAAACATTTGAGTCTACTGCAGACATGCACTGCTCATGAGAAGATGGGTCAAAATTGCAGACAGTAGTAAATGCCCATTCTTTTTCCTGCACAAGATTAGCAGACTCTATTTTTGGTGTAGAGGCCTCTGTAACAACCATTCCGGCCACTTTCTTCTTTGCCTCTTTAGCAGCTAGTTTTGGACAGTTCTTTATGATATGATCATTCCCTTAACAGTACTTACAAAACAATTTCTGCTTTTCTGATTTCTTCTCATCTTTATCTTCCTTCTTCGAATATGTAGAATTAGCATATTTCTGCTTAGTAGTTGAAGAGCTCCATTTTCCTTTGCCCTTCTGACTAGCCAGGAAAGCTTGATTTGCAACTCGCATAATGGACCTGTTCTGCATGGATTGATCTTCCTGCAACAGAACAGAGACTAACTCCTCAAATGATAAGGCATTTGGATTGCCTTTCATCATCAAACAAAGAGTAGAAGCAAAACTCTGATATGAATCAGGAAGACCATTCAGAACGGTCTACACAAGTGAGCTATCTGGTATAACCTCATCAGCAGAAATCAATTGTTCCTTCAAATCTTTGATCTTCGTTAGGAAACTGTCCATAGAATCACCTTCATTCATGCGCTCACTCTCCAACTGTTTTCGGAGGTAAGCAACACGAGCCTCATTCCTAACTTGGTACAATGTGGTAAGTGTATCCCAAGCATCCTTAGCTATTCTCCAAGAGCGAATGTGAGGAATAATGGCATGTTTGACAGACAAAGCTATCAATGCATGTGCATGGGAATCTCTACCATCCCAGCGAATCTGCTCTACAGTAGGTGCAGTAGAAACTATAGCACAAACAGGAATATGCAGAGTATCATCATCTTCGACACGTTCTGCATCAGCTTCAGTACCTGCAGTTGTAATAGTTGCAGGTGTGATAGGATATTTTTCAACACCCTGCACAATGTTCCACACTTCTTTTGCAACCAATACATGTCGCATCATATAATCCCACAATGGGTAGTTGGTACCATCCAACTTATCCTCAACAGCCAACATACGGAATACATCACTACTTTCAGCCATGGTCGGTGACTAAAATACCTTGATGCAGAAAATTGATTGTATCTCAAAAAGTTGAACAGAATTGCCCATACGAATTCTGCTACACATGTAGCAGACTTCGAGACGCTTATACTGCCAAATAGAAACTGGTATATAGCTTTGGCACAAAAAGATGAAATAGCCTGCACAAGCGTTGTGATAGTGCGTTCGGAGGCTGAAACGAGCTCAGATCGAGATTTTGGCACCACATAGTGAAGCTATTTTGATCTCAAAAACACGCTGAGTATGCTCACCAAAATTCGTACGATTCTGAGACTACAAATGGAGGAGTGTCGATGGCACCCTAGATGAAGCGATGACCTGCTCTGATACCAATTGTTGGAGATAGACGTCTGCGGAAGCACATGAACAACACAAGGAAGGAGAAGAAGCTTGGAGCACAACACACAATATTGAATGTATTACTAGAGAATGAACAAAGATAAGTAGCCCATTAGGGCAATAGCTGTATATATTAGGGGGGGGGGACCTCCTAAAGAGGGAAAAAAGTACCCTGGCAGTCCTAGAGTGTTCACACACATCACTACCTAAATATATCAACATGAATCAAGACGAATCATTAGACATAGATACAGAAAGATTTGAGAAATTTTGAATGAATGATTATAATTAAATAAAGAAGAGCACGAAAAACTAGTTAAAGTGAAAAGTAAGGAAGATGCCACAAGATATGTCCAACTTGATGCAAATTTCTTGTATAATGATAAGGTTTTTGGTTCTCAAAATATTAGAAGATTCATGGAAGAAAAATACAATTATATTCTAACCGAAGTTCAAGATGATATTAAAGAGCAAGAAGATGATGGAAATATAAGTATGGAAAATGACCAAGAAAGTACATCAAATTATGAACATGAAGATCAGACCAAAGTAGAAGGAATTATTGATAAAATCATGAACCAAATTGAGAGACATTTTTCAATTTTCTTTTGTTCCTTTGGATACGAAAAAGCAAAATAGCAAGATAATATTACATGAAAATTATGATGAAAAAGAAAAATCCTTTCGAAATGCCTACTAATGTATTTTGAGAGTCTGTTTTGTAGATACTGAAGATGCATCATGAAGAGAATGAATGTATTTTGATTAATGTATGGAATTTTGCTCTTAATGTGGATTTTCTTTTGTAGGAATAAGGATAAATGATTGGTTATGAAAGCTAATTTCACCTGAATATTAATGTATTGATGAACTTTTAGCAGGTATTTGCAGATGGTTTGAAAATAATTGGATGATGACTTTGAGGGTTGAAGGTTGAAGCAAAATCTACAAACAAATTAGGATGGCCCATCAAGATGTTGTGTGAGTTTGATAAAAAGTTTTTTATGAAAAGTTTTATAAAGAATTTGCTAAGATATTTTAAGAATTTATCTATTCATGAAATGCAATTTGATGTTTATAATCATTTGATTAACTCTCTTTTTGAAGTTTGAGATAGGTTCTAGTTGAAGAAGAAAGATTGAAGTTATGAGTTTTTTGAAGTCGCATGTTCAGGTCCAAAGAGAATTGAAGAAGTTGGAATAAAGAACTGAGCTTCCAATAGTGTCTAGGAAACCAAACCAATTTTTCATTTTTTGCACCATGAAGTTTATATTTGCATTCCAAGTATGCATGTGAAAAATATAAGAGCACATAAGTTTTTTCTCCCTTGGGTGCACCACTACTTGCACGGATCTTAAATGTAATTAAAAGCATGATGAAATTGTTAGGAATAGAGTAAGAATTTCAAAACGAAACCTCTTCAATAAAAACCATTACCCTATCTATGCACCATTACTTTTCCCGATGCATGAAAAGTATACATGTAATAGGGTCACATTTCATGACCTCGCATTGAGGCACAATGATTTTTTTTACCTATGCACTACGAGTGTTTTTGTAAGGATTTGTGTATTTACACATTGATTGTATGTGAGTGAGCACACAAGCTTCACCATCAGAAGCTTTTTACCCTAATGTTTGCACCATGTTTGTTTCTCCATGCATTTTAGAGTATGCATCCAATAGGGCTACATTAAAAGGCCATGCATAGACATTTATCGTCTGATCCCATGCACATAACAACTCAAGTAAATTGATATTGAGATGAATTAGTAACAAGTTATTTGGCCTATCGAGGATGTTGTGCAAGTTCGGTGGGGGTGGATGTCGGAGAGATTTACTCTCCCAAGCATTGTCCATTAACAAACTTGAAGGGCTCTACGCTCTATGGATCGTCTTTTATTTTGAAGCATAAAAATGTGTGTTTAGCATCCGAAATTCTTACTGATGAAATCAAAAGATATGATGTTATTAGTGACCATTGATGGTCAATCTTCTCAACTTGTGGCCTTCAGAACTTGTACAATGATGAGGACATTATACTCGATAATTGCATACTTGATATGCATATGGGCTTGTGGCTAAAGGCTTTTACTCTTTATGAGGGAGTCATGGGTCCATATCCCATTGTGATCAATGGAATGCAACTCTCCTTATTTTTTTTAACCTTTCATTAGTGAAAAAAATGGTGATGTTTTATATGCTAAATTTAGGAAAAAGGATTTCTGCGTGCATTCTTTGGAGAAGTTGTCATAACAGAATTTTAGCTTGAAAAGAGGCCATCATAAGCTCATGGAAAAGGGAAGAAAAAAGGTGGGCGGATGCATAAAAAAAACGACGGGCTGACGCTGGTGGAAGGAGGAGGATTCGCGCTACGGGAGTGGTGCATGTTTTTTTTGTTTAAGGACGGAGGTCCGACAGCAGCGAGGGGGGGCAACTGAGGATTTGTTCGACAGATGATAGTAAGGAGGATCGAGTTCGAATTACGGGAGCATGGATCTCTTTTACAAACTTCTCCCTCTCCAATCCCAGCGCCATCCTTGCCCCTCTTTCATGGCTTTTCACCATCATTTCCTCTGTGAAGTCCAGCATCTTCATGGCTTCTCCCCCATTCTAGCTCGCGCTACAAGCTTCTGACAGTTCAGCTGAAAGGCAGACAAGATAAGCAAGCGCGCGCTCGCGCAGACCTAGGCTGAATCTTCATTACTCCTATTGGGTCCAAATGACTGATGCAGGCTGATTTTTGTATAGCATAATCAGAGCTACTACCTTTGTCAGGACTTCGTTCTCATGCGATTGAAGCCAAGTATATGTACAGTTCAAAAGTGCAGGAACAGAGCTCCAGTTTTGCGTCTTGCAAATGATGCAATATCTTTAGAGTTGAATAAAGGTTGAGGTCTGATTCAACTTCACTCACTACATTTACAAAGTTAGAGAGGTCAAATCAACTCAATTCCTTCAGAAACTGATTACTTGTAATTGTGTTAAATGCAACCATTCTGGTAAAACAAACATACTCTTCCTCTGATAATGGTGAAGTGCTATTTTATTATGTTACTCCATTCATCTTCTGTTTAATGAGAACTATTACGTAGAAATATTCACGTCTCTTTTCATCTATTCGAACACTCTGTGCTAGGTAAAGTTTGAGTTAAAAAATTCTTTCTCTACGTTACTCTGTTTGTTCGCTGATGAAATTAGTAAATCTTCTTTTTGTCTGTTACCTATGGGTGCGTGAAACCAGTTCACTTGTTTCTCTATGGGTGCGTGAAACCAGTTCACTTGTTTCTGAGCACTCTCACCATATTGTTCTGATCAAGATCAAATGCACTACTATTTGCAACTTAAGGCTTAATTTCCTCAACGTTTTTGACTGCAATGGATGTTTTTGGTTTCTAGATGACGAAAAAGGTATTAGGGAGAGAAATATATGCTTCTGTAGTTTGCATGAGAGAATGCTGCTTAGATGCTGATTTCAAAGTCTCAAAGATTGTGAAGAAAAAAAAAATGATGCATCACAGGTGGAGTCGAAAGCTTAACACTGTTAATGTGCGATGAAGCAATAATTCAGAAAGCTAGATGGAAGTAATTTGTAAGCCGCCGGATTGGCAATTGTAAAATCTTTTTCTTTTCGTATTCCGCACGAACCGAAAGGTCGTTGCGAAGAGATATAACCATTCATAATCTAATGAAAGGACGCTTTGGCAACGATCAGAAGAATCACCAGATTGTCTGTCTGGGTGATTACGTTCTGTGGAGTTCCGTTGTGTTATGTTGGAGAATTCTGAGTAGTACTGTGTTATTTCGTTTTTGTTTGATTATCTTCAATTGTGTTTAACGCTGTTCCAGTAAGTAAGATTTGTGAGTCTGTATTACGGTAATGAATAGCTTCTGCGCTGTGTGATGAGAACGTATCAACCAGAGCATAATCGGTAAGGTTGTGGAAAAACTAGCAATAGTCTGAGTACAGATAGTAATATGGTGAGAGAATGAACCAGAGTCTGGAGATTAATTCATGTTAATAGAGATTTAAACATTGAGGTACTGTGGTATGAGTGATTAATTGGGAAAATCAAGTATAGGGCCTCTGATTATTCAGACCCCTTCCACTCCCAAGAACCCGAAAAGAGCTTAAATGCGTCTCTGATGGCAACGCGCATTTAACACTGGCACCGTCTGTGGAAAGGTGGCAACAGAGTGTTGCAAAGTGATTGTGGGACGGTGGCAACAGAGTGTTGCAAAGTGATTATGGGAAGGTGACCATAGATTGTGAATCGACAGTAAGGTAGAGTAGTACGTAAAGTGTTGCAAAGGTGATATATGCCGGTTACTCGGTCCCGCGAGTCGTATCCGAAGTATAGGAGAAACCGATAGCCTTGGGCGGTACTAAATTTGTTAGGGACTCCCCCAAGAGGCAGAAGCATAGATCGGTTAAGTCCAGTCGTCGAAGAAACGAAGCGCGTTAGCAGTGATTCCGGTAGCATTCCGGTAGAACATACTGTAATTCCGGTAGATTCCGGTGAAATTTTGGCACAGTCTGCAGAAGATACAGTAACTTCGGAGTCTACAAGGATGCAGTGTCTAGTTGATCCGACACCGTCTGGTCAGGATTCGAACCTGTCTGAGGATAGAGGTGTCTTGCCCAGAGAGGTCATTGAAGGTGAAAGAATACTCTGGGTTGGGAAAAGTTCGACTAATTTCGGTGGCAGTTCAGTCCCAGTTGCAGAGAATTTACAAGTTTTCGGTGATAGTGTTATACTTCCTGGTGAATCTTCATTCCGGACACCACTGTTCGAGGTAGGCTTGCCTACGTTTGATACCACAGAAGAGGATAGGCTATTCGAATTAGAAATTCGTAAGAGGTTGAGCGCTATTTTCGAACCGGAAGGTGAGCAGTCTGATCATACAGACTCTGAAGGATTGGAAACACATCCTCAGAACTCAGGAAATAGTAACAGTACCGCCACTAGCACCATGAGTGGGCAACAACAACAACAACAACAACAACAACAGCAACAGCAACCGCCACTTCCACTCTGGCCGGTTCCAACAGGAGTAACTTACACCAAATTTGGTGGATTTCCAGGTGATGATCCTGATGCTCATGTACGCACCTTTGAAATAAGTTATGCAGTACTAAACCATCCACCTGATCCGGCATACAAGTCCATAGTATTCCAGTCAACATTAGTTAATGAAGCAGCGAGGTGGCTTACAGAGTATGATATCAACCATTTCGGTACCTATGAAGTGGTAAGGGATGCGTTTTTGCAGAGGTTTCGGCTGAAGAAGAACCCTGCCGGAATTTTTCGATTACTTGCAGAACAATAGACAGAGGCTAAACCAGACTGTGCAGGAATATGCCACCCTGTTTAGAACTCATTTGAGACAACTACCGCCGGCCCATGCCAACCTGCCGGATGATATCATCACTTAGTGTTTTATTAATGGGTTAACTCCACAACTAAGACAGATTATGATCATCCGTTGTGTGGGAGCTATGATACTAGATGCGGTTATTACAATAGCTTTGCAGCTTGAGCATAAGGTTGGAGGCTTTACCGTGGTTGAAAGCCAGTAAAACTGTTGTAGAGGATCCGGCTAGACAGATGTACTGCACTAAGTGCAAGAATCCAGGGCATACTTGGCCACATGTGCCCTTAATCAGATGTATTGCGCTATCTACAATACCACCGGACATTCCACCAAAAACTGTGCGTATAACGCCAAAGTGCAAGGACCAGCAACTGTAAATGCCATTATACAAGAAGCAGGGCAGCCGGCCACCCATTATGTACCACCTCATATGAGAAATAATCAGCAGCAAGGATATAGGAATTATCGAGGACATCGGAATATAAATTACAATACAAATCATTGGCAGACGGGAACATCACAGGAAGGTACTTCTTTGCCACCCCCTCGCTGTAATTTTTGCGGTGAGTTAGGTCACATCCGAAGATTCTGTAAAGATGCAGTCGAATATGATCAGAGGAAGAAAGAGCGTCAAAACCCAATGACCAATATGATCTATATTTCACCAGTGGAAACTCAAGCAGCACTGATTCAAACAAGATCTGGTAAGCAGTTACAACCAGCAGCAGAAGTGTTTGAACCTGGCATCCATGAACAGCAGAGAATGTATGACAAAGCTAGTCAATGGACCATCAAAGAGCCTACAGTGTTTCCAGATCCAATTCCGGTGACCCAAGTTCCGCTGCCAAAGGAAGGATCGCAGGACCAAGATTCTACCCCAGTAACAGGCGCATCATCTTCAGAATCGGTGAAAATTACAATTCAAGTAGATCAGGCATGGGAAATTTTATCTAAGGCGTCCATTACTCTTTCTCTTGGACAGTTACTTGCACTAGTGCCAAGAGTTCGACAGCAATTCCAGCAACAGCTCAGTCCTGGGTCTTCCTGCATTCCAGCGACGGCAACGGTACAACCGGAAGCTGATTCTACGGTGGATCATTCGGTCCCCTTAATTACGGTATGGTACAAAAATCACAAGATTACTCAAGTACTAATTGATTGTGGGTCTGGTGTAAACATCACCACTGCAGCGCTTTGTAAGAAGTTAGGATGGACGCAAATCGAGCCTGTTCAATTTTTCGTTAGAATGGCACATCAATCTCGAGTCCATCCGGTAGGACTCGTACGGAATGTCCCGATAACTTTGCAGGATAGAACATTTAAGATGACTTTTGTAGTCTTAGAACTACCGGAGTCTAGTCTTGACTATAATCTTCTTTTCGGACGACCCTGGTTAAAACAGGCTAAGGTCATACAAGATTGGTCCGCATAGGAATTGACTTTTAAGGATAATCACCGTAAATATATTGTCAAACTGGATGCCATTCAACCTTGTGAACTTCATGCCATACCATATGTAGCAGAGCCGGTCCACATGTTGGATGGCTTATCTGACGATGAAGAAGAACCGTTTCTGAAGAACAATGAAGATCTGATTTCCTTAGGTACTATAGATTTGCAATCTATTGTAGACAACTCGAGTCCGGCAGCCTGTACGGTGGTGCCTGTGACCGAAGAAGTGGAGACAGAAGATACTGTTGCTATGGATGAAGCCGCTCTACAACAACTTTTACAGTCAGCTGACGATCGAGGGAAACCTCGTCAATTCTATGTTCCCGAAGATCAGTTAATCACCTATAATTTAGGAGATGAAATAAATCAACGAACTGTCAAGATAAAGGAAGGATTGTCTGAGGCGTTTCAAGCAGATTTGATCCAGTTTCTTCGTGAGTTCTCTGATGTTTTTGCATGGGATTATCGTGATATGAAAGGTCTGGATCCTCGCATCTATCAGCATCGGGTCGTGGTCAAACCAGAAGCAAAGCCGATTAAACAACCCAGCTACCGTATGAACCCTAACTATGCAGCACAAGTCAAAGCAGAACTTGATCGCCTATTAAAGGTAGGATTCATTATATCCATTGAGCACGCTGAATGGATCTCCCCGATCGTGATCGTACCAAAGAAAAACAAGCAGCTCCGAATATGTGTCGATTATCGGAAATTGAATGCAGCCACCGTACCTGATCCATTTCGTCTTCCATTTCTTGATACAATGCTAGACAGAGTGGCTGGCCATGAGATGTATTCATTTCTCGATGGTTATAGTGGTTATAACCAGGTCCGAATGGCTGAGCAAGATATACCGAAAACATCATTTATTACGAATTAGGATGTTTTTGCTTGTACAGTCATGTGATTTGGGTTGAGAAATGCTCCTAGCACCTTTCAGCAGTGTATGCAGGAAATCTTCTCACCCTATCTCACTTCTTTATGCAAGTATATCTAGATGACTTCTCTTTATTCGGTAAGATGGTCGCACACCTGTATCATTTACGGTGTTGCTTTGAGAAATGTCGTGAGTACTGACTCTGCCTGAACCCAACCAAATCTGTCTTTACGGTTTCTTGTGGTAAGCTTCTTGGCCATATTGTATCTGCACAGGGCATACAAGTTGATCTAGACAAAGTTGCAACCGTGTTAGAAGCACCTGTGCCTACTACGCCGAAAGAAGTGATGCGCTTCATGGGTCAAGTCAGGTGGCATGGTCGACATTTACGGTGGCTTGCCCATTTGGCAATACCCCTAAGTCGGCTCATAACTAGTACTCCTCGACAGTTTGATTGGACTCCGGAATGTCAAACTGCATTTGATCGTCTAAAAGGATTATTAACGTAGGGTCCAATTTTACAACCTCCTGATTGGGAATGCCCATTCCACGTCTTTGTCGATGCCTCAGATATCGCAATTGGAAGTGTTTTAATGCAGCAATCTGATAAGTGGTTCAGGCCTGTTTATTACGCAAGTCGTCGACTCGCTCTTGCTGCAAGAAATTATTCAGTCACTGAAAGAGAATGTCTCGGTTTGGTGTATTCTATAAAGAAATTCCGACATTATTTGCTAGGCCGAACATTCATCTTTTATGTAGATCATGCTGCGCTGGTGTATTTGGTTAGGCAGTAGCATTTCGATGGTTGTTTGGCACGTTGGGTTTTATTGTTACAAGAGTTCGATTATGAAGTAATTCATCGACCAGACACTGCACATGCATTAGCATATTTTCTCTCTCGGTTGGATTCTGGTGAAGCTCCGGTCGGTGTTGATGACACAACACTAGCAATTTACGTTACTGAAACAACTAGTGATGAATCTGCAGAACCTCCTGTGACACCTACCTACTATGATCAGTTATTAACCTTTCTTACTGATGGATGTCTTCCTCCTCAACCTTCTCCTGCAATGCGTCAGAAAATTGCAGTTTACAGTCGCAGATTCCGGTTGATTGCCGGACAATTGTATTATATGGATCACACTGGGATCTTGCTTCATTGTATTCCTCCACATGAAGTAAACTCGGTTATCGCTCTGGCACATTCAATACCTTCTGGTGGACATTTTGCAGCAGATTTAACGCACCGAAAAATTCTGCAAAGTGGGCTCTAGTGACCTACTATGTACAAAGATGTATCTCAGTTTGTGCAGTAGTGTGATAATTGTCAGCGATCTGGATAGCCTTTACAATGTCACTTTTTTCCTCTGCAGCCTGTATTATCCTTGGAACCTTTTCAGAAATGGGATCTTGTCTTTATTGGACCAATCACACCTCCAACAATCCTTAGCAACAATCGCTATATTCTGACATGTACAGATTATGCTACCAGATGGGTAGAAGCTTGGGCTTTACAGTCCGCTACAGCTATTTCGGTAGCAAAGTGTCTGATGAAGGACGTATTCCCACGTTATGGATTACCTTTGGAAATTGTAATAGATCAAGGGACGCACTTTGTTAACAATTTAATTCGAGTATTAACGCATACTTTTCAAATTTTGCATAAATTCAGTTCACCGTATTATCCTCGTGCTAATGGCTTAGCTGAAAGTACCAACAAGACCTTACTGAGTATGCTTCGAAAATTGATTGTGGAATCACTAGAAAGATGGGATCAGTTACTACCTGCTGTATTATGGGCATACCGGACTACCTACAAAGTTGCAACCGAACTGACTCCTTTCAAGCTTGCTTATGGATTGGAAGCAATCGCTCCAATGGAAGTTGTAGTGCCTAGTTTACGCGTAGCCATAACTCAGAAGTTGATACCCGAAGATTCTTTGCCATTTCGGTTGGACACACTTAGAGAACTAGATGAGCATCGTTGGGAAAGTTTTCTGACTCTTCAAGAAGTGCAGTTGCGGCAAGCTCGTACACATGATCGGTATCTTAGAACTCCAGTTTTTACGGTAGGACAACTTGTGCTGTTTTATAATGCTAAATCAAATCGTGCAGCTAGAAAATTCAAATTACGGTGGTTCGGTCCTTACCAGATTAGTGAACAAGTGGGCCCAGCTACTTTTCAGTTGGCTACTTTGACCGGAATTCCTCTTCCTAAAGTGATAAATGGTTCAAAGTTGTGGCCATATCATCAAGCACCTGATTTGCACTGAAGTGTTCTGCGGTTGCCCGCGTATTGTTTCTTTTTCTTTTTTTAATTTTCTTTTCTTTTCCTTTTTTCAGTTTTGCGTGTTAGTTGAATAATAACAATAAACTCCTCATTTTGCTACATTACCATGAATAATCACCACCTTATGTTATTGATTCTGCTCATGCACGCACACCGTAGTTATGAAGGTTATCATCTCAACATCGCGCGATGATTAGCATTTTTTATCGCCTCTCGTTACCAAGTATCTACTTAATCTTCTACTTTCCGCTATTAATCGCTCTTGTGTCTGCGTGTTCTGTGTGCTTTGCGTTTTCTGTCATCACTATGTCTTCGTGCTACTTTGCGTGCGCATCATGGAAGCACTGGTAAACTTTGCTACCTTCTGTGATGGACTCCCTCAGGACGTAAGTGAATTCTTGCGTGTCTGAGGTTTGTCCAACTTCATCGAATTGCCCTGGCATTCAGTGGAGTGCCATCCGTATTATGCTCAGATAATCGCTGCTATTTCCGCCACACCTGCTACGGAGCAGAGTTAGCCAATTACGTGTTTCCCCTCTCGTGTCGTAATCACCCTACAATCATTTGCTGCCGCTTATCGACTCTCCCCGGAAGGACGAGAGAATAGTCCTAATCTTCCAATCGCTACGATGACTCAATTATTTCCCAGGCACTCCTCGAATGAGTATGCCATACTCTGTCGCCCTGAGCCTGAAAGAACAGCTTTGCAATTTTTAGTAGCCATATTAAACTTACAAAAACGCAATTATGGGATTTCTTGCCCATTCTACTCGGTGATTGATATGGCTGCTAGAGAGCCTATCAATTTTGCTTCTTACTATTCCGGTGCATTCACCATGAATGCGTTACGGTCATAGAACATGTTAACAAAGGTGATCTCCCACGTTCACGTTTACCGCACATCCTTACTTTTTTGTTTCCGGCCCTCCAAGCAGTGCAACCGCCTCCACGAGCTCCAATTTTATATCATGAGGAATCTGCTCAAATACTTGAAGACGACGAAGAAGATGATGAAGAATTCTTCGAGCTCCTCCGTCGAAAACGCATACGGATTAGTTCTTCTGACAGTCAAGTACAAGGGTCTGCCGCTGGAGATAACGCAGATAAAAATGAAGAAGAAATTTTCCACGACATAGCCACCTCGATTCACCATGATTCGTCCGCTCAGTCTTCTCCAAATAAGCAACGAGATCAAAGTGTTTCTGCCGATTCTGAAGACACATCTTCTAAGGAAGAATCTCAGCAGCAGTCCCAACAAGATATGCAAGAAGATACGCAGGTTATTGTTGCCGAAGTTTTGGTAGCTTTGATTGCGGCAGTAGATTCTGCAGTTGCTCAACCCCAAGTGACTACGCAGCAATCTACCGATCAATTGTTGGTGGCTAAAACTCTGCTACCCACTTCTCCACCCATACCTTCGGTCGACTCCATTATATCTGTGAAGCCTATTGAAGAACCTGCCGCTTCATCATCCTCACCGAATTACTCTCCCCCGTCTTCACATCACCTTTTATCCGCCTCTTCATCCCAGAAACTTCCTCCTTTACTTCCTCCGATTCCCATGTTCACAGAATTAGAATCCATGGGACGCATGCTTATTCA
>CM035411.1:42487836-42495336 GCA_020310875.1 Ceratopteris richardii | reverse complement strand
CATATACATTCATACGATTTTACATCAGTGCAGCTGCGTCTTCATCCCTGGAAGCTGTGGCATTTACGTGAGCTTGCAATCTTCTTGGTGTCGAGGGCTGGTCTGGTAACCTGAGCGCCTCCACGAAGATTGGCAAGTAGGAGAACCTCGTTGCGCCACCCCTTTCATCAACAATTGAAGCACAAAACGTTTGCACCCATTTTTAGCAAACTATGTATTTAGGTTTTGATTCAAATCAATAAATGTATTGAATTTCACAGAAAGCACTGTTTTGAGCCTCATCTTCGAGCAGTTGGTATACTTTCTTTACCCTTACATTCTTGGGTGAAAAATTTTATTATTGGTATAGGTTAAAGGCAACTGTTTGTTAATCATAGGTTAAGCGTTAATCATAGCTTTACTTGAAGCATATTGGCATAGTATAAACTTAACAAACTGGACTCTAACGGAATTTCAGAATTAGTAGCTGAACATAAGGAAAGAGTAACAAAAGAAGTTCAGGATATAGTTAGAATTGTTCAAGCTAGGTCAAAACAAACTTCAAAAATGGACGAGCTATTTCAAACTATGATGCACGAGACGCAAGGACAAAAAGTAGTTGAAACGTTATTAAAGGATAAAGGGAAATTTACTGGTATGAATGTTACAAATTATTTAGACACGTTTGAGGAATTAGCTAAGTTACACGGTTTACCTGAAACGAAGTGGAAATCCTATCTTGGACGTCTGGCCATAGGTACTGTAAAAGCTATTATGGATATACATGACAAAAAGGAATGGGATGAGTTTAGAAAAGAGCTGCATAAGGAATTCTACTTAGAAGACTACAGTCAACATAGTAGAGAAGGATTTATGAAATGGATTAGTTCACCTAAGCCTCACATTTCGTTAACTCAACTCCATAGTGAATTTATGAAAAGATTCTCTCAATTACCTGAACAGGATAGAGTTGCCCTTACCCCAGATATCATTTTATATTTCCTTAAAATCTTGTCTCCAGATATAAGGGTAGAGGTTGAGCGTAGGCTTGAAGAACCGGGAAAGAAATATGGGCTTACAGATGACTGGGGTGTAGTGAAAACTGTAGTTGAGGCGGTTGCTCACATGATCCAACGTAAAACACTCCTTTATGAATCGATGTCTCAACCATCTTCCAGTTTTCCTCCGATTCAGGCAACTAGGGATACACATATAGATTCAAAAGTTGAGCCTACAACATCCACATCTAGAGTACCAACCGAGTTACAATTTGAGATTTTGTTTAACAAGTTGGACAATATGATGCATATGCACGAGAATATGTCTAAAGAGGTAGCGGCTTTGCAGAATGTGGTGTATGCTTTAAACCTTCAAGATAAATCTGCAATACAAGCTCATCCGACTATTTATCCTCAACCAGTAAATGCTCCAAATCCACCATTAGTAGCTCCGAATCATCCTTTTATACCTCCTAATCCTCCAGTTATACCCCAACCAATTCCTCAACCGATTCCTCAAGCATTTAACCAAAGAAATTTCAATGAAAGGAGAAATGCCAATGTGAGGAGATGTATCTGGTGCGATGCCACAGATCATTTGACTTACACATGTGAAGCATTGAAAGATGCGAAAGAGAAAAGACTTGTAATTGATATTGACAAGCGATTGTGCGACTATAGAACACATTTACCCTTAGCTGCCAATTGGGGAAAGGGAGGGATGCAGAAGCTGTATGAAAACCTTTCTGAGTCTTCGAAATCTGCTTCTGCTGTTAAACTAGAATATGTTGATAGTGACTCTGATTCCGAACAAACAAGGGAAACGAGGAACTACTCAATTGAAGCTTTGATAAAGGCGAGAGATGATATTATGCAGAAAACTGCGTGGAACTCTCCTGTCGATCAATTCTCGATATATTCGCATATTGCGAATGTTGAAGAGAAAAGAAAGAGGGATGATGAGCAAGATGCAAATGATTCAGGTAGACGAATGACTAGAAGTAAGATGAGAGATGAGCCGAAGCCTAAGAAAGTTCAGTTTGAACAAGGCGAAAGTTCTAAAACAAATGAGGAGCGAAGAAAAGAAATTAGGGAGGGTAAACAACCTGTGTTTAGTGAGCCAATTCAAACATCAGACAAAGTAGAGCAAATTCCTAGAACTGAAACAAAACCTGAAGAGAAACCAGAAAAGAAACCAAAACGAGTACCGAAAGCTATTCTTATTTCTGAACTTGAACAAAAAGTTGATTCGAAAGAAATATTGTATGACATCTTATTAAAAAGTGCAGTAACAATGACTTTAGAACAAATCTTCTCAATAGCAAAAATTGAATTTAAGGAAAATTTTATTAAACTAATTAAAAGGAAGAGATTCCCTCTGTCACAAGAGGTAGAGATGCAAGATGTTGCCGATGTAACTCACTTGATTCATGAATCTCTTTCTTTAGACTCAGAAGATGAAGAAGATAATACCTGTAATGTGAACAAAAATTTCTTAGGGCCGATTGTACCAGATGACGAAACAAAAAACTCAGAGAGTGATTTTAGAAAAAGTTTTTGGGCGAGAGGCACACCGGAGATTAAAGTTAACTTAGGAGATCAGAAGAGATCATATTCTGCTTTAGCCCTAATTGACTCTGGGTCTGAAATCAATGTGATTTCGAAAGGATTATATGATAAGTTTAAATGGCCTATTGATAAAAATCACGGCTAGATAATGCGAACCGCGGACAATGGTTGTGGATCACTCCTAGGAGCATGTGCCAACATACCTCTAATGATAGGTGGAATTTCTGAGACATTCCACTTTTTCATTCAGGACAACTGCTCTTATGAAATTATCTTAGGTCAACCATTTATATGTGAAGCCAGAATGGAGACTAAAGTAGTAGATGACGGCTCAGCATACACAAGAATTAGATCTAAAGATGATCTACAATCGCTCCAAGTTATGATAGTCAGCCCAAACCATGTACGAAATAGGGAGCAAATTAGGAAGACGCCCATCCGTTCTCATGAAAAGATACGTGAAGATCATATGCCTCTTCGTGAGTTTGGAACTTATTATGATCAAAATTTTGCCTAGATGCCACTGTTGAGCGAGACAACGGTGGTTCTTGGTTTGATGTCTCGCACCCATCTGTAGATACTTTAGATAGTTTTTCTTTGTATTTCCCTTCATCATATTTGCAATTCAGTCATTATAAACAAATTCCTAAAAAAATTATAAAACATTATGAAAAATTTTATAAAGAGAAAGAATTCATTTCATCTGATGAACACATTGAAACCATAATTGAAACTTTATCTTCAAACTCATTGATTGAAGAACTTCAAAATATTTTGCATGAAAAAGAAAATTTTAGATTTGTACTTTTAAATTCTATTGAAGAATATGATTTGATTATTAAATTTGTCATGAGTAATGAAAAGGAAGCAAAAGTAAATACAAAATACAAAACCGTTGATAAAAAAATTAAACCGATTGCCTAATCATTACCACGAGAGAGTGAAGAGAAGTTTAGGAAAGTTACCAATGATCCTTATTTAAGAGAGCGCACAAATATAGGTCATACTTTCACAGAAGAAACTTTAAAGCTAATCAAGATAGGAAATGATGAAAATTTTTTGTTACCCGAGGAACGTGAACTATTTCAAAGAGTGATTAGAAAGCATGGAAAGGCATTTTCTTTATATTCCCATGAGATAGGTTGTGCAGACCCAAAAATTGTACCACCAATGATCATCTTTACAGTGCCTCACATTCCATGGAATCTTCGACCCATACCTGTTCCGAAAGCCCATTTACCAGAGTTAATGCGGCTTCTTAAGGAAACGATTCACATGCGAATTTTAGAGCCATCGTCTGCACCCTACTCAAATAGGTGGTTTACTGTTCCAAAGAAAAATGGCAAGTTACGGTTCATTCAAGATTTACAACCTGTTAACAAGGTTACTATTAGGAATGTAGGTACTGGGCCCATTGTAGGGGAATTCGCTGAAGCCTTCGCTGGTCATGCCATTTACTCAATGGGAGACTTGTATTCTGGCTACGATCAATTTCAGCTTGCTATTGAAAGTAGAGACATTACGACCATGAAAACTTCTTTAGGCTTAGTTCGCATGTGCACTTTGCCGCAAGGAGCTACTAATTCAGTAGCGCATATGATGAACGCCATGAATTCAGTATTACATGACTTCATTCCTAATATAGCCATGCCATTTATTGATGACATTCCTATTAAAGGATGTATTGAGAATGCAAAAGATGAAACTTTAGATTCCTCTGGCTGCAGGAAGTTTGTAGTAGATCATATCTCTGACTGTGAAAGGATTTTCCAGAGATTTGAAGAGGTTGGTCTCACATTCTCCATTGAGAAATCTGTTTTTGGTGTCAATGAGGTACTTATAGTTGGGCATTTATGTGGACATTACGGTCGGAGGCCATATCCACCTAAAGTCGACGCTATAAACAAGATTTCTGAAACCTGTAGTAATATTAGTGAGGTAAGACGATTCCTTGGTGCTTGTGTGTTTTATGCCATCTGGATCCCACACTATGCACATGTTGCAAACTGTCTTTATGCTTTGCTAAGGAAGAATCGAAAGTTTCTTTGGACTGAAGAACACTCAAAAGCTATGAAAAAGTTAAAGAAATTACTTCTTGAAGCTCCTATTTTAAAGCGAGTAGATTATACTGATAAAAAACCTATCATTTTAACTGTTGATACGAGCCTATAGGAATAGGATGGCTTATTGGTCAGGACGATGAAGAGGGCAATAGGTATGCTGTGAGATTTGGAGCAAAGATTTTACACGATACGCAAAGAGATTATCCGCAAATTAAACGAGAACTATGGGGTTTAGTCACGGCATTAAAATCCGATAAAGAATATTTTATAGGTGCAAATGTAATAGTTGAGACAGATTCTCTACCTCTGATTGGAATGATTACAAACTGTTCATCACCCGACATTGCCATGCTTAGATGGATTTCATACATCAAGTTTATAAATCCTGTTTTGATACATATTGCAGGTAAATCTAATCCTGTGGCTGATATGCTTTCTCGAGCTAGATTTGATAATGAGGAAGAAACAGAATTAGAAATAAATACAATTAATTATGATTCTAAAGCATAGGCATATGAACAGTTTAATATTGAAGAATACGAAGGAGAGTGGCAGGATATTGGAAAGTATTTAAGTACTTTGGTTAGGGCACCTTCATGGTCTTCAAATAGATTTCGGGATATTAGGAAAAGAGCTTACAACTTTTTCCTGAAAGATGGTTTCATTTGGAGACATGCGAGGGGAAAAATTAGATTGCCACAACGAGTACTAGGTACTAAGGATCTTCAGTTACAAGTCATGAAGAGTATGCATGATACTTTATGGGCAGGACATAAAGGTTTTGTAGCTACGTATGAAAAAATTAGAGAAGGATACTGGTGGCCAGGGATTTATGTTACTGTTAAAAATTATGTTACTTCATGTGACGTATGTCAGATTCATTCCTCAGTCAAACATAGGGATCCGCTGCATCCTACCTATCCACCATGCATCCATTATAAATGGGTTGTAGACTTAGTTACCATGCCCAAAGGTATCAATAAGATGAGATATATAGTCTTGGCACGTGAAGATCTTACGAATCATGTAGAAGGCCGAGCTTTAAGATCTAAGACAACCTTGAATGTATGCAAATTTCTTCTTGAGGATGTCATTTCACAATTTGGTTATGTAGAAAAGGTAGTGGCTGATAGGGGAGAGTTAGATGCGCAGGAGGCTAGAGAATTCTTTGCTAGGCATGGAATTCGCTTAGCCCTTACTACTGCTTACAACCCTGAAGCTAATGGGAAGATTGAGCGAGGGCATTCTCCTATTATTAAAGCAATTTCCAAAGCTTGTAATGGAGAAATTAAGAATTGGCCAACTTATCTGCCATTTGCGTTGTGGGCCGATAGAATGACCTGCACTAGAACGACGGGGTATATGCCGGCAGAGTTGATGTATTGCCAGAAACCAATTTTCCCTGTGCATACGCAAATTCTTACTTGGACTACTTTACCATGGGAAGATAATTTGTCAACAGAAGATTTATTAGCTCTGCGAATCCAGCAGTTAGAGCAAGGGAATGAACGTTTAGAAGAGGCTATAGTTAAACTAAAAGATTCTCGATTGAAAAACAAGAAGTATTTTGATAAATCACATAGGTTAAGGCCAAGCCGATTTATGTTAATGATTGGGTTTTACTGTATGATAGTACGTTTGATTCTCAGTATGATGCCCGTAGGAAACTTAAAAGACATTGGTTTGGACCTTATGTGGTAGTCAAAACCTATGATAATGGAACGTATGCCTTACGCGAATTAGATGGCACGCCTCTTAAAAACTTAATTGCTGGCAAAAGAATTAAATTATTTAAACAAAGAGATGATGAAATGTATGAAGTAATGTTTGATGATGAGCATGATTAATTATGTATGAATGAATTTCTTTAGTGTGGGTTTCTTTTGCAGGAAAACCAAGAGAAGATTTGAATATGAAATTTAATAATTTTGCGTGTCTAGCTGTTGCTGGTTGAGTTCTAACAGGTCTTTGAAGACAAAATTAAGATGCATAAAGATGAGCAGATTGAAGATGGAGTTGATTTTAGGTCGTATTTTTCTTTGTTATACAATTTTGATTTATGTATTTTCTTTGCATTCATAAAAACTAATTTATAAAGTCTGGAATGAAGAATATTAATTTATAAAGGACTCTATTTAACCATATTAGGGAAATAAACATAATTTATATTTCTACATTTATAGATTAAGTGAGATTTGTTAAAAATAGAAGGATTTGTAGTTCATTTAGATAACGAAAGTAGTTGTATATATGTAGGAGCATATTGTTGCATGATACATGTCTGTGAAAACCTAGATCTTTCTTGTCCATGCAGCTAGATCCTTAGCTCGGATTAAGGGGTTAAGCCTTTCCCCTTTAAAACAAAAAAGTAGCGAAAAAAAAAAAAAAAGAATATTGACATGGAAGTTATACCTTCTTCCACCCCAAAAAGGTATTTACATTTATTATTGACATGAAGTTTACATCATATGTATATGAAGAAACTAATTGTGAAAAAACACATCTAGTGATTAAAATTGGGAATACAAGGCGGCTGTCTGTCCAAGTAGATTTAGTAGATTTCTTTAGCATGCTTGATTGTTCATATGTGAATGCATATATATGACGAAACCTGCATTTGAATGAATGAAAATGAATTCTGTTTTATAAATCTTTACATAGTTTATAATTGGATGAAATGTAAATTAATGTTTGTTGACTGAACAGGTTACTAGTTTACCTTTATACTTTAATATGTTTTCATTGCCAGATGTAATTGAATAAACTTCATGTGCATGTTGAAAAGATTAAAAATTTGATAATTTAAAATATGTTTATAAAAAGAATTGATGCTTTTCTATGATTTAATTTCAAGAAATCATTGACAATGCCGCTTCCCTTAATCTGCAAGT
>CM035411.1:42155336-42482836 GCA_020310875.1 Ceratopteris richardii | reverse complement strand
TCGTTTTTGTTTGATTATCTTCAATTGTGTTTAACATTGTTCCAGTAAGTAAGATTTTGTGAGTCT
Organism: Ceratopteris richardii; assembly: GCA_020310875.1. Taxonomy (NCBI): domain Eukaryota; kingdom Viridiplantae; phylum Streptophyta; class Polypodiopsida; order Polypodiales; family Pteridaceae; genus Ceratopteris; species Ceratopteris richardii. The sequence goes on along the minus strand of CM035411.1, from coordinate 42,482,770 downwards.
GTATTATGGTAATGAATAGCTTCTACGCTGTGTGATGAGAACGTATCGACCAGAGCATAATCGGTAAGGTTGTGGAAGAACTAGCAATAGTCTGAGTACAGATAGTAATATGGTGAGAGAATGAACCAGAGTTTTGTTAGCCGTTGAGGCTACAGAATCTAATTTCGGACTCCGAATACTTTAGAATGTTGGGCGTCCCCGACTCTCTACTCTTCCGTGTGCAGGTTAGCTGGTTGATATGATCACTTCTACCGTGATAATTAAAAGTAAATTAACTCTTAGCCACGTGGGTTCTTGGGAGTGGTAGGGGTCTGTTGGATAGAGGCCCTGTACTATTTTCCGAGCTTCTTACACAAGCATAAATGCTCTCTCGTGTCTTAGCTCAGTACTCAACTCTGAACAACTGATAACTGTTCGGTGTACTGGACTTAGAACTTCCGAACTGATCCTGCTATAACTATTTGAGCAGTAGTCCGGTTACTTGTATCCAATAGAATAATATACTTCAGTAAACGAAGATCACCTAATACGCACTTCTTCAGAACAGACAGGTATACCAAACAGACATCTATACCCTGAAGTTATGCAAACTCACCGTATGCCCAACTCGAGCAACAAATCTCCTAACAACAATCGACTAGTCACAGACTTAACAGTGTCCTACTCGCACCTCGACCATTACAGATACTAGTCTTCCTGTGATCGGAATCAACAGTGAACGCAGACTACTGTATCGAACTTGGTCCCTTACAGAAAATGTTAACACGCAAACAGTTCGGGGCTGCTTTTCACATTCCCTTATTCAGCATAAAGAATGACAAACAACATACTGCAACTTAATAACACTCAGAGACACACTCAACCATTACCGAACAGATTCGTAACACAAGACTACCAATTCGTAACTCTGCACTACAGTGCGAATAAATGGCTAGACGGAGCACAAAACAGAATAGAACAGAGTAGAGTTTAATCTTCTCAGCGACATACACACTTCAAACAGTACGCTTACAATTCCCCAAACGGGCCCTCGGCCACTCTTTTCTCATTGCCTTATATAGAAGATTTTTTACAAGGGTGTGCGAATCTTTAGTTACCTGTGCGTTTCCCGAAAGGTTCTTTTACATTTAAGACGCTTGTCCTAGTACATTTGTCTTTTTTCGGTGGCCGTCTAACACTGGCACGCACGGTGGACTCGAACCCGCAGGTTCCTATGGTTCTGCTACGAGACCTTCTAAATACATGCTTCGGGCGAGCCTAAATGTTCGGGTAATTTTCTTTTTAATGGTTTCTATCATCTGAACTAGAGTAGTCAGTTCCAATAACTGAGTGTCCGTTCTAACGGAGCTAAGAGCTATGGCTTGGGTTAACAAAATTTCGGCCTGGTTTTGTAAGAAGGCCTCTTGTAAATAAAAGTCATTGGATAATGCAACGTCCCGGGCTGTCCTTATTTCGATGACTTTCTTCTGCAGATCCGTGACTCGTTCCTTCTGATTTCGCAATTGGTTATCTAGTCGCTCGAGTTGCTGGTTCTGAAATTCGATCGTTTTGTAGTAGGCATCCCGTTCTCTGCGAGCATTTGCTAGATCTTTTTGGTATTTGGCTTCCCTGGTTAATTGGCATCTCAGCATATTGTTTGACTCGTCCAAGCATTCCTGAGCTCTTCGGAGCTCGTCTTCAACTTGTTTTGCTTCTCGCTACTGTTCCTGATTCTTCTAGGTTATCTCCTGCAATTGTGCTTTCGTTTCTACGACCAATTCTTCGAGGGATGTGCTGATGTCTTCCTTTTCTTGTAGTGCGGTCTTCAATTTCCTGATTTCTTCGTGGGCTGCGTTCAATAGTTGGTCTTTGGCGGCAAGTTGCTCCAATGCGTCATTCCGTTGCTGTATCAGTCCCTGTTGTGCTAAAACTTGTCCTTGGAGATCTGCTAATTGGGTCTGTAATTGATGATTTTCTGCTTTTACGGCGTCGACTTCTTCTTGGAGAGGGATGATGTCGGCTTCCATTAGGTCGACTTTGTGCTGCAGGTCTTGACGAATCGTATTCGTGACTTCACTCAGCTGTACCAGAAGTTGTTGTGAAAGGGTAATGAGCATTTGGCCCATGGCGGCCAGCTCGGAAAAGACCGGAACGGCGAGAAGGAGAAGGGGGTGTTGCGGTTGCGCGGAGGTTTGGGTTTGGATTTGGGGGGATGTCGGGGGCGAATAGTTGAGGGAGGAAGAAGAGGATTCAGAAATGGGTGTGGGGGGGGGGGTTGACTGGTGGGGATTGAGGACCAGGGGATGCAGTGTGAGTTCCCTAATGGACGGGTTGGTGTTCACCTGTAGTATGGGCGGTGGTGGATTCAACGCCTTCAGTAGGGTGTCGAGTGCGCTGTCGGCCACTTGTTGTTCGTCTTCTCGTCGTTCTGATGCTTCTTCGGTTGAGACTGGTTCTGTTTCTGTGTGATTCTGCTGGTCGTGGTGGTCAGCCGATGTTTCGTTATGGATGGAAGTGGCTGTGTCGTGGAAGGTCTCTTCTTGTTCTTCGTTTCGGGTGTCCTGATCCTTTCCGGCGGATCCTTGTGCTTCGCTTTCTGAGGAGCTGATCCGGATTCTCTTATTGCGGAAGAGTTGGTTGATCTCCTCATCCTCTTCTTCATCGTCGTCGAGTGGTTGGACTAATTCTTCGTGCCAAAGTACGGGACCTCGGGGTGGGGGTTGTGTGGCAAGAATGGCTGGAAAAAGGAAGGATAGGATATGGGGGAGGCGAGAGCGTGGGGTGGTTCCTTTGTTTACCTGCTTTACTATAGATATGCACTCTTTGTGGATTCTATGAAAAAAGTAGGAGGCGAAATTGACTGGTTCTCAGGCAGCTAAATCTAGGGCGGAATAAAATGGGCGTGAGATGCCGTAGGTGCGCTTCTGAAGATTGAGTATGGCGACTAAGAATTGCAGGGCGGATCGTTCGGGTTCAGGACGACAGAGAATAGCGTACTCGTTGGAGGAAGAGCGGGGGAATAGTTCGGTCATGCGGGCGAGGGGGATACTGGGGCCATTTTCTCGGCCTTGCGGGGTGAAGCGCAAAGCTTCAGAAAAGGCTGGGAAGGTGATGACGGTTCTGGAGGGTAGCGAAGTGAAAACCCATTGGCGTTCAGTGGCGGGGGTCTGGGCGATGGCAGGGATTATTTGCGCGAAGAAGGGATGGGCTTCCACTGAGTGCCAAGGCAACTCAGCGAAGTTAGCCAACCCTCGACAACGCAGGTATTCACCTACCTCGGTAGGGATACCATCGCGGAAGGCAGCATAGTTGGCTAGCGCTTCCATGGCGTTTGCTGAGACAGACTATGAACACGAATACAGAGCACAAGAGGTCGCACAGAACATTACCACACAACACAGTAGCGATTTTGGCGTTGCCGAAATGGTTAAGTAGGAACAACACGGTGGGGAGGGGAAAGGGGTTGGGTATCATTGTACGGTGCGGGAATGATACTGTTTGCATGCTGGCATGCGTGCTTGAGTGACTGGTAAGGGGGCGGCTGGTAACATAAAGATTTTTCAAAACACGGCTATTTATAAAAAGAAGAAAGAAAAAAGAAAAGATTAAACAAAACGCGGTCCACCGCCAAAAAATTTAATGCGGGCTAGTGGCGTGATGATATGGCCGCAGCTTCGACCCATTGATTACTTTTGGGAGTGGATTTCCGGTCAACATAGTCAACCGAAAAGTCGCCGGACCGACTTGTTCTGAGATTTTGAAAGGACCGAACCATCGTAGTTTGAACTTTCCTGCTGCTCTATCCGACTTTGCGTTGTAGAAGAGTACGAGCTGACCTACCGAAAAGATTGGAGTTTTCAAATATCGATCGTGTGTCTTTCTTGCCTTAGTTGTACTTCGCGCATGGTTAAAAAGCTGAGCCATCGGTGCTCATCAAGTTCTCTGAGAGCGTCCATTCGTGCTGTCAGCGAATCTTCCTGTAGCATCTTTTGAGTGATTGCTACACGCAGACTTGGGATGACTACTTCCATGGGTGCTATTGCTTCTAAGCCATAAGCTAGTTTGAAAGGTGTCAAGCTATGTAGTTCGGTATGCCCATAATACTGCAGGTAGTAGTTGATCCCATCTTTCCGGTGCTTCCATGATTAGTTTCCGGAGGATATTCAACAGTGATTTGTTTGTACTTTCGGTCAAACCATTGGCACGAGGGTAATACGGAGAGCTGAGTTTGTGTGTTACCTGGAATGATTGGGTGAGTGCCTTCATTAATTGATTTACAAAGTGAGTACCTTGATCTGTCATCAATTCGTGTGGTAAGCCAAATCGTGGGAAGACATCATTTAGCAGACATTTTGCTACTGCAACCGCTGTAGCAGACCGTAAAGCCCAAGCTTCTACCCATCTCGTTGCGTAGTCTGTACAGGTTAGTATGTATCTGTTGTTACTGAAGACTGCTGGAGGTGTGATTGGACCGATAAAATCTAATCCCCATTTCTGAAATGGTCGAGTGGCATAATAGGCTGCAAGGGAAAGAAGTGTCGTTGCAGTGGTTGTCCAGACCTTTGACAGTTATCGCAGTGTTTGACAAATTGGGCCACATCTCTGTACATAGTTGGCCACCAGAGACCTCCTTGCAGAATTTTTCGGTGAGTCAAATCTGTGGCAAAGTGACCACCAGTAGGGGTCGAGTGAGCCATCGTGATGACTGAGTTAATTTCATGCGGAGGGACACAGCGAAGTAGGATTCCGGTGTGATCTACATAATATAGTTCTCCAGCAACTAACCGGAATCGGTGGCTAAAGACTGCAATTTTCCTTCGGACTGCCTTGGTTGTCTGGGATGGAAAGCATCCTTCGGTGAGAAAAGTTAGAATCTGATCATAATATGTAGGTGGTGCTTGTGATTCGGCAGTCTCATCGGTCAGTGGCTCAGAACTATAGATCGCTGGAGTCGTGTCATCTATGCCTATCGGAGCTTCACCGGAATCTAGACGAGATAAGAAATCTGCTAAGGCATGTGCATTTCCGGGTCGATGGATGACTTCATAATCGAATTCCTGCAAGAGCAGCACCCATCGTGCTAATCGTCCACCTAAATGCTACTGTCTTACTAGATAGACGAGGGCAGCATGATCCACATGGAAGGTGAATTTCCGGCCTAGTAGATAATGTCTGAACTTTTTGATCGAGTAAATCAATCCTAGACATTCTCTTTCGGTGATAGAATAGTTCTTTTCTGCAGGTGCAAGCCTTCTGCTGGCATAATAAACGGGGCGAAACCACTTATTTGTTTGCTGCATCAGAACACTGCCAATCGCAATATCTGAAGCGTCGACAAAAACATGGAACGGATTGTCCCAGTCCGGTGGTTGTAAGATTGGTGTGTGCGTCAATAAATACTTGAGTCGATCAAATGTAGTTTGGCATTCTTGAGTCCATTTGAACTGTCGGGGAGTTTTGGTGATTAGTCTGTTCAGTGGTACAGCCAGATGAGCAAGCCACCGTAAGTGTCTGCCATGCCACCGTACTTGACCCATGAACCGCATTACTTCTTTTGGAGTAGCGGGTACTGGGGCTCCTAAAATTGCCGAAATCTTATCTGGGTCTACTCGGATACCTTGGGCAGATACAATATGACCAAGTAGTTTGCCACACGAAACCGCAAACACCGATTTGTTTGGGTTAAGACAGAGTCTGTACTCTCGGCACTTTTGAAAACAGCATCGTAGATGAAGCAAATGTGCCGTCATCTTCCCAAAAATCGAGAAGTCATCGAGATATACTTGCATAAACGAAGTGAGATAAGGAGAGAAAATCTCCTGCATACATCGCTGAAAGGTGCTTGGTGCATTTCTCAATCCGAACCACATTACGGTGCAAGCAAAGACACCCCAATTGGTAATGAAGGCAGTTTTTGGTATATCTTCTTCAGCCATTCTAACCTGATTGATACCAATGTATCCATCTAAGAATGAATACATTTCATGACCTGCTACCCTATCGAGCATGGTATCCAAGAAGGGGATCGGGAAAGGGCCTGGTATTGTTGCTGCATTTATTTTCCGGTAATCCACGCAGATTCGCAGTTGCTTATTTTTCTTTGGCACAATCACAATTGGTGAGATCCATTCAGCATGCTCCACTGGTACGATGAATCCGACCTTTAATAATCTATCAAGTTCGGCTTTTACCTGTGATGCATAATTGGGATTCATCCGGTAGCTGGGCTGCTTATTCGGTTTAGCTTCAGGCTTCCACATGACTCTGTGCTGATAGATGCGCGGATCTAATCCTTTCATAACTTTGTAATCCCATGCAAAGACGTCTGAGAATTCGTGAAGAAGTCGAATCAAGTCAGCTTTAAATGATTCCGGTAAGTTTTGCCTTATCTTTACAGGTCGCGGATGATCTTCGTCTCCTAGATTGTACGTGGTCAACTGGTCTTCGGGGACATAAAACTGTTGCAGTTTCTCTATATCGTCTGTTGATTTGAACATCGATTGTAATTCATCGTCATGTGTTGGGACAGTATCTTCCTGCTTAGTTTTTTCGGTGATAGGTACTATTGTACAAACTGAAGTGTTCCAGTTATCTATAACGGACTGTAGATCAACAGTCCCTAAAGACATTAAATCAGCGTTATTCTTCAGAAATTCCTCTTCTTCATCATCTGATAGTCCATCTAACATGTGGACTGGTTCAACAAAATATGGTCTGGCGTGAAGTTCGCAAGGTTGTATAACATCTAATTTTACCACATATCTATGGTTGGCATCTTTGAACGTAAGCTCTTGTGCAGACCAGTCCTGTATTACCTTCGCATGCTTCAGCCAAGGTCGGCCGAATAGAAGGTTGTAATCCAAAGTGGATTCCGACAGATCTAGTATAACAAACTTCATTTTGAAGGTCGTACCTTGTAAAGTAATGGGTACATTCCACACAAGTCCTACGGGATGGACTCTAGATTGATCTGCCATTCTGACAAAAAATTGAACTGGTTCGATTTCGGTCCATCCTAACCTTTTGCATAAGGTTGTAGTCGCAATGTTAACACCAGAGCCTCCATCAATCAATACCTGCGTAATTTTATGATTCTTATACTATACTGTAATCAAGGGAACTGAATGGTCAACCGTAGAATCATGTTCCGGTTGAACTGCTGCTGTTGCTGGAATACAAGAAGGCACCAGACTGAACTGTTGCTGGAACTGTTGTCGAATCCCAGGTACTAATGCCAGAAGTTGGCCTAGAGGCAGGGTGATAGATGCCTTGGATAAAATTTCCCAGGCCTGTTGAGATTGGTTGTCCTGCTCCTTTGAACTTGAGGTCTTCGCTGATGCAGAAGTATATGCTGTTATGTCTACTGCTGATGATGGCTCCGCTGCTGCTTCCTTTTGTTGTGTTCCTTCCTTTGTCGACGAAGCCTGAGTCACCGGAATAGGTTCTGGGAACACTGGTGGTTCTGTTGCGGTCCAGTGACTAGCCTTGTCATACATCCTATGTTGTTCTCGTATCCCAGGTTCGAATATTTCTGCTGCCGACTGCAGTTGTTTACCGGATCGGGTCTGGACTGTAGCAGTCTGTGTTTCTACTGGTGTGATTTGTACCATGTTGGCCATTGGGTTTTGTCGTTCCTTCTTCCTTTGATCATACTCAGCTGCATCCTTACAAAATCTCCTAATATGTCCAAATTCGCCACAAAAATGACAGCGTGGTGGTAATAAATTGGGATTTTCCGGTGGTGGTCCGTTTTGCCAGCGGTTTGCATTAAAATTGTTGTTCCTCTGTCCTCGGTAGTTCCGATATCCTTGCGGTTGATTGTTTCTCAATTGCGGAGGCACATAGTGATTCGCTGGCTGTCCATGTTCTTGAATAACTACATTGACCGTTGTTGTTCCCTGTACTCTAGCGTTGTAAACACAGTTTCCGGTGGTGTGTCCGGCAGTGTTGCAGATAGCGCAAAACGTTTGATTTAGTGCACAATTGGCACTAGTATGACCTGAATTTTTGCATGTGATGCAGTATACTTGTCTGGTTATATCTTCAGCCATATTTTTGTTTGTTTTTAACCACTCCAGATCTTCTATAAATCCACCGACTTTGGATTCCAGTTGCAGAGCCATGGCAATGACTGCATCCAGTGTCATAGCTCCGACACATCTTATGATCATGATCTGTTTCAGTTGTGGGGTTAAGCCATTGATGAACCACTGAGTGATGACATCATCAGGTAAGTTAGCGTGGGCCTGTGGTATCTGTCGTAAGTGTGTTCTAAAGAGTGTAGCATACTCCTGGACAGTCTGATTTGCCTTCTGTCGGTTGTTTTGTAAATAATCAAAGATTTCGGCGGGATTCTTCTTTAGCCTGAATCGTTGCAGAAAAGCGTCTCGTACTGTGTCATAGGTACCGAAATGATTAATATCGTATTCTGTAAGCCATCTAGCTGCTTCATTGACCAGTGTAGATTGAAAAACAATGGCCTTATATGCCTGATCCGGTGGATGGTTAAGAACTGCATAACTTATCTCGAAAGTACGTACGTGAGCGTCCGGATCATCTCCTGGGAATCCACCGAATTTCGTGTATGTTACTCCTGTTGGAGGCGGCCTTGGTTGACATAACAGTTGTTGCTGTTGTTGTCCGTTCATTGTGAGTGTATTAGGCCTTCCTTTTGTATCTCGAGGTTGGTTGGATGAACTATCGGAACTTGTATCGCCGGATGGTGTGCCTTCCGGTGTACTGTTTTTACTTAGAATGCGTCGGATTTCTGCTTCGAACAGCTTTCCTTCCTTCTGGATGTCCAATATCCGAAATCTTTCTTCCAAGCACGCTGGTTGGGCTAAGGATTCCGCAAAAAATTCTAAGCCTTTGCCTACAGTTGGTGATTCTATTACCGGAATATCATCGGAATGAACCGAAATTGTGCCAGAATGCAATGTTTTTCCGCTTTTACCGATCTCTTTTCCTAGAGTGTTTCTAATCGTGGATAACTCTGAATCTTTATCCAAAATTGTTAAACTGGTTTCCAGCGGCGTCTTGGTAGATTCTGGAATTACTATATCTTCGATAGGCTGGGTCGAAGTATCACCAGAATGTACCAAAGGCGTTGATCGTTCCACCGGAATATGACCGAAATTAATTCTAACGTCCTTAACTTGCTTGACCACTGGGTCAGACCGCGTTATACCTTCTTCTCCTAGGGTTGTCTTTAGCACTTTACGTGCTCCAGCCTTATGGTTCTTAGGATACGTTTCACCAGACCGAGTAACCGGCATGTATCATTGCGTAGTAGCACTATCTGAGCAGTTTGCAACAATCTAGCTCTGTTGCTACTGTCAGTCAATCGAACGATAAACGTGATGTTTGATTCTGACAAACAGATGGCACTCTAATGCCACTTTCTCACAGGTAATTGGCAGTTTGATGCCACTTTCCCACAGATGGCGCCAAATGTTAGCCGTTGAGGCTACAGACTCTGATTTCGGACTCCGAATACTTTAGAATGTTGGGCGTCCCCGACTCTCTACTCTTCCTTGTGCAAGTTAGCTGGTTGATCTGATCACTTCTACCGTGATAATTAAAAGTAAATTAACTCTTAGCCACGTGGGTTCTTGGGAGTGGTAGGGGTCTGTTGGACAGAGGCCCTGTACTATTTTCCCAACTTCTTACACAAGCATAAATGCTCTCTCGTGTCTTAGCTCAGTACTCAACTCTGAACAACTGATAACTGTTCGGTGTACTGGACTTAGAACTTCCGAACTGATCCTGCTATAGCTATCTGAGTAGTAGTCCGATTACTTGTATCCAATAGAATAATATACTTCAGTAAACGAAGATCACCTAATACGCACTTCTTCAGAACAGACAGGTATACCAAATAGACATCTATATCCTGAAGTTATGCAAACTCACCGTATGCCCAACTCGAGCAACAAATCTCCTAACAACAATCGACTAGTCACAGACTTAACAGTGTCCTACTCGCACCTCGACCATTACAGATACTAGTCTTCCTGTGATCGGAATCAGCAGTGAACGCAGACTACTGTATCGAACTTGGTCCCTTACAGAAAATGTTAACACGCAAACAGTTCGGGGCTGCTTTTCACATTCCCTTATTCAGCATAAAGAATGACAAACAACATACTGCAACTTAATAACACTCAGAAACACACTCAACCATTACCGAACAGATTCGTAACACAAGACTACCAATTCGTAACTCTGCACTACAGTGCGCATAAACGGATAGACAGAGCACAGAACAGAACAGAACAGAACAGAACAGAGTAGAGTTTAATCTTCTCAGCGACATACACACTTCAAACAGTACGCTTACAATTCCCCAAGCGGGCCCTCGGCCACTCTTTTCTCATTGCCTTATATAGAAGATTTTTTACAAGGGTGCGCGAATCTTTAGTTACCTGCGCGTTTCCCGAAAGGTTCTTTTACATTTAAGACGCATGTCCTAGTACATTTGTCCTTTTTCGGGGCCGTCTAACAGTCTGGAGATTAATTCGTGTTAACAAAGATTTAAACATTGAGGTACTGTGGTGTGAGTGATTAATTGGGAAAATCAAGTATAGGGCCTCTTATTATTCAGACCCCTTCCACTCCCAAGAACCCGAAAAGAGCTTAAACGCATCTCTGACGGCAACGCGCGTTTAACAAATTCAATGCGAAGGAATTTACGAGGGGATTCAGTTTTGCTACGCAATGACTTGCTACTAGATCAAGATTGTGTACTTCTAATATCACTTTACACAACTCTTTGAGTTCTTTGACTTTTATTGTATTGTTAGAATATGCTACTGTGTTTTTAGACAGAAAAATACTTGCTTGATCTGACTAGCGCCATGTTTTAAACTTATATTTGACACGCTTCAACCATGATTTCATTACAAACAGATGTAAACATTACAAGCATTGAAGATGGAGATAAAACGACTCAGATGATATATAACGACTAAGCACTACATGAGAACTAATTGTTTTCAAAATTTTGTTACTTACACAATCGATTATGATTCTTGAGCTCTATGATGGAACATTATAAAAATTCATGTGTTATTGTAGAATTTAGATACATGAACTAATCGTTAATCTATACACACCAATTGATAAGATTGGTCTATTGAAGAACTCAAAACGAACATTTCAAACTTTGCTTTGAGTGGATAGACCCATGCATGCCTAGAAAAATCATCAATGAAAGTCATGAAGTAAAGAAAGCTTCCAAAAGAAGGTGTCTGCACAGGACCACAGACATGACTATGTACAAGCTACAATTTCTATGTAGCCTGAACTGAACCATCTTTTGGAAAGGAGGAACACTGCATTTTGCCCAAAATACAACCTTCATAAACATGTTTTCGGGGTGCCTCAAGTTTGGGCAAAGAGGACACTGTATCAAATTTCTATAGGTGTAGCAAACTAGCAAAATTCATATGACCAAAGCATGCATGCCAAAGCTTTGTATCTGACATAGCCTGAGAATCATGTACTACACATGTCGAATCATTCACAGATCTTTCATAGTCTATGAGCTTATACAGCCCACGACATAAAATGCCAAAAGCAATAATCATGTCACCATTTGATAGATCATGAACTGTACATCTGTCATCAACAAATTTCATAACCAAGCCAATCTTGGCTAATGTAGAAACTGATAACATATTTTTCTTGATCCTTGGCACAAATAAAGCATCCGACAAAGTGAAAGAACTACCATCAACATTAGTTAGAATGATCTTACCAACTCCCATAATAGGATAAGAGGAGTTGTTGGTGCATGTAACAATATTCCGTGTAGAAGTGGGCTCGAGTGAAGAGAAGAAACTGCATTGTGAGGTAATATGTTTGGTCACCCCACTATCAAAGTACCAAACATCTGAGTCTACTGAAGACATGCACTACTCATGAGAAAATGGATCAAAACTGGAAACAGTAGTAAACACCCATTCTTCATCCTGCACAAGATTAGCAGACTCTGTTTTCAATGTAGAGGCCTCTGTAACAACCATTCTAGCCTCTTTCTTCTTTGCCTCTTTAGCAGCTAGTTTTGGACAGCTCTTAATGATATGATCATTTGCTTTATAGTATTTGCAAAACAAGTTTTATTTTTCTAATTTCTTCTCATCTTTGTCTTCCTTCTTCGAATGTGTAGAGTTAGCAGATTTTTGCTTACTAGTAGAAGTGCTCCATTCCCTTTGCCCTTCTGACTAGCGAGGAAAGCTTGATCTGCAACATGCATAATAGACCTGTTCTGCCTGGACTGATCTTCCTGCAACGGAATATAAACTAACTCTTCAAATGTTAAGGCATTTGGATTGCCTTTCATCATCAACTGAAGAGTAGAAGCAAAACTCTAATATGAATCAGGAAGACCATTCAGAATAGTTTGCACAAGTGAATTGTCAGGAAGGACTTCATCAACAAAAATCAATTGTTCCTTCAAATCCTTGATTTTTGTCAGAAAACTGTCCATAGAATCACCTTCGTTCATGTGCTCACTCTCCAACTGTTTTTGGAGGTAACCAACACGAGCATCATTCCTAGCTTGGTACAATATGGTAAGTGTGTCCCAAGCATCCTTAGCTATTCTGCAAGAGCGAATGTGATGGATAATGGCACGTTTGATAGACAAGGCTATCAATGCATGTTCTTGAGCATCTCTGCCATCCCAATGAATTTTCTCTACAGTAGGTGCGGCAGAAACTATAGCACGAACATGAATTGGTAGAATATCACCATCTTCGACACCATCTGCATCAGCTTTAGTACCTGTATTTGGAGTACTTGTATTTGCAGGTATAACATGACGTCTTTCAACACCCTACACAATATTCCATATTCCTTTTGCGACCAATACATAATGCATCATATAAGCCCGCACTGGGTAATTCGTACCATCCAACTTATCCTCAACAACAAACATACGAAATACATCACTCCTTTCAACCATGGCCACTGACTAAAATACCCTGATGCAAAAAATGATTGTATCTGAAAAAGTTGAACATAACTCCCTAAATGAGTTATGCTAGACCTATAGCGGACTTCGAAACGCTTATACTAGCGAACGGAAACCTATATATATCTTTGGCACAAAAAGACGAAAATAGCCTGCACAAGCGCTACGATAGTGCGTTTGGAGTCTTGAGTATACTCACCAAATTTCATGCGATTTTGAGACTGCAACCGGAGAGGTGTCGATGATGCCCTAGATGAAAGAGCGACTTGCTCTGATACCAATTGTTGGAGTTAGAAGTTTGCGGAAGCACGCAAACATCACAAGGAAGAAGAAGAAGCTTGGAGCACAACACACAATACTGAATGTATTACCACTAGAATGTACAAAGATAAGTAACCTATTAGGGCTATAGCCGTATATACAAGCGGGAGGGAAAAAACCTCCTAAAGCCGCAGTCCTAGTGTGTTTACACATATCACTACCTAAATATATCCACACTGGATATAAATAAGAGAAATTATAATTTATAAATATTTTGTAAATAAAGATCCACATAGAGGGTTCTTTCTAGAAAGTCATAAAAATATTGATTAAGATAAGGATCACTTTAGATCGTAATTTTTTGTAAATAAAATCCAAGGCTATCCATAAGAGAGAGAGAGCAAATTTTTACTTTCATGCGTGTTTTTTGAAACACCACCCTTATTGTAATCTCTATTTTGGACGTAATCAAAAACTTATAAATACACACACTTTGTAGAGTGTCCAATAGAGTGCATGGGGGGCGAGGGTTCAACTCCTGGCAGCAACATGTAGGGACATATGAATCCCAGAAACTCTTGTATGTGGCTGTTGGCCACCGTTTGACCATCCTCGCGGTAGTTGTGACCGCCGTTTAACCCAGTCTTGTAAACCCCTGTTCTTGTGGGATAAGGGGGTCCCATGGGTACTATGCCCTTCCTTGTACAGTTGCAATTTCAAAGTTAAAGTCCGGGGAGTAGGCCTCGGCCGAAACTCCATTAAAAAAAAAAAAAAAAAAAAGAGAGTGCATGGGAAGGGGGATTGCACTGAATACTATGAATTGTCTCATCTATTTCACATGTCTGTTTCTCTGTGTGTTTTCAGATTTCTTACCCTCTGAAAACCTTTGTTTTTCGGCCAAGAGGATCACTATGGGGGTCAGTAGTAGTCTCCGCATTGTCATTTTAGAGTGAAGCTGGATTATGAATGTAAAGCTCGTGTCAGTCTGCTTCTCATGCACACATTCAACGATTGATCGGAAGATTGCAGGGAAAATGAAAAAGAGCTCCGAATATGCGTATTGATGAGTCGTAATCAAGAGGATTAAAATGCCTGGACAGTGGAAACTCATGATCAGTGTAGAATTGCCCTCAATTTCGCGTATAAAAGCATAAACGATCCTCCTTGATGGCACCTCGCTAACGAGAATCGAAAATATTCTAAACATTGTATGATTACCGTACGACTATCCTCAGTTCTATCTGCCAAAAGCATAATCGATGCTTTGGACTGAAGCAACCATTACCCAATGTTACTTTAACAATGACGAGGTTTCCCTCCAACCACATACTTTTGTAATCAGAAATTGCTTCAGTTGGGATTACAAAATTAGAATTATGCGCGCAGGCAATTCCTCTATAGATCCTCAGCAGATGGATGAGCATTGTGGTAGCCATAGGTGACACACGAAGGCTCGTCAGAAGCCAGCGCTTCTTTTGTTTTAGCTCAGCTGAAAAAGGTTTCTCGTTTCGCATGTATACACCTTCAAAAATGAGCTTGTTTATATCGGGCATAATCTGGAGATATGCTCAAAACTCATCAAGTCCTAGGGAAGATGGTATCTCATGACAAAAGTGCATTAAATTCTGTTATCATTGCCCATGTAAAACGAGGTGAACTGCACCAAGCTCTTACCTTGTATTTGCACAAGGAGAAAGGTGAGCCTTTTCATTTTTCTACTGCTGCCTATGTGGCCTTGCTGCAGGCCTGTAGTGCGCTGAAGGATTTGAATACAGGTCTCTGCATACATGCTGAGTTTGCCAGAGGAAGGACCTTCACGTGTGATGCTTTTGTTGGCAGTACTTTGATTGATATGTATGCAAAAATTAGCCATCTCACCAAAGCACAAGAAGTTTTTGATGGTCTTTGCATTCAAAATACTGTCTGTTGGACAGCTCTTATCTGCGCATATGTGGAAGCTGGGTACAGTGAAGAGGCCCTTTATCATTTTGAAATAATGGAACAATGTGATGACATCTTTATGGATGCAGTCATTTATGTATCTGGGCTTAAAGCATGTAGTAGTACTAACGCCATTGAAAAGGGCAAAGAAATGCACGATGGAATTATAAAGAGAGGTTTTGAAGGACATCTTGCCACAGGGAGCATATTGGTTGATATGTATGCCAAATGTGGCTTTTTGGAAGAAGCACAAAAGGTGTTTGAAAAGCTTAAATTCCAGGATGTAGTGTCATGGACTGCTTTGATTGGGGGCTATGCAGCTAGAGGTTTTTCTGAAGAAACTTTGAACTTGTTTCAAGAGATGAAGCACAAAGACATCTCACCTGATGCTGGGACATATGTTTGCTGTTTGCAAGTATGTGGAGACATGAAAACTTCATATAACTGGTGGGAACTGCACAGTGATATAGTTAAAGCTGGGTTTGATAAAGATATCTTTGTTTCTAGCACCTTGGTTTATATGCTTGCGAAGTGTGGCCTCCTTGATGAAGCTCAAAGGGTATTTGATAGGGCTGCAGTTCACAATATGGTCATATGGACAGCACTTATAACTGGCTATGCAGATCTAGGTCATAATGATAAAGCTCTGGATTGCTGCTATCAGATGCAGAAAGAAGGCATTTCATTGGCATCTGCGACACTCATTTGTGGTCTAAAAGGCTGTGGCAGCTCAGGATCCATCAAACAGGGTCGAATGTTGCACTTGGAAATTGCTAAGAAGGGTTTGGATACTGAGCTTAATGTTGCAAACACACTGGTAGACATGTATGCAAAATGTGGGCACCTTGCAGATGCTGAAGAAGTATTTTGCAAACTTCAAAGTTGTTCTCTTATCTCATGGACTGCACTTATCACAGGGTATGCTCAGCTTGGAAATGGTAAGGCTGTTTTTGACACATTTAAGAGAATGTTAGCAGAGGGTCTTCAACCAAATTTTGTGACCCTAATCAGTCTTCTCAGTGTTTGCAGTCATGCAGGCCTTCTAACAGAGGGGCTTCTGTACTTTTACTATGCCATTCATGAGTATAATTTGATTCCTTGTGTTGAACATTACACTTGTATTGCTGATCTTCTAGGTAGAGCAGGCCATATAGATAAAGCAGTTACGTTAATCCAGAAAATGCCATGCCATCCAAGTATAGGGTTATGGCTCTCTGTGTTGGGGGCTTGTAAGAAGTGGGGAGATACAAATCTTGGCCAAGTTGCCTTTGAGAATATGATTCAACTGGATGACAGAGTATCTGCTGCTTACATAGACATGCACAACATTTATGCAGATATTCGTGCCCAATAATGTAAAACAATCTTGATAAATGTTGAGATAAGTCTGGATGGGAAGCAAGATTTTCTGTTAGTTTTTCACTTGCTGGATTGCCCTGTTGCAAGACATTTGAAAACTTCTTATTATGGTGGAGCTTGCCTGATAAATTATGGAGTATTCTAATAACTCAGATTCAAGAGAGTTTTTCTAGTCATGATCAGCATTTATGCCAAAACTGTCTTGCTTGATGATGTAGAATTTGTTGGAATCCCAGGACTGAAGAGACAAGCAAGTAGGACGAAGATTTGATTCACATATGGAATTATTTGCTTATTTTGGCACGAATCATTTCAGCTTTCTTAATGGTTCTGGGCCTAGTTACACACTGAGAGACACTATTCACATTGAAATTGGTTAATATCCCAGGTGTGAGAATACAAAAGATGAATCAAAAACCTTTGGTAGGAATCATAATCTTGTATGAGAAAATATATGAAGAAGAGTATTGCATATATTATTATTTTATGATGTCCTTCAAGAACAGGGTTATGAGTTTTTGATTGATTTCTTAGAATGCTGGCAGTAGAAATAACTATGCACACAACTCATCCTACTATTGGAACCCATTGAAGAAAATGGCAGTTTAAAAGAGAGATGGGCAGACAGGTGGAAGATTTATAACAGCCATAGTTAGTGGAAACCACATGAACATGGTAAAGGTGTCGGACAAGGAGGTGATTTAACCAATTGAACAGAGGAATTTTGGATTGACAACAGCTAAACTGAAAACATCGACAGAATGTCCTGTTGATTATGTTTGAATTTGCATTGGACTGTTTCTGATGTGCTGGTTGCTAGCGATATGTTGATTCTGTCAGTTATTTATTATGTGATAGATCCAATCGAGACAAAAGATGCCAGGAGCAATGATGTACATATAAGCTCAAGAAAAAGATATATTAACAGTGAATTGCTTATGGGGAATCACAAATAAAGCAAGTGAACCAATTGGAGACTTGCATAGAGGAGCTTCATATATACAGAGAGAATATTCGGAGTGAGACAGGTGATGGATCAGCTTTTTGAATGGACCTTTGACTTATGAGGAGCTAAGCAAACTTTTCCAAAGCAATGGTGACAAGCTACCAGTGGATTTTTTCATGCATCATTTGAAGACCTTGGAGGCTTCTCTTCGCAAAGGCTACCCTCATGGGCTCAATGGGGATCCTATTTATATAGACAAGGGCCTCACATGTATGGATATAGCACAGGAAGTCATGTGTGCCATGCCATGAGTCCGCCAAGTCTTAAAAGATTGTCATAGAGCTCTCCACAAGGATGGTCAAGTGGTCATAGATGGACGTCTCACAAACTCATTGTGTGAGGCCACTGGGACTGTGTTGCAATATGGGGCTGTAATGGATCTCTATGGATGCATTCATGTAGGCCAGAGGAGATAACTAAGGAGTGAGACATCATTTTCTTATTACGGTCTCATTAGAGTCTTCTTGATAGGGGTATACCTCGGGTGGAGGGCTTTGCTTGGGAGTCTGTCTTTGGCCATACCAAATGCATCAGCACACCATTAGAGCTTCTAGAAGTGTGGCAGTTTTATTCAAGAGAGAACTCCACAAAGACATGCAGCTTATCACCACTAACCCAGATGCTAGATTTCTTTGGATGAAGTATACAGAGACAAGTACATTGCAATATGCTACTTCCCTGGAAAGGAGTCTGTCTTAGATCCTCAAGGATCCTCCCTGCTAGACAATTCAAGACACAAGCTACCTCCAAGTTGCTGGTGTCCCACACTACAAGCTGCCACCAATACTGGCAATGAGGCTTTGCCATGTGAGGGAGTCCAAGAGTCCAGTCATTGCAAATGGTAATGATAAAAAATGAGAGGTCTTGAGTCCTCTTTGTGGAACTCAAGTGAGATAACTGAGTTTCCACCAAACTCGCTGTACCTACTACACATTGGCTGGACCTCCTCGTTAGGCACATGCTACACACCCATTGAGATGTCCTAGAAGGGTGGAGATGTAATATCTCCCCTCTTATTTGCAATTGCTTTCCTCAAGAATCTCCTCATTATTAACACCAGGGAAATGATTGTTTAATGATCTCACCGACTCTCAACATTGCTGCGGATTGTTAGGCCAGGAGAAATAAAGAACACACATACACATACAAGAGAGCACAAACACAGATGTAGGTGAAAAGATTTACGGACTCCAATGTTAACTGGGAATTACAAGATAAGAGAAATACTCCCAAATACAAGAAAACTATTCATACACTACACCTCATGAGAGCCAAGATGTGAGAGGTAGGGTTAGATTGAAGAGGGTAATAGGAGAAGCTACTGTAGAGCTTAAGTAAACTCTCAGCATAGCCCACCAAAAGCAAGGTGCAAAATCTCCATTTAGGTAACACCAGGGAAATGACTCTTTAATGATCTCACCGACTCCCAACATTGCTGTGGATTGTTAGGCCAGGAGAAATAAAGAACACACACATACACATACAAGAGAGCACAAACACAAATATAGGTAAAAAGATTTACGGACTCCAATTTTAACTGGGAATTACAAGAGAAGAGAAATACTCCAAAATACAAGAAAACTATTCATACACTACACCTCATGAGAGCCAAGATGTGAGAGGTAGGATTAGATTGAAGAGGGTAATAGGAGGAGCTATTGTAGAGCTTAAGTAAACTCTCAACATAGCCCACCAAAACCAAGGTCCAAAATCTCCATTTAGGTGGATGAAGTGAAACTTAAAGCTAAATAAATCTCTGCCGAACACTTTCCTCACAAACCATGATAGAGCATCTTTCATGTAAGTCTCCTTGTGAGAGCAAGAGTTACTCTCAAGGATTGTTCCCTCCATGCATGGTGCTGAGTGACTGGTATAAGCCTCCTTACATGGACTAGGCTGAGATCAAAAGCATCATCAAAAAAGCTATCTAGAAGCTGTCATCTTTTTTCATTTGTGACATCATTTGCTCGTGTGGCAACTAATGATGATGTGGCAAACTTGCTGAGGTGGAAAAAGAATAGACACATGATTTTGCTTCATCGTATTTGGTAGTTGCCTTTTATTTTTAATTGACTTTGACTAAGAGCAGTTGACTTTTTTTGAGGGTCAATTTAAGGTTTGTTGGTGGCATATGTGGTATGGATGGAAAGCTTTCAAAGTAATTTGAGAATATGAGCTTATTTTTCTAATTTCTAAAAATTCATTTTGACCTATTATGTACTTGTCCTAACTACAAAATACATATCAATATGTACAATAATACAAACTGAATGTTTTAAATATATACAATTATTTACAATGGAAATTTATCTCTTGTAATTCTCCTCCTAAATTCTAATTGTTAGGGACTTTGAAGTAGGATGAAGTCAAAGTTTTTAAGGAACTTTTCAATGTCCTTTTTCCCACAATTTTCTATGAGGGATTAATTTCTGAATAGGTAACTCCACCAAAGTAGCTTGACGTAGATGTCTCCTTTTGAGATGTTAACCAAACAATAATACAAGTATTCCAAAGATTTTAGGACCTGTAAAGTATATGCTATGTTCTGATAAACATGTAGATAAAATTTGCTTTGAAATCCATGAAGCTATAAACTTTGAAATGTTACAAGAAGTCATTATCATCAAAATGTGACTTGGATTTGTAAAGAGATTTGGTCCATCATCTTTTTAAATAAATATATGAATATCTTTTGCATAGGATAAATTTGAAACATGATTTTGGATTATTTTAAATATTAGAAATCCAATCTTTCACTTGATCTTCAAAACATTTATCTTTTGTAATTGTCTTATCAGTAATGCTTATAAACAAATCATCAATAGCAGTGGCATATATATCATAAGCATTCCTTTCTTTGATAGGTAAGTGTTAGAACCTCTAGGATCCTCCATGCTATACAAGGCAAGACACAAGCCATATTCACAAACAAAAGAAGGGCTAACATCAGACTCACCTCCCAACCGTGGAGTCAATACAAGCTTACCCTTGAGCCTAGGGGCTTGGAGCCAAGTGGGTAGCCACCTCCAAAGGACTTGCATCCCATACCAGAAGCCCCCCACTAGTACGTGTGATGAGGCTCTGCCAAAGGGCCAAGAGTCCAAGTGCTTCACACAAAGAATTTCTCACAAATGAGCTCATAGGTCTTATTTTAAGGCTCAAATGAGGAGGTGGCCCAGTTCACACTGGGTGGTCAATTCATATTTGGCTGGACATTTTAACTATAGGTGCCCATCTAGATGTTTTTGAGTTTTGGGGACGTAACACTTTTCCCTTATTTCTTATTACTGTCCTCAACAATTTCCTTGGCCAAAACCAAGAGTCCAATCCATTAACAACCTAATTGACTCCAAGTCAAAATGGACTCAGGTCGTGTGTCCACTAATTAGATACTCAAGATAGGAAGTCCCTTGAGACTTCCTTTCCCTCTAGTCCCAAATTAAATGGAGCTCTAGTGGGACACATCTTTCATATCCTCCAATATGAAATCTCTTCCGAAGGTATCATAAAAAATGGTCCTAACAGAGTTATTAGGCAAGGCAGCTCTCATGGAACCAAGAGACTTGCCCAAGCTGCCAAACATGCAATTGCCATGGGAAGATGAAAGAAACTTGGAGAAGCTTGTAGAAGGTAGAAAAATGCGTTTCGAAGCGACGAAGTTTGGTCTAGCCAACTGGCACAAAACCAGCCCTTGAGCTTATGGAGACTCAAATAGACCTTGTAAGGATGTGCTAAGTGCAAAGAAACACACTATGTACTTTGGAGCATCAAGGAGAATGAGTCGATACAAAACAGATAGGTTCACGGGTCAATTAGCTCAAAAAACTTAGTATCTATAGAAGAGACAATGAACTTCAAAAGCCCATAGCGACCAACGTGATTACAGTTATAAAAAATCCTTTTATGGGAGTGATACAAATAGGGTTGAGTGTATAGAATGCACAAAAATATAAAGAATAAGAAAAATAAATGCTATAGGAATGAATGAAACATTCACCGATGGTACTTCCTATTTTTCAGGAATATGTAGAGATTGACCCTAACACAGAAAAACTCAGATTTCTCCCAATCTACTCAACCAAATCCTATGACCATTTATAAGCACAAACTATGTTGGAGAATTCCTCTCCTAATCGCAGCGGAAAGTGTAGAAGACCTTCTCAGGATCAAGACACTTGCCAACAACAAAACCTTCAAATAAAAACTGGTACCAACTGAAATATCCAATGAACTTGAAACTTTGGTCACTCAAACTAGACACCTAGAGCTTTCAATTGAGATATCAAACACTCAATTTGGAGTAGATTTGAGTTGGCAACTATTTGATTCAAAACAGACTACCTGTCCACTCCGGTAGGCTGAAAACTAGACTTCACTAAAACCTGAATAACTCACAGACCATAAAGAATTTCATAAAACTGTTCTAGATAGAGGAATAAGTCGAGATAAGCTTTCCAACGAATGTTTAAACACTAAAATTGGATATATATGTTGAGAGATATGACCCTCACAAGTAGACTACCCAGAAATGGGTGTGTGGCTGGACATACTCTATGAGAGTGAACTGAACGAAATGACTCAAAACAAATAAAGTAGCTACAAGGGGGCTTCCACGCCTTCTTCCTCTATTCTTGAGTGTCCTCCTTTGCCTCTTTTATAGCCAAGTGACCAAAAACTCTCATGATGAGTTTGAGAGCTCTTCTCCATCACTTCTCCACTACTTTGGACAGCCACTCCTCTTACAGTTCAGTTTTTGGATTTGATTCTCTTTTGAATGATTCTCTTTTGAATGATTCTCTTTTGGCCTCCACTACTTGCTGAAGTAAATGCTTCTATTTTTCATTTTTATATTTTCCTTCTACTTGAAGAAAATCCTTTTTGCAAAAATATATGCGAGCTTACTTCTTTATTTTTAACACTCCCCCTCAAGCTCACATGTGAGCTTGCACCTTCAGCCATATCCTACAAGTTGATGTCGTCCTTGAACCTCTTTATCTTAGAAGCATCTAGGGACTTTGTAAGCATGTCTGCAACCTGGTCATTAGTTCTAATGAACTTTATATCCACATCCTTGCTCAAAACTTTTTCTCGAACATAATGATAATGCACTTCTATGTGCTTGCTTCGTGCATGAAACATTGGATTGTTTGTCAAGTGAATGCTTGACATGGTGTCACCATAAATTGGAATGGTCTCCACCTGCACATCAAGATCAGCCAAGAGCTTCTTAATCCACATAACTTCACAAGTTGCAAAGGCTAAACCTCTATATTCAGCTTCTGTAGATGATAGTGCAACAGTAGGTTGCTTCTTTGAGCTCCATGTGATAGGTTTGCTACCTATCATGAACACATAACCTGACGTGGATCTTCTATCTTCCTTCTAACCAGCCCAATCAGCATCACTGAAGCCTTTTACCTGCAATTCTTCATCATATCTATAAACAAAGCATGATTGACTGTGTGCTTCATATATCTTAGCACTCGTTTGGCTGAATTTAAATGTTCACTTGTTGGAGCTTGCATAAATTGAGAAAGAACTCCAACAATATAACACAAATCTGGTCTTGTCATCGTAGCATAGATCAACGAACCTATAATACTCCTGTATGTAGTTACATCATGTAACTTCTCTCCATCATTTGAGCATAGCTTCACATTTGTGTCCATAGGTTGAGTGAGTGGTTTGCATTCACTCATTCCAAATCTGAAAAGAACGTCCAACAAGTACTTTCTTTGCATCAAGTAGATGCCATCTTTCCCATAGACTATCTCAATGCCTAAAAAGTATTTCATCTCACCAAGATCTGAAATTTTAAACTCCTTACCGAGTTTCCTTTTGATCTCTTGTAATCCTGTAACATTACTTCCTGTTATGATGAGATCATCAACATATATGCAAATATATACCTGCTTGCCTTCTTCTTTCTTCATGTAGAGAGAGGGATCTGCATTACTTGGAGTATATCCACACCTTGTGAGGTACTCGACCAATCTTTGATTCCAAGCACGTGGTGCTTGCTTCAGCCCATACAAAGCTTTCTTCAATCTACAAACAAAATCTGGATGCTTTCTATCTTCAAATCCAATTGGTTGACTCATGTATATCTCTTGTTGAAGTTCACCATTGAGAAAAGCATTTTTTATGTCAAGTTGGTACAATGGCCATCTCCTTGCTGCACTCACTCCAATCAAGGTTCTAATTGTTCCCATCTTTGCAACCGGGTTGAAAGTCTCTTCATAGTCGATGTCGTGAGTTTGCTTGAATCCTTTTGCTACTAGTCTAGCTTTATGCCTTGCTAGAGAACCATCAGCATTTCTCTTTATTTTAAACACCCATTTATTTGGAACAATATTCATACCTTCAGCCTTTGGAACTAGCTCCCATGTATGATTGTCCTTGAGAGCTTTCATCTCTTCTTGCATAGCTTCTTGCCATTCTTTTTGTGTACATGCTTCTTCATATGCATCCGGTTCTTTGTCTTTGACCACCTGTGTCATATATTCAAAATGCTTTGCAATAAAACTATCATAGCTCAGCCTTTCAATTGGATACCTTGCTCTTGAAGACCTTCTTTCATTTCCTTTTGAACATTGCTTCTTCAACCGGTTCAACTTTACCTTTGGTGTGATCACTTCTTCATACTCTTCTTCATTTGCATTTGAATCACTATTTTGGGCAGCACTTTCAACTTTAGATCTTTCATAAGTTGATGTTGGTGATGAGGAATGACTCTTTAGCCTCCCCTTCCATGTTGAGCTTTCTCCAAGTGATGTAGAAGCTTCTGGACCTGACATTTGAGTGCTTGTTTGCTGAAATTCTTCTTGGACAGCACCTCCATCATCTTCGTAATCTTCCTCAAGAATCTTCTCTTTCCCTTTGTCTCCAAACCATGGTCTTAGCTCATCAAATACCACATCTCGTGAGACTCGTAGCTCCTTTGTCACCGGATTGTAGCACCTATATCCCTTTTGCTCCGATGAATATCCAATAAAAATACATTTTTCGGACTTTGCCTCCATCTTTGTCCTTAATTCTTGAGGGATGTGAACATAACACACACATCCAAAAACTTTGAGATGTGTAAGGTTAGGTTTCTTACCGGAATAAACCTCCTGGGGAGTTAGATTATGCACTCCAGCCGTTGTGCACTTGTTCATCAAATAAACGGCCGTACTAGTTTCTTCAACCCAATAGTTTAGTGGCATCTTCATCTCGTTGAGCATGCATCTTGCAACTTCTGTGATATGTCGATTTTTCCTTTCAGCTATTCCATTTTGTTGAGGCATGTACCTACATGTAAATTGTCTCTTGATGCCATTTTCATAAAGAAAATCTGAAATATCTTTGGAGCAATATTCTCCTCCTCCATCAGACCTCAAGGTCTTTATGTAGCATCCTGTTTCCTTTTCTACCTGTGCTTTAAATCTCCTGAACATGGAGAACACATCTGATTTTTGTTTTATGCAAAACATCCATACTTTCCTTGAATGATCATCAATAAAAGTGACAAAATATCTATTACCAGCCACTGATGGTTGTTGTGATGGTCCCCATACATCCGTGTGTATCAAGTCGAGGACATTCCTTGCCACATAGTTGCTCTTCTTGAATGGTTGTCGAGTTTGCTTTCCTAGTTGGCATGCTTCACAAAACTCATGTAGTCCAGCATCATTGAATCTTGGAAGACCTCTTACCACTTCATGGTTGCTCATGTCCTTGAGCTTGGGAATGTTGATATGTCCAAACCTTTTGTGCCACAAATCGATTTCAGCAATCCTCTTGTTTCCAAACTGAATATACATCACCTTTCCATGTGGTTGTTGAATGTCCAAGGTGAACATCCTACCTTCTTTCCTTCCTTGAGCAATGACCTTGAATCCTTCTTTTGGATTCTTTATAAAGCAACCTTTTTCATTGAAGATAACATGATATCCTTTCTCTACCATTTGTCCTACTGAAATCAAATTCTTTGCAATAGTAGGAACATGAAGAACATCAGCCAATACCTTCTTGTCTCCAAGCTTGATATCTCCAACATGATCAATTGCGTGTTGAGTTTCATCGCCGGTCTCCACACATCCTTTTCCACTTGGAGCTTGTAGCTTTGTGAACAAATCTCCTTGGCATGTCATATGGTTGCTGCAACCTGAATCTATGAACCATTTTTGATCATCACTTCTCGAGTTGTTGTAGTCATGCTTCATGGCAAGCATGGTTTGCTTGTCTCCTTCACTTGATGTACTCGCATAGTTATTTTGGCTCCTTTGGTTGCCTCCATTCAGCCTTCCATTCTTTTGCCAACAATCATTTGCATAATGTCCTAGTTTACCACAATGATAACATGTTATACCTTTATGAGGATTGTATGAACCTCGACCTCTTCCTCTATTTCTTCCTCGACCTCTTCCATGTGTGTTGTCATTTGAGTTGTCCTTGTTGTCCTCCGAGTTGTGTTGGCTGAAATTTGTGTTGTTGTAGCTTCTTCTTCTTCCTCTCGAGCCTCCTCTTGAGTTCCTTCCTCTACCTCGTCCTGCATATAGCATTTGACTATGGCTGTCCTTACCTTTGTTGCCTTCTCCTTGTTGAGCAACCTCTTCAGCCACAAGATTTGGTATAATCTCGTTGAATGTTGGGAGAGGATTTCTATAAAGAATGTTTGTGATGAGGGGCTTCCACTTTTCGTCACTCCTCAAGCCATTGAGGGCTATTTGGACGATGTCTTCCTCTTCTATCTTGCATCCAACTGATGCTATTTGATCGCGAAGCTCTTTGATCCTCAATGTATACTCACTAATGCTTTGGTTTGAGCTTTCCTTCATGTTGTTGAGCTCGTTTTTGAGTTGCATCCTCCGAGACCTTGTTGAGGTAGCATACACCTTCTCCAATGCTTCCCAAACTTCCTTGGCTGTTTCTAAGCTTTGCACATGACCAATCATAGTGTTAGAAATAACTTGTGAGATGAGGAACATCACCCGTCGATTCCTCTCTTCCCAATCAGCAAATTGTCTCCTTTGTGCTGGAGTAATGTTGGGATCTTCAAGGTCCACCGGTTGTGGATCGTCTCCACTAAGTAGACTCCATAAACCTTTACCTTTAAGGTAATTTATCATTCTATACCTCCAAGACTGAAAATTATCTTTGTCTAACTTATCAACTTGTTGTCCTAAATCAGCCATTGAAAACTTCCAAGATTGAAGTTTACCTCAAGTATGTTGTGGTGCTCTTCCTTGACTTTATGAAGCTCCCCCTTGATTTGTAGCTTCCCCTTTACTTCAGTTCAGTTCCAATGCTTTTCCTCTTCAAAATCCAAGGCTCTGATACCAATTTTTGGAGAATTCCTCTCCTAATCGCAGCGGAAAGTGTAGAAGACCTTCTTAGGATCAAGACTCTTGCCAACAGCAGAACCTTCAAATGAAAACTTGTACCAAGTGAAATATCCAATGAACTTGAAACTTTGGTCACTCAAACTAGACACCTAGAGCTTTCAATTGAGATATCAAACGCTCAATTTGGAGTAGATTTGAGTTGGCAACTATTTGATTCAAAACAGACTACCTGTCCACTCAGTTAGGCTGAAAACTAGACTTCACTAACACCTGAATAACTCACAGACCATAAAGAATTTCATAAAACTATTCTAGAAAGAGGAAGTACGCGAGATAAGCTTTCCAATAAATGTTTAAACACTAAAATTGGATAAATATGTTGAGAGATATGACTCTCACAAGTAGACTACCCAGAAATGGGTGTGCGGCTGGACATACTCTATGAGACTGAACTGAACGAAATGACTCAAAACAAATGAAGTAGCTACAAGGGGGCTTCCACGCCTTCTTCCTCTATTCTTGAGTGTCCTCCCTTGCCTCTTTTATAGCCAAGTGACCAAAAACTCTCATGATGAGTTTGAGAGCTTTTCTCCATCATTTCTCCACTACTTTGGACAGGCACTCCTCTTACAGTTCAGTTTTTGGATTTGATTCTCTGTTGAATGATTCTCTTTTGGCCTCCACTACTTGCTGAAGTAAATGCTTCTATTTTTCATTTTTTTATTTTCCTTCTACTTGAAGAAAATCCTTTTTGAAAAAATATATGCGAGCTTACTTCTTTATTTTTAACAAACTAGACACTAATACCTTTCCAATGATTCATCTTGCACTCAATTTGGAGCTCTGGAGAAAGAGAAGAAGCCTCTGCAAGATTACTGTTGGCAAAGAAGATGATGCAGAGAATTGAAGGAGCAAGACAATGATGGTCACAAGTGTATGTATATTGCTTCCATGTAATGCAAGTCTTTATATAGACTCTAGGAGTTTTCCACGACTTCTACAAGTGAAGTTTGAATTCAAATGAAGGTGGGAATGGTTGTTGGAGGGAATCAAATCACTTTCCTACAATCTAGGAAAAGTGAAGATCTAGTTTGATCTAGTTTTAGGTGAATTGATTGCTTGATTGAATGCAACTTCAACCACCATAAATTCGTGGGATTTGGGCTTTATTTTTCTATCTTTACATGTCTAAAGCTCAAGGCTTTTACAATGGTAAACGAACCATCAAAAATCTCTCAAAAAAATACAATAAATGAGCATAAGAAAAAGAACTCTCCAACGGATATTCTTTCGATGCTATAGCCTTTGATGTAGATCAAATCCACCTCAAGCATAGTGTAAGCTTGATGTTCCAACAGCTCCCCCTCAAGCTAAAGTATGCTTGAGTCTTCATTCTCTGATAGGTTGAATACCTGCCATAGCTTTGAATCTACAAAGCTATGGCCTTCGTCATCATATCTGCTACTTGCTTTTCAGTTGGAACAAAAGAAATGTCAATCTCCTTTGCCATGAGCTCCCTGATGAAGTGGTAATGGACTTCTATGTGCTTGGTTCTCGCATGGAAAATAGGATTTGCCGCTAGATGCATGGAACTTACATTATCTCCAAATATGTGAGGTTTGGAACTCACAAGTCCCAAATGTGTATACAATGCTTTTAACCATATTGCCTCTTGAGTTGCTATGATCAAGCCTCTATACTCTGCTTCAGTTGAGGATAAAGCAATTGTTGGTTGCTTCTTGGAACTCCATGACACTAGCTTCGAACCTGCAAATGCTAAGTAACCAGATGTACTTTTTCTATCATCCTTAGCTCTTGCCCAATCTGCATTTGAATAGATTTTGATATCCAAATCTGAAGAATAAGGATAGAATATACCTTCGTTGATTGTACCTTTGAGATACTTAAGTATTCTCTTAGCCGCATCCATTTGTGGTCTTCTCAGTGAGTGCATGAACTGACTAAGCACTCCCACACTATATGAGATATCTTCCCTTGTATGAGTAGCATATATCAAGCTACCTACCAAGCTTTGATATTCTTTTAGGTCTTCAATTTTCTCACCTTCATAAACACTAAGTTTATGATTCATCTCCAAAGGTGTACCTGTAGGTTTAGTGTTCTCCATTTTGAACTTGAAAAGAAGATCCTGAATGTATCTTCTTTGAGTCAAATACATTCCTTCATCTGTGTATATCACCTGCATACCTAGGAAATATGTGAGCTCACCTAGGTCACTGATTTTGAACTCCTCTTGCTTTGCCTCTTCATAGGTTGAGGGTTCCTCTGAAATAGAGTCTTTTGCCAAGTATATTGAATGCTTCGTAACAAATGTGGAATCATATCCATACCTTTCTAGTTGTTTCTTCTCTCGTGCTGATCTTCTAGGTACTTGTTTGGAGTATTCTCCAACCTCTTGCATCTTTGCTTTGCCTCTTGACTTCCATAGCTTGTAATCCTTTTCCCTTTCATCTTGGTCATCGTCTGTATCACTTCTTAGATCCTGGACCTGTGTATCATGCTTGCTTCCTAATTGATAAGAGTCAGAATCAACATCATATGGTAGTGTTACCTTTTGTTTGTCTTCATCATACCAAGGCCTGTGTTCTTCAAACACAACATCTCTACTTGTAGTGAATTGCTTGGTTGAAGGATTGAAGAACTTGTAACCATCTGAGTTGAATCATATCCAATAAACACTACCTTTGTTACCCTTTCATCGAGCTTACCTCTTATTTGTGATGGTACATGAACATAAGCTAAACAACCAAAAACCTTGCAATGTCCAAGACTAGGTTTTCTTCCATGCCATGCTTCATAAGGAGTCATACCTTGAAGTGATTTGGATGGTAGTCTATTGACAATGTACACAACAGTTAAAATAGCTTCTGCCCATAGATAATGTGGCAACTTCTTCTCTTCAAGCATTGTTTGGGTTGATCCAACCAATGTCTTGTTTCTCCTCTCTGCAATTCCATTTAGGTGAGGAGAGTACCTAGTAGTCACTTCCCTTTTGATACCTTTTTCGTGCAAGAACTCATCAAACTCTTTGGAGAAGTATTCTCCCCCTCTAGTCAAGTCAAATAGTTTTCACATAAGATTTTCATATCATCATTAACGAGTTTTTAAGTTTTGAAAATATGAAATATGAATGCAAAGTATGCAGTGCATTGTAAATAGATATGTACAAACACAAAAGAATAGATACCACCTGATCATTTTGGTTTGTCTTGGGACCATGTATTTGTCAAATTTGTAATTTTTTCATCCCTTTTCTTGAACAATCTGACTCTTTTCCTTGAAACCAAAGATTTTACTAGAGTTCCATCTAATTCACCTAAAGCATATATCCCATTTCCATGTACTTTTAAAACAACATAAGTTCCAAACAATCGATGTGTTAATTTCTTTCCTCCATCATATTGGGAATCAAATGTACTATTATACATCAAAACCCAATTTTCTTCATGGAAAAATGGGATTTATCAAAATACTTTTTAGTTTTCAATCATGATTCTTCAATTTCATTATTGAATCACCACATTTTTCATTCCCTTGCTCAAGTTGTTTTGTCCTTAAACCAATAATTCATCATTTGATAGATTATCATTCTAGGGTAGAGTGGACCATATGTGAATTTGTTTTTGAATAGGAAAAATAGGTTTTTGATAATGCATTAGCTCAGGAGGCATGTATCCTATTGACCTAGTGTAAGTCATTCAATCACCCCATAATGCAAGTGGTAAATGTTTTGGCCATAATGTCACCATTAAAAGCTTTAGAGATTGCTTTCACAATTGATGGATGACCTCTTTCTATTTTCCATTAGTCTGAAATTTATAAGTAGTCTTGAGATGCAGGTGAATTCCATGACATGCAAAGAAATCTGTAGCATCATATATGCCCACAATGGGTAATTGGTACCATACAACTTGTCCTCAACATCCAACATATGGAATACATCGCCACTTTCAACCATGGCCACTGACTTAAATACCTTGATGTAGAAAAATCATAGTATCTCAAAACGTTGAGCAGAACTACCCTATCAAGTTCTGCTAGGTCTATAGCAGACTTGGAGAAACTTGTACTAGGAGACCAAAACTTGTATTTATGTTTGGCACAAAAAGATGAAATCGTCTACACAAGCACTGCAATAGTGCGCTCAGAGGTCAAAACGAGCTCATATCACAATTTTTACACCATAGAAAGAAGATGTTTTGTGATCCTAATCACTTTGAGTATGCTCATCAAATTTCCTGTTATTCTAAGAGTGTGAGTTGAGGGGTGTCAACAATGCCCTAGATGAAGCAGTGACCTGTTCCGATACCAATTATTGGAGTTTGAGGTATAGAAAGCACAAGAACAACACAAAAAATAGGAAGAAGCTTGGAGCACAACACACAATATTGAATGTATTACTGAGTGAATGTACAAAGATTAATGACCCATTAGGTTAATAGGCATATATACAATCCGGGGGGTAAAAACCTCCTAAAGAGGAAAAAAAGTGTCTTGATGGTCCTAAGTCTGTTTACACACGTCACTACCAGAATATATGAACAATTTGTGCACTTGTAGCTCATCATGGTTGGAATGTACATCACTTGGACATTAAAATTGCATTTTTGAATAAGGATTTACATTAAGAAGTGTATATTTTTTATCCTTGTGGTTTTATGTAGAAATTGCATGAAAACAAAGTATGAAGGTTAAAAAATGCATTGTATCTATTGAAGCAAGAACCACATGCTTGGAATGAAAAGATACATGTATAATTGCTAGCACATGGATTTGTGAACAATCCAATTGAGAGCACCTTACATGTTAAGAGTGGAGATGATGTGCTTTTGATCAATGTTGCATATGTTGATGATGTGCTACTCGCTAGTCAGAACAAGAAGCATATTGTGGAATTCAAGGCTGATTGCAATGCCTCTTTTTAGATATCAGATTAAGGGTGTTTTTATCATTACTTGGGCATTGATTTTATGCAAGTTGATGAGGGAATAGTTTTGTGTTATATAAAATACATTGACATATCATTGAAATGTTTTGGCCTTGATGATTGCAAACACATTAGCACTCCCATGGAGACAGATCTAATGTTGAGCCTTCATGATATTAGAGATGCATTTGATGTTATTACCTATCGACAAGCTACTGGATTCTTGATTTACTTATGCATAACCCACCCTGATATTCAGTTTGTTGTCTCTCATGGGTAGTTTTATGCATAGCCTATGTGTCAAGCCTCGACAGGCACTTAAGCGCATCTTTTGCTACTTATTGGTACTCGGCTATTTGGATTTTCTTATCCCAAGGGGGGATCAGTACCACTAGATTTACATGTTTATTCTTATTTAGATTGGATTGATGCTCGTCTCTCCATAAGCAGTTTTTTCTTCATTCTTGGTAGCTCATGCATATCTTTGTTGAGCAAGATGCAGCCTACTATGGTCACTTCTAGTTGTGAGGCTAAGTCTAGGGAAGCTTTCACAAGTATTGTTCAATGTGTGTGGCTTAGATGCCTTTTGGCTTATTTGGGTGTTGGTCGATCTTTTGCCACCACCATCTTTACTGACAATTGGAACATATTGGAAGTTGCAAGGAACCCTATGTTCCATGCTCACAAAAAGTACATTGAGGTGCACTATCATTATGTTAGGGAGAGACTCTCTGCTAGAGAGATTACTCTGGCTCATGTGCCCACAGAGGATAATTTTGTGGACCTTTTCACGAAGGCTTTGCCTAGGGATAAGTTTGAAGCTTTTTGCTTTTAATGATAAGACTAGATGTCTAGAAACTAGACCACACATGACTAGAACAAGGGTTTAGAAAAGAATAAGAATTAGAACTTGAAAAATAATTACTTGGAGACTGAAACTCCTTGAGCTTCCAAGTTTGGCATTGGCAATTCTGAGGGTCTATATGGCCAAGCTCTCATGATATAAGTGTTTAAGGGCAGTTTTATTAAGGAGTTTATGAATTGATAATGTCATCTATGATGTCAACAAGTCAAAAAAGGTATTTTGGTGTCAAAACAAGGGAAGTAAATGGACATTCTTAGAGTTTGGAATGTTGTGGATGTGATTGTGATGTTAGATTTTCCATTTTTTCACTGGTAATGAGATATATAAAGTCACAGGAAATTATGGACTCAAGGTGGCTTTCTTAGTGTCCTTGACATTGGGATGTGGAATCTCTTGTACCTTGTTTAGTCCAATTATGGAACCTATTAATCTTGGATTTTGGGACTTCCTATGACAATTTTATATTCTTTTATTTATATTTTTCTATGTGGGTTATCTTGTAATAAAAAACATATTGCATTAATCTTATCTATTTCAGTCTCAAAGAAAATAATATAGTGCTTCTTTGATAAGTTGCAAAATTTATTGTTACAAGAAGAATAATTGAAAATCAATCTTGACTTACAAGACTCTATATAAGACCAACTTATAGAAAAAGTAATTATTCTATTGTAAGGAGCCTGATCATTTTATTAATCAATTCAAGATTAGAAACGAAAAGCTAAAAACATAGATTTTCTAAAAAAATCTGTTTTATCTCTACAATGTAGAACAAAATGTATCTATTAGTTTTGACAAGAGTAAGTGCATTGTCTTTTATAAAGGAAAAAGCGATTTTTTTTTTGGTATCCTTTCTAAAAGTCTACTTTGGTCTTCATTTTTTGAGTATTAGAAAATCTGATGTGAATGTAATGCCATCATACTCCTTAGATTCTTTCCATATGCTATAATTCCCAACTATCTTTTTCACATACTTCACTTTCACTTGTTCCTTCTCTTTCACAAACTCCTGGAAAGGTTGAATCCAATCCCTTACTCTTACGTCCCTAAAACTCAAGAACATCTGGATGGGTGCCTATAGTTAAAAATGTCTTGCCAAATATGAAATGGCCACCTAGTGTGAATTGGGCCACCTCCTCATTTGAGCCTATAGATAGAATATATGGGCTCATTTGTGAGACATTCTACACGTGTGGCACTTGGACTCTTGGCCCTTTGGCAGAGCCTCATCACATGTACTAGTGGGGTGGTATGGGACATCAATCCCTTGGAGGTGGATGCCCACTTGGCTACAAGCTTGGAGGCTCGAGGGTGAGCCGGTATTGGCTCTATAACTAGGAGGTGAGTCTAATGTCATCCCTTCTTTTGTTTCTAAATATGGATTGTGTCTTGTCTTGTCCAGCAAGCAGGATCCGAGAGGTTATAACAGTGGTATCACAAAAGCTCTCTACTCATATGGAAAAGGCATGAAAAAATGCACAAAACAATCAGTGCTCATGGAGCTCTAATGGCTCATTTTGTCATGCTTCTCACCATCTTGCATGGGGTGGTATGGGAGGGTTCTAGCATGGTGTAAAATTAAAAAGTTTTGAAAACTTTCTAAATTAATTGAGGATGTAGCTGGAAAATAGTGGAGGTGGGAGGATTTTGATTTAGGAACATACAAATGGATCTGTTCTCTTAATCTTGGAATTGCACTCATTCACCAAGATTCCTCATAAAGAGAAGAGTCCTTCTCACCTCAGCATCCATACTTGCACTTTCAACCACTCCACCTTCTTCTTTGTTATGGAGATGTTCCCACAACCCATTGATTATCAGCCATCAGCTTTAGCTAGTTTGGTTCATCCAATGGAAGATATGATGACTTCCATACCTACATCCCAAAAGGGGTCTTCTTCCCCATGACTTTTATAACATCATGATTTATACCTAGAAACATAGATTAGGAGGTGGGGATATTCGTATTTTTGACTCCATTCGATGAGCCATGGAATATATTCATGGTCAAGTGGGGTCCTTTGCCTAGGATTTGAAATGAGAGGCATGAGTATGCTCACTTTACTCTTTGATTATGAAGTGGCAGGGTGAGACCCTTGATGCATATTCACAGGGACCTCTGAGGATCTTGGGCATTGATCCATATCCTTGAGGATCTTTTGGATCCTATAGCTACACATATGGGTTGGGGATGCGAGGAGTACTTCTTTGAAATGCTCGTCACACCGAGGGGGTGTGATTGAAGACGTGAGAAGGATTGATCAGTGCATAGCCTTGGAAATATGAGGAAATCCTTGGGGTGGATTTTGCCTACCAAGGTTCGATTACAATTAGATAGTCAAGGGGACCTATGGCAAGGGTCATGCCTTACAAGGTCTTCAACCTTCATGGAAGGGATTTCCACTTGACGGCTAGTGGTTGATAGAGGATCAAGTTCATCCTAATGACCCTTGGTATATATATTGGCTGCTTCCACGGTGATAGGATTACTATGGGATAGAAGGAGATAGTCATCTACCTCATTTCATAAGGTGTGATCATGAGTCACACAATTTATTGGTATCTCATGGAGATAAGGGATACTCTTTGTGGATTTTTTTTTTTTGAGATCCAAGATAGGTGGATAGACCTACAATTGACCATATTGTCTCATGTGGATGAGACCTTGTCCTAGGTAGAGAGGGGGTTCTTTCCAAACATGTACAATTTTCATACCCATGTGTGGAAGGTTTGATTTCTCTCTCATAGGACACTCTATGTGATCATAGGCATGAGTTGAGGTGTTGTGGATGATTATTGAGGTAGCATGAATAATAGCTTCCACATCCATAAGCATTACATTATGAGAGGATTGTCAGAGGGTGGGTCTTTCTTAGGTTGAGCCACTAATAACATTTACCTTGTGATGAGGACTATGGTCCTAAGGAGTCACATAGGAGTACTTTCCAAGAGATTGAGGAATTTATTTCCTCAATAGATAACTTGAAAGAGATGCATCTACATGGCATGACCCGACTCGATGCATTGAATGCACATAATTTTTGTTTGATTGCCAGAGCACTCATGGATTTTACTTTATTCTTCTTCTACATTCTTTTCACTTATGAGACCATGCTTTGGTCTTTGTTTTGGCATGATGTGGATGTACTCTACCAAAGGGGCTAGTGAATAACCACTAGTAGGTGGACTCATGATAGTTATTGAAGACCGACCATGTATCGATTATTCTCCATCTTAGGACATCCTGAAGGATGGGGGGACTAGCAAGAGTATCATGGTGTTATGGGATGACTTAATCGTTCATGTGACGATGCCCATGTTTAGGGATGAACCATGTTTATGGGTTAATCATCAAAGATTGTGTTTGGCTATTGGCACCTTCATTTTTTTGATGAAGGACACCGAGATAGCAAGCATGGCTCTAGTCCAAATGTGGTGGACATAGGCATTCATCAATGTTTTTTGACACTAGAGTGGCATGTGATCTATTTTTTATAGTAAATCATGAACTTTCTATTGATAGATGTCTTTGGGCCACACAAATATGTGCATTGGACACTAGAATTTGGGTGGTTCTATCTATTGCATAGGTATGGGAATTGGTTGTTGGTTATTCCTATGTCGCTCTGACCATGCTTGGATTTATGAGGTGTGCTCTCTTTGATTACATAGAGATCTCGACTATGTGTGTCATTCTCTTAGAGGGGAATGCTATACAATTGCCATGTTTAGGATCAAGCAGTTAGTAGTTTTTTGTGACCTCATAGTCATGGGTCTCGAGCACCTATATGATTGGTCAAACCAAGAGAAAGATGGTATGAAGATATTCTAGCATCACCAGATTGCTTTCTAGGTAGGGAAAGGTAGGCTCATACTAGGATGGGATATGCCGACAATTATGCCCCATCATACTTTGTGCACCCTAGCCCTAGTAGGTTGGTATTTATTTGTCAGTACATGGAATATTTGCTCATCATTACAGGATGTATTTGTTCATCAATATAGGATGGAGGACCTTGTGTATGAAGTGTCCATTGAGATGCACATGGTATCAAGCTAGGCTAGCATGGGCTAGGCAAAGAGTACATGTGTATGAGATACCCTATATGTGGTATCTATACAAATACATGTATTGCTATGCCAATATAGATTGAGCATGAGATACATGCATATCCACCTTGAGGTATCCATCAAGAATTGGAATGCATTGGTACTATCCCTATGATGGCTGAGTACATAGCACATGCATTGCCTCATGTCTAGAGTCTCAATAGTGGAGAGCTAGCACCACTATAGACTCTATCATGAGTTAGTTCTTTGACTTTGTATGGGTTAAGACACCATTGCAGTTAGTACCATAGGAGTCCAGTTATGGCAAGGGTCCTAGTCATAGTTCCACTGTTAGAAGTAGTGGGCTTTGCTCACCATTTTGTGCCTGAAAGGGAATTGTTGGTGATTTGACAACTCCTAGTACTCAATTCTCATTGGGAAACCTTTTACTTCTTCCCAAAAGGGAGTTCTACTATGTGCCCGAAAGGGAGTTGTGTTGCCTTTTCCAAAGGGAGTTTCTAGTATTCTAGTGACTCTTGGCATTTGTTACCCTTCGAAAGTATAGTGATACCTATCCAAAGATCATTTAGATCAAAGGATCCACCCAAGACCATGGAGAATATGTTGGTGGTGTGATGATCATGCATCCTATGATGCCGACTGATCATAGGTGGTATAGCCATGAGGGATACCTATGTAGACACATTTGTTATGGAGTAAGATATATTACAAAGGATGTTGCCCATGATGACAGCCCTCTTAACCCCTTAGTTGTGATGGTAGCACTTTGGATTTTTCACCTAAGATTTGTTTTCCACAAGTATATACTCCATTGTCATGCCTACACCTGGTATGGTTTCACCGAGCATATACCTCTCATTTATGGTTTGATTGAGTGAGTGAGTTTCCCCGCTTGTTGTATTCTCATGATAGTATTCAGCTTCGCTTGATGTATAGCCCATTGATGTTGATAATTAATCATGAGCTAACCTCTTCCTCGACCATAAGACCTAGAGGCATCCTTAATCTATAGCAAAGACTCCTTCCTGAAGGAACGAATTGTTACATAGGGAGGAGAAGAACACGACGAAGAAAGCCTTGTAGTATGTTTTCTTCCTTGCACTGCATTGTTCTCCATATTATTCATAGTGTATGTGCACACCTCATGGTCTTGGTGGGGGCAAGAGGGTGTACCTTAGGGTAACCTGAGATCAAGAGACTATTCAAACTTACGCATGCATGACATTATCTTCTTCATGGTGATACATACTTGATCACAAAGAAGATAATTGGTGTCTTACAAGTCAAATCTACTTGGAGGACATCCATATCTTGGTTCTGTGATAGTTTTCAAATTGGTGACTTGAACATGTATCCTCTTCTGTTGGAACATCAAGCTTACACTATGCTTGAGCTGGATTTGATCTACATCAAAGGCTATAGCATCGAAAGAATATCCATTGGAGAGTTCTTTTTCTTATGCTCATTTATTGTATTTTTTTGAGAGATTTTTGATGGTTCATTTACCATTGTAAAAGCCTAAGCAATATACATACAGTTGTGACCATCATTGTCTTCCTCCTTCGATTCTCTACATCATCTTCTTTGCCAAGAGTAATTTTGCAGAGGTGGATGCTCTCTCTTTAGGCCTTCAAATTGAGTGCAAGATGGCTCACTAGAAAGGTATTTGTGTCTAGTTTATGCCCATAAATTTTCATATAATTTGGTTCCGTATATTGGGAGAAATCTGAGTTTTTCTATCTCGGGATCAATCTCTCCATATTCCTAAAAAATAGGAAGTACCACCGGTGAATGTCTCATTCATTCCTATAGCATATTTTTGCTTATTCCTTATACTTTTGTGCATTCTATACACTCAACCCTATGTGTATCACTCCCAGAAAAGGATTTTTTCTAATTGTAATCACGCTGGTCGCTATGGGCATTTGAACTTCATTGTCTCTTCCATAGATAGTAAGTTTTTTGAGCTAGTTGACCTGTGAACCTATCTGTTTTGTACCGACTCATTCTCCTTGATGATCCAAAGTACATAGTGTGTTTCTTTGCACTTATAACATTCTTATAAGGTCTATTTGAGTCTCCATAAGCTCAAGGGTTGGTCTTGTGCCGGTTGGCTAGACCAAACTTCGTCGCTTCAAAACGCATTTTTCTACCTTCTACAAGCTTCTGCAAGTTTCTTTCAGTGGTATCAGAGCTAGATCAAGATGGGTGACGGCTTTCCCTCAATGATCGAGAAGCTTTATTGACACAACTACGCGGCTTGACAAATAAGGATGGAGGCCTATTTGCAAGGTAGAAAACCTTTATGGAATTGTAGTAGGTGATGAAGCTATGCCTATTCCAAGATCCAAAGGAGGACCTACACAAGAGGAGACAGATAAGCTCACACTTTGGTGCGCAAGGGATGCTCAAGCAAGGTCGTACATACTAAAATCTATCTGTCACTTTCTATTACCACATATTAGAGGATGCAAGACATCTCAACAGACTTGGGATGCCCTCGAGACTTTCTTTTCTGCTAGTACCAAAGCATGAAAGAATCATCTTTGGAATAAGATCAACCAAATGAGGAAGACACCTAAAAAAACCATCACAGAGTTTGTTACCAAGGTCAAGGAGGTTGCGGATCAGTTGGTATCCATTGGAGAGCTTATTGAAGAAGAGGTCATCATGAGGCAAATTCTCAACGACATTCGAAGTGATAAACAATGGCAATCCTTCATGACAGCTTATGATCTCATCATGCATGTGCAAACTCGAGACTTCAACATCTTTCTTGGACAACTCTTCAATCAAGAAGCCAACAATAGCATAAAGGAAGGTAACTCTTATCATGGTAATTCAACTAGTTCTCTATATGCAGATAAGAAGGATAAGAAGCAGAAAGGCAAGAAGAAGGAAGAAGATGAAGAAGAGACCTCCCAAGCCAACTTCGCAAGCAAGAGCAAGTTGAAAGGGAAGAAGAAAGGACCAAAGCAAGACAAAGCCAAATGTCAGAATGTTCAACCTTGTGCCATATGCGATAAGACCAACCACACCACTCAGAATTGCTGGTTTAATGGGAAGACCCAGAAAGGAAGTGGAATGTTAAAAATAAAGAAGTAAGCTCGTATATATTTTTGCAAAAAGGATTTTCTTCAAGTAGAAGGAAAATACAAAAATGAAAAATAGAAGCATTTACTTCAGCAAGTAGTGGAGGCCAAAAGAGAATCATTCAAAAGAGAATCAAATCCAAAATCTGAATTGTAAGAGGAGTGGCTGTCCAAAGTAGTGGAGAAATGATGGAGAAGAGCTCTCAAACTCATCATGAGAGTTTTTGGTCACTTGGCTATAAAAGAAGCAAGGGAGGACACTCAATGAGAGAGCAAGAAGGCGTGGAAGCCCCCTTGTATCTACTTCATTTGGTTTGAGTCATTTCGTTCAGTTCACTCTCATAGAGTGTGTCCAACCGCACACCCATTTTTGGGTAGTCTACTTGTGAGAGTCATATCTCTCAACATATGTATCCAAATTTAGTTTTTAAACATTCGTTGGAAAGCTTATCTTGAGTACTTCCTCTGTCTAGAACAGTTTTATGAAATTCTTTATGCTCTCTGAGTTATTCAGGTTTTAGTGAAGTCCAGTTTTCAGCTGTGTCCAGCCGCACACCCATTTTTGGGTAGTCTACTTGTGAGAGTCATATCTCTCAACATATGTATCCAAATTTAGTGTTTAAACATTCGTTGGAAAGCTTATCTTGAGTACTTCCTCTGTCTAGAACATTTTTATGAAATTCTTTATGCTCTCTGATTTATTCAGGTTTTAGTGAAGTCCAGTTTTCAGCCTAACTGAGTGGACAAGTAGTCTATTTTGAATCAAATAGTTGACAACTCAAATCTACTCCAAATTGAGTGTTTGATATCTCATTTGAAAGCTCTAGGTATCTAGTTTGAGTGACCAAAGTTTCAAGTTCATTGGATATTTCAATTGGTACCAGTTTTTATTTGAAGGTTCTGCTGTTGGCAAGAGTCTTCATCCTGAGAAGGTCTTCTACACTTTCCGCTGCGATTAGGAGAGGAATTCTCCAACATTTGGTATCAGAGCCTTGGAGTTTGAAGAGGCAAAGCACTGGAACTAAACTGAAGCAAAGGGAAAGCTACAAATCAAGGGGGAGCTTCGTGAATTCAAGAGAGAGCGCCACAACATACTTGAGGTAAACTTCAATCTTGGAAGTTTTCAATGGCTGATTTAGGACAACAAGTTGAGAAGTTAGACAAAGACAATTTTCAGTCTTGGAGGTATAGAATGATAAATTACCTTAAAGGTAAAGGTTTATGGGGTTTAGTTAGTGGAGATGATCCACAACCGGTAGACCTTGAAGATCCCAACATTACTCCGGCACAAAGGAGACAATTTGCTGATTGGGAAGAGAGGAATCGAAGGGTGATGTTCCTCATCTCACAAGTTATTTCTAACACTATGATTGGTCATGTGCAAAGCTTAGAAACAGCCAAAGAAGTTTGGGAAGCATTGGAGAAGGTGTATGCTACCTCAACAAGGTCTCGGAGGATGCAACTCAAGAACGAGCTCAACAACATGAAGAAAAGCTCAAACCAAAGCATTAGTGAGTATACATTGAGGATTAAGGAGCTTCGAGATCAACTAGCATCAGTTGGATGCAAGATAGAAGAGGAAGACATCGTCCAAACAGCCCTAAATGGCTTGAGGAGTGAAGAAAAGTGGAAGCCCCTCATCACAAACATCCTTTATAGAGATCCTGTACCAACATTCGACGAAATTATACCAAATCTTGTGGCTGAAGAGGTTGCTCAACAAGGAGAAGGCAACAAAGGTAAGGACAGCCATAGTCAAATGTTATATGCAGGAAGAGGTAGAGGAAGAAACTCAAGAGGAGGCTCGAGAGGAAGAGGAAGAAGCTACAACAATACAAATTTCAGCCAACACAACTCGGACGACAACAAGGACAACTCAAATGACAACACACATGGAAGAGGTCGAGGAAGAAATAGAGGAAGAGGTCGAGGTTCATACAATCCTCATAAAGGTATAACATGTTATCATTGTGGTAAACTAGGACATTATGCAAATGATTGTTGGCAAAAGAATGGAAGGCTGAATGGAGGCAACCAAAGGAGCCAAAATAACTATGCGAGTACATCAAGTGAAGGAGACAAGCAAACCATGCTTGCCATGAAGCATGACTACAACAACTCGAGAAGTGATGACCAAAAATGGTTCATAGATTCAGGTTGCAGCAACCATATGACATGCCAAGGAGATTTGTTCACAAAGCTACAAGCTCCAAGTGGAAAAGGATGTGTAGAGACCGGCGATGAAACTCAACACGCAATTGAGCATGTTGGAGATATCAAGCTTGGAGACAAGAAGG
The DNA here is from genome assembly GCA_020310875.1 of Ceratopteris richardii. Taxonomy (NCBI): domain Eukaryota; kingdom Viridiplantae; phylum Streptophyta; class Polypodiopsida; order Polypodiales; family Pteridaceae; genus Ceratopteris; species Ceratopteris richardii. Next base: position 42,440,646 of record CM035411.1, on the reverse strand, counting down.
TATTGGCTGATGTTCTTCATGTTCCTACTATTGCAAAGAATTTGATTTCAGTAGGACAAATGGTAGAGAAAGGATATCATGTTATCTTCAATGAAAAAGGCTGCTTTATAAAGAATCCAAAAGAAGGATTCAAGGTCATTGCTCAAGGAAGGAAAGAAGGAAGGATGTTCACTTTGGACATTCAACAACCGCATGGAAAGGTGATGTATATTCAGTTTGGAAACAAGAGGATAGCTGAAATGGATTTGTGGCACAAAAGTTTTGGACATATCAACATTCCCAAGCTCAAGGACATGAGCAACCATGAAGTGGTAAGAGGTCTTCCAAGATTCAATGATGCCGGACTACATGAGTTTTGTGAAGCATGCCAACTAGGAAAGCAAACTCGACAACCATTCAAGAAAAGCAACTATGTGGCAAGGAATGTCCTCGACTTGATACACACGGATGTATGGGGACCATCACAACAACCATCAGTGGCTGGTAATAGATATTTTGTCACTTTTATTGATGATCATTCAAGGAAAGTATGGATGTTTTGCATAAAACAAAAATCAGATGTGTTCTCCATGTTCAAGAGATTTAAAGCACAGGTAGAAAAGGAAACAGGACGCTACATAAAGACCTTGAGGTCCGATGGAGGAGGAGAATATTTCTCCAAAGAATTTTCAGACTTTCTTTATGAAAATGGAATCAAGAGACAATTTACATGTAGGTACACACCTCAACAAAATGGAATAGCTGAAAGGAAAAATCGACATATCACAGAAGTTGCAAGATGCATGCTCAACGAGATGAAGATGCCACTAAACTATTGGGCTGAAGCAACTAGTACGGCCGTTTATTTGATGAACAAGTGCACAACGGCTGGAGTGCATAATCTAACTCCCGAGGAGGTTTATTCCGGTAAGAAGCCTGACCTTACACATCTCAAAGTTTTTGGATGTGTGTGTTATGTTCACATCCCTCAAGAACTAAGGACAAAGATGGAGGCAAAGTCCGAAAAATGTATTTTCATTGGATATTCATCGGAGCAAAAGGGATATAGGTGCTACAATCCGGTGACAAAGGAGCTACGAGTCTCACGAGATGTGGTATTTGATGAGCTAAGACCATGGTTTGGAGACAAAGGGAAAGAGAAGACTCTTGAAGAAGATTGCGAAGATGATGAAGGTGCTGTCCAAGAAGAATTTCAGCAAACAAGCACTCAAATGTCAGGTCCAGAAGCTTCTACATCACTTGGAGAAAGCTCAACATGGAAGGGGAGGCTAAGGAGTCATTCCTCATCACCAACATCAGCTTATGAAAGATCTAAAGCCGAAAGTGCTGCCCAAAATAGTGATTCAAATACAAGTGAAGAAGAGTATGAAGAGGTGATCACACCGAAGGTAAAGTTGAACCGATTGAAGAAGCAATGTTCAAAAGGAAATGAAAGGAGGTCTTCAAGAGCAAGGTATCCAATTGAAAGGCTGAGCTATGATAGTTTTATTGCAAAACATTTTGCATATATGACACAGGTGGTCAAAGATAAAGAACCGGATGCATATGAAGAAGCATGTACACAAAAAGAATGGCAAGAAGCTATGCAAGAAGAGATGAAAGCTCTCAAGGACAATCACACATGGGAGCTAGTTCCAAAGGCTGAAGGTATGAAGATTGTTCCAAATAAATGGGTGTTTAAAATAAAGAGAAATGCTGACGGCTCTCTAGCAAGGCATAAAGCTAGACTAGTAGCAAAAGGATTCAAGCAAACTCACGGCATCGATTATGAAGAGACTTTCAGCCCGGTTGCAAAGATGGGAACAATTAGAACCTTGATTGGAGTGAGTGCAGCAAGGAGATGGCCATTGTACCAACTCGACATAAAAAATGCTTTTCTCAATGGTGAACTTCAAGAAGAGGTATACATGAGTCAACCGATTGGATTTGAAGACAAAAAGCATCCAAATTTTGTTTGTAGATTGAAGAAAGCTTTGTATGGGCTGAAGCAAGCACCACGTGCTTGGAATCAAAGATTGGTCGAGTACCTCACAAGGTGTGGGTATAGTCCAAGTAATGCAGATCCCTCTCTCTACATGAAGAAAGAAGAAGGCAAGCAGGTATATATTTGCATATACGTTGATGATCTCATCATAACAGGAAGTAATGTTACAGGAATACAAGAGATCAAAAGGAAACTCGGTAAGGAGTTTAAAATTTCAGATCTTGGTGAGCTGAAATACTTTTTAGGCATTGAGATAGTCTATGGGAAAGATGGCATTTACTTAATGCAAAGAAAGTACCTATTGGATGTTCTTTTCAGATTTGGAATGAGTGAATGCAAACCACTCACTCAACCTATGGACAGAAATGTGAAGCTATGCTCAAATGATGGAGAGAAGTTACATGATGTAACTACATACAGGAGTATTATAGGTTCATTGATCTATGCTACGATCACAAGACCAGATTTGTGTTATATTGTTGGAGTTCTTTCTCAATTTATGCAAGCTCCAACAAGTGAACATTTAAATTCAGCCAAACGAGTGCTAAGATATGTGAAGCACACTGTCAATCATGCATTGTTTTATAGATATGATGAAGAATTGCAGGTAAAGGGCTTCAGTGATGCTGATTGGGCTGGTTCCAAGGAGGATAGAAGATCCACTTCAGGTTATGTGTTCATGATAGGTAGCAAACCTATCACATGGAGCTCAAAGAAGCAACCTACTGTTGCACTATCATCTACAGAAGCTGAATATAGAGGTTTAGCCTTTGCAACTTGTGAAGCTATGTGGATTAAGAAGCTCTTGGCTGATCTTGATGTGCAGGTGGAGACCATTCCAATTTATGGTGACAACATGTCAAGCATTCGCTTGACAAACAATCCAATGTTTCATGCACGAAGCAAGCACATAGAAGTGCATTATCATTATGTTCGAGAAAAAGTTTTGAGCAAGGATGTGGATATAAAGTTCATTGGAACTAATGACCAGGTTGCAGACATGCTTACAAAGTCCCTCGATGCTTCTAAGCTCAAGAGGTTCAAGGACGACATCAACTTACAAGATATGGTTTAAGGTGCAAGCTCACATGTGAGCTTGAGGGGGAGTGTTAAAAATAAAGAAGTAAGATCGTATATATTTTTGCAAAAAGGATTTTCTTCAAGTAGAAGGAAAATAAAAAAATGAAAAATAGAAGCATTTACTTCAGCAAGTAGTGGAGGCCAAAAGAGAATCATTCAAAAGAGAATCAAATCCAAAATCTGAATTGTAAGAGGAGTGGCTGTCCAAAGTAGTGGAGAAATGATGGAGAAGAGCTCTCAAACTCATCATGAGAGTTTTTGGTCACTTGGCTATAAAAGAAGCAAGGGAGGAAACTCAATGAGAGAGCAAGAAGGCGTGGAAGCCCCCTTGTATCTACTTCATTTGGTTTGAGTCATTTCGTTCAGTTCACTCTCATAGAGTGTGTCCAGCCGCACACCCATTTTTGGGTAGTCTACTTGTGAGAGTCATATCTCTCAACATATGTATCCAAATTTAGTGTTTAAACATTCGTTGGAAAACTTATCTTGAGTACTTCCTCTGTCTAGAACAGTTTTATGAAATTCTTTATGTTCTCTGAGTTATTCAGGTTTTAGTGAAGTCCAGTTTTCAGCTGTGTCCAGCCGCACACCCATTTTTGGGTAGTCTACTTGTGAGAGTCATATCTCTCAACATATGTATCCAAATTTAGTGTTTAAACATTCATTGGAAAGCTTATCTTGAGTACTTCCTCTGTCTAGAACAGTTTTATGAAATTCTTTATGCTCTCTGAGTTATTCAGGTTTTAGTGAAGTCCAGTTTTCAGCCTAACTGAGTGGACAAGTAGTCTGTTTTGAATCAAATAGTTGACAACTCAAATCTACTCCAAATTGAGTGTTTGATATCTCATTTGAAAGCTCTAGGTGTCTAGTTTGAGTGACCAAAGTTTCAAGTTCATTGGATATTTCAGTTGGTACCAGTTTTTATTTGAAGGTTCTGCTGTTGGCAAGAGTCTTCATCCTGAGAAGGTCTTCTACACTTTCCGCTGCGATTAGGAGAGGAATTCTCCAACATGGAAGAGGTGGATATGGCATCAATAGAGGCAGAGGTGGACACAAATTCAACAATAACAATAGAAGCTATAATAGAAGGGACTACAAAAATTATTAAGAAGATCAACCACATGAAGACTCATTGCTTCTTATGAATCTAAGCCACAAAGAAGGTAAAGAAGATGAATGATCATTTGTTCTACATAGATTCAGGATGTTCGAATCATGTTGCAGGCAACATTGCTCTTCTATCTGATTTGGAAAGTCCAAAGCATAGACATGAAGTGAAAACAGGGGATGACACAAAACACAATGTGGGGAAGATTGGTAATGTCAAATCTTCCAATGGCAGGATAAACATTCTGAGTAAGGTTCTCTATGTACCCACTATCAGTAAAAACCTAATAAGTAGAGGCCAAATAGTTGAAAAAGGCTTGCAAGTTAGGTTCAACCAACATGGAGTTTTTGTGGAAGATCCATGTCAAGTCTTCAAAAAGATAGCCCGAGGTGAGAAGCATGGTAGGCTCTTTACTTTTGAAATAGGAGAAACCAAGAACATAGCTCTATTCAACTTTGGGTCTCAAACCCTAAGTGAGCTTGAAGTGTGGCATAAGAGGCTTGCTCATGTGAATGAAATAACCTCGAAGGATATATGCAGGGATCAAAGTGTTCTAGGACTGCCAAACATATCAAAGCAACACATGATCAACAGGTGTGATGCATGTCAGATTGGGAAGGCACAAAGACAACCGTTCAACCACAAAGACTACATCCACAACAACTTATTGGACTTAGTACATACAGATGTATGGGGACCAAGTCAAGAACCTTCATTGGCAGGATCAAGGTATTATGTCTCATTTATTGATGACCATAGTAGATGGACTGTTCTATACTTTATCAAGAGTAAGAATGAAGTGTTTGATTGCTTCAAGAAGTATCTTGCACATGTGGAGAATCATACAGGTAGATCACTAAAGAAGCTCAGATATGATGGAGGGAGAGAATACTTCTCCAAAGAGTTTGATGAGTTCTTGCACAAAAAAGGTATCAAAAGGGAAGTGACTACTAGGTACTCTCCTCAACTAAATGGAATTGCAGAAAGGAGAAACAAGACATTGGTTGGATCAGCTCGAACAATGCTTGAAGAGAAGAAGTTGCCACATTATCTATGGGCAGAAGCTATTTCAACTGCTGTGTACCTTGTCAATAGACTACCATCCAAAACACTTCAAGGTATGAATCCTTATGAAGCATGGCATGGAAGAAAACCTAGTCTTGGACATTGCAAGGTTTTTGGTTGTTTTGCTTATGTTCATGAACCATCACAAATAAGCGGTAAGCTAGATGAAAGGGCAACAAAGGTAGTGTTTATTGGATATGATTCAACTGAGATGGGTTACAGGTTCTTCAATCCTTCAACCAAGCAATTCACTACAAGTAGAGATGTTGTGTTCGAAGAACACAGGTCTTGGTATGATGAAGACAAACAAAAGGTAACACTACCATATTATCTTGATTCTGACTCTTATCAATTAGGAAGCAAGCATGATACACAGGTCGAGGATCCAAGAAGTGATACAGACGATGACGAAGATGAAAGGGAAAGGGATTACAAGCTATGGAAGTCAAGAGGCAAAGAAAAGATGCAAGAGGTTGGAGAATGCTCCAAACAAGTACCTAGAAGATCAGCAAGAGAGAAGAAACAACCAGAAAGGTATGGACATGATTCCACATTTGTTACGAAGCATTCAATATACTAGGCGAAAGACTCTATTTCAGAGGAACCCTCAACCTATGAAGAGGCAAAGGGAAATTCTAATTGGGAAATGGCCATGAAAGAAGAGATAGATGCATTGAAGGAAATGGACACTTGGGATTTGGTTCCAATGTCACCGAATCAAAAGGTAATTGGTTGCAGATGGGTATATAAAGTTAAAAGAAATTTAGATGGATCAGTTTGCAGGTACAAGGCAAGATTAGTTGCAAAAGGATGCTCACAAACTCATGGTATAGAATATGAGGAAACATTCTCACGAGTTGCAAAGATGACTACAATCAGGACATTGATAAGTGTAGATGCTGCAAGAAATTGGAGACTCCTCTAGCTTGATGTGAAAAATGCATTCTTAAATGGTTGGAGAAGTGAAGAGGTATACATGTCACAACCACCAGGTTTTGAAAACCCTAATCATCCATCTTATGTTTGCAGAATTAAGAAAGCATTGTATGGATTGAAACAAGATCCAAGAGCTTGGAATTACAGGTTGGTTACATATCTTCAAGATTAAGGGTTAAAAGCTAGCAGCTCAGATCCTTCTCTATTCATCAAAAGGGATCACAATGAGGTTATCTATCTATGTGTATATGTAGATGATATTATTGTGACAGGTGATGATCTAAATTGCATTCAAAGGATCAAGAGACACATGCAAGAGGAGTTCAAAATCAGTGACCTAAGTGAGCTCACATATTTCCTAGGTATGCAGGTGATATACACAGATGAAGGAATGTATTTGACTCAAAGAAGATACATTCAGGATCTTCTTCTCAAGTTCAAAATGGAGAACACTAAACCTGCAGGTACACCTTTGGACATGAATTATAAACAGTGTTTATGAAGGTGAGAAAATTGAAGACCTAAAAGAATATCAAAGCTTGGTAGGTAACTTGATATATGCTACTCATACAAGGGCAGACATCTCATATACTGTGAGAGTGCTTAGTCAGTTCATGTACTCACCGAAAAGACCACACATGGATGCGGCTAAGAGAGTACTTAATTATCTCAAAGGTACAATCAACGAAGGTATATTCTATCCTTATTGTTCAGATTTGGATATCAAAATCTATTCAGATGCAGATTGGGCAAGAGCTAAGGATGATAGAAAAAGTACATCTGGTTACTTAGCATTTGCAGGTTCGAAGATAGTGTCATGGAGTTCCAAGAAGCAACCAACAATTGCTTTATCCTCAAATGAAGGAGAGTATAGAGGCTTGACCATAGCAACTCAAGAGGAAATATGGTTAAAATCATTGTATACAGATTTGGGACTTGTGAGTTCCAAACCTCACATATTTGGAGATAATTTAAGTTCCATGCATCTAGCGGCAAATGCTATTTTCACTGCGAGAACCAAGCACATAGAAGTCCATTACCAATTCATCAGGGAGAAGCTCATGGCAAAGGAGATTGCCATTTCTTTTGTTCCAACTGAAAAGCAAGTAGCAGATATGATGACGAAGGCACTTGATGAAATAAAGCTTTGTAGGTTCAAAGCTATGGCAGGTATTCAACCTATGAGAGAATTAAGACTCAAGCATACTTTAGCTTGAGGGGGAGGTGTTGGAACATCAAGCTTACAACTGCTTGAGGTGGATTTGATCTAAATCAAAGGCTATAGCATTGAAAGAATATCCGTTGGAGAGTTCTTTTTCTTATGCTCATTTATTGTATTTTTTGAGAGATTTTTGATGGTTCATTTACCATTGTAAAAGCCTTGAGCCTTACACATGTAAAGGTAGAAAGATAAAGCCCAAATCCCACGAACTAATGGTGGTTGAAGTTGCATTCAATCAAGCAATCAAATCACCTAAAAGTAGATCAAACTAGATATTCACTTTTCCTAGATTGTAGGAAAGTGAATTGATTCCCTCGAACAACCATTCCCAGCTTCATTTGAATTCAAACTTCACTTGAAGTAGTGGAAAACTCATAGAGTCTATATAAAGACTTGAAATCACTTGTACATTACATGGAAGCAATATACATACACTTGTGACCGTCATTGTCTTGCTCCTTCAATTCTCTACATCATCTTCTTTGCCAATAGTAATCTTGTAGAGGCTGATGCTCTCTCTCTAGAGCTGAAAATTGAGTGAACGATGGCTCATTGGGTTTTTAGTGTCTAGTGTATGCCTATAAATTTTCATAGAATTTGGTTTAGTAGATTGGGAGAAATCTGAGTTTTTTTGTCTCGGGGTCAATCTCTACATATTCCTGAAAAATAGGAAGTACCACTGGTGAATGTCTCATTCATTCCCATAGCATATTTTGCTTATTCCTTATACTTTTGTGCATTCTATTCACTCAACCCTATGTGTATCATTCCCATAAAAGGATTTTTACTAATTGTAATCAAGCTGGTCGCTATGGGCATTTGAACTTCATTGTCTCTTCCATAGATAGTAAGTTTTTTGAGCTGGTTGACCCGCGAACCTATCTGTTTTGTATCGACTCATTCTCCTTGATGCTCCAAAGTACATAGTGTGTTTCTTTGCACTTATCACATGCTTATAAGGTCTATTTGAGTCTCCATAAGCTCAAGGACTGGGCTTGTGCCGGTTGGCTAGACCAAACTTCATCACTTTGAAACACATTTTTCTACCTTCTACAAGCTTCTCCAAGCTTCTTTCAGTGGTATCAGAGCTAGATCAAGATGGGTGACGGCTTTCCCTCAATGATCGAGAAGCTTGATCGACACAACTATGCGTCTTGGAAAATCAGGATGGAGGCCTATTTGCAAGGTAGAAATCTTTATGGAATTGTAGCAGGTGATGAAGCTATGCCTATTCCAAGATCCGAAGGAGGACCTACACAAGAGGAGACAGATAAACTCACACTTTGGTTTGCACAAGGGATGCTCAAGCAAGGTCGTACATACTAAACTCTATCTATGACTTTCTATTACCACATATTAGATGATGCAAGACATCTCAAGAGACTTGGGATGCCCTCGAGACTTTCTTTTCTGCTAGTACCAAAGCAAGAAAGAATCATCTTTGGAATGAGTTCAACCAAATGAAGAAGACACCTAAACAAACCGTCATAGAGTTTGTTACCAAGGTCAAGGAGGTTGCAGATCAGTTAGCATCCATTGGAGAGCTGATTGAAGAAGAGGTCATCATGAGGCAAATTCTCAACGGCATTCGAAGTGATAAGCAATGGAAATCCTTCATGACGGCTTATGATCTCATCATGGACGTGCAAACTCCAGACTTCAACATCTTTCTTGGGAAACTCTTCAATCAAGAAGGCAACAATAGCATAAAGGAAGGTAACTCTTATGATGGTAATTCAAGTAGTGCTCTATATGCAGATAAGAAGGATAAGAAGCAAAAAGGCAAGGAGAAGGAAGAAGATGAAGAAGAGACCTCCCAAGCCAACTTCACAAGCAAGAGCAAGTGGAAAGGGAAGAAGAAAGGACCAAAGAAAGACAAAACCAAAGGTCAGAATGTTCAACCTTCTTCCATATGCGATAAGACCAACCACACCATTCAGAATTGCTGGTTCAATGGGAAGACCCAGAATGGAAGTGGAAGATGTGGATATGGAAGCAATAGAGGCAAGGGTGGACACAACTTCAACAATAACAATAGAAGCTATAATAGAAGGGACTACAAAATTTATTCAGAAGATCAGCCACATGAAGACTCATTGCTTCTTATGAATCTAAGCCACAAAGAAGGTAAAGAAGATGATCATTTGTTCTACATAGATTCAGGATGTTTGAATCATGTTGCAGGCAACATTGCTCTTCTATCTGATTTGGAAAGTCCAAAGCATAGACATGAAGTGCAAAGAGGGGATGACACAAAGCACAATGTGGAGAAGATTGGTAATGTCAAAGCTTCCAATGGCAGGACAAACATTCTGAGTAAGGTTCTCTATGTACCCACTTGTCCATTCAGATCAGTCTGCACATGTTCCTGTCCAGCAACCATTGAGACGTTCTGCACGTGTCTCACATGCACCTGATAGATATATTCCAGGTTTAGATTTTGTTATGCTAACAGATGCCGGTGAGCCTTCTTGCTACAAAGAGGCTATGTAGACAGAGGATCATGTCAAGTGGGAGCGTGCCATGAAGAGTGAGTTGGATTCTATTCACAAGAATGGTACTTGGAACTTAGTACCTTTGCCAAAGGGCAGGAAAGCTTTACCATGTAAATGGGTATATAAGCTGAAATTCACATCAGATAGTGCTTCTCCAAAATATAAAGCACGACTTGTTGCAAAGGGTTTTAAGCAACAACATGGTGTTGATTTTGAGAAAATCTTCTCTCCAGTGGTCAAGATGACTACTTTGCGCATGTTGCTTGTATTCGTTTCAATGGAGGACTTAGAGCTAGTCCAAATGGACGTGAAAATAGCTTTTTTGCACGGAGATCTTACAGATGAGATCTATATGGAACAACCAAAAGGTTATGTAGTTCCTGACAAGGAAAGTCTAGTTTGTAAGCTCAAGAAGAGCTTGTGTGGACTTAAACAATCTCCTAGACAATGGTACCAAAATTTTGATGCTTTTATGAAGTCCCAAGGCTATTCTTGGAGCAATGAGGATCATTGTCTCTTCACAAAGAGATGCTCTAATGGCAGCTTGATATGCTTGATACTTTACGTCGATGATATGTTGATTGCTGGGAAGTCCTCTTATGATTTTTCAATTCTCAAAAAGAAGTTGAGTCAGACATTTGATATGAAGGATTTGGGGGATGCCAAACATATTCTTGGCATGCGCATTACTCGTGATAGGAGTAAAAGATGCATATACTTGTCTCAAAGTGAGTACATATCCAAAGTACTTCACCGGTTCAATATGCAGGGTGGAAAGGCATTGAGTACACCTTTACCCACATGTGTGAAATTGAGCAAGGATGACTGCCCCAAATCAAATGAGGAAAAGGAATTCATGACCAAAATTCCTTATCAGTCTGCTGTTGGTAGTCTCATGTACGCTATGGTAGCTAAGAGACTAGACATTGCATTTGTAGTAGGAGTTGTGAGCAGATATATGTCTAATCCTGGCAAGAAACATTGGGAAGCGGTCAAGATGATTTTGAGATATCTGAGTGGCACTAAGGACAAGTGTCTGTGCTTAGGTAGAGGGAAAGCATCCATTATTGGTTACATAGATTCTGACTATGCTGGTTGTGTAGACAATCGTAAGTCTACATCAGGGTACATTTTTCATTTTGCTGGAGGTACTATCTCTTGGAGATCTCGTCTTCAAGAATGTACAGCTGTTTCCACCACAGAAGCAGAGTATGTTGCATCAAGTGAGGCATGTAAGGAAGCATTGTGGCTTTCTACATTCCCATTCCCATTCCCATAATCATTTCAACATCTCTCTCTTCTCCATACTCGACATTAATTTCACTTTCACATCCTTAAACCTTCCAACATTCATTAGCTTCATACACCTTGTGTGTGCCACGACCGGACCCGATCCACCCGGATTGCGACCATCTTCACATTTGAACGTGACATGAAACGCTATGCAGCATTTGCTTCTGATCTTGTTGGGAGGGTGTGATCCATATCCTTTGTTTCATATTTTTCATCCTCATCATATCATCATCATCATTCTTGAGTGTTTCACTGGATTTCTCATAGTATCGTGCACATCTTCGCCATGAAGTAAACACATTTGTGAGAGATCTAGAGAATCGTGCATCAAGTGCTTATTCACGTAAGATGGAGGAAGGATTCAAATCCCTTATTGTTGAGAAACAAGGCCAAAGAATAGTCTCTTCTATGTTGAGAGAGAAGGGAAAATTCAATGGCATCAACATTACAAGCTACTTAGATTTGTTTGAAGAGCAAGCTATGATTTTTGATCTTCCCGAAGATCTTTTGATATCATTCTTTGAATGAATTGTTGATAGCTCTATCATAAACCGTGTCACTCAATATGATACTCTTCCTTGGAGTGATTTTAGAAAGAAGATGCTCAAAGACTTCTATCTTGAAGATTATAGCCAACATAATTGGGATGGATTCTTACGATGGGTCAATTCCCCAAAGCCTAGTAGCTCTATTACTCACTTACAAAATGAGTATATTAGACGCTATGAACAACTTCCTGATGAGGATAAGATAACTTTGGAACCTGATCTTCTGATCAATTTTCTTAAGCTTCTGTAGCTCAAGCGTAAGCACCACCTCCTTTACTTGTCAATCCGCGGAGATGTGAGGACCGGTATGAAGACCACAAGCAAGTGAAGGCACAAGTGCATGAGTGAAAGCACACAAACATGCACACACATGCACACACACACACGCACAAGGTAAGATCAAAGAGAGGAACAATGGAAAGCTACGATTGCAAAAGAGTTCTCTTAGAAAAGCTCTATTCTCTAACAAGCTAACCCCAAAAATGAGCTCTCTAGCTCTTTTTATAGTTTTTGGACTAGTTTTGGCCTTGTTCAGACCTAGTGTCTGGCCTAGTTAAAAATTAGGTTCCAGGGCTTATTTGAGGGCTCAAACAGAGTCTAAAAATTATGAAAATTGGTAGGAGGATAGTTCTAATACTCCTCAAGCTCAAGGAATCCTTGGCTTGAATGAAATGGAGTTACAAAAATAGAAAATGGTATTTACAATGTTTTTTAGTGATGAAAATCACTATTTTTGTAGGGAATTCTTGTGAAAATTTGACATACACTACTTGGAGCTCCCTACTTGCTCCCTTTCCTTGTGTTTCAACCTCTTTGATGTGCTTCCATGCTTTGTCCTTGACCTTGAGCTTCAACACTCCCCCCCTCTTGAGTCTGTCGTCCCTGACAGACCCTTGTTGTAATGGTTGTTCCAGGTAGTGCTGTGAGAGGTGGTGTCCATTCTGTAGAAATGAGAGCCATCTATCTTCCAAATGTGGCAAGATCGATTGGAAAGTTCTTCATGTGTCTCTTTGAGCCTGTGCCAGTGGTAGTCCCGTGATATGTGCTTCATCCTTGGATTCCAGCATGAATGTGTCGTTGTGAGTCTCCATTGATGGCCTCTAGATCTTCCAAAGGTGATGTTCATAGGAGTCATGCCAAGTACCCGTAACCCATAATGAATCATGGGTAAGTGTGTTCGTGCATGGGTGGAGTAAAATATGTGCCTGTGCACGGCCTTGTAATGTAGCCCTATGCATGCTTACTTGAAAAATGCATTGGAAGAAGTATGGTGCAAAAATTGGGGGTCTTGAACTAAGTGCTCAAGGGTATGCCGACGAAGAGGTTCCCTAATCTATCATGGTTATGGTGTTGCCAGAGTAAAGATACTTACCATGGTGAATGGTTGATCGATGTTTATCTCTTCATGTTGTACACCTGACATTTGTGATGGAACATTGTCGATGAATGTCCGTGTTGATGGTCCACCGATGAAATTTTTTGAGTGCCTAGTCCTGTCTCCTCATTGCAAAGCAACATTTTCCAATTACTGAGAATTAAATTTCGTTATATTCCTTGACAAACAACATTGGGTAACTACACCAAGCTTAGTTTCACATATTCTCTTTAGTTCACCATAAGCAGGAGTCTTCTCACCCAGTATATGGACAAGGATTTTCAGGGTACCAAACTACCCCTTGCAGATATCTCCTTGGATGCTCTCGTACATACAATAGTTAAGCATCGCTCAAGTTGCGGACCTTCAAGCTCTTCCCTCCTACCATGGGAAGGGGAAACAATATTTGTGGATGACATGTTTATGCCAAGTGCTTGACATCTACTAGATAAGGCAACAATAATATCATTCTGCTAGCCGAGATACACTTCTATCAAAATTGATAAATGCCCAGTAATCAATGGTTCCACCTTCAACTAAGCATGACTCATTCATGTTCCATGAGCCAAACCTGGGAACAAGCTCTCTCTCTCTCTTGTCTCTTTTTCTCTTTCTCTTTTTTTTTTTAATAAGAGGAACAACGTCACCAAACAAGAAGATAGATGTTAGTGTCAGAAAAAAGAATTGACATATGTCAATGTGCTCTTCTGCATGGGACTCTCAAATGTGTCTATGCACAGCCGTGTAATGTGGCCCTATATTAATGCATACTTTGGAAATGCATGACCTGAATGTTGCAAAAGATAGGGTTGTGCAAGGAGCACATGGTTGTCACTCGTCGAGGCTTTCGATGTTATTTGTGGATGTTGATGCCATCTGTCGTGGAGGTATCCATTGGATCTCGAGATGACAATTGATCCTTCCTCCTTATGGGGATCCATTTGAGGATGGTCTTCGATTGTTTAGTGATCTCCTTTGGCTGCTCCATGTTTGGATGGGTTCTTGGGGCTTTGATCCTTTGTGGTTGGCTCTTTGGTTCTGTGGGGCCTGTCGGTGCTTTTGGCTTCCATACCCATACCATTGTTGTTGGTCTTCTGACTATTGCCGAAGAGGTGAGTCTATCCTCCTATGGTCTCTGTGCTCGGTTCTTTCCCTTTTCTCTCCTTGGATTCTTGGTTGAGACCTTTTGCATGGTGGAGAGGCCTAGGTGCATGTAATAGTCCTTTTGGAACCCACATGTGTAATTGCCCTTGTTGAGCTGCAACTAATTTCATAGGCACCCAAATTTGTCGCAAACCTTCATGTTGAGCTGATCGTGGTTGCTTGGTTCCGGTCTTCATATTGTTGGCTTGCATGGGTGGGAATTGTGTTGGCGAGGCTGGTGGTTGCTCTCCTTTGCGTACCCAGATCTGCTTCGTGCCCGGAACTGCTTTCTTGTTGAATGGTGTCTTTCTATTTGCTATAGCAGTTGTCTTGAATTGTTGTGCTTGCTTCTTAGGTTGAACTACTGTGGATGCTTTAATCTTCGAAAAAGGAGGGTTTGCTTGCCTTTGCGACTGTCCTTCCATGATTGAGTCCTTCTGGATCATAGAGCTTTTGACACATAAAACATCTTGCTCATGAAGATTAGTCTTAGAGGAACTAAGAGAGTGTGTGGTGCCATGATCTGTGAGCATGCAGTTCTCTAATTCTAATGTAATGCATTGTTCTTGTACCCAAACTTGAAGAAGTTGACTTCTGAGGTTCAGGTTGATTGCATGGTCATAAATCCAATCTTGACCCAAGACAAGTGGTTCCATAAGGTCCTCATCTCGACACACTAGCATTTTGACTTTCATGGGAACATCTTGAAGGTAGATGGGAAATTCCACCTCGCCCAAACAAGGGGTTTCCACACCTCCCAATCCTATGAGATAAGCTTCTATGGGATTGATGTTCAACTGCAAGTCTTGGCAGTAGGAAAGTCTATCTGCACTAGTTGTTGCACCTGAGTCAATCAATGCTTTCACAGTTCTTGCACTCTTTCCTTGTCCTATCTCTATGGTCACAAAGGGACGTCGGTCAATGCTTTGAGAAGTAATTATGCTTGATTTTCGGCACATCCATGTGATATTTTGGGGCGTTTGAGTTGACATCTAGGCCTAATCGCCTTAACTTATTTCGCCTAATATGCTCTCTGGCTTCTGCTTGTGCTTCTTCTCTGACCCTCAACTCTTCTTCTTTCCGCTTCTTAGCAGTATTGAGTCTCGTTAGCATATCCTATGTAAGAGGTTCTTGGTATAACTTGACTCTACATCCACTAATATAGTTTGGCAAGATATCTCCTTCTAAAGTGGCCAACTAAACTGCACCACTAGTGGAAATTATATTAATGATCATGGGTCCGTATCCTCTTTTTTCCAACTTATGAGCATGTTGTTTTAGTGTGTACACCAACACTAGGTCTCCCTCTTTCAATACTTTATCGTTGATGTGTGCATCAAAGTAAGTCTTTTGTCTTTTCTTTGCAGCATAGATGCCTGCCGCCGCGCGTAGCCTTGTCTCACCTAAGTGCTCTAGATCAAAGATCCTAGAGGACAATTCATGTCCATTCCACTCATGCTCTTGTGCTACTTTTAAGGCTGGGATGAGGAAGTCCAATGGTAGAAAAACATTATGTCCAAAGACCATCTGAAATGGGGTGGCGTTGAGTACCGTTTTGTAGGCAACTCGATAAACCCAAACAACATGATGAAGTTGTTTGTCCCAATCAGAGCGTTTATTATTTACTAGTCTTGTCAATACGTTACAGAGGATCTTATTGGTGCTCTCGGCTTGTCCGTTAGCTTGTGGGTGATAAGGGGCAGACTTCTTATGTATCACCAAGAATTCTTGGAGAAGATTTTCAATGACCTCATTCAAGAAGTGTGTGCCTCTATCGCTCACTAACTCTATTGGTAGCCCATATCTCGTGAACACATTCTCGAATAAGAACTTAGCCATAATCCGAGCATCATTCCTTGTTGTGGCTTTCACTTCTACCCACTTTGTAAGGTAATATGTGGCTACAATAATATACTCTGCATGGGAGTTTCTAGATGGGGGGTTAATAGGACCTATGAAGTCTATGCCCCACTTCAAAAATGCATGCCCTCCCATCATTGGCCTCAAAGGCATCTCATCTTTTCTAACTGGATATTGTGCACGTTGGCATGTGTCACATTTCTTCACATAGATATGAGCATCCATATGAAGAGTGGGCCACCAAAGTCCTGAGAATAGAATGGTCTTGATTACTCGATCAGGACCAAAGTGTCCACCTGCAACACCGCTGTGTGCAGTTTCTAAGCTTTCAAATAGTTTGATTTGTGAATGCACAATCTTAGATAACTATCCTTGCCTCTTCGATATAAGTTGTCTCCAACTAAAGCATAGTCCTGAGCCTCTTGCTCCATGCTTCGTCCTCTTGCTAGACTAGCCTCTTTGGGTAAGGTTCCCATTCTCATAAACTCTACCAATGGAGCACTCCAATAAGGAATTAATGACACTTGATAAAGGGTGGCATGCTCCACTGGTGGTCTCTCTCTGCACATTGGACAATTCTTAATCCACTCATGTATTTCTTTGTCCATGCTAGGCCAATACACTCCTAAACGTTTTAGATTCTGCAATGTTTGTTGTTTAGAATAGTGATTTCCTAGCAATCCTTCATGGGCTTGTTGCAACCAACTACTGTGTTCATCGTCCTCAACACAACAAGCTAATACACCCTCAATATCTTGTTTGTACATGCTTCCTGCCAATATGTGATATTTTTGTTATTTTACAATTTCTTCTTGTGATCTTTTCACATTCTTATTTGTAGGGCCGAAGGTTAGGACTCGTACCAACTTATTTGCCCATTTAGGAACAACTTCTAAATTGAACAGATAAGCATCGGGTAATTCATCAGACACTCCTTGCAGTGACTCTCTTGAAGTGATGTGAGAAAGGTGATCTGCCCGAAGGTGGGTTCTACCTTTCCTGACAACAACTTCAAAGTCATATTCCATTAGTAAGAGGAACCGTCTTACTAAGTGTCCAATATTGCAAGGTTTATTGACCAAATATAACAAAGCTTGATGATCAGTGAAAAACTTGAACTTGTTGGCCAATAAATAGTGTCTAAACTTCTTCACAACATATACCATGCCTAAGCCCTCTCGCTCAGTTGTGGTATAGTTTCGTTCAGCTGTAGTGAGCTGTCTACTAGCATATGCTATGGGAAAATCTAAGTTTCCTTCACCTATGGGTTGTGCTAGCACACATCCTATGGCGTGATTGGATGCATCCACATGGACATGGAATGGTTTATTCCAATCAGGAGTGGTCAATATTGGTGCTGTGCACAAACGTTTCTTCAATTCATTGAAAGAATTCTCGCATTCGTCGTTCCACTCAAAATTAGACACCAAGGCATAAAGGAGTCTAGCTATGATCATGTACATGTGGATAAACCTACGGTAATATCCACAATGGCCCATAAAGTCTTGTACCTCTTTAACATTCCTTGGCCTTGGCAACTCCGCTATGGCTCGTACCTTATCTTCATCTGTTGACATTCTATTCTTAGAAACAATATGACCTAAGATTTTACCTTGACGCACCATGAACACACACTTTTCTGGGTTCAGACACACTCGATATTCTCTACACTTGTTGAAGATTTGTCTGAGCTTAGGGATGTGAAATCTTCTTTCTTGGGAATGAGCACATAAATCATCCACATACACTTCTAAGCTCTATCGCAAGAACTCTTTGAAGACATGACACATGAGCCTTTGGAATGTTGGAGGTGCATTGGTGAGCCCAAATGGCATCACATGAAATGCAAAGATTCCCCACTCTGTGGCAAAAGCTATTTTGTGTTGATCTTCTGGGGCAATGGCTACTTGATTGTAACCTAAAAATCCATCAAGGAAGCTATAAACTTCCTTGCCTGCAACATGCTCCAATAGGTGTTGCATGATTGGAAGTGGAAAACTATCTCTGATCGTAGTGGCATTAACTTTTTTAAGGTTAATACACACTCGCAACTTCCCGTTCTTCTTGGGCACCACTACAATGGAGGACACCCATTCAGTATGCTCAATCTCATAGATGAATCCAGCTTCAATCAGCCTATCAATTTCTTCTTTTATTTTGGCTGCATATGTATCATAATATGTGTAGGGCTTCTGTTTGGTGGGCTTGGCATCAGCAGTCATGGGGATAGTATGAGAGAAAATTCTTGGATCTACCCCTTTCAAGTCTCTACAATGCCACGCAAACACATCCCTATATTCCCTTAATAGAGCTACGAGCTCCATTTCTTCTCTTGCACTTAGGTCATCTCCTATATATGTGCATCTCTCTTCGTTCTCTTCAATGGTCACTACAATTTTCTTGGTCTTTTCTTTATTATCATATGATTCTCCTATGATGGCCTCTCTCTTAGGCATTAATACCAAAATTTTGCAATCGTCAACTTCATATTTCTTGAAGTTTTCTGGTACTTCAAACAATGATTCCTCCTCTTCTTGTTTCACTACTTTTCTTTTCTTTTTCTTTTGACTGCTCTCACTTCCATCCTTTGAATTTACCATTTTAATACTTGTGAGAGGTTCTTCTTCTTTCTGGGTGAACACTCCTATATCTTCTAGATAGTGCTGCTCTGAGTTAAAGCAACTATCCATCACAATGGACTCTATATCATCATCATTCTCTTCTTCTTCTATGACATCACTAGGGTCACATTCTTCTAGCAAGGGCTGACACATGAACACTGAAATATCATAACCCTCCTCATCACAATGAGGTGTCCATTGTTCTTCATTGACAGCAATGTCCATGGTGGCTAAGATTTCTGGCCAGCCATGAGGCTTAAATTCCTCATCTGAAAAGATCATCGGTGTGTAGGGTGGGTCTCTAACTGGTCTATCTCCTAGCGAAGTTCCTTCTTCTCTTGCCTTTAAACGTTTTTCCTCTTCCTCTACGACCTTGCACATCCACAAATGAGTATCTTCATGCAGCCATGATGGATCAAGTGAACTTTCAGAATGCATCAAGATGGAATCTTCTTTCGCTTTGTGGATAGGATTCCACTATAGGGGTGGTACATCTCTGAAGGAGTAATCCTTCAAATTGACCTTGGTGGTGACCCCTAAGTGTTGTAAGTACAAGGAGTTGGTTCCCCAATCCTGTACTATTTGCAATTGTCGTAGGAAGAGTCTTCCTAGGATCATCTCATAAACATTATTTTTCTCAAAGTCACATATAGCAAATGTGTGCTCAAACTCTACACCACAAGTGGTTAGAGTTATCCCTTCTAGCAATCCTAGAGGTCTTTCAAAATGACCGTCAGCCATTTGAAGCTTCATTCTGGTTGGTCTTAATGTGGTTTTTCCCCATTGCTTCCACAAGGAGGTGGTCGCAATAGCAACATCAACACCTGAATCTATGATTGCTTTGGTTGTGTAACCTTGGTAGGTGATTGGAAGATAAGTATTACCTTCTTCACCCTTACACATGTCTCCTATTTTGTCTAGAGGTATCTCTGGTACTTTCTGTTTAGAGCCTCCTTTTGGCATATTGGAATCAAGTGCTGGAACCTGATCCTTCACATGGTTCCATAGCTCAGGTTTTGCTTTGAGCAGCTCTTCTACAGTGACATGACACTGAACCTTAGTGTTCTTCATGACATCGGTGTTCCTTGGAACCACTGAGTCTTCATTTCTTACCAATATTGTGGGAGCTCTGATCTGAAGAGACTCAGATTCCCATGGGCCTAGAAATTGAGGCAGTTCTTCTAAGGTATTAGATTCAAAATCTAATCTTTCATCTTCTTGTTGTTCTGCTTCATCTCCGTAAATAGATGGAATTTCTTGGGGAAATTGATCATGAAGGTCATCAATCTCATGAATAGGAGGGGAATTACCCTTCTCCTTGGCCCATTTCTCTTCTTGTATTTCCCACAAGAACTCTTGAGAGTGCTCCTGAATTGAAGGAATAATTCCAACATCCGTGGAATTAGGAACATAAGCTCCCATTGGTGGTGAGCTTCTTCTTTCAGTAACTGGTTGAGCCTGTGGAGGTAAAGAAACTTGTGGTTTGTTTACCAATTGCTCTAATCTTTCTAGTATGCCCTGGAAATGCAAATCCGGTTTGATAGAGTTTGTCTGATTGAACTTTTGACTAGTCTCGAGTATAGCTTGAGCTTGTTCTACCATTTTCATCCGTTCAATCTCTAAGTCCGCTCTAGGGTAACTCTTGTCTAGTATGTAGCTATTGGCCCTTCTTGAAGTCGAGCCTGGTAGGCCTTGAACATCATGTCCAAGTCTTTCGGGGTTGGGTCTGCAAGAACAGACCCAGGCTGTGGTCTATTTACAATGGGTGGTGGGGTGGGATGAGGTGGAGTGGATGGAGTTTCAGCATGCGAAGGGCTTTGAGATGCAATGTCATATATTTTTGTTTTTGCTTCTTTCAGGCTTTCTCTAGTTCTGATAACTTTTTATTCCACTTGCGATTGGCCTTCTCTCTAGTATCTTTCCATGTTCTTGTTTTCCTCTTACTAGGCTCGCCTAATTCACTCGACTCCGATTGCTCTACTAGTTTATCTTCTTTTAATGTCTCTGCCCTAGTAACTGCCTGTACAAGAGCCACATTACTACTACTTGCACTTGAATCCACCACTAAGCCTACCACATTAATGGGTGTAACCTTGGGCGCACTAGAGGGGTTTCTTGGACAATCTCTGGGGAGATGGTCTTTGCCACACTCAGGACAAAAAGCTTGTATTGTGATAGCCTGTCCTTGACTCGAAGATGGTGGGTGGGGACAATCACGAAGGAAATGGTCGCCTTGACATCTGAAACAAGGTCCTCTAGGGGCTTGTGGTCTCATTTGTCTCAATTGGGGCCTCGAATTAGGGTTTTTATACATGACATTCGAGTGTTTAGGCTCCCAATTTTGTTCCATAGGTGGTGCCTCATATTGATACGGGTAAATCTCACTATGTTAATGTGACTCTGTGTAATAAGCATGTGGACTACCTTCATGGGAGTAGTCTAAACTATGAGCATGAGAGTCATTCTCTGAGATCAGTGGGGTCACTGGCACCAATGCTCTATTAAGGTTCTCTTCTGCCACTGCATACTTAACTGGAATTACATTGGCAGACGCTGGTGGTTTGTTTCCTAGGACTGGTTGTGGCCTATATGGTGCCTGATATTGCTGTTGTGGTCTATGATATGACTGTTGGTATTGGTTCTGATATCTACCTTGTTGGTAAGGTTGCTGATAATTCTGTCTAATAGCCTATCTATTGTATGGACAATCTTGAGCTGTGTGGTTTGTGTATTTTCTCTCAATGGTGCAATATGGAGCATTCCTTTCTCTCATGTTCTGGTTGTGCAATGGACATACATTAGCCATGTGGACATCTCCATAAGTATAACACCGATTCAATGAGGTGACTCTTGGTATTAGTTTATTTTGAACTCCTAGCTTCTTGGCAACTTGCTCTGCTATCTCATCCAGCTTAGTGGAGGCTCTGGAGGTCTAAATAGTAGAACTGTTAGAGTCTTGATAGAGTTTGGATAGTCCTAACTCCTCACCCAAGTTTTCTTCTATGTCAATGCAGGTCCGCACACACTCTTCTATGCTTCTAGGCTCTTTCAAGTACACATATGATCTTAACTTGGTGCTTAGTAAGCCATCTAAGAACAAGGCCACTTGTTTGGCAGGTGTGGGCAACTCTAGAACAAGACATCTTTCTAAGTACTGTCTGAACCTTCTTCCTACTAGTCGCACTGTTTCTTGGGGTGTCTACTTGAAGCTGTGGATCAAGGATGATGTGTTATGCCTGATACCACTCTTGGAAAATTCTACAATGAATTCATCTAGCAGTTGACCTATATCGTGATAGTTGCGACTACTCAATGGTTGAAACCAAGCTAAGGCAGTGCCCTTAAGAGTCAAACCAAATGCCTTGTACTAGGTGAACAAATCCTCAACCTGTTCAGCTCTTAACAATTGTTTGAACTCGGCCACATGATCATAAGGATCTCCTATCCCGTCAAAATAATTCTTCATTGCCTTGATCACTTGAGTGGGTCTAAGGGTTCTTGGGTGCTCTCGGGGTTTAGGCAATGGAAAATCTTGTTCATCTCTTTGTTTCCTATGTGCTTGATGTCTCTCTCGTTCAGGTCTTTCATTTTCAAATCTTGATCTATTTCTGCCCATAGTGTGTGCAAAACTTACCTCAGGTCTCTCTCTATTTCTTTCTCTTTGGGCTTCATGAGCTTGGGATGATCCTACTCCTTGGAGGCCATGGGAATCATTGGATCTTGGTGGAGGGAAAATCAATTCACTCTTCCAAGTATATGCATGTCTATCGTGTTCTGTTACCAAGAACATCTTCTCTGATGTGTTATCCAGGTAGACAATGTTGCCTAGTATCTCTCGATCCTTGAACTCGTAGATGATGACTATGCCCAATCGGCTAGGTTGATCGGGCTTGAATCTCCAAAAGGCTTCTTCTATTTCTCTATTCAAGAATAGTTCTATGCTTTTGTTGCCTTGAGGGATCCAATCTGGAGTGATCACTCTCGTCAAAACTGACTTACCTCTAGGAGTCTGGGGTCCTTGTCCTACATTTCCTTGTTCTAGGTCTCCTATCTCATTCTCATGAATGATATTTCCAAACTCATCGGTCCTATCTGGTAGGTTGGTGACCACATACATGGTTCCTTCCTTGTCAATGTATGAACCCTCTTCGAACTTGACCACCAGGTGTTCAAGTCCAAAGGGTTGATCTGGATTTTTGAGTTGGACCACTAATCGCCTCAGGCCATCCTCATAGATGCGAGCACCTAATCGGTTGGTCCGAACATATTCCAATTGTGTCTTATAGGGACCTTCAAGTGTTTGTAGATGGGCAGTTCCCGAGCCACCTACAGGTTTCCCCCCTTCAAAAAGACGTTTATGAGTCACTTGTGTCAGAGTTTAGTACGTAAGGACAACCACTTAGTTGTTGTGCCCAAGACTTAGCTGTATGGTTGACACTAGACTGAGAAGATCTAATGCTTTGTCTATCCTTGTCTAGGTGTCTACCAGATCTCAGGTTCATAAGCTTTGGTTAAGAGTCCAAAATTTCCCCTTGGTATTGTTCAAAATCCTTTGGATTCTCTTTGGTTCCCTAGTCCCACCTGATGGTCAACTTCAAATTAGTCTATCTGAAAATCAAGGCATTATTCTTATAAAAAACAGTTGAGGCCCTGTAGGATTCGAAACGAGCTTTCCAATGAGCTATAGAGCTCAAAAAATGGACTTCGGATGAAAAAGTTATGTCAAATCAGGCTCCTGGGGGTCAAAACAGGCAAACATGACCTTTTGTAAAAAATCACGATTTTGTGTGAAAATCGCGATTTTTTGAAATCACGAGAATCGCGATGCTGTGAAATCAAGAGAATCGCGATGTTGTGAAATCAAGAGAATTGTGATGCTGTAAAATCAAGAGAATCGTGATGCTGTGAAATCAAGAGAATCGCGATGTTGTGAAATCAAGAGAATTGCGATGCTGTAAAATCAAGAGAATCATGATGCTGTCAATTCAAGAGAATCGCGATGTTGTGAAATCAAGAGAATCGTGATGCTCTAAAATCAAGAGAATCGGGATACTATGAAATCAAGAGAATCGCAATGCTGTGAAATCAAGAGAATCGCGATGTTGTGAAATCAAGAGAATCGCGATGCTGTGAAATCAAGAGAATAACGATGTTGTGAAATCAAGAGAATCGCGATGCTGTGAAATCAAGAGAATCGCGATGTTGTGAAATCAAGAGAATCGCGATGCTGTGAAATCAAGAGAATCGCGATGTTGTGAAATCAAGAGAATCGTGATGCTGTGAAATCAAGAGAATCACGATTCTAAAGACTAGACAATCACGATGTTGTGAGACAATCGTGATGCTGAGTCAAGCTTGAAAATCGTGTTTTTGAAAATCGCGATTTTGTACCTTAGTGAAAATCGTGTTTTTTGAAAATCGCAATTTTGGAGCCATAGAGAATCATGTTTTTGAAAATTGCGATTTCCAAAAGAGAATCATGTTTTTGAAAATCGTGATTGCCAACAGAGAATCGTGTTTGATCACAATCGTGTTTTTGGCTGAAAATCGTGATTTGTGAGAATCACGATTTTGAGCCCACTGAAAATTGTGTTTTCTCAAAGTCGTGTTTTTTTACTTGAAAATCGCGATTTTGGCTGAGAATCGTGTTTTTGCTCAAAATCGTATTTTTTGAGAATCGCAAAAAAAAATCACGCTTCTGAGGGTGACCAGAGAATCGTGTTTTTGAAAAACTGAGAGAATCGCGATTCTGAGCACAACTAGAGAATCGCGATTCTGAGAATGATCTCCAAATCGTGTTTCCTTTAGAGAGCTTTTAGGCGGGAAATAGAAAATCGTGATTTAAAAAAAAACATGATTTTTTCACAGAATCACGATTTTCATCACAAAATCGTGTTTTTTGACGGGAACTTTGAATTTCAGAGCAACGAGCAATGGCGAGCTCCATATGTGTAGAAAATCATGAAAAAACACAGGCATTTGCTCTCCCTTGCTTCCTAACTCCTTCCCACACAATAATGCATGAAATATGGTATGAAAATGGTGAAAATGCACTAAAAAAAAAACAAGAAATTTCTATGAAGATGGATGAAGATGGAGATGATGATGATGATGAAGATGGAGAAGAAAAATAAGAAAAATAACAGAAATGACAGTTTTTTTACCTTCCAACATCGCAAATCTACGATCTTACCGTCACAACGCTCATCCCCATAGCTCTCTCCCCGGCAACGGCGCCAAAAATTGGTGTAGCTCAAGCGTAAGCACCACCTCCTTTACTTGTCAATCCGCGGAGACGTGAGGACCGATATGAAGACCACGAGCAAGTGAAGGCACAAGTGCGTGAGTGAAAGCACTCAAACATGCACACACATACACACACACACGCGCAGAAGGTAAGATCAAAGAGAGGAACAATGGAAAGCTTTGATTGCAAAAGAGTTCTCTTACAAGAGCTCTATTATCTAACAAGCTAACCCCAAAAATGAGCTTTCTAGCTCTTTTTATAGTTTTTGGACTAGCTTTGGCCCTATTTAGACCTAGTGTTCGGCCTAGTTTAAAATTAGGTTCCATGGCTTATTTGAGGGCTCAAACGGAGTCTAAAAATTATGAAAATTGGTAGGATGATAGTTGTAATACTCATCAAGCTCAAGGACTCCTCGGCTTGAACAAAATGGAGTTACAAAAATAGAAAATGGTATTTACAATGGTTTTTAGTGATGAAAATCACTATTTTTTTAGGGAATTCTTGTGAAAATTTGACATACACTTCTTAGAGCTCCCTACTTGCTCCCTTTCCTTGTGTGTCCACCTCTTTGATGTGCTTCCATGATTTGTCCTTGACCTTGAGCTTCAACAACTTCTTCATCCTAAAACTCGTAGGGAAGTTTGTTGGGTTATAAGGGTTGCCCCCTTTTTCTCTTATGTAATGGCACCCTCTAGTACTCATAAAAATACATCTTCTTTGTATTTAGGAGATGTGCTCATGTGAACACTCTCCTACGCCCTTTTTAATATTTTCCTTATGCTATAGAGTGGAAGCATCTTAAATAAATCCACCTTTTTGCACATATGTAGAAATCCCACGCTCCCATTTCCTTGAGATTTGGGAATATTTTCCAAGATATCAAAAGATATGTTAGTTAGAAAGCATGTGATCCTTTTTGACTAGTCAAAAAGAGCACATAGGAGAATGTGCCTAGCCTATAAATAGAGGCTCATTTCTTGTAAAGGGGAGCTTTTGGTCGTGCTCTCATGTAAAATCCTTTCAATGGAAGAACTCTCTTTTCTCTTAAGGCTTTGTACATATATGTATCTAGTCTTGGAGTGTGTGAGAGTGAGGTGTGTGTGCATGCTAGCAATTCCTATGTGTGTAAGTAGAGTGTTGCTTTTATCTTGTATTTTACATATGTGACTAGGATCCTTGACTCCCATTGCTCCATATTTTCAAGCATGTGGCATAGCTGCGGGCTGATGGCCAATGGCTTGAACATGATGGAGAATGCGGTGGATGAAAGGAGAGTCTTTCTTGGGCCTTCCTTCTTGCTTCCATGCAAGGTGGTGTGGGTCTTGGCTCCCAAGGCCATACTACAACAAAGTTGAACGATGATTAGAAGAGCCAGATAAGCGCTATGGTTTTACTGACAATTGGCAAAAAGTGTAGTAGAGGCTGTAGCCCATAGACATCAAAGACAATCCATGCTTTATGAGCAAATTAGTGTTCCTCAAGCTAGTCTTCCACAAACTAAGGAGCAAGTTAGAGAACAATCCCCTCACATATCCAATGTAGAAGAAAAATAAAAAAGAGATGAAGCTGAGACTAGTGAAAGAAGAGTGACTCGAAAACAAACGTCAGAGGGAATAGAAACAATCATAAAGCAGGGAGAAACATCACAATCCAAAGACTAAAAACAAGAATCACAACCCAATGAACAAAAACAAGAGGAGAAACAAAAAGGGAAGCAGACAAAGCAAAGAAAAACAGAACCAATGCCTTTAGATAAACAAGAACAATCAAAACAAACTGAAGACCAAACACGGGAACATGAACAAAAACAAGATCTTGAGCAAAAACAAAAGAAACCAAGGAGAAAACCTAAAGCCATCTTGATTTCAGAAATTGAGAGAAAAATAGATCCGATGGAGATTTTAGATGACATTTTGCTTAAGAGTCAAGTGACTATGTCTTTAGAACAAGTTTTCTCTATTGCAAAGCCTATTTTTAAAGATAAATTTATCGGCCTAATTAAAAGGAAGACGTTTCTGCTTAATCTAGATACTGAGATGCAAGATTCTCTAGATCAATATCAAGCTATGAATGAAGCCTTAAACTTTGATGAATCTAATGAAGAGGGCTTTGATGATGATGAAGTAAATGTTAATAAAAATTTCTTAGGACCTATTCAACCTGACCATGAAAATCATGAAAACAATCCTGAAAGTCACTTTAAAAGAAAATTTTGGTCTAGAGGTATATCAGAGATGCATGTTAAAATAGGAAATGATAAGAACACTATCACTGTAAATGCATTAGTAGATTCGGGCTCCAAAATCAATGTGATTTCAAGAGAAGTCTATGATAAGTTTCGATGGCCCATAGATAAAGATTGTGGATGGCATATGAGAACTGCAAATAATGGTGTAGGTACCCTGAATGGAGCTTGTGCTAGTGTGCCCATATCCATAGGAGGAATCACAGAAGAGTTTCACTTTTTTATTCAAGATAATTGCTCTTATAAAGTTCTCTTATGTCAACCCTTTATTTGTGAGAGTCGTATGGAAACTAAAGCCATGGATGATGGGTCTACCTATGCTAGATTTAAGTCTAAGGATGGAATGCAATCACTTGGAGTCATGATGGTAGGAGTGAATCATCCTAGGAATCGATTGTCAATTAGAAAGAAACCTATTGTTACTCAGGGTCATGAGCATGCTTGTAGTGATTGTGCACCTCGATTCATGTTTGGAGCTACATATGATCAAAATTTTGGATAGAATCCATTGTTGAGTGGGACAACAATGGATATTGGTTTGACATCTCGCATCCAACCAACATGTACAATAGTTTGTCACTTTGTTTTCCACATTCTAGATTAGATTTTCTTCATAAGAGTCAATTGTTCAAGTCTTTTATCCAAAGAATCCAAAAAAATTATAAAAACAACAAAATCATGGAACATGATGAGAACATTGAGCATGTGATTGAGACATCTCATTGTTTTTCTACTCTTGAGGAGTTAGAGTTATGTCTTCAACAAAATTCTAATTCCCATATTATTCTTCTTTCTTCCCTTGATGAGTATGCTCTAATCCAAGAGTATGCTCACAATGTTGAGAAGTGCTCAAAATTTAGCCAAACACATGATGCCTTAGTTGAAACAAAGTACAAAACTGTAGACAAAAAAATCAAACCCATAGCTCAACCATTACCCCAAGGCAGTAATGAAAAAATTATTGAAAAGAAAAACATAGGACATACATTCACGGATGTGACAATCGAATAGGTGAAAATTGGTAGAGATGATGACTTTCTTTTGCCAGCAGAGAGAGATAAATTTGAGAGAGTCATATGTAGCCATGGAAAAGCCTTTACTATGTATCCTCATGAGATTGGTTGTGTAGATCCTAAGTTAGTTGCACCCATGATAATCTTTACTATTCCACATATTCCATGGAATCTTCGCCCTATACCAGTTCCAAAGGATCACTTACCTGAGCTAATGAAACTACTTAAGGAGAAGATAAACATGAGAATTTCAGAGCCATCTTTTGCACCTTACTCAAACAGATGGTTCACTGTGCCTAAAAAGAATGGGAAACTACGTTTTATTCAAGATCTCCAACCTGTCAATAAAGTCACCACAAGGAATGTAGGAATGGGACCCATTGTAGATGAGTTTGCTGAATCATTTTCAGGACATTCTATCTATTCAATGGGTGATTTATATTCGGGATATGACCAATTCCAATTAGCAATTGACAATCATGACATAAACACAATGAAAAAGCCTTTAGGCTTAGTGCGAATGTGTACTTTACCTCAAGGAGTGACCAATTCTGTGGCTCATATGATGAGTGCTATGACTATGGTCTTACATGATTTTGTCCCTCATATAACTATGCCATTCATTGATGATATTCCAATTAAAGGGAGTGAGGAACGTGTAAAGGACATTACTTTAGACTCATCTGGATGTCGTAAATTTGTTCTTGACCATATCTCTGATTGTGAAAGAATATTTCAACGATTTGAAGAGGTAGGTCTCACATTTTCCATAGAGAAATCAGTTTTTGGTGTCAACGAGGTTCTTATTGTTGGACATTTATGTGGACATTATGGTCGAAAGCCATACCCACAAAAAGTTGATGCCATTACCAAGATTTCTAAAACATGTAACAACATGAGTGACGTGCGTAGATTTCTTGGTGCCTGCATCTTTTATGTTATTTGGATCCCACACTTTGCTCATGTTGTTGATTGTCTCTATGACTTGAGAAAGAAACGAAAATTTATTTGGACTGACAAACACACTCAAGCTATGCATAAATTGAAGAAATTATTGCTTGAAGCTCCCATCCTTAAGCATGTAGATTATTCTGCTAATAAAGCTATTATATTGACTGTTGATACTAGTCCTGTTGGTATCGGTTGGGTCATAAGTCAAGATGATAGTCAAGGGAATAGATATGAAATTAGGTTTGGTGCCAAAATTTTACATGAAACACAACGAAAATATCCACAGATCAAACGAGAACTATGGGGTATGGTAACAACTTTGAAAACAAACAAAGAATATTTCATTCGTGCAAATGTCAAAGTTGAGACTGATTGTTTGCCTCTCATTGGAATGATAGCCAATTGTTCATCTGCTGATATAGCCATGCTTAGATGGATCTCATATATTAAGTTCATAAATCTTGAGTTAGTTCATATTTCAGGTAAGTTTCAATTGCTAATATGTTATCGAGAGCTAGATTTGATGCTCTTGAAAGTGATCTAATAAATAATGTGAACTTAATTGACTATGTTCCACATATATACGAGGATGAGCAATTTCATGAGTCTGAGTACAAAAATGAATGGAGAGACATAGGAAAGTATCTGAGTACACTACAACCATTACCTAGCTGGACTATGAATAGATTCCGTAGCATTAGGAAAAGAGCTTATAAATTTTTCCTATGTAATGGTTATCTTTGGAGACATGTTAAGGGTAAGGTTAAGAATCCACAACGAGTCCTAGGAAAATGAGGTCTTCAATTGCAAGTAATGAAGGAAATGCATGAGACATTATGGGTAGGTCCTAAAGGAGTTTTTGGAACATATGAAAAAATTAGAAGTACCTATTATTGGCCTAGGATGTATGTTGACATTAGTAGCTATGTTTCTACATGTTCTACTTGTCAACTTCATTCATCAATCAAACATAGAGATCCGTTGCATCCTACTTATCCACCTTGTATTCACTATAAGTGGGTAGTAGATCTTGTAACTATGCCTAAAGGTATTGACAAAATGCACTACATTGTACTTGCAAGAGAATACTTAACTAATCATGTAGAGGGACGTGCACTATGATCTAAGGCCACTTACAATGTTTTCGAATTCTTGGTTGAAGATGTCATAAGTCGCTTTGGGTACATAGAGAAAGTAGTTGCCGATCGTGGAGAGTTAAATGCGAGAGAAGCCAAATAGTTCTTTGAACATCACGGTATTTGTTTGTCTCTCACTACTGCATATAATCCAGAGGCCAATGGTAAAATAGAGAGAGGTCATCCACCTATGGTGAAAGCTGTAAGGAATTGAACTCACAACCTCTTGGTTAGGAATGTGATGGGCTAACCACTTACCCCAAAAGCCATGGTTGAGGATTACTTCCTAATCCTCTCTCTTAGGGTGTGGTTCAACCATCTCCTACCAGGATTATGTTACATTCTTCCCCCCTTGGTCGATCATTGTCCTCAATGATCTACTCTTGTATCCCTCTAGCCTCGGTGATCAGTCCCTTGAACCCCTAGGTGCCCTTGAATTGATGTCCCTCAACCTCGCACAGTTTCTTGAACCTTGTTCGCAACCTTGGTCTCTTGAACCCTTGCTCTCAACCTTGGTGTCTTGAACCTTCTTGTTTGCAACCTTGGTGTCTCGAGCCCTTGTTCTCAACCTCAGTCTTGAACCTTGTTCTCACCCATGCTTGGTATCTTGAACACTCAATCAAGTGCCACCCAAGGATTTCCAAGGAATTCACACTTCCAAGCTAGCTCGTTGGAAAGTTCGTTCCGAGAGCTTTCCAACGGTATATTACACGCCTCAATCTGACCTACGGATTGAGAGATACAGCCCAATCATTGTAAGGTCCATCCTTGAAACCGACGCGCGCGCCTTCCACAATTCCTACCCTTTCACATGGTAGAATGCCCAAGCGCCTTTTTTAGAGGCCATTGGGTCATTCCACCCTTCCCAAGCCTACTTCCTAGGCTCTGATACCAATGTAAGGGATTGAACTCACAACCTCTTGGTTAGGAATGTGATGGGCTAACCACTTGCCCCAAAAGCCATGGTTGAGGATTACTTCCTAATCCTCTCTCTTAGGGTGTGATTCAACCATCTCCTACCAGGATTATGTTACAAAAGCCATATCTAAAGCATGTAACGGTGACATCAAACAATGGCCTAGATTCTTACCTTTTGCACTTTGGGTAGATAGAATGACATGCACACGTACTACTGGGTATATGCCTGCTGAACTCATGTACTGTCAAAAACCATTGTTCCCAATTCAGTCTCATATTTCTGCATGGTCAAATTTGCCTTGGTCTGAAAACATGTCTACTAATGATTTTTTGAGTTTGCGCATTGTTGTAGAGCTAAAGAAAGCACAAAGCAGAGAAAAAGACGGGCCCCAAAATTTTTCCGATTTGGACATCATATTTTTGTATCATAACCATTCTTGTAATATATTTTCCGTTGTAAGTGCACTAGAGGAGTCCTCTAGATGCATCCCCACAGAAGATTAGAAGCTTACCCATGTAAAATAGTAGGAAATTAGTCTTTTAGTGAATAAAGTGCCGGTCTCTTGTGTGAAAGGACCATTTTTAGGGCACAAGTATATAAGTCAATTTGTGACTCTTTGTAAAAGACTTTTTGCCATTGTGAGAATAGAGAGCACAGAAATTCGAATTTGTTTCTTCTTCACTCTATATCTTCTTCTTTGTGAGCTTGTATGCATGTGCATTGCTTGGAAAGAGTGTTAGGAAGTGTGGTCTATCCATGAGAGTGTTTATTTGCTGTAGTTAATGTGTGTGCGAAGTGTAGGAAGTGCTGAAGTGTAGGAAAGTATTTCTTGCGACTCAGTATTTTGCTCATAACTTAAAGTAGGAGTGTCAGAATTGAGTGAAGCCACTGCCATTGGATGCGTCTTCTCTAGAGCTTCGAAAGGCATATGCTATTTGCTATATTTGGAGCTCGGAGCTGGGAGAAACGTCCAAAATACTGACGGCTGCTGCACCAAGTATCGTGACACCATGACCAACAGTTGAAGCTTGTTTGGATTAGTCTTTACCTTGATTGCACCCTTTGAGTAGTTCATTTGCATTGATCATCACATGATTGCATGTCCTCATACTCTCGGCTAGGTTTGTATACTCATCGGATTGATATTTAAAAGCGTGAATCCCCACGTTGCCGGGGAGTGACGAATCAAACCGAGGCAATCGTGTGATGGTAAGTAGCTTTTTTGCATTGAAGCAAGAGGAGGAGTGGTGATTTTCTCTTCTTTGGTAAGTCATTTTCAACCGCACTTACTACTTCTCATTCTTGGAGTGTGGGTAGTGAGTTGTTAGTCTAGGAAAGGGAGTAGAATGAGTAGAGTAGGAGGAGCAAGGGAGTAGGCTAGGTAGTTAGAGTAGCTTTCAATTCTTGTTTTGTTATTTTATTTCCAGTAAGTAAGAAAATCCCAAGTATAAAAGCCAAAAGAATCATTTTATAAGTCACTTGTGTTTCTGAGCAAGTATCGTGAGAGAAACTGTCGAGTATCGTGAGCTGTAGTTTGAGTCGTTGGAGCTGCGCAGAGCGATTGTGGTGTGATTCCAGTGTGGAGAGAGAGAGCTTGAGGTAAGCATATTCATACATACTCATGTTTACCATTTGAATTCAGTGTTTGAGAGCCAAACGATCTGCGTCAGGTATCGTTCATGTGTGACAGGGGTTCAAAAGGATGATTTGAATGAAAACAGAGAGTGAGGGGTGGGTAGAAGAGCTTGTGAAACATTTGGGTGCAATCAAACTAAACAAAATCTAACTAAAACTTGTCAAAGGGTCAAGTATCGTTTCTCCCGCGGTCGAGTATCATGATACTTAGCAAGTATCATGACCTCCTGTGGTTGAGTATCATGATATTTCCCAGAGATGCGTATCGTTTCAGACTCAAAGATCGTGTATTGTTTGAGTCCAAGATCGTGTATCGTTTGAGCCCGATCGCGATACTTGCCCAAATATCATGTATTGTGTATCGTTGGCACAAAGATTGTGTATCGTTTGGATTGAGTATCGTGTATCGCTTCTCAGAGATCGCGATACTTGTGGGAGATCGCGTATCGTTTCAGACTCAAAGATCGTGTATCGTCTAAGTCCAAGATCGTGTGTCGTTTGAGCCCGATCGCGATACTTACCTAAGTGTCGTGTATCGTTTGTCAAAGATCACGATACTCACGAAAGATCGTGTATCGTTTGGTTGAGGTATCGTCGATCGTTTTCACTTCAAAAGATCCGTTTAGGTGAAGTATCATGTATCGCAGGCAGCCAAAGATCGTGTATCGTTTGAGCCCGAGTATCGAGTATCGTTTCAGCCAAAGATCGGATATCGTGAACATTTGGGTCAAGTATCGTAATCTAGAAAGATTTTTTTTCAGTTATTTCCCATCCAAATTTCCCTAGAATTCTGATCCAGGGTTAAGAACTCTAGAAACTAGAGGGTTGCGAGGGCTGATCAGAGTTTTTTAGGTGGATGAACCTGAGATCTGGAAGAACCCTAGGAAGCCGAAGAAGCGTAATCTCTTTTGTAGGGAGTGTAGCCGAACCAAGTAGCCGATCACATTATTCTGAGACCTCCAGTGAGTCAGAGGAAGAAATTCCCATGGCTTCAGAGGATATGCAGAACACAGTACCCATGATTGGCATGATGTCAATCATTAAAGGAGAGTACAGGACCTCCCTGGAATATGTGACCACCAATCAGCATGAGGTCCCTATTTATTTGGATGGTCTCAACAGATCCGTAGCCAGGCTCAAGAAGGCCTCAGAGGCTTATATTGTGCCAAGACCAGCAGTTAAGTATGTAGAAGGATTTTATATGGACAAAAGAGATATCCAATATGTTGTCACAGAACACCCAGAAAACATTACTGAACATGGTGAAGAAAATAATACTTCAAACTTAAATGGAGGTGGAAATGAAGAACAAGTAACTACTCCTAGAGGGAGATCTACTGTAGCTAGGATATGGAGAGGAGACCTGATTCCCCAAGACAACTCCCTAATGGATGTGTATTTGATCAATGGGATGGAGCATCTTCTTAGAGCACATTCCTCAATATGGGAAGCTGCTCCTAATCCAGTTACCATCTATGAGTTACAAGATCCTGATTTCCCCCCATCATCACATATTTGGATAAGAATCAGAGAAGGTATTGGCCCTTAACAGAATTAGAAAGAGCTGAGTTGAAATATCAGAATATTCCAGTGTTTCCCCCTAGGGACCAAGCCACTACTTCAAGAAACCCACTTGGAACATCACAGAATGATTCATATCAACAGTCAGGGCAAACACAGCAAACGCAAATCCCAGTTAAACCACATGTGCAGTTTGCAATGCCTGCAAATAATCCTAATTACCGACCTCAACCAACTGTTGACCCAAGAAATGGAATTCCTGCCCCAGTCAGACCGCCGGTAGTAAGAGGACCAGGCATACCAATAGGAAGACCAATTTTCCCAGTAATGCCTAGACCACCCAAAGCAGGAAGAAGATTAAGGCCAATTCAAATTGCCAAATGCATGAGAAATCACTATGATGGCTCTAGTGAACCTTAGAATCATATAGCTGAATTCAAACAAGTAATCAGAGCCAAACAAGTAGAAGACTTTTTGATCCAATATGAGTCCTTTGGTCTTACATTGTCAGACACCGCATTAGCATGGTTCCAGCCATTGGACCCTAATAATTTCTAAAACATGGAACAAGTCTATCAAGAAATGATTGAGGAATTCACTAAGTCAGGAATTAAAAACAACTCTTCATCATTGATCCATAGCTTTAAGCAAGCCCCTACCGAATCAGTGAGATTGGCTGCGAGAAGATTCAAGCAGTATGTGGACAGATGCCCAATAGAAGAGAGACCTACCCAAAATAAAATGGTGTCATTACTTTTGGAAGGAGAACGGATCTTTGAGATCTTTAGTATATGTAAAGAGAGTTCAAACTTTGCAAGAGTGCATGAAGGAATGTATAGACCTAGAGGACAACCTAGCAGAAGATTTGAAAATACCTCAAGGTAGTTTGAAAAGTGAAGATTCGGCCAGTAGCACATCAATCCCTAAAAACAACGTAGAGGAGATAGCTGATTTGGTAGCAAAGAAGCTGAATGTTCAAGGACAGAGGAACTACCCGAATAACCCTATGAGAGTGCCCATGCTCAGAAGATGTATGCAGTGCGGAGGTGATCATCCTTCTCACTTGTGTACTAGGGGAGTAGTCCCACCACCTGCTTATGCTTATAATAGACCCACTGTCCCAGGACCTCTACAATATTGCAGTATAGAACAAAAATATACAAATCACAATACAGAAAATTGCCCTTACAATAGGCAATCAAGACAAGCACAGCCATACATGAGACCTTACGGATACCCTCAGAGAGATCAAGGAGGTGAAGCCTTTAGATATCCCACTTATCAACAGCAGGCACCAGTGCCACGACCATATGCGTATCAAGGATACACCCAAACACAACTAGTACTAGGACAACAACCGCCCCATCCTCAGAACGTTGTCCCAGTCAAGATAGCTCAATCTGAAGAGAACCTAGAGAGAGCGATAGTCCCAGCCACACCTTTGACTAGTAATGAACCATATGACTCGTTTTATGACCGTAGTCAAGGAGCATATCCCAATGCTGAAAGCTCTATGATGGAATGTGGACAACTGTACGAACCGTATGCCTATGGCATGGAAGTACCGGATAGTTCATATGGATATGAGCAAGACTATGTGTCACTAATGTACACAGCTCCTAGAGCAACCATACCGCCCCGACCCATGAACAGACCGCCTATACCCAGAGGACCATGCTATAGATGTGGAGGTGATCACTACATCAGGGAATGCACATTACCAAACCCACCACCACCACAACGAGTTTGGGAAGGCTACTGTAGTGATTGTGGTAAGGAACACCTTTTCAGAGACTGCCCCAAGAACCCTAACAAGGTTACGTCCAACGTGCAAATCAATGTGATAGAAGTAATTGAGTCATCAGGGAGTGATAAGGAATACACTGTACCACTGAAAGCGATAACAAGAGCCAAAACTAGAGAGACCCCAGAAAAACGTGAAAAACACAATCAAAGTGGCCCAAAAATGAATACACCCACACCACAGAGAGTTGAAGACTCGGAAGAGCCTGAAAAAAGTGTTGTAAGTAAAAAACACAAAGATGGAAGAACCGTAGAGAGAGGATAAGAGAAAAGAAGTTACTGCAGAAAAAGGAAAATGAGAAGAGCAAACAAAACCCAAAAGAGGAACAAAAAAATGAAAAAGAAAATAAAAATGAAAACTACAAAAACGAAGAGGTAGGATCGGTTTTAGCAGATCCCATGCCGGAAGAATTAGCCATGTGGATTCAGGCATACAAGGCACGACTAAGAGCAGGACCTACCATAGAACAACATGAAAGAGAATATCCTAGAGGTGACCTAGAGAAAGATAGGTTGGAGATCTGCAAAAAATTAATAGAAATTGCTCAACAGACCTTAGAGAAACCTGCATTGCCATTACCCAAGACCCGAATTCCTGAAAGAGAATTCCAAGGGTGCATCATCACCAATGACCACGAAAAACCTAAAGTAAGTAATACACGGAATGGCAATTATTGTGAGGAAAAAAGGGAAGGATCCATTGTTCCCGAAGTGGAAGGAGAATGGCCTAAGGATTTGTGGGCTCGAGTCCAAGAAGACAGATTGAAGAAAGTAGAAGGAATTGAACCACCCTTCGAAGAACTAGAAGCAGAAAACGAAATAGAGGGTTCAATACCTGAATTAAATTCAGAAAAAAATTTACCAATGGATCCTAGTGACAAAGGAGATGACGGAGTAAAGGATTTTCCAAATTACACAAGAGAGTACAAACATAAGTCAGAATCGTATTGTATTCCCTCAACAAGGAAAAAAGAACCGAATCCATCAATCCAAACGTCTGATCTCATACAACATCTTAGAAAAGTCCAAATTCCTTGTACTCTAACGTTAGAAGAATTGTTGAAGGTCAAACCACATTTGAAGGAGAAATTAGCTAGTCAATTGGAGATCAAGACGGAGGAAAAAAAGATATCTGACGAAGTAAACACTATAAAGATCCCGGTGGATAAGGTAGGAGATTTTAGTGAGGGGGATGAAGGAAACACTTGCCTTCCAATTACTTATAGGGGTTATACTACCAAAGCCATCTTAGATTCAAGAGCTGGTGTAGGCATTGCTACCAGAGAAATCTGGGAGAAATGGGGAAAGCCAGCTTTACGACCAACGCGTATGAAGATACAAATGGCTGACGGACACACAGAAAGACCCTTGGGATTATTGGAACGAGTAGTTTTCACCACCTGCGGAGTTGAATTTGAACACACCTTAGCAATTTGTCAATTTGAAAGGGCGAGCAATTATGAAATGATACTTGGAAGACCTTTCATGAGATAGTTAAAGGTTGTGCAAGATTGGGGAAAAGATGTTGTATACCTACAACATGAAGGAACCACCACGAGAATAAATCTCCATACATATACATATCAAGATGTTCCCCACTTACAATGGAATCAAATTCATAAGGAGGAAGACGACCAGTCAATTCACAACATAGGTTCTAGTGACCAATCTTGGATGAATGAGGACACTCATCTATGGATTTTCCAAACTGCCAAAAAGGAGGAGGATAGGAGAAAGGGATGGCAGCAAGGGCAATGAGTAGCCAGGTCTGTACAAGATCCAGCGTACATGCCTCAAGTTTTTTTGGATGAAGAGTTTGAACCTCATGGTTGGATGGAGATTTTAGCGACCCTCGATGTATGTGTGAACGAAGAAGTGATAACTATGAATGAATGCATTGACGAGGAAGGATATGACGTTAGTCTCTATGTAGTAATTCTTCAGGAGGCTGAAGAAGGAGAAGTGATAGAGAAAGAATGGAAGGAGGACTATGAGAGCATTGAGATGGAGCCAGAACCAATGGAACCAGAGGATGAACATCAAATAAGAGGTACCAGAGCTAACGAAAACAATAAGGAACATACACAGGAAGAAGGAGTGGAGTTAGATAAAGAGCCAGAGAATGAAGAAAACAAGCCACAAGATTAGTTTGAAGTGCCAGCTCACTTCAAAAAATATGAAGTAGAAGAGAGAAAAATTGCTATTCAAATGCCTAAAAGAGAGGCACAGCCAGGAATAGCTTATGACAATAAAGAACAAACCAAGAAGATAGTAGTAACGTTAGAAGAAGGGGAAGAACGATGTACTTTCATAGGACAAGATGTTTCCATAAAGGAAGAACAAGAGTTAATACGCCTCATAAGGGAATATCGGGATGTCTTTGCCTGGACCTATAAGGACTTGAAAGGAGTAGATCCATCTATATGTGCCCATAGAATTCCCATGACATCAGAAGCCAAACCGTCTAAACAAAGACCATATACCTACAATGATGTGTATTCAACAAAGATAAAGGAAGAGATAGACAAGTTGTTAGATGTTGGATTCATATACGAGATTGAACACACGGAATGGGTGTCACCTTTGGTGGTTGTACCGAAAAAGAATGGAAAGTTAAGAGTGTGCATCAATTTGAAGAAAGTAAATGCTGCAACCATCAAGGATAGTTACCCATTACCAATTACGGATCATCTGTTGGAAAGAGTGGCAGGGAAGGAAGTTTATAGCTTTCTGGATGGCTTTTCAGGGTATAATCAGGTAGCCATTGCTCCTGAGGACCAACATAAAACAGCATTCGCAACTGAATGGGGAGTATACGCTTTTAGAGTCATGCCTTTTGGTCTAACGAATGCCCCAGCCACCTTCCAAAGATTGATGTGCCATGTATTCAAAGAGTTCTTGAGAAAAAGTATGGAGGTATATGTAGACGATCTTTGTACTTATTCAGCTATACGATCAGAGCACATCCCTGAACTAGAGAAGATCTTTGCCAAATGTCGACAGTATCAAGTATGTCTCAACCCAGAAAAATGTGTCTTCATGGTTAGACAAGGAAAAATATTAGGACATATTGTCTCTAAAAACGGAATTTCAACTGATGAAGACAAAATCAAAGTAATTTTGGATTTACCAAGACCAAAAACGGCTAAAGAAGTTCAAACTTTTATGGGACATTGTGGATACTATGGAAGATTTATACATATGTATGCCATAATTGCTAGACCTCTTTATGCATTATTGACTCAATTTAATTGGACCGAAGAATGTGAGAAAGCCTTCAACGAGTTAAAGAATCGATTGAGTTCAACACCAATCCTTCGAGTACCTAACTGGAATAAACCATTTCACATTCATGTGGATGCTTCCAAGTTTGCCATTGGTTGCATCTTAGCTCAACCTGCAGATACAGGAAAGCTTGACCACCCTATAGCCTATGCCAGTAGACAATTAAATCAAGCAGAACGCAATTATACCACCACGGAGAGAGAAGGCCTAGGGATGGTGTACGTAGTCAAAAAGTTTAGACATTACCTGTTGGCAAACAAATTCAAATTCTTCATTGATCATCAAGCCCTACTGTACTTGGTCAATAAACCTTGCAATACAGGAAGACTAGTACGATGGTTTTTATTGCTAATGGAATTTGATTTTGAGGTAGTAGTCAAGAAAGGAAATACCCACATAAGAGCAGATCACTTATCAAGAATGACCCATGGAGAACCACCCATAGGAGTACCAGATGATCTGCCAGATACATATCTTTTTAACTTGGAAGTATGTCCCCAATGGGCAAAAAAGTTGATCCCTATACTTACACATGGACCTAAAGATGGGATCACCCCAAACCAAACCCAAGACCTCTGGAAGACTAAAACCCTTCATATCATTGCAGGAAGTTTGTATCACCAAGACTCAAGTGGATTGTTACTGAGATGCATTGAAGAGGAGGAACAGGAAATGTGGCTTCAGAAAGCACATGTAAACCAATGGAAAACTCATTTGAATGCCAACGGAACATGGCAAACTATGAAGAGGTTAGGCATATATTGGCCGACCATGCAGAGAGACGCACATAACTATGTATCAGCTTGCCAAATTTATCAAGAACACAACCCAAAAGAGAACTCAACTTTATGCTATTCCACAGTAGCACCAAGATGGAGCATGCCTCTGGTAAAGTTCTTAAAGACGCAAGAATACCCAGAAGGAGCCACTTCAGCAAGGAAAAGTGCACTTGTAGAACAGAGCAAGGATTATGCCATTATAGGAAAACAACTTTTTAGGCGAGGAAGAGATAATCAATTACGAATGTGCATTCACGAAGACGAATATCTTTGTGTCTTAGAGATGGCACATACAGGAGCTGCAGGAGGGCACTTCTCTGCAGATAAAACAACAAAAATGATCCTCTTTGCGGGAATGTGGTGGCCAACTCTACATCAAGATGCGGTGACATATGTGCAACGATGTGATACCTGTCAACGAACGAAATATCCAATTAGAAGAGATGAGATGCCACTGCGGCCCATGATGAGTGCTAGAGCTTTTACCAAATGGGGAATAGACTTCATAGGACCTATTAGCCCACCAGCAAAAGGTTCCCATGCCGAGTATATAATTGTAGCCACAGACTACCTGACCAAATGGGTAGAAGCCAAAGCAACCAAGAAAAATGACGCAAGAACCACGGCCAAGTTTCTCTTTGAAAATGTTTTCACTAGATTTGGACTCCCTATAGAAATTGTGAGTGATAGAGGTACGCATTTTGTGAATGAAGTTATAGAAGCCCTACTGAATGAATTCTTGGTAATTCATAAGAAATCAGCTCCTTATCACCCACAAGCCAATGGACAAGCTGAGAGTTCGAATAAAATTTTGTGCACAGTGCTCACAAAAAATGTTAACAATGGTAGATCTGATTGGGATAAACAATTACATCATGCTTTATGGGCATTTCGAGTAGCCTATAAAACTGCTATAGGCACTACTCCTTTTAACTTAGTATATGGACAAAATGCTATTTTGCCAATTGATTTCTTAATTCCCACTCTGAGAGTAGCAACTACTTACAAGTGGACGGGACATGAACTATCAGCTCAATTGGATCAAATAGAAAAGCTTCACGAAACTAGGTTACAAGCAGTAGCAGGCATTTATGCTGCCAAACGCCGACAGAAAGCCTACTATGATGCTCACATCAAGGACAAAAATTTGAAGGAAGGAGATTTAGTCTTGGTATATACCTTGAAACAACATGCTAAGAAGTTGCAGAAGAGAGGATATGGCCCATTAATCATCAATCATATATCAACAAGTGGAGCTATCAGCTTAGCAACCCTAGATGGGGAGGTATTACCAAACTACATTAGCGGATGTCGAGTAAAAAAATATCTAGAACCATTGACCGAAGAAACAATGTCTCGATTGATCAAAGGAAAGAATAGACGCATTGAGGAGGAAAGGATACGAGAAGAAGCGAGACAGGAAGCACTAGAACGAATTAAGAAACGGAAAGAGTGGATGAGAGAGAGAGAGATGAGAGATATCGACTAGGAGAAGAACTCATCCCAATGGCTAATTTTAGAGCCACTCAAAACCTAGGTTCACAGAGAACGCGACCATATTTAAATTTGGGGGCAGGTAAAACGGAGTACCACTTGGTGGATGCTCTCATTGACACAGGAGCTGCCCTAAGCTGTATCAAACTTTCTTTGACCCAGAAACTCAAGGAGGAAGTACGCCCATCGATGACACAGTTGATAGGAATAGGAGGAACGATTACTCAATGTATAGGTGAAATCACCTTACTTTTTCATCTTGGCAACAACACTATGGAACAAAAGCTATTAGTGTGTCATGATCAGGATTTACTTGAAGAGGTAGTGTTAGGTCAAGACTGGATTTACGAATATGAGGTGACCATTCAATTGGCTTTAGGATACATCTCAGCCAGGATAGGACATCGGGAAGTATTCAGTCTGCTAGACGAACGACCAATCAAAGCCGCTAGTATAGAGCCAAAAGTTCATTCCAATGAACAAAGTCATGAGTGTATGTTCACTAGCACTATAGAAACATCTTCGTCGAGTACTATATGTGCGGACACATTGAGTTCTACTTGCACACCATCTTCTAGTCTAGCAAGTCACGAGAGTGTCAATCATTCCGAAGCCAATCTCAGTGAAGCATCATGCACAAGAGAGTCCAATCCTCTGAGTAATGCAAAATTTGTACCTATGAAAATATACCCTATTCCGTTCACTCAACAAGCTTGGATAAGGAAAGATCAAGTGAAGGAATATCTTCAACAACAGAAGCACTATCGACATCGGAGCAACCAATCAAGTAACAAAGCAAATCATTCTGAGCACCAAAGTCAACAACGAAGGACAGTAGTAGCCGCTCAACCAAACCGATCGCAAATTTGGATTCCTAAATCATGTGCTCCAAAGAAGCTAAACCGAAACGAGGAACCTCAGCATAAGAAGAACCAACAATATGGATTCCTAAATCATGTGCTCCAAAGAAGCTAAACCGAAACGAGGAACCTCAGCATAAGAAGAACCAACAGGGTCTACACACAAAACAGCCACAGAAGAATAGCTACAGGAAAATAAAAGAGTCTGCAGTTGCTACACAAGCCAACGTGAGATTCAAAAGTCAAAAAGAGCAGACATACAACAAGAGGAGAACCACATTCATCAAAAAGGTGGAAAATACACTACATTCCACCAGAATGAAGCAGATTTGGGTGCCGAAAGACAAGACAGACTGCATACATCAAACAACTACTTCCAATTGCACACATATGGAGTTGTCAGGACCTAAAGTATGCATGGTAGGACACATCTTTCTTCTATTTCAGGATAGTCGAGCACATTTTCCTCTTGGGAAATAGGAGCACACTTGTACATACACTAAGAAAATTACTTCAAAAGTAATAACCGCTTCGGCTATGAACTAACTTTTCTGTTTTTCTTTTCAGATAAAATATAAAAATATCTAAAAATGTGAAAATCTAGGTATTACCTTTCTCACACCCACGGGAAAGGGACAACACTACTCACTCGGAGCAATATCAAGCTTATGCCAAACAAATAAAGGAGGATTTCTGATAATATAAATCCACTAATTCATACTCTATATTGCGTGCAGATGGCATCTACTAATTCCGAAGCTACACAAGATGAAGAGGTCCAGCTTCTTCCATTGGAATCAATAACAAAAGTCAGAGGCCATTGGTTTCGTGATGACCAACCAGTCTCGGAACTTATTTTCATGGCAACTATCAAGATTATGGATAGGGAT
The DNA here is from genome assembly GCA_020310875.1 of Ceratopteris richardii. Lineage (NCBI taxonomy): Eukaryota > Viridiplantae > Streptophyta > Polypodiopsida > Polypodiales > Pteridaceae > Ceratopteris > Ceratopteris richardii. The sequence goes on along the minus strand of CM035411.1, from coordinate 42,397,138 downwards.
CACTACTTCCCTATTATGTCGCAAGACTTCAAGACCATAATCCAAGGATTACCACATATTGAAGACGTATGGAAGCAGGCAGGCCTAGAGGCATTTCTCAAATTGCCGATCTATATTCCAGATTTTCAGAGATGTGCACAAGTAATGAATACCTTGCAACCTGCAGCAACAAAAATATCAGTCCCAGAAGCACGAGTATTGGATAAAGTGGGGACATGGAAAACAATTCAATTCACACATGAATTGATCAATAAAGCCTTTGGATGGAATCAAGAAGGAATTACTAATATTAAGGAGGAATGTCATGACCCTAAGAAGAGATCCTTTGTGGATATTCACAGAATATACATCGAAGATGCTGTCCGTCTGGTGCACCAACATTTCTGTTTTCCAAGTATGCACAGATACAGGGCACCACAAAAGATCGTAGTACAACTACTATCACATGCCATGAGACAAATAGGAAACAAAGTGAATCTGACAGGCTATGTCCAAGAAAGATTATTTGAAGCCCAGAAAAAGTGGGGCCAGAAGAAGTTTCTAAATGGGAGTTCAGCTTTAACATTACTCATATATGAAGCTCTTGAAATGAAACACTGCTTATGTGAGATGCCGACATCAGAAGGGCTAGCTAAATATGCAAAATCCGCTACGGTCCCTAAGAAAAAGAAAGCAGTTGTTATGGTTATGGAAGAGGCAGGAACCAGCTCACAAAAACCCATGAGGGGTACAAAGCGTCTACGGGAGGAGGAAGCTCAAGCTACACCACAATCAAAGAAAACACATCTATTACCCAAGATCACGACGGCTCAAATGCCTATTACAAAGAGAGATCTCTCAGCTGCCCTCGAAGAAACACACCAATACATGCAAGGGCAGGTAAACCTAAATATTCAAGGACATCATTATAGACAGGCAAGTCAAGAGAGACAACAACGGAGTACAGAGAAGACACTGAAACAGCCTGGAAGATACAAAGAGCTGGGCATAGATGATTCTAGTTCCAACACAGAATCCAGTCCTGAAAAAGACACTCTGGATACTGATATAAGGACCGACATTCAAGAAGAAGAAGGGAATGAGATCAATCAAGATGAAGTGACGCCAGACAAACATGAAGAAAAGGAAAAGAGCGTGGAAGATTCTCATAAACCTGCGCATGTCATTCAATTGAATGATACTACAAAGATAAGCATCAAGGAAGCTCCAACGAGTGCTACATATGTAAAACCACCTATCAAAGAGGAAATCCAAACTCCAGTGAACAAGGATGCGGAGCTACTACAAAATAAAGAACAAATTGTGATTGAGGTACCGGATGACATACCTCAAGGAAACAAGGAAAACATGGTGGCTGAGCCAAGGATCCAGCTTCAGATTAGGCAGCCCCATGACACTACATTACATGTGGCACAGGGTAAAGATGTCGTGACCGACGAAGAACCGAGTATACCAAAAACATGGCTCAATGTGGATGTCACTCAACTGAAGCCTGTAGTCAGCAGATGATTCAGACAGCCATGGATACACAACAGCAGATGATGGACATAGATGCAGATTATGATAAGGCTATGAGAGAAAAAAGTCAATTCCAGCTCATGAGTGAACAACTATCATCGCAGTTAATTCAGGTACAAAACGAAATAGTAATAAAAAACACGGAGATGCTGGAGGTCAAAGCGCAATATGAAACATTAATCACTCAGCATCACCAACTGCAAGCACAACTCGCTGATTTACAAAAATTGCATGATGCAAGCGAGACTGCCAAAGAAAGAATGAGAGCTAGAAGTACCTTGCTTGAGACACAGCTCAAGGTATACATGGAAGAAAATGACACCTTGCGAAGCAGAAATAAAGAATTAATGAAATCACTATTATATGATCAACCTATTGAACAGCAGGCAATATCAGAAATAAAAGAAAAAGAATTGAAGGATCAGATAGCACAACATGCAGATTTGCTGAGACAAGAGCGTGCAATGAGAGAAGAATCGGAACGGAAGTACAATCAAGAACTAAACGAACTACAAAAGCAGTTGAATACAGCACATGGGAGACTTGCAGCAAGCTACAGTGAAAACATGGACAATGTAGCAGAAATCGGAAATGAATTGCTTGCAGCAAAGGAAGCACTCAGAGCAGCCATACAGGAAAATAAAGGAAAGACTGAACGCATCAAAAAATTAGAATTTCAAATCAATCAGAACGCAGTGATCGGGACACCAATAGTGCAAGCTAAGGAAAATCCTACTGAGGAGGTAGAGGTAAGTCCTCTATCTCACCCGATCAATACTTCTCCAATACATGAGCAGATTGCGGATATACATGATGATCATCCAATGCCATACACTGCAGAAATAAGTCAGAAGGAACGGGCACTAGTGGTGTCCCGATTGACGGAGAATTTTGAAAATGAAGTCATTAAGGTAATGAAAGAGGCCAAGATCAAAGGTAAAGACCTGGACAAGATCATGAAGCCTTTCAATATTCTGTACGGACTATTGAAAGAGAAAACGAGACGATATTTAAAGAAGATTACACAGAAAAATCCAGATGAGCAGCTCAATTTTAAACATGATACATTCGATTAAAATCAAGAAGAGTTCGAAGCTGCACAACCAAATTGGAGAAGAAAATTTTTGGAGAAAAATCCCACACTACGGGTGCATTGGCAAGCAGCACCATATTTATTTCAGGTAAACCCTTCATTTTGTCCTATACCACGCAGAAGGGATACCAGAGAATTTTTGGCCTTGCAAAAAAGCGGAGCTATCAATAAACAGTGGTTGAATTATCCTATGCTTCCGAGTCCGCCTCACAACTACTTGCCAACGGAAGAATATATGATTAAAACCATTGAATTTTGGCTACAAAATTATGCAACAGTACCCGACTTAACTGTCAATATGACCAATAAAATACTTAGCATGATACTTACAGTTTTGAAAGTATTCAAGCATGCGGCCTACACTTTTTTGAATTTCATCGGCATTAATCAGGGCACGGAAATCCTCATTTTTGATCTATCGGTTATGCCTAGCCGACCAACAATAATGGCGTATTATTCCAGATTAATGTTCTTGCCAAGTGTATATATGCAAACTTTTGAAGAAGCTTTCTTTACAGGATTTTTTGAGATTGATTCTGAAATCTTTTTGAAGATGTCGTCAAATTTAAATGCCAGACTAGTGGCATATGAACTTAGCTTCTTCGCAGATCATAGACAACCACCCAATGACGGTGTGAGGGTAGAACAATGGAAACAACTAATGATACGTGAAGCCAATCTGCTAAATGATAAAGAGCAAAAAATATATAGAACATATGCCCGTCGCTTATCAAAGCCTGTCGGGAACGAGAGAGTCCAGGAGGGGGGCAGTGTTGAGGGAGAATCAAGTAAAAGAAAGAAAAGAAGAAGACAACAAAAGAAGCAGCTTCACTAAAAAGAAATATCTGAAGATATATCTTGGCAAGAAGCCCCGCAGGGGCGCATTACCCATCTCTGCACAGAGCCCAGCAGGGGCACTCATCAAGCAACAACGCGAATCATCCAGGTCCTGCGCGGTGGAAGAAAGTAAACAGGCTCAAAGCAATACAACGGGGTCACATGTTTGCAACCAGGACAAATCAGAGTACCACAAGCAAGACATAGGTCACTGGTGGCATGCGTGGCAACCCAACTGAATACAGCAACCCAGATATGTGATATACGGAATACCAAGGGGCAAAACAGAAGCAAAGGACATAGATCCGACAAAATAAAAAATTCTCTAACGGTCCTTATTGCTTCTTCGACCACTGGGTGCGTGTATTCAGAACTCTTAAAGTAAACCAAAAACAGAAGCAAAGGACAAACCTCGGATAAGATACCCAATTGTCTAACGGTCCTTATTGCTTCTTCGACCACTGGATGCGTGCAGACAACAAACTGAGGACAAGAAGCAGAGCCTGTCAAGGGACGACAGAGACGAAGAGGGGGAGAGTGTTGCAGAGCTAAAGAAAGCACAAAGCAGAGAAAACGACGGGCCCCAAAATTTTTCCGATTTGGACATCATATTTTTGTATCATAACCATTCTTGTAATATATTTTCCGTTGTAAGTGCACTAGAGGAGTCCTCTAGATGCATCGCCACAGAAGATTAGAAGCTTACCCATGTAAAATAGTAGGAAATTAGTATTTTAGTGAATAAAGTGCCGGTCTCTTGTGTGAAAGGACCATTTTTAGGGCACAAGTATATAAGTCAATTTGTGACTCTTTGTAAAAGACTTTTTGCCATTGTGAGAATAGAGAGCACAGAAATTCGAATTTGTGTCTTCTTCACTCTGTATCTTCTTCTTTGTGAGCTTGTATGCATGTGCATTGGTTGGAAAGAGTGTTACGAAGTGTGGTCTATCCATGAGAGTGTTTATTTGCTGTAGTTAATGTGTGTGTGAAGTGTAGGAAAGTATTTCCCGCGACTCAGTATTTTGCTCATAACTTGAAGTAGGAGTGTCAGAATTGAGTGAAACTACTACCATTGGATGCGCTCTCGAGCGCTTCAAAATGCATATGCTATTTGCTATATTTGGAGCTCGGAGCTGGGAGAAAAGTCCAAAATACTGACGGCTGCTGCACCAAGTATCGTGACACCATGACCAACAGTTGAAGCTTGTGTGGATTAGTCTTTACCTTGATTGCACCCTTTGAGTATTTCATTTGCATTGATCATCACATGATTGCATGTCCTCATACACTCGGCTAGGTTTGTATACTCATCGGATTGATATTTAAAAGCGTGAATCCCCACTATATGCACTTGAGGGGGATTGAGGTATAGTCTCTTTCTCCACAAGTCCCTAAGTTGGTACTTAGGTCAACACACACAATAAACTTTTAGAACAAGGTAAATTAAGACTTGATGATGCCATTGAAAAATTCAGAGAATCTAGAATGAAGAACAAGCATTATTTTGATAAAACTCATCGATTGCGTCCTAAGCCAATTGAAGTAGGAGATTGGGTGCTCATTTATGATAGTACATTTGAGTCTCAATATGATGCACACAAAAAGCTCATTCAAAAGTGGTTAGGGCCATACATTGTATCAAAAGTCAACAACAATGGTACATATGCTCTTTGTGAATTAAATGGCGTTGCACTAAAAACTTTGATTGCAGGTAAAAGGATAAAGCTATTCAAGAAACGTGATAATGATGAGTACATTTTGGATGAGGACATTGAAGAAGATGACAACAATGAGGCCGATTCATAAACAGGAGTATCCATGTTATAAAAATAAAAAAAAGTATATATATATATATATATATATATATATATATATATATATATATATATATATATATATATATATATACACACACACACACACACACACACATATATATATATATATATATTTATATATAACATATAAAAATATCATTAATTTTTCAAGTTCATGTTGCTTTGTGTTTTTTGAAGTTCATTCTACTTATTTTCCATTTTTGTTTCATGCATTTTTTTTTTCAGTCTTTGCATTGCATTGCATATCCACATCACTTGAGTAAAAAAAAAGGGCAAATGATGATTTCTCTACTTGCGTAAAACTGTATCTCAAGTAGTAATTTATCTATTAAGAAATTGATTATAATTTAGGATTGTGGAAAGATAGGGCATGTAGATTTGGAGTTTATTTTGGTGACATGACTTTCATATATAAACATGCATATGTATCCTATATCGAAAGCATAATTGATGAAATCCTAGCTCCTTCTACTGCATGTTTCTACATCCTTAGTCCATCTCACAGCACTTGTATCGGAGTTTAAACCACTGTTCTCCGTCATCAAAAATGGTTGTACCTTGTATCGGGGTTTAATTTTTCCCCGTCATTATATATATAAGAAAAAGCGGCTACGTGTTACCAAGAAGTTTACACTTTCTTCTACCCCAAAAAAGTGATTGTAACCATACAGTTACCGAATCATCATCATCATTTGAAAATTATATATATAAAAAAAAGCAAGCCAAAGGAAGATAAAGAGCCATAGTAGAATAAATCACGGGCTATATAGGCAGATTTATGCATTAGTGGAGTTTAGTTAGATTTCCTTGCATGTGATTAGAGAAAGAGCATATTCATATTTATGTAGTAAATAAGTTGATCTAAAATAAGCTAAAGATGAAAGATGTCTCTTGAAAATCCTAAATCTTTGTTTATAATCGTATTTAAGGTAGATTACTTTATGAAAAAGGTACAAATTTTTCTTCAAGATGAGAGGAACTGATGCTTAAAATGACTCAATACATCCACTTCCACTTCATATTGATGCTTGAGTATTTTCTTTCTTGCTGTCAATGTTGCTTGTTCATTTGCATATATGTTGCCCATTTGTTCATGCATATTCATGTTGCCTGTTTCAATTCTTTCTTTCATGCAAATTTTGCTTCATGTCATGTTACCTACTCATCAATTTTCCTTCCATGTTTCTTATGTTGCCTATAAAAGAATTTGATGCTTGGAACATTTTGTTTTTCACAAATGCTAGAGTGGCGCTTCTGGAGGAATTGCAGTTTTAGTGGGGGCGAATGTCATCGAGATTTTCTCTCCTCTCTCACTCATGACACCTTAATGCCACCTTGCAAGCTTCCAAATGTAGTCAAACTTGTACAAGGGAGATTTAGATAAAAGTATTTTCTACATATTCGTGAAGGAGATCTTTGGAAACATAGTCCTACAAAGTTTCATCTTCATCAAAGCCTTTTTGGAGGGTCAAAGAGCACAAAGTCTAGTTTTCAAGGTCACCATAGTTTTCTAGTTTAAGCAAATTGAAGGGTTGAAGGGCTGCCACATGGTGAAAGCTAATTGAGCCATGTTGTACGATCAAGATGAGCTCATATCCAAGGGTGGAGATGAACGTATGCTTAAAGCAAGGAGAATCCTCAAGTTTTTTTCATCAAAGAAGACTTTTTTGACAGTTAAAGATCAATAATGCAACTTTTCTCTAAAAATAGTGGCATATCTTATCCGAATTGATGTCAGCACTGATCCGACGGTCCAGCTCATAATTCACTTGCATGCATATAATCCATATATACCCATACATATTGATTAGTTTCTGAAAGTGTATAAGAAGCTCCAATATTGGAACATTCTTCCTTTCGAAACTGATTTATGTGTAAGGATTCCATCTATTCTCGTCATGCATACAGATCATCCAAAGAAGACTATGCATATGGATTAGAATTAGGAAGTGTTTAAGAAGCTCCTTCAATGGACCATTCTTCCTTCCAACTTTGATTCATGTGTATGGTTCTCTTTCATTCTTATCATTTATGTTCATAAATCTAACTTGCACTCCTACATTCCCATTCCCATAATCATTTCAAAATCTCTCTCTTCTCCATACTCAACCTTAATTTTTTTTAGCATCAAATGCATCTCCATCATCATGAAAACGCAATCATAATCTTGTCTCCATAGGACTGGCATTAGGCTTACAGTCTTCAAGGCCAAAACACTGCAATAATGTGTCAATATATTTCGTTTGACACAAAGCCATTCCACCATCAACTTGCATAAACTGAATGCCCAAATAGTGATGCAAATGCCCCAAATCAGACATCTCAAATGAGGCATGCAAATCAACCTTAAAAATAGCAATATGCTTCTCAATAGGACTAGTGAGCAACATGTCATCAACATAGACAACAATGATCAGAAGCATATCATTAGCATGCTTAACATATAAGGTGCTTTCAGTTGGACTGTTCTCAAAACCATGTGCAATCAGATAGGCATGTATCTTCTCATACCAAGCACATGGTGCTTGCTTTAAACCATATAATGCCTTCTTTAACCTGCATACCTGGTTTTCATGCCCTTTCAGCACAAAGCCAAGGGGCTGAAAAACATACACTTCTTCATGCAAGTCACCATTCAGAAATGCTATTTTAATGTCCAACTGATGTACATTCCAACCATGATGAGTTGAAAGTGCACAAATGCTCCGAACAGTAGTCATACAACATGTAGGTGCAAAGGTCTCATTAAAATCAATGCCTCTTTCCTGTGCATAACCCTTTGCAACAAGCCTAGCCTTATACCTGTCAACTGTACCATCCGGTTTACGCTTTAGCTTGTATACCCACTTAGTGCCAATGGCCTTCTTGCCAAGAGGCAAGTCACATAAAGACCAAGTACGATTCTTCATTATAGCATCATATTCAGATTGCATAGCAGCCATCCAATTTTCTAAATTTTGTGCTTCATCAAATGAAACAGGCTCATTGTCATCACAGAGACTAGATGCAGCTATAGCATAGCAATCTGATGCAAAAGAGGCACTATGAGAGCCTGAACGAGTACAATATGACAAAGGTGCATCTAATTTGCTGTCACGCAAAGTCTGCACCTAGTCCAACCAATTTGGCATAGTTTTTTCTTGCTCAATATCAGCTCTCTCATCAACTAGTGCACCATGTAAATCTGCATCAGAAATGGAATGATCTGCATCATCACATGAAACCTACAAAGGTTGAGAAGTTGCCTCATTGGGACCAGCACTAGAATGTCCACTTGTAAAAAGAGGCAGCAAAGTATCATACATGTCTTTGGAGCTAACAGATGTCTCCTTAGTACATGAAAGAAATGGCTGAATAGCATCTTCTACAAGAACAACATCACGGCTAACCAAAATGCATTTAGTCTATGGATGCTAACTAGAATGGATGATATAGACGATAGCCTTTACTTTCAAAACTATACCCAACAAAAATACATTTTATTGCTTTATCATCCAATTTTTTGTGATGTTGTTCAGGCACTAATGCATATGGCAAACAACCAAAAACAAGCAGATGAGCAACAGATGGCTTGCGATCATGCCAAGCCTCATATGGAGTGATAGACTGTAGTGCTTTAGTGGGACACCTGTTCTGTACATATGCTGCACACATGAAAGCCTCCAGCCAAAAACTATGTGGTAAAGCTTGACTCTAGACCATACACCTCGCCATCTCCATGAGTGTCCTGCTCTTTCGTTTAGCAACTCCATTCCATTGAGGTGTATACAGCACTGTACACTGGTGTTTTATCCCACGTTCAGTCAGAAATGCATTAAAATCAGAAGACATATATTCCCCCCCTCGATCTGAACGGAGGGTGCCCATTTTACATGTTGACAGATTTTTAGCCAAAACCAAAAATTGTTTGAAGCACATGAACACTTCAAACTTTGCCTTCAATGGATATACCCATGCATGCCTAGAAAAATCATCAATGAAAGTCACGAAGTAAAGATAATTTCCAAAAGAAGGTGTCTACATAGGACCATAGACATCACTATGTACAAGCTGCAATTTCTGAGTAGCCCGAACTGAACCATCTTTTGGAAATGAGGAATGCTGCATTTTTTCCAAAATAAAGCATTCACAAACATGTTTTCCAGGTGCCTCAAGTTTGGGCAAAGAGGACACCATTTCAGATTTCTATAGGCATACCAAACTAGCAAAATTTAGATGACCAAAGCGTGCATGCCAAAGCTTTGTATCTGAGATAGCCTGAGAATCATGTACTGCACATGCCGAATCATTCACAGATCTCTCATAATTTATGAGCTTATACAACCCAGGACATAAAATGCAAGAAGCAATAATCACATTGCCATTTGACAGATCATGAACTGCACACTTGTCATCAACAAATTTCACAACCAAGCCAATCTTGGCTAATGCAGAAACTGATAACAGGTTCTTCTTGATCCCTAGCACAAATAAAGCATCTGACAAAGTGAAAGAACTACCATCAGAAGTAGTCAAAATGATCTTACCAACTCCCATAATAGGATAAGAGGAGTTGTTGGAGCATGTAACACTATTCCCTATAGGGGCAGGCTCGAGTGAAGAGAAGAAACTGCGCTGCGAGGTAATATGTTTGGTCGCCCCACTATCAAAGTACCAAACATCTGAGTCTACTGCAGACATGCACTGCTCATGAGAAGATGGGTCAAAATTGCAGACAGTAGTAAATGCCCATTCTTCTTCTTGCACAAGATTAGCAGAATTTGTTTTTGGTGTAGAGGATTCTGCAACAACCATTCCAGCCTCTTTCTTCTTTGCCTCTTTTGTAGCCAATTTTGGACAGTTCTTTATGATATGATCATTCCCTTTACAGTACTTACAAAACAATTTCTACTTTTCTGATTTTTTCTCATCTTTGTCTTGGTTCTTCGAATGTGCAGCATTTGGAGATTTCTGCTTACTAGTAGAAGAGCTCCATTTTACTTTGCCCTTCTGACCAGCTAGGAAACCTTGATCTGCAACATGCATAATGGACCTGTTTTTCCTGGATTGATCTTCCTACAAAAAAACAGAGACTAACTCCTCAAATGACAAGGCATTTGGATTGCCTTTCATCCTCAACCAAAGAGTAGAAGCAAAACTCTGATATGAATCAGGAAGACCATTCAGAACGGTCTGCACAAGTGAGCTATTTGGTATAACCTCATCAGCAAAAATCAACTGTCCCTTCAAGTCTTTGATCTTTGTTAGGAAACTCTCCATAGAATCACCTTCATTTATGCGCTCACTCTCCAACTGTTTTCAGAGGTAAGCAATACGAGCCTCATTCCTAGGTTGGTACAATGTGGTAGGTGTATCCCAAGCATCCTTAGTTGTTTTGCAAGAGCGAATATGAGGAATAATGGCATGTTTGACAGACAAAGCTATCAATGCATGTGCCTGGGCATCTCTGCCATCCCAACGAATCTGCTTTGCAGTAGGTGCTGTCGTAGAGATTCTCATCTCTACTCTTGATGAAGCAGAACCATATTCAAAGGATGCAAAACAAGGTGAGCTATATATTCGGAAGTGTCATATTAATTGAAAGCAAAATAGGAAGTGGATGCTTTCACCTTACAACATTCGGAAGTTCGAGGTGATTCAGTTGCCTATGTGCTGTCAGGCATGTATGGAGATGTGCGGGATTTAGGAATCAGAAACGCTGTCTTTATCATTCTGTAATTGTTCTTTACGGGCATCATCGTAATCTACCTCGATGAGCTCTTGCAAAAAAAAGATCTAGCTTGAGTTCTCGGATCTCTTTATTTATCGTGACCAACATATGTGAGAATCGTTTTTTTGGAAAATATGCATATTGAGTTTTTTTTGAGAATGAAGGATTCGTGATAGGACGACAGGGAGGTGCATGCAGTGGGAGGAAAAAGCATAAAAGAGAGGGAGTTTTCTGACGGAAAGGGTGGCACATGTTTGTTTTTGGATGAAAGGACGGAAAGCTACACAAAAAGGAGGGCGACGACTGAAAGAAAAAATGCGTGATTTTGAGTGGAGCGTCGAGAGGATCTTCTTGGGTTTTTACGAAGAAGGAAGGATCAGGACAGGGGAGGAGGGGGGGTCATTTATTGTTTCTCCGGCATCTTTATGGGATCGCAGCTCTGTGGATAGGTACAGAGAGGAAGGGGCGGCCTTCATCTGGGGAATCGCATCTGACCTGCCGGGCACGAAGGCCAATTTCACAGAATTTTCTGGCAGCAATGTTCTGACGGGGGATCGCTCTCTTCGTTTTTCGTGCGGGATAATCATCTGAAGAAGATGCCACTATATGCTGTAAATCTGGCAAAATAGGATCTGCTGCGGGTCTCCAGAGATTGATCAGTTCTGTTCATCTCAAGACAAAATCGCTGACTCTATACAAATCTGCTGACGAAGTTTTTGATACTGCGCGTGAGATGCTGAAAATAGATGATAGCTGCAACGATCGGAATCTCCAACCTTTAATTTATCTTTCTCCAGCCAACATGTTTTTATCTTGAAGGTTTCTCTGATCATATCTATATATCGTGTTCTTTATGGCTTTAACGTAAGCGTCTTTATCTATTGCGCTTAAGCGTATAGCTTTTGTTAAATAGGATGTGACAATTTCTAAAAGTTCTATGTGATTTTTTTTGCTGGCTTCTGTTGAATTATGATTGTGCGCATGATTGTCTCAAGATTCAATAGATACAACATGCACGTATTTGTGAGTATTTAGTGAGACAGCATATATATTAGCGCTGACTTATAACTGTAAAAACTTTCGCACGTAAGATTACTGGTTCATCTTTGAAGGTGCAAAGCTATTTCTTCTGAAAAATAATGCATGAATATTTGAACGACACTTTCATCTGATGCAGACGTTTTGACCACACTAAGATAAGAGAAATTATAAATCTCCACTATGACTTTACACTCAATGTATCTAATGCCAATATATATTCATAGTTTATCAGTTTGCTTTTGATGAATTCATGATTTCTGTTGAGCGCATAAATTAAACTTCAATTGAAAGATAGATACATGCCAATGTACGTGCTCAGATTTGTTGCACAGCTGGAGCTAGTAATACAGACGATGACTTAAGAATAATACAAAAAACCAAAAACTGAGATCTATTTCTGTAAGGTTACACGGAGAAGAGTATAGATTTTTCTTCAAATTATTGGTGAGAATCAGCATGTTGAATGAGCTTGATATGAATTCAAATATTATATGAAATGATTCCTATGAAATAAATTATTTGCGTAACTATTTTGTTTTATATAAGCATTTATCTAACCTTTACAAAAACTGTTTACGATTGCTCCTTGCAAGTTTGGATTTATTCAAATAATTCCATAAACTTGGATTGGAATGAAACTTCATACAGAGATTGCTTTACTCTCATCCGAAATGTTGTTTTTTAAAACTTGAATAATTTGATATGATACTTTATTCTTCGCATTTGATTAACCTTGGCTATGACGCATTAGATCTGAGAGTATGCGAAAATATTGATACGTTATTTCCTCCCAAAGGTGGCTTTGACTGGTCATTTGCAATAATATCATTTTGATAAGTTTTAGATATTTTTGGGCAAAAGAAATCCAAACATATTTGTTGATAAGTACTTAGAAGAGAAAGTTGTGCATACATGCGAATCCAAGCTCATTCAAAGGTCTAAGCTTCCGATTGTGCCTTGTTTCAAAAATTGCCATTCTCTTATCATTTTAACTAGCTTATGATAGAGCAAAATTGTTGTTTGTATTACGTGTGATTGAGATATTTGAGGAAGAAGATGCATAAACATCTTGATTTTGATGCTAAACAGGATCTAATTCACCTTTGCATTTGCACGTTAAATTAGTTGCGTTTGAAAAACTTTTGATGTGTATGAATGAGCAGATAAGCTCTTTAATTTCCATATGAGATTCTTCTAAATGAAGGACTTCTATAGTAAGAAAAATCATTGCTCGTCGTGTTTGATCTCTCCATATGATCTTGATGATATATTGGCATGTGAATTAGCTAAATCTGCTTAAGGTACTCTCATCCTAAAGTTCCTATATTTCACTTGAAGCTCCTAGGCACACATGGTTAAACTTCATTTGACTTAAATGTCTTGAAATGTGCACACTTTTGTTATTCAATCAAGTTTTACGTTTGGACTCCTTTAGATTATGAAGAGGATGTCTAGACATTAGTAGAATTTATGTCATGAGTTTCTCCTTCACCTCTTACAAAACTTGAACATTGAAACTCGGTTTCATAGTCTTCACATATCAAGGATGATGTGCCAATCGTTTTTCATTTGATAAACGTTTTCTTTTTTCTTACTTTCTTAATTTTTATTTTATTTGCATAAATACATGGAAATCTTGTGACACAAAAACACAAAAGATATACTTTATTGAAGTGTTATAACAATAAGATGTTATAAACAAGGATTGTGAATTTGAACTTGCGTGAGCACACTTATACTTTTGCAAACAAATCAACTCAGATTCACACGTTGAATTTTAATACTTAACTTGAATTCATACATTAATATCCAATTAAAACAAACTTTAGAGAAAACTATAGGTTTGTTTTTTTACGAAATATTTTAATTCAGAATGAATTCATATTGATGTGGTTGAAAAATCGTTCAAGGTTATTTAATTTATGATATGTAAGGTTTCCCTAATTATGACAAATATTTCTAGAGTTTTAATTATATGATGATTCTTTGATTTTGAACTGAATGTTTCTCCTGAGTATATATGTTTTCTTTGCGTCTTTAATAATGCCTGAGTTTGCTCCAAACACCCTGCGTGCGCCGTATTTTCGGCGGTCGCCCTGATCCATCGACCGTCCCTTTTGCGCCGACAGCGCAACAAAAACTGCAACACGAACATGAATATGCAGAATACCATCATCTTCGACACCTTCTGCATCAGCTTCAGTACCTACAGTTGTAACAGTTGTAGGTGTGATACGACATTTTTCGACACCCTGCACAATGTTCCACAGTCCTTTTACAACCAATACATGTCATATCATATAAGCCCATAACACATAGTTGGTACTTTCCAACTTATCCTCAACAGCCAACATACAAAATACATCATTGCTTTCAGCCATGGCCGATGACTAAAATACCTTGATGCAAAAAATTAACTGTATCTCAAAAAGTTGAACAGAACTGCTCAGACGAATTCTGCTACACTTGTAGCAGACTTCGAGACGCTTATACTTGAGAACAGAAACTCGTATATACCTTTGGCACAAAAAGACAAAATAGCTTGCACAAGCACTGTGATAATGCATTCAGAGGCCGAAACGAGGTCAGAAACACCCTGAGTATGCTCACCAAATTTTGTGCGAATCTGAGACTGCAAACGGAGGAGTGTCGACGGCGCCCTAGATGAAGCGACGACCTGCTCTGATACCAATTGTTGGAGTTAGACTTCTGCGGAAGCACGTGAACAACACAAGGAAGAAGAAGAAGCTTGGAGCACAACACACAATACTGAATGTATGACTAGAGAATGTACAAAGATAAGTAGCCCATTAGGGCAATAGGCATATATACAAGTCGGGGGAAAAAAACCTCTTAAAGAGGGAAAAAAGTGCCCCGGCGTTCCTAGTGTGTTCACATACATCAATACCTAAATATATAAAAAAAAAGGTGCTGGACCTCGAATACCATTAGGTCCAGTAAATGAATCAAACATTTGGGTTTTTGCTCTTCCTCCTTCATATGGCCTTGTGAATCAAATTGGGATTGTTGATAATCCTCATAAGGAGATCAATTAGTATTGCATTGTTAATATTATTCATCATCCTCGGATTCTCCTGCTTCATGATCTTTGTAGTGACCGATTTGCTCCATCTTTCTCTCTCTCTCCCTCTTTCTCCTCTCTTTCTCTCTCTCTCTCTCTTTCTCTCTCTCTCTCTCTCTCTCTTTCTATCTCTCTCTCTCTCTCTTTCTCTGTCTTTCTATCTCTCCTGCTCTCTCTAAAACAAAATCACAATAAATATAGAAGCCAAGCCTGATTTCTATATTGAAATAGAGAGCTAATTAACAAGAAGAGATTTATCTCTCCCTTCTCTCTCTCTCTCTCTCTTTGTTGTAGTACACAAACAAATGACACCAAAAATCAGTTCAATCCAAAACCTCCTCTCTCTACTTTGTTTTAACAAAAAACGACTCTTATAAATTCCTTTTCTTGTGGAGGAGTGAAGAGGAGTGGTGAGGGAAGAGAGAGAGAAGCCTCTCCCTATCTCTGTCTCTATCTATCTATCTATCTATATATCTCTCTCTATCTCTCTCTTTCTCTATTGGCATGGGAGCTAGAGATGGAGAGCTTCAGAGTTAGGGTTATGGAGAGAAAAACAAATATCCATAAAGCATGAACAACGAAAAGGAAAGAGGAGAAGTACCTGAAAAAAATCATGGAAAGATTGAATGAACATTTAGCATGTATTTATAGGTTTTCTTGATGGTCTTTTTCTAGAACCTTAGATCCTTCTAGGTTTTTCCTTTCTATTTTAGAAAAATCTTCTTTTTGTTCTTTTCTATTTTTAGAAAATCCAATCTTTGCTTTCTAATTTGATTTTTCTTTTTCTTTTTATTTTTCTCTTTTTATTTTCTATTTTTATTTTTTATTTTTATTACTTCTACTTCTTTTTCTTTTTAGTTAAAGTTTTATTATCTTTTCACACTTATATACAAAAGAATTTAACTAAGGGTTAAAGTTGGAAAAAATGGGTCTTAACTAGGATTTCTTATTAAAAAAACATAGGGTTTTGTATGGTTACAGTTAGGAACATCAATCAATGACCAAATATGTACATTAGGGGTTGAAATCCTAAGGGTTTCTAAGGGTTCAAAGTTTAATTTTCAAGGATTAAAGCTAGGGTTTCAAGGGTTAGGAACTAAGTTTCAAGGGTTAGTTTGCATGTGTTGTAGGGATCTGAGGTGGAACTAACATGGTTTTTCAAGGGTTAAAAAAATTCATGGATTTTTGGACTTCATCTGAGTATACACATGAAAGTTTTAATGGGTTTGGAAAACAATACAACTATGGTTTAAGGGTTATCAGAGTTTACACAAGGAAATATACAATTTTCTAGTATCATGCTAGGTCAAAAGCACACATAAAGATCAAATGAAAGCTTCTCGTCACACAATCAATCCAATTAGTCAAGTAGTTGAACAAGTTTTCAACTTTATTCATGTTCCTATAGTCAGAACATCAAATCTCAATCAGAAAAGCAAAGAAAATAAATTTTAAAAAGAAATTTTGCACACTATTCCTGAGGGATTTCATCTCAACATCACTGGGTACAATTAGTTAAAAGCAATTATATATCATGCCTATAGAGTTTGTGTAGCATACTTTAAAAAGAAAAATCATGAAAAAAGCTAGATTATATCTCACAAATAGTAATCTGAAATCAAGCTATCCAAACCTTGTCAAGACTTTCTACAACAACATAGGCATAACTGCTCGACTTGAAGATTGAAATAGTAGATCAAAAACTCCAAAAATAATGCAAAATTCAATAATAAAATGAGATTATATGATATACAGAAACACCTTCAAGTCAAAACACTAAAAAAGACCTCATATTGGCTTAGATATTAAGGTTTGAAGAGAGATATGTCTTTGTCAAGACACCAAATACTTAATGGAGACTATATCTACCAAAACACCTATTTGTGTGAGTCTTCCTATTAGTTTTTGTGCAAAATTTAGAATGGAATTATGCAAGATAAGGAAACACCTCCAAGTTAAAACACTAAAAAAGACCTCATATTTGTTGAGATATGAAAGTTTGAAGAGAGATATGTCTCTATCGAGACACCAAATATTCTATGGAGACTAGATCTGCCAAACCACCTATTTGTGTGAGTTTTCTTGTTGTGTTTTATAGAAAAATGGATCAATATATATAGTACAAGCTGCAAACTTTGCAACACAACTGTGTTTTATAGAAAAATGGATCAATATATATAGTACAAGCTGCAAACTTTGCAACACAACAAAAATCACTTGATTTTTCCACCCAAATTAGAGAATCACTCTTTTTATTGAGAGTTTGTCAACAGTTGCAACTAGATTTTCTAAAAATAGAAACCTCTCCTTTCCTTCCTACTACTATCTACATTTCCTCTAAGTTTAGATGTGTATGCACCTACACATGCTAGTTTTAGTACCTAAAAAGATCTATAAGCCTAAACAACAACTTTAGAGCTTGTATTTATGTAATAGGAATAATTTTCTTGCACTTGTACATAAAATCATTATGAATAAGGTCAAGTAATGATGGCACAATTAGAATTTCAAGCTTAAGAAGGAAGATTGATTCATTTTGTATAAATAGGTGTATGTTTGTGCATGATAAACATATCCAATGGAGATCCTAGTTCCTGCCTACACTTTCTTCTACATCCTTTGCTCAGAATAAGAGTTAAAACAATTCCTTCAAAAACAAAAAAAGTTGCATATTTATAGAATCCATAACCGTAATTTTATAATTTCATCCCATCCAAAATAAAGTTAGAGTACATTAAGAGTTTTTGTTAAAGAATAGTCATATGAAGTGAAGGAAAATGAAGAAGCTGAATGAAAAAAAGATATGAACACTACAACATACTGACGCTACCTATACCAATGGCCACTTTCGGCATCGGTATAAACATTGGAAAAGGTCACTTAAGGATACCGACGATCAAGTGACCATCGGTATGACCATTTTAAACGGATCATCGGTGTGTCCCACAACAGTCAGTATAAGCGTTGGTATGGGCATCGATATGGGCATCGGTATAAGCTTCGGTAATTTATTGGAAGTTATCGATGCCCATACCGAGGCCGTGTTTTAAACATGTCGGGAACCAGAGAGAAAAACTTCACATTTTTGCGCATATTTGAGTATTGTTTGTCTTCTGTCGAACTTGCCTGCATTGTCTTGTGCACACACACATAGAGATCTCTCTCTCTACACACACACACACACTGTCTCTCGGTTTAGATCTCACATCTTCGTAACTGGTGCGCATACTGTTAGCCTTTGTCTTTCTCTATGCTTTAGGTCTTATAATTTCTCTTCGCTTTGATTTTGCAGAAGTTCTTTGGCGTCGATTGTTTGGAATTTGACGATAGACGACATACATTACACTTTGACAACAACGATCCAAAAGAAGGACATGCTTGTAAGTGATTGTTTTATTCTCTATTGATAGAGAGAGAAAGAGAGAGAGACATGAGAGAGAGAGAGAAAGAGAGAGAGATAAAAAATGATGAAAGAAAGGAATATAGAGATAGGAAAATAGAGCATACATACACACACACATCTACACATTTACACATGCATACATACACACATACATGTACACACATGCATGCTTACATACACACACATATACACACATGCATGGTTACATACACACACATACATGCATACACACATACAAATATACACACATACAAATATACACACATGCATACATACACACACACATGCATACACACATACATACACACACATATATAAACATATGCATACATACACATACACACACATATACACACATACATACACACATATACACACATGCATGCATACATACACACATGCATACACACATGCATACACACATGCATGCATACACACATATACACATATACACACATGCATACATACACACACATGCATACACACATACATATACACACACACATATACATATGCATACACACATATACACACAACCATGCATACATACACACATGCATGCATACACACATACACACATATACACATATACACATATACACACATGCATACATACACACATGCTTAGATACAGCTACCAAGCATTCTATTTATCTTACCAAAGATTTATCACTTGAAGAGCCATCATCATATGAAGAGGCAAAGACTAAGGCAGAATGGAAGGAAACTATGGATGAAGAGATTGAAGCACTCAAGGAGAATGATACTTGGGAGTTAGTGCGAAAGAAGGAGTTTACAAAGGTAATTGGTTCTAGATGGATTTACAAAATTAAGAGAAATTCAGATGGATGAATAAACACATATAAAGCTAGACTTGTGGCCAAGGGTTTTGCACAAACCCAAGGAGTTGATTATGAAGAGACTTTCTCACCTGTGGCCAAAATGCCAACCATCAGAGTATTGGTAAGTGTGGTTAAAGATCAAGGATTCATCATGAGAAAAGTAGATACTTCTCTATTTGTAAAGAGAATTAATTCAGAGGTGATATACCTATGTGTGTATGTTGATGATATCATACTTACTGGTAGTGATGCCAATGGCATCAAGCAGATCAAGAACCAAATGATGAAGGAGTTCAAAACCTATGATCTAGGGTCACTAAAGTATTTTCTTGGACTTGAGTTAGTCTATACAAATTATGGACTTTATATTACTCAAAGAAAGTATGTGTAGGACATGTTGAAGAAGTTTCACTTGGAGAATGCCAAGATAGCAAGCACTCATATGGAGGTAAATCAAAACTTAAATTCTCATGAAGGTGATGTGCTTGAAAATATTGCAGGATATCAAAGCATAGTAGGAAGCCTAAACTATGCTACATTGACAAACCTTAAGGGTACTCAAAATCAAGGATTATACTTTCCATATACTTCAGATTTGGACATCAAACTTTATTAAGATGCAGATTGGGCAAGTTGTAAGGATGACAGGAGGAGTACCTCAGGTTATCTCTCTTTTGCAGGTGATAAACCCATTTCATGGTCTTCCAAGAAGCAACCTACTGTTGCTCTATCTTCAACAAAGTCTGAATACAGGGGCTTAGAAAATGCTACACAAGAAGCCATATGGATCAGATTGCTATATGTAGATTTAGGACTACATTCTAGCTCACCAATAATCTTTGGTGACAATACAAGTTCTTTACATCTTGTAGGAAATCCTATTTATCATGCTAGGACCAAGCATATAGAGATCCACTATCATTATGTGAGAGAGAAGCTATTGAGCAAAGAGATTCAATTGGCATATGTATCAACTAATATGCAATGTGCAGACTTATTGACCAAAGCACTTGATGGTACTAAACTTTGCAGGTTTGAGGGGGAGATGTTGGTGCAAATGCCAAGCCTTCACACCGCTAGGCATTGGAAGAAGTTATGTGCAACTCTTGAAGATTCACATGAACCATTGCTTATGGTTTTTACCATTAATCTCTTGTAAAAGTCATTTGACTTAGAGGAATATTGTAAAGCTACTAAATTCATGGAGTTAGATATAATAAAAAATCATAACTCTATTTAGGGAGAATATCTCCTAGATTAAGGGATCATGTTTTTTAGTGAGAGCCAAATTTGAATTCAAATTCAAATTTGAAGAAAGCATCTATAAAAGCACTTTGAGATCTCATGACCAAATACTCCCTTTTTGAGAGCCATTCATTTGATCATTAGTAGAGGTTCAGTAGCACACTTCATTGCTTACTCACCTCACAATCATTTGGCATTATTTCTTTGCCAATGATGTTGTAAAATCATGTTCCATAATACATATACATCATTAAGTATCTCTGTTGATTTCTCTGCCATTGTCACTCAAAACAGTGTACTTGTCTTGCTCGGATCTTAGTGATCCCTCCATCATTTTCAATGTTCTATATGTCATTAGAACAGCTAAAATTCTTTTACAAGAAATCAAAGTTTGAAGAATTTTCGTTCAATCAATTGGGTGAAAATCGTTTCACAGTGGTCACTGGTCATTCTCTGCAGAGTTCCTAAAAAGTCGGGGGTAAGCTTTTACTTGCTAAAATCATTCCTCAGAATATAGTCTATTATTTTAAGTGATTCCACTTGGAATCATTAGATCTTCAAGCTAATTAAATACCCTCAAAAGGATTTTTTCTAATTGCTATTGTGTTGAGAACACTAAGCTTAAGAACCTGTAGATGTGTGAACAAAAATAGCAAGTTTTTGACAAGTTTTTATTTCCAAAGTTATTATTTTTTATTAAATTGTTTGAAGCATCATTTCCAAAGCACATAGGCACTTATTTAGTGTCATTGGAAAGCTAAAAGGGCCTACAACCCAACTCTGAAGTAATATAGGGCCGGTACAAAGCAAAGATTAGTAGTACCAACTCATTTCTTGAGGTGTCCATCCATCTTTCCCAACAACCTCAAGGCTTGGAAGTCAAGAGGCAAGTCCAAACTCAAGAAATTAGAAGACCTACCTGAGTCTTCAAATCAAGCATTAAGGATATCACAAAGAGAAAGTAAGAAGCCCATAAGGTATGGATATTATACATCCTTAGCCACCAAACACTTTGTGTACATCACTAAATAATCTATGGCAAAAGAGCCGTCTTCATTTGAAGAGGCTAGGAAGAAGAAAGAATGGAGAGAAGCCATGCAGGAAGAACTGGAAACATTGTAGGAAAATCACACTTGGGATCTAGTTTTCAAGGAGCCAGATATGAAGGTAATTGGTTCAAGGTGGATATACAAAATTAAAAAGAACTCTGATGGTCTATAAATAGGTACAAGGCAAGGTTAGTGGCAAAGGGATTTTCCCAAACACATGGAGTAGACTATGAAGAAAAATTTTCACCTATGGCAAAGATGCCAACAATCAGGGTATTGGTAAGTCTTGCTGCTTCTAAAAATTGGCATTTATATCAGTTAGATGCCAAAAATGCATTCTTAAATGGTTGGATAGGAGAGGAAATATATATGGCACAACCACCTGGTTTTGAAGATGAAGAAAAAGCAGGTTATGTATGAAAACTTAGAAAGGCACTCTATGGTGTTAAGCAAGCTCCTAGAGCTTGGAACCATAGGCTTGTTACCTATTTGCAAGACCAAGGCTTTATGGCAAGCAAGGCAGACTCTTCTTTATTTGTTAAGAAGAACAAATCAAAACTCATTTACTTATGTTTCTATGTAGATGATATCATTATTATAGGCAATGATTATGATGGTATCAAGCACATCAGGGCTCAATTAATGAAGTAATTCAAAATCATTGATCTAGGGTTATTAACCTAGTTTCTTGGCTTAGAACTTGTGTATAGAGATTTAGGTATATTCATCACATAAAGGAAGTAATACATGATATGCTGGTGAGGTTTAAGATGGAGAACACTAAAGATGCAGGTATCCCTATGAAGCTCAATCATAAAATAAGTTCACATAAAGGTGAACTACTTGAAGATGTTACAAGTTATCAAAAACTTGTAGGTAGTCTTAATTATGCTACTTTAACAAGAGTAGACATTGCTTACTCCAATTATCTTTGGAGATAACACTAGTCCACTTCATTTGGCTACTAATCCTGTATACCATGCAAGGACTAAGCACATTGAAGTGCACTATCATTATGTAAGGGAGAAATTCCTTAGCAAGGATATCCAATTATCATATGTATCAACTCATTTCCAAAATATAGTCACCAAAGCATTGGATGGAACAAAGATGAACATGTTCAAATTGATGATTGGTTTGCAAGAAATCAAGAAGCAATGAAGACCAAGGATGTTAGGCTTGAGGGGGGATGTTGGTGCAATTAAAGCCCAAGACTACATACTTGATCAGCTCACTTATGCTTAACTTAATGGCGTAACCTTTGGAAGGCTTCATATGTTCAAACTCTTGTAATTCTACTTCACAATTACTTTTATAAAAGTGGAATATACCGATGAGGAGTTCGGAAGCACAAAATCATGTCTCATTTGATAGTTGAGTCGATAGAGAATCAATCCTATACTTTAGCATTCATTTTTAGGTAGAGATTTGAATTTGAATTCAAATCCTTTGGCTCCAACAATAACTATAAAAAGAGGATATGAAAGACCCATGTCTATCTTCAGAATTAGAGATCATTTTGATGTACCTTCATTGAGAAGAGGATCTCACCTCATAGCTCACTCACATCTCACTCATTGAGAAATAGTTGATTGCGAATGACATTGTACTTTGCTCACTTGTCTGTGAGTATCAAGGCCCGTAAATGTTGAGATGCTTGGTTGATTTGCTAAACACATTTCTCTGCATATAGTCCATCATGTTTTATGATATTACTCATGATTGGTAGCCTTTTAAGTTAATAAGAGTTCCCCAAAAGGAATTTAGTCAATTGCTGCTGTACTCTGAGAATGGTTCAAAACACCGAATAGGTGTATCAACCAAAATAGCAAGTTTGGACCTTGTATTATATTCCTACCCATCTGTTTTGATCCTACAATTAGTGGATCATCTTCAAAGAAACATATGTGATTGTTTATGCTTATTAGCTAGCTAAAGAGGCCCACAATACTCTCTAGCCATCACTTGTAGCAGGTGTGAAGCAGGATTTAGCTACACCAATTCATTTCTTGTGACTATCCACCATCTCCTCCAACATGATGGTGAGTGGAGAGGCATAGGAAATTATCTGAGTATGTTGAAACCTTCCTTAGGCTGGTCCATAAATAAGTATAGGTCTATCAAGAAAAAGTCTTACAACGTTTTCTTGAAGGATGGACTAATTTGGTGACATGCTAAAGGCAAGATAAAGAGTCCATAGAGGGTACTGAGTACTAGGAGTCTTCAGAGTAAGGTGGTGAGAAAGATGCATGAGATCTTATGTAGGTCACAAAGGATTTTATGCTACATATAAAAAGATTAGGGAAGCCTACTAGTGGCCAAGGATATATATGAGTGTGCAAGACTTTGTGGAGACTTGTGCCACATGCTAGATGCATTCATCAGTTAGGCATAGAGACCTGTTACATCCGACTTACCCTCCTTGTATCCATTACAAGTGGGTGGTTGGCCTTCTAACCATGACCAAGGGAATATATTAGATGAGGTATATTGTAGTTGCCAGAGAGGACTTGACCAACCATGTGGAAGGTTGAGCTCTTCACACAAAGACAACTTATAATGTATGCAAATTCGTTTTAAAATAAATCATCTCGAGTGGATACATTGAGAAATTGATTGCAGATAGGGGAGAGTTAGATGCAAGAGAGGCAAAAGAATCCTTAGATCATCATGGAATTTGATTGTCTCTCACCACTACATATAACCTTGAGGCAAATGGAAAGATAGAGAGAGGTCACCTTTCTATCATGAAGGCAATCTCTAAGGTCTGCAGTGATCACATAAAGGAATGGCCTAGATTTCTTCCATTGGCATTATGGGCAAATAGGATGACATATACTCAGTCCAGAGGTTTCATGTCTGCTGATGTGATGTACTGTCAAAAGCCAGTCTTTCCCATCAAGACTCTAATTCAATGACGTGGTAATAGATCCATAAAGGATTATGTGGCTAAAATTAAAAAGATCAGTGATGATTTAGCTTCCATAAATTGCAAGGTGGAAGATGATGGTACGGTATCACTTATGTTGAATGGTCTAGGACCACAATATAAGAGCTTAGACACTTTTATTTCAATAAGAGGCACTATGCCTCATTTTGATGAGCTAGAGGCCCTTTGTATGAAAAAAGTAAAGCTTGGTTTGAATGCATCAAGAAGTGGGAATTCAAGAGATCATGCACTCTTTCAGCACAGAGGAAGAGGTTTGAGCCATGGTTGTTCAACCTCTAGAAATCTAAATAGAATGGATATGCAAAGAGGTAGAGGAAGATCAAACTCAAGAGGTAGAGGAAGATCACATGCACCTGGAAACTTTTACCATTGCGGCAAGTATGGCCATTTGAGAATGTTTGCTATCATAAGTAGAATAGCCAAAGAGGAAGAAGTAGAGGTCGTTATGCATCACATGGAAACTTCTCTACGAAAAGTTCATATAGAGATTATGGTAGAGATAATATGTTTGCGATGGAGCATGTGTTAAATAGCATGTTTAAGCCTTGAAATATGAATTGGTACATAGAATCTCATTGCACTAATCATATGACAAGCATAGGAGAGTGGTTTGAGTCTAAAGCGCCTTTGAAGTGTAAAGAGTATGTGGCAATTGATGATGATACCTTACACTTGATTAACGATGTTGGAGATATACAAGTAGTACAAAAGAATGATGTCCAAAACACATTGAGTGATGTTTTACATGTGCCTTGCATTACAAATAACTTAGTTTCAATTGTTCAACTTGGGGATCAAGATATGGACGGTACATGTTTAATTTAGATATTGATGATGAGATAGTTACACATGGAATGTTGAAAAATAAGAAGGAGAAATGTGTTCCTCCACACACAAGAAAAGAGACACGTTCAAGATCTGATGAGAAAACACCTATGAGACAATCTACGAGAGTAAGGCATCTTGTGGATAGACTGAATCTATACAATAAGTTTATGAATCTTCAGCATGCATACATGATGGAGAGAATCAAGCATGATGAACCAAAGAATTTTCATGATGCATCACAAAGTGAAGATTGGTGCAAAGCAATGGATGATGAGATGAATGCATTGAAGAAAAATGATACATGGAAATTAGTGAAATGACCACCGAATAAGAAAGCTATTGGATGCAAATGGGTGTACAAAGTGAATTCCAAAAGTGATGGTTCAGTGGAGAGATATAAAGCACGTCTAGTTGCAAAAGGATATGCACAAGTATATGGATTGGATTATGATGAAACCTTTGGTCCAGTGGTGAAAATGACAATGGTGAGAAGCATCATTGCATGGGTTGCTATGAACAATTGGAGATTGTATCAAATGAATATTAAGAATGCATTCTTGAATGGAAAATTGCATGAGGAAGTCTATATGTAGCAATTAGAAGGTTATGTGCATCCAAAGTATCCTGACTATGTATGCAAGTTAAAGAAAGTGCTTTATGGATTGGAACAAGCACCAAGAGCATGGTATGAACGATTCACTAAGAAGTTATTAGATCTTAAATTTATGCAATTGAAAGTTAATTATACACTATTTGTATGGAATCAAGGAAGCAAAACAATTCTATTAATGATTTATGTTGATGATCTGGTCATTACTGACAATGATAAGAAGAGGATTGCTTATTTGAAAATGTGGCTGAAATCTAAATTTTTGATGTCGGATTTGGGGGCATTGAAATGCTTTTTGGGGATTGAAGTAATTTCAATGCAAGTGGGAATTTGGATGATACAACGCAATTATATGCTTGAAACACTTGAAAGATTTGGTATGAGTGCTTGCAAACCTATTGATATGCCACTTGATGCTAATGCTAAGCTTATGGATGATGGGAAGTACTTGCATGATGCCAATGTGTAAGGGAGATGGTTGGAAGTTTAATCTATGTAACAAAGACAAGATGGGATTTGAGTTTTTTGGTTGGTTTGGTGAGTGTGTTTATGCATAAAACATGTAGAGTGCACTTGGATGTAGTGAGATGGATATTGTGATATGTGAATTTTATGAGAGAAAAGTTCTGCCATGTATATATGCATATAGAGATGTAAATTGGTCAAGAAATGTCATGGATCGAAGGTCAAGGAGTGGATTTTCATTCTCACTTGGAAGTGCAACCATTTCATGGAGTAGCAAGAAGCAACTGATTGTCGTTTTGTCAAGTACCAAAGCTGAATATAGAGGCATTAAACAAGTGTTTGTGAAGCAACATGGATTAAGTACCTACTTGAAGACATGTGAGTCTACACCACTGGAAAGGTGGTCATCTATTGTGACAATGTGATCACCATCATGCTATCAAATAATCCAGTTTATCATGCGAGATCAAAATAGATTGAAGTTCATTATCACTTTGTTTGTGAGAAGGTCATCGAAGGAGAAGTGGAGTTGATTCACATCAACATTGGAGAACAATTGGTAGACATCTTCACCAAAGCTCTTCCTAGAGTCAAGTTCATCTACTTCAGAGAAGCTTTAGAAGTTAGAAAGCTTTAGTTTCTATTTAGATTTCATTTTCATTATTTCATCTTGTATGGACATATGTATTTATTTCATTTTGTACTCAAGCTCATTCTAAGCTTGAGAAGGAGATTTGATGACATGGCAACACTTATGTAAAAAGGACAAAGGTCAATGTAGTATTTCACATGAGCATAGCCACATCATGGGGTTCTTATCTGGAATGACAATCTGCTCTCTCATCATCTAAAGAGACCATGTTGGTAAAGCTTAAGCTTTGACCGGGTCTTGTGCTTAGTCTTCTTTAGCACATTCCCTACATGGTGTAGCTTAAGATTCGTTGTAGCCTACATGGTGTAGCTGCGCTCCTTTACTTCATGGTCTTCCCTCGTCTTTGACTATGGGAAAGCACTAGACTTGTCTAGTTTCAAGTAGGTGGCAAAGTTTTACCAAGGTGCTGCCCACACGAGGTCCTGGTAAACGTGCACATAGGAAGGACCCCTATGTCTATTGCGTTGGATTTTTTATTGCAAGACATGTTCTCTCTAAGATATATAGCCACACATGCATACTAAACCACACCTCATGAGTTGGATTCTACCTCTCGGCTCTATCAATAAATGTAAAACCTACAATCACCCCTCATGAGGTCTCAAGGAAGGGTATGAAAGTTTAACTGAGCGAAAAGAAAGGAAAATAGCTTAGGAAATGTGTTATAACACACATAGATCTGAATCGACAATGCTTATCGGACTTTTACTACACACATAGATCTGAAAGTTTAAGTGAGTGAAAACAAAGGTAAATGGCTTAGGCAATGTGTTGTAACACACATAGATCTAAATCGACAATACTTATCAAACTTGTACTACCTACAACTCATACATGTTTGACAACGGCATTCACTTGCCTAATTTTATATGCTGAATGATTGTCTATGTATCTGCAAGTATGGTGTAATCTTCACATATGTACATATTCAAGGATTCATTGAATAGCATGAGCGTTTGGTTTTGGACATAATCAAGGAAAAGGTAATCTTTAATGTAAATCATATATTTAGAAACTCAACAAAAAAGCAACAATTGTACCTAGTGCATATTTTTTTCTAGTCATGATATACAAGATCTTTAAATATGCCCACCCATCTTCATTTAGCTCTTGCAACCTTTTGATTAAAGAAAAATATGTGATAATATTTTGAGTGGTTTCATGTATCATCATGATATGTGTACCTAGTATCTTCAAATGTTTCCAAGTACATATTTGTAAAAGGATTACACAATAAAGTCTCAATCCACCCATCTCCACTTCAGAGGGGGACATAGTCTTTTCAAAGAAAACGTCAAAGTCATCCGCGATGATCTCAAAGACTTATTGACAAGAGACAGTGAGAACAAAGTCACTATGTCAATCATGCCTTAATGCATCAGATTCAACAAATCCTAGAACCATCTAACTACAAAGAAGCTCTAGGACAACTTGAGTGGGAAGAAGCTATGCAAGTAGAAATGGATGCAATTGAGAAGAACAAGACTTGGACTCTTGTACCTAAGCCCACAAATCATCAATTCATAGGAGTTAAGTGGCTTTATAAAGTCAAGTACAAGTCAGATGGCACATTAGACAACCACAAAGCAAGGTTGGTAGCTACGGGATACAAGCAACAACATGGCATCCACTATGAAGAAACGTTTGCTGCTACTGCAAGATTCACCACCATAAGAATCATCTTAGCACTAAGTGCTCACTTTAAGCAGCCCATTTACCAGCTCGATGTAAAAAGTGCATTCGTGAATGGAGATCTTCAAGAAGAAGTATATGTTGACCAACCTGAAGGCTTCAAGATCAAAGGAAAGGAAGATCAAGTATACAAACTTCACAAAGCAAATTATGGACTCAAGCAAGCTCCCAAGGACTGGTATGAAAAGATTCACAAGTTCTTTGAAGATAAGGGATTTCACAAAAGCAATGCTGATGCTAACCTCTACATCTATCAAAACCTTAGTTGCCCTCATCATCCTCTATGTCGATGAATTGATCTTGATAGGTTTAGATGAAGAATGCATCCAATTGATCATCACACAGCTTCACCTTGAGTACCCTATGATAGATTTTGGATTACTTCACTACTTCTTAGGTATGGAAGTTTGGAAAACAAAAGAAGGCATATTCCTATCACAGAAGAAGTACTGCTCTAATCTTCTTTCCAGATATAACATGGACCACTATCGCTCAGTATCTAGACCACTTGATCCAAACATCAAACTTACATTGGAGGATTCATCATCACTTATGGATGTGCATACTTATCGACAACTTGTTGGCTCATTACTCTACCTTGCCAACACTAGACCATATATTGCCTATGCAATTGGTATACTCAGTTAGTTTACACATCAGCCTCATCTAACACATTGGGATGATGCTCATAGACTACTTCGATACCTTGCCCTCACCTGCCATCATGGTCTTTGGGACAGAGGGGGCATCGAACTCACCAGATACTCAGATTCAAATTGTGCTGGCGATCCTTATTCTCGATGGTCCACTTTTGGGTACATATTCTTGCTTGGCTCAGGACCTATCTCTTGGGAAAGTAAGAAGTAGCCTAGAGATGCGATATCATCCACAAAGGCGGAATATCGAGCATCCAACTTCACAGCATGTGAGGCCATCTGGCTTCGATGATCATTATCTGACATTGGTGTTTTGTAGGTTACTATAACACGCATCCGCATGAACCGCTAGTCAGCCTTGGCCATCGCCAAGAATCTAGTATTCCATGCTCGGACGAAGCACATCAAGATCGAGTACCACTTCATCCACGAGAAGCTTGTATCTCAAGAGATTTCTCTGGAGCAATGTACCTCTCGGGAGGACCTCACACACATGTTCACAAAGGCTCTATCTCCAGTTCCACTTTAGCTCTTGGTGGACCTTTGCAACATTCAACTGCTCCAAAATGGAGCTATAGAGGGGGTGTTTTACGACATGATTGCTCCTAATTCATTTACATTTGTATCCGCATGAGTTTATCTCCATGTTGTATCTAGGTGGCACTCCATTTGTAGTTTATTCCCATTTTATATTGTACTTCCTTTGTATTTGGGTACCTTGGCATGTGCTTCTACTAGTTGTATTCATTCTCCTTTCACGAGAATTCTCCCACATGAGGTGTACTTTGGAGAGCCCCTCCCAAATCTATATAAAGAGGGCCTCTCTCCCATTTGTATTTGCTTAGAAGCTTGAGGAGCCTACTCCATGCTCTTGGAAAGCTCATTTCTAATCCACATGAGTTTACCCATTTCATGGTCTACTGATTTTGGGTCTCACATACTCTTTGTATTGTGAGTACACTCTTTTTTTCATTTTGCTTCCATGCGTGTATTCTCTAAAGGATCTAGATTTTATGATAAAAAACATTTGAGTTTGTAGAAGATGAATTTCTAAATGTGTTTTAATTTTTTTAACCTCATATGACGTGTAGATATGTCAAAACGTTATTTTAATATTAGTGTATACATGAAATTACCAACACATGAGTTCATGATTAAAGATAACTTGAATGGAGGGAGCTCGTTGACCCTTTGGGCATTGGCTTCTATCAAAGGAGGGCTACACTACAAGCAAATAAGATGGGTTTACCACCAACAATGAATACAACATGGATAGTGAAAGTTCCATCATTGGATCAAGGATTCGAGAAGCGCTTTCTTGTTCATTCGAACAGGAGGCCTCCCGTAAGAGAAAACAAACTATTGAGATACCTTGGAAAAGCCCCCACAAGAACAAATTGCTAAGTCGGGATCCCCTTCCTGGAAAAAAGAAAGGCGAATCCAAGAAGAGAAAGGATAAGCCTCCCTCCCACAAAGAAGGTTGCTTACAAGAACGATCATCATCTCTTAAATGAAAGGGGATTGAACGAGCTCTCAAAAGGGATCATCATTGGTCAGTGGCTTCGCCACATTAGCCTAAACCCTGAATTTATATGTATGCAAGAGATTAAAGTCGACGGAGTAGACCTCCAGAAATTTCTTAGACATGTCTCCTTGACCCATGTTTGGTTCTCAGAATCGCACCCCCGAGGGTTCGGTGGGACGACAATTAGTATAAATCAATTATGGTTTGAAAAACTTGAGAACTACATTGAAGACAAGAGCCATAGATGGATTGCCGTTTCCTTTGGTGCCCCTTTTGGATTTACTTTAGTTTCTATGTATTCCCCCTAATGGAGAGCTAGAGAGACTGAACACCTCGGCCTCCTTGGACTCGCTCTTCTGCAACGTGCTAATTTGTGGTTACTTCAATATGGTGGAGGAACCTGCGGACTGATGGAATGGCAAGGGCTGGATCATCAACGATTGAGAGAAAGAAACTTGGGACAAAACCAAACTACACTTGGATCTGGTCGAAGTCAAGGACTCCAATGGCTTCTCATGGTCAAATCTCCAAGCGGATGAGAACCTGAGGAAAGCTAGACTTGATAGAAGCTACATTGCTCATATCATTATCAATCTATGGGGCCATCCTTCCCTCTTGCAACACACTAACCTCACCATCTCTGATCATTAGTAGATCATTATCTGATTCCAACCTCTCTACAAAACCGATAAGGCTCCTTGGTTTCATGCCTGCTCGACCTCCTTCTCTCTCCCCTCCGCCCATCAAGAAATCATCAAAGTGTGGAAGGAGGCTTTCGCTTCCTGCTGGTTTCTAGCCAAAAGCTGGAGATGCACGGTTAATAAGTCTTGGCAGATCATGATTAGAGGTAGGCGTATGATCATGATTAATAAGTCTTGGAAGATCATGATTAGAGGTAGCGCAGGCACAAAGAAGCCGTATATCATAGACTCTAGAGACTCGAAGAGGAAGTGAACAAAGCAAAAGCTCAATCCCAAAAGGGTCTACGAAGAATTAGAGCACTACTGAGATACGCGGAGGAAATAAAAAGGAAAAAATTTCAAATATTCTTTAAGGAGTGGGGGCCTGGCAAAGCAGATAAGCCCACCAAAGGGATGTGCAACATCCTTAAAAGAAAGAAAATAGGGAATCGCTCACCCTATTGCTTGAATTAAAGGGCATCGCTTGCAATACGGAAGAAGAAAATATCAGAATCATTGAAGAACATTTCTCTTGGGGATTTCAACTCCGCTCTCCCCTCATAGACATGACTGCATGGCAGCCATCTCTAGGGTATCCTCCCATAGGATCCCACAAAACCTTTGATTCTTGCATGACGCCCCTATCTCGAAAGAAGAAATCATTCATTGATGCCCTTCCTAGTGGGAAAAGCCTAGGGCCGGATGGGCTCACTAATGAGTTCTTTAAGTCCTTCAAGATGGTTTTGGCCACCCCTCTTCGCTTCTTCTAGCAAGAGGCACTCGAGGTCAGTACGCTTCTGACTTGTCTCAACAATGGCATCATCAAACTAATCCACAAGAAAGGGGAAAAGAACAGAATTGAGAACTCGCATCCCATTATGATGCTTCAAATGGGTTATAAGATCATTGCTAAAATCATAGCCAACAGAATTTCCGGCCATCTAAGAGCTTGATTAAGCAAGGACCAAAAGGGTTTCATCAAAGGTAGGTCTATTTTGGAAGCCATAATTGATATCTGGGAAGGTCTGCCTTCGCAAAAGAGTCAAGACAAGATATGGTTGTCCTCAAGATTGACTTTGACAAAGCTTATGACATACTAGAATGGGACTATATTTTGCAATCACATAAAGATCTTGGATACAACCAAAAATTCACCAAGATGATCTCAACACTATTGGAAATGCGTTGACTCACATTAATGTTAACGTCCAACTTTTGAAGGTGATCAAATTAAAATGTTCGATCAAACAAGGGTGCCCATTGGCTCCCGTTCTCTTTTCCATCTCCACGGAAGGGCTTAGCCGGCTGGTGGATCAACAGGTGGAAGTTGGTAATATCAGAGGCCTCTTGTTGCCCCATAACCATGGCCAATCACCATGAGACTTTTTGCTGATGATATGAACGCATTTGTCCACAATGATTATTCCAGTCTGGAGACATTTTGGATGTGCTAGGACACTTTTTGCAAAGCCTCTAGATCCAAAATCAACCACTCAAAGACCGCTTTAAGAGCTATTGTTGAGATCCAACCTAACCTTCTCTTTGAACAAGGCTACCAAAACATTCTCCCAGGGCAAGCCTTCCGGCTTCTTGGGATTCCCTTGGGCTTTGGTATCTCTATGGAGCAGCAATGGAACTGGGTCCTAGTGAGACTCGAGAGCAAGCTAAACTATTGGAGAGGTATGAAAATCAATTTGGTGGGTCGTGCAATGGCTATTAGCACGTTCCTCATTTCATCGACCATTTGCCTCCTCTCTTGTTGGAGACGGAAAGAGCAAGAGCTATCCAAGCTCGAAAGTATTTGCAGAAATTTACTTTGGATGGGAGACCACAATAGGAGGGGGGTTTGCTAAAATCAAATGGTTTATTTGCACTAGCCAAAGGGATAGTGGGGGCCTTCGTAGTCTCGACATGGGTTGCATGGCTACCAAACTGGCAGCAAAGTGGATGATCAAGGCATGGTGCAACGGGGAGACTTCGTGGGCCAAACTAATCTTTAGAAACAAGTATGCATTAACTTTGGTGGGATTCCCGAACTGGAAGAATCTCAACATTCTGACACTTTTGTTCCCCGATCTTGTTTTGTCGAAAGGTTCGAACCTTGTATGCTCCCTATGGAGGAGTTAGAATAAATTCAAAAGCTTTATAACAATCAACAAGGATTGGAAGTGGGCGGCCGATATCAGAAAGAATGACTCTACTTCATTTTTTATCCATGGCATTAAGAACGTGGAATCTTGGAACATTCAAAGTGCCAAGAGGCTCTAGAACAAGGGCTTCAGAGAATGGAAACATCTCTATGTTGAAGACACCAACCTGGGTCAACTTCGAGGATATTGACCCTAGCATCACCATTACCTATGAACAATGGAATATTTTACAATGCAAAAGTCTTGCCTGGGACCTTTCTTAAAGTTTATCTTCTCATGGGACACGACTCGCCATGCTCACTAGGTCTGAGATGGCATAATGGCAATTGCCTAACAGATATCCCGAATATCAAAGGAAACATTGACTATCAGGTCAACCTTAACAAGAAGTGGTGCCTGTCTTAGACACGGCTATGGTGGGAAATGAAATTCATGGATATTTGGCACCCTCTTATAAAAAACAAAAAGTTTGTCCTCTTATGGAAAGTTCTTCATTGGGTAGTCTGGACCAACCTAAAGGCTAGCAAAATTTGTGGGGTGTCTCTGTGGTGCAAGCGTTGCTACCGGTCCATTGAAGATGTTGGTCACATCTTCATTTCTTGTCCCAACTCCAACAGACTTTGACAGATTGTCCAAAAGAAAATTAGACTTTAGAAGAATATCAGATGGAAACAAGCTCTTTTGGGAGAAGCGATTGGTTGCTTGGCAACCCTGTGAAATGCCATCAGAGGGAAGGTCCTTTGGAAGATCTGGTGGGAAAGATGTGCTTATAACTTTGGCGACTCCCCCAAAGAGTGGTCGATTGAGAAATCGTTGTTCCTCCTCGGTAAAAGAATTGCCAACTGTAAGAAATGCCCCCTTTCAAGCATTGTAAAGTGCTTGTCCTAATCAGCAACAAGCTTAAACCCAAGTGGGCCCCACATGAGGATGATTAACTTTCTTTGTAATGCCATTTAAACTCTGTAAGATCTACCCCCGCTTTGTGGGACTTAGGGGGTCCCGTGGGCATTAGTCCCCTTCACTTGTACTTTTATTTTCCTTTATTTAATACAAGTCCGAGAAAGTAAGCTAAGGCCGAACTTCCTTTATTAAAAAAAAAAAAGGTTTTGGTTCTAGATATGCCAAATGTGCGAACTTTAAGTTTCAATGCAAACATGTTCAGATCCACGGTCAGATCCTACTACATGTTCTATTTCTTGCTCTGTACTCTCTTCAGTGTATCTCATAATCAATCAAGTAATGGCCATTGAATGAGTTCATTATGAAGTCTAATGCATTAATAATAAAGGTTCTTCATTTGTCGCTTACGATTCAACAACATTCATAAACGATTGAACGATCTCGTCAAAAAGAGAAATGGATTCTTGACTTTGAGGATGTGTGAGGATCGAGAATATAAGACCTGTTGTCGCTTCTTCTGTCAATATTTGAATCCTCGTAATATGAGTTTTTTTTTTTTTAATGGAGGTTCAGCCGAAGCCTACTCCCCCGAACTTTAACTTTGAAATTGCGACTATACAAGTGAATGGGCATAGCACCTGTGAGACCCCCCATATCTCATAAAGCAGGAGTTAGACAAGATTACAACTGAAGGAGACATGGTTACAACTGGATGTAACTGACCTAAGCCCTAACATGTCCAGCCTGGGACTTGAACTCTGGACCTCCGCTTCAAGAGGCCAAAGCTCAAACCAATTGTCCTACAGGATGTGGACAATCCTCGTAATATGAGTGATTTTCCTCTCCGACCAGTGCGCTGGAAAATCACGTTGCAAATTGCGATAAAAAAGCCTTTTTAATGAAAACTTAGTGTGCACGTTCCCAATATTTAAAGATTATTTGATCGCAATTTGCAACGTGATTTTCCAGCGCACTGGTCGGAGAGGAAATGAAGATCCGAATTTCATCTCTCCACAGCATCAAGGATGTAAGATCTCACTATCAACGTCTTCTCTGTCTTTTTTGTGCTCACGTAATGTGGAGACTTTGGAAAATGCTATTTCCTGGTTCGTTGTGTGTACATAAAGAAATTTGAGTGAGTTATTTGACTCTTCAATAGCTTTTGTCATCAGAAAGCAAAAAAAGAAAAAGAAAAAAACAAAAACAAAAGCAATGGATGTATGCAGGGCAGTGCTTTTGTAAAACTATGAGACGCGTTTTCTTTCCTTGTGTCAACTGATTTGACACGGCCACTAGTGGAAGAGTCTCGTTTATGGAGACATTCAAAGCACGTGCAAACTATTCGACGTTTAACTATCACTCATATGATGTACCAACCAAGCCCGTAGTCAAAGTACTTATATGATGTCGTCGAAGCATAACAGCAACGTTATAGAGTGCGACAGCTATATGATATTATATCGTCGATGAATCCTTCTTATGGAAACCTTCAGTTCATTTTTTATGATATACTTACTTGTACAATTTGAATTATTACTCATTTCATATAAGAGAGAAATCGAACCATTACTCATTTCATATGATAGACTTAGTTGTACAATTTGAATCATTACTCATTTCATATTGGGGTCAAGATCAGGAGGTCTTGGAGTTCCACATAATGAAAGTCACTATATCGAGCCGATTCACTAGAATTCTACGTATGGCCTGCTATTTAGAAAAGATTCCCATTAGTTTTCACTTAGTGATATTCTAGGCCTCATTAGTTGATGAGTTTTGTTTGGCTTCAGATTAGGGCATAGCCAATTTGCATAGCTACTATTGGGATACTTTTCCTCTCTTACTTCAATTTTCTTGTAATACGTGGCCACATACATTTACATACTCTTCACCTTTTGAGGATGTTAAGGATATATTTCATAAAGCCTAATTATGTTAGTTTCCTATTATTTTTTTTTTTAGTTCGTAAGTTTCCTATTAGCCTTCTTGTTATTCAACAAGTGTGTGGAAGCGCCATAGCTGGCTCAGAGTTGTGTTGGGCGTAATTATCGCTCTTGCTTTCGTTGGGTAATTATTTCTCTTTTATTCCTAGGTTTCTCTCATTCACATGCAAGTTGTTAGTTGGCATTTTATGAAGACACACGCAAGATGCCAAGCTTTCAAGAGCTATGCATCTAGATTTTGATGAACTTCAGACCACTTAAGCTGCATACATACTCATATGACTTTTTCGGAGTATAGTATTAAATGAATTCATATAATGCAACATCTATATGAATTTGTTTAATGCATGTGACATAAAAGTTACTATCTTTAACTACGATGATTGGTGGAAGAATACCTTTTATAGAAACCTTCGATGGTGGTTGATCAAAGACTCTCTCTTATGGAAAGCATAAAATCACGATGCAACTATGTTGGAAAACAATATCCTATTGGTCCAATATTCTCCACTGAGTCCAGAATGTATAGCTGTGATACTACTCCCTCCTACAACAAATATCGACGGGCGCTGTGGATAAGGGAAACACCTTCTATAGAACCCACCCGGGTTCAAATCTGCCATCAGTTCCACGATTTCAGCAAAGCTCTTTTGGTGCTTTTAATCTATTAAAAGCTCACGCAAACGCGAAGAATAAAGGCGACGGACGGCGTTTCGAATTGATGCTTTTCCCGATTATGGACAGCGATCGTGGCTTTATTAAGTGCTTTATTGAGTGCTTTTCAAGGGACACAAAATCCTATATAAGACAAGCTTGGCTTATTGTCTTGCATCCTTCACCTAGGATCAACACAAGCTTTCTAGAGCTTGGACCTCAGTAGAGGTGGTGTTTCTTCTAGCACATGGGGCAGCCATGGTGCTAACTTGAAGCATGTTGAGGAGCAGCTATGGAGTTCTTCTTGGTGATTCTTCTTGGAGAAGATGAAGGGTGTGCTCACACTCTACCTCATGGAGAGGAGGTTATCTCTTGTTCATGGCAAGAAGACTTGTTCATTAGCAGCTTGAAGGTGAGGATCGACCATCTACATGGTGTATTTGAAGATTATCTTCTACAGGAAGATATTAGGTTGAAGATTGTCTTCTACAACAAATATCAACGGGCGCTGTGGATAAGGGAAACACCTTCTATAGAACCCACCCGGGTTCAAATCTGCCATCAGTTGCACGATTTCAGCAAAGCTCTTTTGGTGCTTTTAATCTATTAAAAGCTCACGCAAACGCGAAGAATAAAGGCGACGGACGGCGTTTTCGAATTGATGCTTTTCCCGATTATGGACAGCGATCGTGGCTTTATTAAGTGCTTTATTGAGTGCTTTTCAAGGGACACAAAATCCTATATAAGACAAGCTTGGCTTATTGTCTTGCATCCTTCACCTAGGATCAACACAAGCTTTCTAGAGCTTGGACCTCAGTAGAGGTGGTGTTTCTTCTAGCACATGGGGCAGCCATGGTGCTAACTTGAAGCATGTTGAGGAGCAGCTATGGAGTTCTTCTTGGTGATTCTTCTTGGAGAAGATGAAGGGTGTGCTCACACTCTACCTCATGGAGAGGAGGTTATCTCTTGTTCATGGCAAGAAGACTTGTTCATTAGCAGCTTGAAGGTGAGGATCGACCATCTACATGGTGTATTTGAAGATTATCTTCTACAGGAAGATATTAGGTTGAAGATTGTCTTCTACAACAAATATCAACGGGCGCTGTGGATAAGGGAAACACCTTCTATAGAACCCACCCGGGTTCAAATCTGCCATCAGTTGCACGATTTCAGCAAAGCTCTTTTGGTGCTTTTAATCTATTAAAAGCTCACGCAAACGCGAAGAATAAAGGCGACGGACGGCGTTTTCGAATTGATGCTTTTCCCGATTATGGACAGTGATCGTGGCTTTATTAAGTGCTTTATTGAGTGCTTTTCAAGGGACACAAAATCCTATATAAGACAAGCTTGGCTTATTGTCTTGCATCCTTCACCTAGGATCAACACAAGCTTTCTAGAGCTTGGACCTCAGTAGAGGTGGTGTTTCTTCTAGCACATGGGGCAGCCATGGTGCTAACTTGAAGCATGCTGAGGAGCAGCTATGGAGTTCTTCTTGGTGATTCTTCTTGGAGAAGATGAAGGGTGTGATCACACTCTACCTCATGGAGAGGAGGTTATCTCTTGTTCATGGCAAGAAGACTTGGTCATTAGCAGCTTGAAGGTGAGGATCGACCATCTACATGGTGTATTTGAAGATTATCTTCTACAGGAAGATATTAGGTTGAAGATTGTCTTCTACAAGAAGATGTCTGGCTACTTCAAAGACATT
The DNA here is from genome assembly GCA_020310875.1 of Ceratopteris richardii. Classification (NCBI taxonomy): domain Eukaryota; kingdom Viridiplantae; phylum Streptophyta; class Polypodiopsida; order Polypodiales; family Pteridaceae; genus Ceratopteris; species Ceratopteris richardii. The sequence continues at coordinate 42,358,067 of CM035411.1, read as the reverse complement.
AGATGGTAATTAACATAAGATTCACATCTTATGTTAAGTATTCAGGTACATATTCTCTTTATGCACACAGGTTCTACTTGAAGTTCATGGAGGCTGTGGCGTTCATATCAGAAGGAGTCCTATTCGGCATAGGTACAAGAGAATCAGTACTTATATGCTTTATGCATATTTTTATGAGGTGTTTGAGAAGGTGTGTTCACATGAGTTTGAGGATTTCCGGCAACAATCTTGTTAGCATTCTATGCTACTTTATAAGTATGTGATCTTTTCACACACGTATCTAACTTAGGGTCTTCCATAGCCTAAGTTTAGATGTAGGTTTGTTGACCATCAGTTTCACACTGATCCTTCCTCATTCAGTCACTCATATTCACTCTTCTATAACCTATCAGGTCACACATGTCATGTATATTCAGATTACTGCCCACACATCTGAATATGTTTGTTACATTGTACATTCACTCATTCATCTATTTCTCATCACATAGAGTGGTTGAGAATTTTACTCTCACATTGTACATTGAACATTGGTATATATGATACTATGAGTAAGCCATGGCTTACGTAACACCTTACACATGTCGTCCATTCTTTCTCTATCTTTGTCTCATCATCTGTATGATTAAGTTGTGGTATGTTCATGTTTTGTCAATATGGAAGATTGCTAGAATTAATGTTGTACATGAATGGAATTATGGAACCACGGACCTCTGACATGAGCCTAAGGGCCTACTTCACTTCCAACATTTGGTATCAGAGCACTAAGGTTTTTGTTTCAGAACTTTAGATCTTTGGCATCAATGCATTAAGGCTCATTCATATCCCAGGTTCCCAGAATTCCAGATTTACAACATATGATTTGAAAGCATCTTCTAACATTTGACATGTGACATACACACTTAATCTAGATGAGTAGAGATTTGAGAATTAGACAATTCAGTTACATGTCAGTGTGGAGTATGAAGTTGATGATCTGTTAGCAGTCAAATATTTTTGGAAGAGTATGCAAATACTTTACAAAAGTATTGTTTGAAGACCTAGACTTGATGAAGAGAAAACTACTTCAAATTCAAGGAAGAACAATGGTTTAGAGAAGATGAAGGAATCAGATCAACATCAAATCACAGGTATCAGTTTCTACTATCAGATTATCATTTGCAGGTCATGTCTTAGAAGAGCAGTTATGAAGAGATTTGAAGAAATTCAAGGAATGCTTTTATACACTTTCATCATTTGAAAGTTAAAGGCTACATCAAAACAGGTATCTAGAGGTTTTTCTAGAGAGTTTTGAGAAGATCTCTTTCATGGCAAGAAAGTTCATCTAAGAAGACAAATGTGAAGATGAGATGAGTTTTATGTTCAGCCAATTTTCTGTTGTAAGTTGGTTGGATATCAAGGTACAAATATATCTAGAGAAGGTAACTCTAGAAGGGCAATTCATCATTCAGACAACGATTGGTGAATTTAGTCGTTTCAGACATTTGAAGCAGAATTGTGATTCACAGATATGAGGAGATGATAAAACATGATTCTATATTCACTTCCATTTATATACCATGTTTGTTTTATCTCTTACTCTTAGCACTAGAGGAAGAGAAAAGTTCATTTGAAGAGGTCAAGAGTGTTTGCTACTTCAAGATGAAGAGAACAAAAGGTATGGAAGAGAAGTTTGAAGATGTCGACATTATCATCAGGTGGAAGAAAGATGCAGAAGAAGAAAGTCCATCATTTCCAAAAGAAAAGTAAGGCTTCCTTTTCTCATATATTTTCCATATACTTTTCCTATATTATCCTCTACATCCAAAGACAAGTCTACGAGAACAACTTGTTTAAAGAAGAAGCAGTTTCTTGTTTTGCATTACACTTGGTCATGATTTAGTAGATTTGACAAAGAATTGCATTGAGAGAAAGAAAAGCAGCAGATATATGTTTTAACTCATATATGTATGAGTTATGTTTTAGTTGAAGCTTTTAAAGCAGGCAGCTTATATGTTCCCTCAAAGAATTCTTGGAGTGTCAATACAGAGCTACTTGGTATATGACAAGTTGCAGAGAAGTATATTTCTTCTTTAACTAACTCTCTTAAGGTAAAAGAGTTTTTTGTAGCAGATGTTGAAGACTTGGGTTGAGGCTTTATGTTTGGAAAAGGTTACCTCATATTCAATATTTTCAGAAAACTTTAGAAAATTCAGCTTGTTGATGTACCAATCAGTTGAAGAATCTACTTTTTATGATTGTCTAGTTTTTTGAATACATGCTTGTATTCAAAAAGGTGTTCCATCATATCCTATCACTTGATTGAGAAGTGGAGTTAGCCAAAAGAAAGACAAGCAGATACTATCACATTTCACCCGGGTAAAATATGAAAGTTATGAAGTATCAACTTGCAGCTTTTGGAGTTCTCAAGGTGAGAAGTTTTTCCACTTATATTTCAAGTAGGAGTTGCAGATTCCTTGCAGAATTTGTTTGAAGAAAAGTTTTACAACTTTTTGAGAAGCATGGACACTTGGAGACATTCAGGAAGTAAATCAAACATTCAGTCATGAAGGTTTGATGACAGCAGATTCTACACAAGAGAGATCATTGATCTTGTATGATCTTATATGATCTTGAGTATTTATGATTCAGTTGTCTATCCTTTGTTTGTGAAGATTCTTAACATTGGAAGAAGTAAGTCAAAGATTCAGGTTCTATCAGATTTGTCTTGCAGAGAGATAGAAGAAGATACTTGTTATGTTACACAAGGTTATGAATCCTAAAAAGCTTTCAGCAAGGTTTTATTATGTTAGGTTCAGCTAACCTTATTCTAGATTTTGGAAAGTTGAAGAATGACATGGAAAGCTATTGGCATGTGCACAATGCTAATAAAAAGGGTTCAGAGATTTTGTTTCAGATACAGGTATTGATCACTGAACATCATATTTATGAAGGAAGACGTTCCACATTTCATAAAGTCTGATATATTTGAAGAATACTGGATACTAGTGTTAAATCATCCAGGGGGGTGATGAAACATGAAGACTTATTTTCAGCCATATGTAAAAGAATGCAGAGTCATACCTACAGGTATTCCTATTTCAGGCATTCCTATATTTCCTTTGTCAGGTTCTCTTTATGTTTCAACTTTGAAAGAAGAAGGAAGAAGAAGAATGCTTGGAGAAAGTTCCTGTTAGGATATTCCTGTTCAGGAGAAGGTTCCAGAGTTCTATTTGAAGAGAAGCTTGATATTTCAGAAAGGTATATTTCAAAAGTGCGCACATATATGTTTATACCAAGTTCTGAAGGAAAGAAGTATGAAGGATTTAAAGGATGAAGAAAAGATGACATCATAGATTTTTTGACTCATATTGAGTTGAGTACAGTCAGAGATGAACCAGCAATGTTCATAATGCACTAAGTTGTGAGTTGTCAGTCACAGGTTCCAGGATTTCGTTCCTGATTTTGTTTAGTGTATTTACATGACACAGCAGAAGTATGTTGAGAAATTTTTTTTGGAGGAAAATGCAGATATGTGGATCCTAGTGTATGTTTTTAGGTTTTTTGAAAACACGAGATAGCAAGTTCAGAGACAGGTCATGCTATATTTATCAAGCAGTGATTGCTTGATGAGAACACTATTGGATATCTAGTTTGCATATTTTCTCAGGTATTATGGTTCATATTCAACAAGTTCAAGTTTTTTGAAGAAAGTCAAATTCAGTTTTGAAGAAGACTTTTGAAGAACAAGTTCTGAAGTGCGAGAGTACAAGATTGAAGCTTGTGATCATTTGCAGCTTGTTTGCACATCCAGTTCAGGTTGTACCAATATGACATTGCAGGGGGGATTGCTGGAAAACAATATCCTATTGGTCCAATATTCTCCACTGAGTACAGAATGTATAGCTGTGATACTACTCGCTCCTACAACAAATATCGACGGGCGCTGTGGATAAGGGAAACTCCTTCTATAGAACCCACCCGGGTTCAAATCCCGCGACGGCCATCAGTTGCACGATTTTAGCAAAGCTCTTTTGGTGCTTTTAATCTATTAAAAGCTCACGCAAACGCGAAGAATAAAGGCGACGGACGACGTTTCGAATTGATGCTTTTCCCGATTATGGACAGCGATCGTGCCTTTATTAAGTGCTTTATTGAGTGCTTTTCAAGGGACACAAAATCCTATATAAGACAAGCTTGGCTTATTGTCTTGCATCCTTCACCTAGGATCAACACAAGCTTTCTAGAGCTTGGACCTCAGTAGAGGTGGTGTTTCTTCTAGCACATGGGGCAGCCATGGTGCTAACTTGAAGCATGTTGAGGAGCAGCTATGGAGTTCTTCTTGGTGATTCTTCTTGGAGAAGATGAAGGGTGTGCTCACACTCTACCTCATGCAGAGGAGGTTATCTCTTGTTCATGGCAAGAAGACTTGGTCATTAGCAGCTTGAAGGTGAGGATCGACCATCTACATGGTGTATTTGAAGATTATCTTCTACAGGAAGATATTAGGTTGAAGATTGTCTTCTACAAGAAGATGTCTAGCTACTTCAAAGACATTAGATGGTAATTAACATAAGATTCACATCTTATGTTAAGTATTCAGGTACATATTCTCTTTATGCACACAGGTACTACTTGAAGTTCATGGAGGCTGTGGCGTTCATATCAGAAGGAGTCCTATTTGGCATAGGTACAAGAGAATCAGTACTTATATGCTTTATGCATATTCTTATGACGTGTTTGAGAAGGTGTGTTCACATGAGTTTGAGGATTTCCGGCAACAATCTTGTTAGCATTCTATGCTACTTTATAAGTATGTGATCTTTTCACACACGTATCTAACTTAGGGTCTTCCATAGCCTAAATTTAGATGTAGGTTTGTTGACCATCAGTTTCACACTGATCCTTCCTCATTCAGTCACTCATATTCACTCTTCTATAACCTATCAGGTCACACATGTCATGTATATTCAGATTACTGCCCACACATCTGAATATGTTTGTTACATTGTACATTCACTTATTCATCTATTTCTCATCACATAGAGTGGTTGAGAATTTTACTCTCACATTGTACATTGAACATTGGTATATATGATACTATGAGTAAGCGATGGCTTACGTAACACCTTACACATGTCGTCTATTCTTTCTCTATCTTTGTCTCATCATCTGTATGATTAAGTTGTGGTATGTTCATGTTTTGTCAATATGGAAGATTGCTAGAATTAATGTTGTACATGAATGGAATTATGGAACCATGGACCTGTGACATGAGCCTAAGGGCCTACTTCACTTCCAACAAACTATAGGAGCATCATTTGATCACAATTAGCAATATTCATCTTCCACTGATATGATGTGCCATACCTCGAGTCAACATAAAGTGTGGAGGCTATATGATTATCATATCCATGTAATAAAGTGTATGATTAGCATAAACATGTCATAAAGTGTGGAGCCTATATGATTATCATATCCAAGTCATAAAGTGTTTGATTATCATATCCATGTCATGAAATGTGGAGGCTATACGATGATTGGTGGAATAATATCTTTTATAGAGAAACTCTCTCTTATGGAAAGCCTCTTATTGTTGATAAAAAACTCTCTTATGGAAAGCCTAAAATCACGATGAAACTATAGGAACATCATTTGATCACAATTGGCAGTATTTGTTTTCAATTGATATGATGTGCCATTCCCCGAGTCAACATAAAGTGTGCAGGCTATATGATTCCAAGTCATAAAGTGTATGATTATCATGTCCATGACACAAAGTGTGGTGGCTATACGATACTTTTTTTTATGTATGTGACATACAAATATCAACTTGCACTCTTAGAATTGTTGAAAATCAAGCTCCAACCTTAACAGCTTTTGGACTTTTGGATGGATGCCACATGGAGCAATGGGAAGCAAGAAATTAAGCAAGATTGTTCCATCAGATGTCACATTTGAAGTAGAGTTTTGATTCCTCATATGCTGAGATAGAGGAGATGGAGCTGAGATGGTAGAAGCATGTTCTATCTTCTATATTCACTTCAATTTATATACCATGTTTGTTTTGTCTCTTACTCTTAGCATCACGCAAAGTTTCCAACCATTTTGCCATAGTTTTTGTCTCCTCAATATCGGCTCTCTCATCAACAAGTGCATCACATAAATCTACATCGAAAATGGAATGATCTGCATCATCACATGAAACTTGTAAAGGCTGAAATGTTGCCTCACTAGGACTAGCACTTGTAAATGCTGAGAAGTTGCCTCACTAGGACTAGCACTAGAGATGGTACAAGAGATCCCACAACTTGGGATCGTAGGTCTAAATCAAGATTTTTGGATTATAGGAACTCCATTTAGGAACATGAAGTACATACAAGAAATAAATCCAAAGGACCTCGTACTACGAGATTACAACAAGACAAGAGAGGATTTCTAAGATACAAGACTAGAAAGACTAGAGCAAGAGGCAAGACTAGAACTCAAACTAGATCTTGGAAAGTATTTACTTGGTGGTCAGGAGTCCTTGAACTCCCAAGACTGGCATTGGCAAAATAGAGTATGTATGTGGCCAAGGCCTCCTTATCTAGGATTTCGAGGGTGGTTTTCAAGGGCGGTTAACACGAGTTCATGATGTCATCAATCTAAACAGGACCTCTTGATGTTAGAATTCAGTAAGAAGATAGTTGATCTTAGGGTTTTAGCACATTCTAGATGCAATGGAAGCATCGATTTCTACTAATTTTGAACCAATCATGAGATATAGAAGTCACATGGAATTTGAATTTTAGGATGGTTTGCTTTGTCCATCACATCACCTCCCCATCAAGTGACAAGTTCCACGAGGTGCGATGATGTTCTCTGTTCTCAACTTCATTGGATTTCTCTTATGGAATTTTGGAACCTTGATTGGCACTCTTAGAAGGTTTTCTACAGGTTCCCAAGTACAATCATTGATGTCATATCCTTTCCAATCAAGAAGGCATTCCAATCTTCCTCGGGATATTCTCGAATGTAGGACATGCTTGGCTTTGAATTCTTCATGATCATCAATCTCTGTAGGTGGTGAAGGACTAGGTCTCTCCCCCCTCAATGATGAAATGTGATATGGTTCCAACATGGACACATGGAAAATTGGATGTATTGTCATGATACTTCATAATAGGAGCTTGAAGGATAGGGTATTAATCTTGGCGAAAATGGTGAATGGACCAAATCTTTGATGGTCTAGCTTTGCACAAGGTCTTGAAGTTTGCAAATTATTTTCAGGTAACCACACTTTATCCCCAATTTGATATGATGGATTCTGAACATGATGCTGATATGCATAATACTTATATTGTTCTTGAGCTTTATGGATCTCTTCCTTGAGCTCTTTGTGAATTTCCATGAGGTACTAGGCCTTATCTCTAGCAGCTAGGTTCTTAATATGATTTGAGAGTGGTATAGCCATCCTTGGATGTTGTCCATAATTTGCAAAGAAGGGAGTTTGCTTGGTAGATGAATGAAAATTATTGTTATAGGAAAAATCTGCAAAGGGTAAAACCTCAAACAAATCATTTTGATGATAGTTTATGGTGCAACAAAGATATTGTTCTAGGATTTGATTCACCTAATTTGCTTGTCCATCAATCTATGTATGATTGGTTGTAGACAATTTAACTTGAACACCAAGAATCTTGCATAGATTGTTCAAAAAGCTGAATATGAATTGTGGATCTCGATCACTGACAATATCACCAAGCAATCGATGAAGCCTAAATACATATCTAAGAAAATGTCTCATAGTTGTTGCATCTGTGATTGCCTTGGTAGTTGGAATGAAGTGTGCCATGTTGTAAGTCTATCCACTATAACAAGAATGGCATCATACTTATCAGACTTTGGTAGATCTGTGTTGAAATCCATAGATAATGAAGTCCCTGACCTTTCTGGACTAGGTAAGGGTTGCAAGAGGCCATGAGGTTTATGTCATGGTACCTTAGATCTATTGCATGTATCACTAGATCATATATATTCTTTGACTTCCTTCCGCATTTGAGGCCACCAAATACCCCTTGATATAAGTTCTATTGTTTTATTCACTCCAAAATGTCCTTCTATAAGGTTGTCATGATGTTGTGGAAGTATTTGGATCCATGGCTTTCCTAAAGGAACATATTATAGGTTCTTATAGAATAGTAACCCATCCTTTTCTTGGAATTGATTTACTTCTTGAATTTTCTGCTTAACGTTACAAAATAATTCATCTCATGGTAGAGTCTCATGGATCAAGTCATTGAAGGCTGAATCTTCTAATGGCTTGAAGAGATAGCTGCTAACTAGAGATGCTCATGCTTGAGTAATGCTTGCTCTTGTTGATCAAAGGCCTCTTCACCCTTCTTTGGTGCAAGGTAAGATCTTCTTGAGAAGGCATTTGACTAACATTGTTGACATCCTCGACAATATGTGATGAAAAAGTGGAACTTGGATAACAAGTTACTCCATAGAGATTTCCTTCTATTGAGGATGCGGGTGGTCATAAAATTCTTTAGGTTCTTGTGATCTGTATACACAATAAATTTATGAGCTGCTCCTTCTAGATGGTGATGCCATGCATCAAACACGTCCACTATGGCAAGAAGTTATTTATCATGGATTTCATCATTCATCTTTGGAGGGGAAAATCTCCTTGAATGATATGCAATTGGATGTAGTTTTCCAATCCGTATTGAGATAGAATGGCCCCTAGGGCAAAGTCTGATGCATCTATTTCTAGGAAGAAGGGCTTGCTAGAGGATGAACTAGAATTGGAGTAGTAGCGAATGCTGAATTCAAGGTCTGAAAAGCTTTTCCTACTTCTTTGATCCATGAGAATTTTAAGTTTCCTCTAAGCTTGGTAAGAGGTGTCACTATCTTGGAGTAATCTCTTATGAATATCCTATAAAAATTGGCAAACCCTTGGAAACATTGTACATCTTGAACACATGAAGGTGGTTTCCAATCAAGGATTGTCTCAATCTTCTTAGGGTCCATAAAGATCGCTTCCTCTGATACAATGTACCCTAGAAACTCCACTTCTATTTGATGGAAAGATCACTTCTCTAATTTTGCATATAAACCATTTTCTCTTAGTTTCTATAGGACTATCTTTATGTGATATTCATGGTCCGATAGTTTTTTGGAGAATATCAAGATATCATCAAGATATCATCAAGATATATTACCACAAAATCATCCAAATACTATCAAAAGATATCATTAATTATATGTTGAAAGATAGCTGGAGAATTTGTGAGACCAAATGGCATAAGTACATACTCAAAGTGCCCACATCTTGTTCGAAATGTTGTCTTCCATTCATCTCCTTCTCTGCTCCTAACAAGATTTTAAACTCCACAAAGGTCAATCTTTGTGAAGGACTTTGCTTTTCTGAGGCATTCTAAGAGCTCTAATATAAGTGGTACAGGATATCTGTTATTTATTGTGACTTTATTCAACCCATGATAGTCTACACACATTCGGAGAGATTCATCCTTCTTCTTTACAAATAGGATAGGGACTCCTACAAGAGACTTCGAGTGTTTGATATACCCCTTGGCTAGATTCTCATCAATATTCTTACATAATTTTGTAAGTTTCTTTGGGTATAGTCTCTAGATCGGTCCAAAGGGTCATTGTGCTCCTCTTGAAGTTCTATGGAACAATCATAAAGTCTATTCTCTGGGAGGATATCTGTGTTCTTCTTTCAAAAACATCTTCAAACCGTTGGTGTTGGTCGGATAGCTTCATCGAATCATCTTTCTTGGGCTCTTGAGTTGGTATGGCATAGATCATATATGTTAGTTCTGAAAGAACTAGGAGAAGCTTGTAGAAGGTAGAAAAGTGCGTTTCAAAGCGACGAAGTTTGGTCTAGCCACCCGACAGAAGACCAGCCCTTGAGCTTATGGAGACTTAAATAGACTTTATAGGCATGTGATAAGTGCAAAGAAATGAAGTATTTACTTTGGAGCATCAAGGAGAAAGAGTCGATACAAAACAGATAGGTTCACGGGTCCACTAGCTCAAAAAACTTACTATCTATGGAAGAGACAATGAACTTCAAATGCGCATAGCAACCAGCGTGATTAAAATTAGAAAAAATCCTTTTATGAGAGTCATACACATAGGTTTTAGTGTATAGAAAGCATAAAAGTATAAGGAATAGCAAAATATGTTATAGGAATGAATCTGACACTCAATGCTGGTACCTCCTATTTTTCAAGAATATGTAGAGCTTGACCCCGAGACAGACAAACTCAGATTTCACCCAATCTACTATAACAAATGTTATGAAGATTTATAGGCATAAACTAAAAACTAATACCTTTCTGATGAGCCATCTTGCACTCAATTTGGGCCTTTGGAGAGAGAGAGAGAGAGCAACAACCTGTGCAAGATTATTGTTGGCGAAGAAGATGATGCAGAAAATTGAAGGATCAAGACAATGATGGTCACAAGTGTATGTATATTGCTTCCATGTATTGTACAAGTGATTTCAAGTCTTTATATAGACTCTAGAAGTTCTCCAAGGCTTATACAAGTGGAATTTGAATTCAAATGAAGGTGGGAATGGTTGTTGGAGGGAATCAATTCACTTTCCTATGATCTAGGAAAAGTGAAGACCTAGTTTGATCTACTTTAAGGTGATTGATTGCTTGATTGGATGTAACTCAAGCACCACAAATTCATGGGATTTGGGCTCTATCTTTGTACTTTTACGTGTAAAGCTCAAAGCTTTTATAATGGTAAAAGATCCATAAAAAACCTTTTTTAAAAAATATAATAAGAGAGCATAAGAAAAAGAACTCTCCAATGGATATTCTTTTGACACGATAGCCTTTGATGTAGATCAAATCCACCTCAGGCATAGTGTAAGCTTGATGTTCCAACAACTCCCCCTCAAGCTAAAGTATGATTGAGTCTTCATTCTTGAATAATTTGAATGCCTACCATAGCTTTGAATCTACAAAGCTTTATTCAATCAAGTGCCTTTGTCATCATATCTGCTACTTGCTTTTCAGTAGGAGAAAAAGAACTGTCAATCTCCTTTGCCATGAGCTTCTTCCTGATGAAGTGATAATGCACCTCTATGTGTTTGGTTCTTGCATGAAAAATAGGGTTTGCTGCTAGATGCATGGAACTTACATTATCTCCAAATATGTGAGGTTTGGAACTCACAAGTCCCAAATCTATATACAATGCCTTTAACCATATTGCCTCTTGAGTTGCTATGGTCAAGCCTCTGTACTCTCCTTCAGTCCAAGATAAATCAACTCTTGGTTGCTTCTTGAAACTCCATGACACTAGCTTTGAACCTGCAAATGCTAAGTAACCAGACTTTTTCTATCATCGTTAGCTCCTACCCAATCTGCATCTGAATAGATTTTGATATCCATACCTGAAGAGTAAGGATAGAATATACCTTCATTGATTTTACCTTTGGGATACTTAAGTACTCTCTTAGCTGCATCGATGTGCGGTCTTCTTCGTGAGTGCATGAATTGACTAAGCACTCCCACACTATATGAGATGTCTACCCTTGTATGAGTAGCATATATCAAGCTACCTACCAAGCTATGATGCTCTTTAATGTCTTCAATTTTCTCACCTTCATAAACACTAAGTTTATGATTCATCTCCAAAGGTGTACCTGCAGGTTTAGTGTTCTCCATTTTGAACTTGAGAAGTAGATCTTGAATGTATCTTCTCTAAGTCAAATACATTCCTTCATCTATGTATATCACCTGCATACCTAGGAAATATGTGAGCTCACCTAAGTCACTGATTTTGAACTCATCTTGCATGTGTCATTTGATCCTTTGAATGCCATTTAGATCATCATCTATCACAATTATATCATCTACATATACACATAGATAGATAACCTCATAATGATCCCTTTTGATGAATAGAGAAGGATCTGGGTTGCTTGGTCAGAACCCTTGATCTTGAAGGTATGTAACCAACGTGTAATTCCAAGCTCTAGGAGCTTGTTTCAATCCATACAATTCTTTTTTAAGTCTGCAAACATAAGATGGATGATTAGGATTCTCAGAACCTGGTGGTTGTAACATATGTACCTCTTCACTTATCCAACCATTTAAGAATGCATTTTTCACATCAAGTTGGAGGAGTGTCCAATTCCTTGCAGCAGATACACTTATCAATGTTCTGATTGTAGTCATCTTTGCAACCAGTGAGAATATTTCTGCAAGTTTGAGAGCATCCTTTGGCAACTAATTTTGCCTTCTACCTACAAAATGATCCATCTGAATTTTTTTTAACTTTATATACCCATGTGCAACCAATTACCTTTTGACTCATCAACATTGGAACCCAATCCCAAGTGTCCATCTCCTTCAATGCATCTATTTCTTCTTTCATGAACTTTTCCCAATTAGGGTTTCCCTTTGCCTCTTCATAGATTGAGGGTTCCTCTGAAGTAGAGTCTTTTGCCAAGTAGATTGGATGCTTTGTAAACAATGTGGAATCATATCCATACCTTTTTGGTTGTTTCTTCTCTCTTGCTGATCTTCTAGGTGCTTGTTTGAAGCATTCTCCAACCTCTTTCATCTTTGCTTTGCCTCTTGACTTCCAGAGTTTGTAATCCTTTTCTCTTTCATCTTGGTCATCGTCTGTATCACTTCTTGGATCCTGGACATTGTCGGGCTGAAATCCCGCAAGGACGTTACTGAGTAATTGGAGGTTACTATTGGATTTATGAAGTGAAGACAAGTGTTGAAGTAAGCACCGAAGATTGGAAGTAAAGCTTGGACCAAAGACCGAAGAAAGGAAAAGTTCTAAAGACTGTCGAGACTCGAGGGCGACTTCTTGCCCTATAGCGGGAAGCCTACCTTATTATCGATCGATTCGCACTGTAGCAGCAGCATATATATTGTATCACCATTCCGCACTGTAGCGGATTTTTGTATTACCGACTTGCACTGTAGCGGGAATCTTTGTATCATTGAGATTTTATTGGAGGACTTCAGCACGGACTCATGCGTACGCACGTTCGCTTGTCTCTTCCAAGACGGTAGGGGCCTTATGAGGATCGCCACACCATGAGAGTGAGAGGGCGAGGTGCCTAGCGTGCAAATGCCGCTCGCCGAACAATGGGAACGACGCATACATGGGGCCTAATCCAACCCCGCACTGGCTCTTCCCATTCACCCGACCTCCTTCCCGACACCTGAACCCAACGTGCAGCGAGGCGGTTGTCCAGTGATCCTTGACATGCCACCCACTCCTTGAGAAGAGGAAAAATGAACCTCGGCATCAGACAGAGATTCCAGGTACTAGCATTTCAGGTTCTTTGAATTTTTTGCATTGCTTCACACACACTTTGAAAAGAAAGATTGTTTGGGTGCCTGATTCTGAGCATTCACGATTTGCATTAGCTTAGTCCATACGTGTGAGAACTTTTTGTCCTGCTTAGACTAGGGATTTACTGATTTCTTAGCCTAGATAAAACATTAGATACATTATGAAAACATCAGAAGAAAGAGGGGAAAATACATTGAAATTTTGTGAACTGAAGAGAGAGTAGTTAGACCGCATTTGACCTAGATAGAGTACTTACACTGACCTCCACCTCCTAGCTCGTGACCCATCAAGTTTCTTCTCTGATCTCTACTCTGTGATAAGAGAGATAGTAGAGCCACTCACACTGGACATCATTCTGAGCTCTAGGACAGACCAGAGAAGAGAAATGGAGGATATATTTAAGGAATTAGTGATAGAGAAACAGGAGGCTCGTGTAGTCCAAGCGGTTTTGAGAGAGAAAGGCAAGTTTATGGGTTTGAATGTGACTGAATATCTAGATGTATTTGAGGAACAGACACAGATCTATGGTCTACCTGAAGAAGATTTTGCACATTACTTCACACGGGTAGTTTCAGGGACTATCCTAGCATCTATTACAGCACATATAGCAAAGCCCTAGGCAGAATTCAGAAAAGAATTACATAAGTTGTTTTATCTGGAAGACTTTTCCCAACATAGTAGAGAGGGGTTCCTAGGGTGGGTAAACTCCCAAAAACCCACTCCTTCTCTGACTCATCTATTAAATGAATTCTTGAGTAGACATGCCCAACTTCCACACGCGGATCTAGATGCATTGAAGCCTGACGTAGTCATTTCCTTCCTTAAGATCTTAAGTCCTGAAGACAGGACTGAGGTCGAGAGGAGGATAGAAGAGCCTGGAAAGAGGTTTGGGTTGACAGGAGACTAGGCCGTAGTGAGGAGAGAAGTGGAAGCTGTTGCCCAGATGAGGCAACGCGAAGCGATATTATATGATAGACCTGCAGTAGTAGCTCCACAACCACCTATGGATGCTTCGCTTCCAGCGATTCTGAACATGCCTGCAACGTCAGCTTTTGCTAATGTTGCATCCACTTCGCGATCACCAATGGATCTACAACTTGAGTTCGCAGTCGACAAATAGAGAATCTTATGACGATGCAAGCATCTATGTCAAAAGAAATGGCCAGCATTCATAATAAAGTTTATTCTATGGGGTATCAAGACCCCACTCCTCCTCAAGCAAGTACCAGTTATGCAGATGCAATATAGAGAGGTACTATGCCCATTCCAAATATGCAAGGCTATGTGATGCCTCAGCCTACACCTCCAGTGCAGCGTGTTGCCCAACAGACACTTGCACCACCAGTGCAGCCTACATTTCAACGAAACACTGGACCTTTTGAGAGACGAGTGACTGGTGGGTTTGGAGGGGCAAAGAGATGTGTATGGTGCGACATGCCTTGAAGAACATTTCTCATATGCATGTGAAGAGCTTAAGCTAGCAAAGGAGCATCAATTGGTAATAGATATAGACAAGAAGCTATGTGATTTCAGGACCCGCCTTCCTCTACTTGTGAATTGGGGAAAAGGGGGGATGAAGAAACTTTATGAGGATCTATGCGGAAATTATGTAAGCACATCAGCTGCACAGCTAGAGCCGGTAGACGAGGGAGATGAAAAGGAGACTAGACCTCAACCTCAAAGAAACTATTCTATTGAAGCTTTAGTGAGGGCCAGGGATGCGATTATGCAGAAGACTGCCTAGAAGTCTCCTGTTGATCAATTCTCAGTCTATTCACATATACCCAATGTAGAAGAAAAGAGGAAGAGGGATGAGAGCCAGGAAGGGACTGAGCCAGAGAGGAGACTGACTAGGAAGCAAAGTCAAGAGGCTGAAGAGAAGGCTAAAAAGGCCAAAAAGAAAGTACAATTTAAAGAGCCTGTTATTTCAAAGGAAGAGACAAAGAAGAAGGAAATAAAGGAGGGAAAGAGGCCAGTTGGGCCAGTTAAGATTCAAGAACCAAGTAAAGAGAAAGAGAAAGAACAAGAGCTCATTCAAAATACTGATGAAATTCAAGAGAGTATTCAAGAGAAAGATAAAGAGAAGAGAAGAAAAAGAAGAGGGCCCCAAAGGCCGTTGTCGTCGAGATTTGCTCTCCTCTCTCACTTGTGAAGGCCTACAAAAAACATATTTGGTGAAGGTAGCCGGAATTCCCCGAGAAGTCCAAGATGCATCAAGGATGTCAAAGGAGGGTCACATACAAAGTTTCAAAGAAATCAAGAAAGTCCATGGTAGCGGTCAAAGCTGGTCAAAGTTGGGAAATTAGGGCAAAAATTTCATTGTCACCAAATTAGATGAAAATCCATATACTTGTAAAGATTGTCAAAGGCAGTCTATAGCCCAAATTTCAGCAGAAAATGGATTTTGTAGCACATTGATATGCTATGTTCATTTTGTAAAAATGTAATTTTTCTAGTTTGACCCTACAAATTCTTGTATAGAAATTTATGTTAGCCATATGGTTTGGCATGTATAAAGACCATATGTGGCTACATATTTGTATAAAGTTTCAAGGCTATCCGAGCTTCTTAGACACCTTAATGCCACCTTGCAAGCTTCCAAATGTAGTCAAACTTGTACAAGTTAGATTCAGATGGGAGTTTTTTCTGCATATTCCTGAAGGAGATCTTTGGAAACATAGTCCTACAATGTTTCATCTTCATCAAAGACTTTTTGGAGGGTCAAAGAGCACAAAGTCCAGTTTTCAAGGTCACCGCAGTTTTCTAGAATAAGAAAATTGAAGGCTTGAATGTCTGCCACATGTCAAAATATGATTGAACCATGTTGTATGGTCAAGATGAGCTCATATTCAAGGGTGGAGATGCACTAAAGCATAAAGGAAGGAGGATCCACGAATTTTTTCCATAAGAAGACTTTTTTTACAATCAAAGATCAATAATGCAGCATTTCTCCAAAAATAGTGGCTTATCTTATCCGAATTGATGTCAGCACTGATCCGACGGTCCAGATCATCCCCAGATCCAATGGTGGAGAATGAGGGCGCCTAAATTTCACTCCTTTACACTAGATTTGATAGAAAGAACAATTCCAAGCCATTGATTTGATTAATCAAATGGTTGTAATCGAAAGTAGTGATCCTAGAGTTGAGAGTTGATTTCTCTAGATCCAAGGGCCCAAATTCATTCAAAAAACTATATAAACCCCCCTCCAAACTCCTAGAGCATCATTGTTAGGCATCCATAGGGCTCATGCTAGCTTACGGTTTCCTTGAGACGATCACCCTCGGTTGAGCGAGTGAGGATCCAAGGTGAGCTAGTATGAGTATAGAACCTAGTTTCAAATTTAAGTTAGAACTCCAATCTAGGATAGGCTCTTGAAACCAGCATCTCTATCTTGACTCACCCTCGGTGGAGCATGTGAGTGAGTTAGAGCTGATTTTAATGAGTCTTAGACTTCTTTAGTTAGACGTTACGAGCCTAGACAGACATAGGGTCACTGGAGTGGAACTCACCTTCTTACGTGTGACATTCGGTTGAACTGTCATGGTTTGAGGGTCGGAACCACCTTTGATCAGTAGACTGCTTAGCATGACGTACCACGACGATATTTTACATGTAACTTAATTCAAATCCTTTTAATTCATGTCACTTGTCACTTGTCTCTTGTCTCCTCTCTCAGTCTCTTAAGTATTTTTACATGTCTTCTATTTCTTCTATGTGTGAGAAGGCTCCGCAGTATTGCGTTTAACCAGTGAGGATGTTTCTTTGAGCTTGTGAGTAAATTCTATCATTATAATTCACTTGCATGCATATAATCCATACATACCCATACATATTGATTAGTTTCTGAAAGTGTATAAGAAGCTCCAATATTGGACCATTCTTCCTTTCGAAACTGGTTTATGTGTAAGGGTTCCATCTATTCTCGTCATGCATACATATCATCCAAAGAAGACTATGCATATGGATTGGAATTAGGAAGTGTTTAAGAAGCTCCTTCAATGGACCATTCTTCCTTCCAAATTTCATTCGTATGTATGGTTCTCTTTCATTCTTATCATTCATGTTCAAAAATCTAACTTGCACTCCTACATTCCTATTCCCATAATCATTTCAACATCTCTCTCTTCTCCATACTCAACATTAATTTCACTTTCATGTCCTTAAACCTTCCAACATTCATTAGCTTCATACACCCTGTGTGTGCCACGACCAGACCCGATCCACCCGGATTGCGATCACCTCCACATTTGAACCCGACGTGAAACGCTTCGTGGGCATTTGCTTCTGAACTTGTTGGGAGGTTGTGATCCATATCCTTTGTTTCATATTTTTTATCCTCATCATATTATCATCATCAGTCTTGAGTGTTGCACTGGATTTCTCACAGTATCGTGCACATCTTCGTCGTGAAGTAAACGCATTTGTGAGAGATCTAGAGCATCGTGCATCACTTGCTTATTCACATAAGATGGAGGAAGGATTCAAATCCTTTATTGTTGAGAAACAAGGCCAAAGAATAGTCTCTTCTATGTTGAGAGAGAAGGGAAAATTCAATGGCATCAACATCACAAGCTACTTAGATTTGTTTGAAGAGCAAGCTATGATTTTTGGTCTTCCCAAAGATCTTTTGATATCATTCTTTGAACGAATTGTTGATAGCTCTATCATAAACCGTGTCACTCAATATGATAGTCTTCCTTGGAGTGATTTTAGAAAGGAGATGCTCAAAGAATTCTATCTTGAAGATTATAGCCAACGTAATCGAGATGGATTCTTACGATGGGTCAATTCTCCAAAGCCTAGTAGCTCTATTACTCACTTACAAAATGAGTATATTAGACGCTATGAACAACTTCCTGATGAGGATAAGATAACTTTGGAACCTGATCTTGTGATCAATTTTCTTAAGCTTCTTCATCCTGAAACTCGTAGGGAAGTTGAACGGCGATTAGAAGAACCAGATAAGCGCTATGGTCTTACTGACAATTGGCAAAAAGTGCGTAAAGTAGTAGAGGCTGTAGCCCATAGACATCAAAGACAATCCATGCTTTATGAGCAAACTAGTCTTCCTCAAGCTAGCCTTCCACAAACTAAGGAGCAAGTTAGAGAACAATCCCATGCTATGCTTTTTGACTCTACTCCTATTCCTCAAATGATGGAGCCTACTCAAGGTTTTAAAGTAGAGCCAAATAAAAGTGTAGTTGAACAATCTCAAGTGGAAATTCTCACTAAGCAAATGGAAAGTCTTATTGCTACACAATCCAATTTGGCCAAGACTATAGATGCTTTACAATCTAATTACACCAAAACTTTCCAAAATCAAATGAACCCAATGACTTTTCAAGAGCCTAATCCACATGCTATAGCTACCAAGCAAAATCCACAAGTAGCTCCTACTCAAGCATATCAAGTTCCTCCAATGCAAAATCCTCATCCTCATCCTCATGTGCAAAATCCTCAAATGTCTCAAAACATGTATCCTCAAGCTTCACAAATAGCTTTTCAAAATCCTCAAAATCAAAATTTTCAAAATCATCAACCGTATAATATGGAAGCTCCTCTTGCACCTCAAGTACCACATGTTGCTCCCCAAGCTCCTCAAATACATCAATTGCCTTATCAAAATCCTAATTATCCTGTTCAAGCAATACCTTATCAAAAAAATCCTCAGTTTCAAAATTTCCCACCACAAGTTAATCAAAATCCTCAAAATCAAAATGGTTTTGTGCGTGGCCCTCGTAGGTGTCCTTGGTGTGATTCGTTAGAGCACTTTTTGAGAGATTGTGAATTATTGAAGGCTGCTAAGGAGCAACGACTAGTAATAGACATAGACAAGAAAATCTGTGACTATCGATCTAGGCTACCTTTGCAAGGAAATTATGGTAAGGGAGGAATGAAAAAACACTATGAGAATATAACCATAACGGATGTAGGAACTAGAGGAGTGAAACTAGAAGCTCTTGATGAACAAGTGGAATCAAGTAAACCCACAAAGGAAGTTGACTTTTCCATAGAGGCTTTAGTAAGAGCACGAGATGAGATTAGGAGAATAACAGCTTGGGAATCACCAATAGAAGATCAATCTCTTATTTCTCACATATCCAATGTAGAAGAAAAACGAAAAAGAGATGAAGCTGAGCCTAGTGAAAGAAGAGTGACTCGAAAACAAACCTCAGAGGGAATAGAAACAATCATAGAGCAAGGAGAAACATCACAATCCAAAGATAAAAAACAAGAATCAGAAACCAATGAACAAAAACAAGAGGAGAGACAAAAAGGGAAGAAGAAAAAGCAAAGAAAAACAGAACCAAAGCCTTTAGATAAACAAGAACAATCAAAACAAACTGAAGACCAAACACGAGAACATGAACAAAAACAAGACCCTGAGCAAAAACAAAAGAAACCAAAGAGAAAACCTAAAGCCATTGTAGCTCAAGCGTAAGCACCACCTCCTTTACTTGTCAATCCGCGGAGACGTGAGGACCGGTATGAAGACCACAAGCAAGTGAAGGCACAAGTGCGTGAGTGAAAGCACACAAACATGCACACACATACATACACACACACGCGCACAAAGTAAGATCAAAGAGAGGAACAATGGAAAGCTTAGATTGCAAAAGAGTTCTCTTAGAAAAGTTCTACTCTCTAACAAGCCAACCCCAAAAATGAGCTCTCTAGCTCTTTTTATAGTTTTTGACTAGTTTTGGCCCTGTCCAGACCTAGTGTCCGGCCTAGTTAAAAATTAGGTTCCAGGGCTTATTTGAGGCTCAAACGAAGTCTAAAAATTATGAAAATTGGTACGATGGTACTTCTAATACTCCTCAAGCTCGAGGACTCCTCGGCTTGAACAAAATGGAGTTACTAAAAATAGATAATGGTATTTACAATGGTTTCTAGTGATGAAAATCACTATTTTTGTAGGGGATTCTTCTGAAAATTTGACATACACTTCTTGGAGCTCCCTACTTGCTCCCTTTCCTTGTGTGTCCACCTTTTGATGTGCTTCCATGCTTTGTCCTTGACTTTGAGCTTCAACACTCCCCCCCCTCTTGAGTCTGTCGTCCCTGACAGACCCTTGTTGGAAGGGTTGTTCCATGTAGTGCTTTGAGAGGTGGTGTCCATCCGTTGTATGAGCTGGTTCCTTGGATTCCAGCAAGAATGTGTCGTTGTGAGCTTTCAAAACTGCAAGTTGCTCAAAAGAGGTTGTCAAGAGTGATTTGGAGCAACTACTGGCTTCAATCTGTTTCCGAGATATGGATGTTGTTCCCATAACGTCCGCTGGCTCTTCCAAAGATGATGTTGAGAGCAGTCATGCCAACTACTCATAACCCATAATGAATGATGGGTAAGTGTATTCGTGCCTGGGTTGAAAAAAGTATGTGCCTTGTGCACGGCCTTGTAATGTAGCCCTACGCATGCTTACTTGGAAAATGCATTGGAAGAAGCATGGTGCAAAAATTGCGGGTCTTGAGCTAAGTGCTCAAGGGTATGCTGACGAAGAGGTTTCCTAAACTATCATGGTTATGGAGTTTCCAGAGTAAAGATACTTACCATGGAGAAGGTTGATGGATGTTTGTCTCTTCGTGTTGTACACTCGGCCTTTGGGATGGAACATTGTTGATGAATGTCCATGTTGATTGTCCACTGATGAGATCTTTTGAGTGGTGGATCTCCTCTCCTCTTTTCAAAGCAACATTTGTCAAATACTGAGAATTGAATTTCTTTATATTCCTTGGCAAGCAACATCGGGTAACTACACCAAGCTCAGTTTCACATATTCTCTTTAGCTCACCATATGCAGGAGTCTTCTCCTCTAGAACTACCCTTTGCAGATATCTCCTTGGATGCTCTGGTACATGAAGTAGTTAAGCATCTCTCAAGTTGTGGACCTTCAAGCTCTTCATTCCTACCATGGTAAGAGAAAATCATAGTTGTAGATTCCATGTTCATGCCAAATGCTTGTCATCTACCAGATAAGGCAGCAATAATCTCACTGCTGGCCGAGACACACTTCAATCCAAATTGCTAAATGCCTAGTAATCAACAGTTTCATCTTCAACTAAGCATGACTCATTCATGTTTCATAAGCCAAACCTGGGAACAAGCTATCTCCCGCTTTTCTTTCTCCCCTTTTTTTTTTTTTTTTTTGAGGAAAAGGATATCACAAAACAAGAACACAAAAGTTAGTATCAATAGAAATATTTGACATATGTCACTGTGCTCTTGTGCGTGGGATTCTCAAGTGTGTCTATGCACGGCCGTGTAATGTGGCCCTATATTAATGCATACTTTGGAAATGCATGACCTCAATGGTGCAAAAGACAGGGTTGTGCAAGGAGCACATGGTTGTTGCTCGTTCGAGGCTTTCGGTGTTATTTGTGGAGGTTGATGCCGACCTTGGTGGAGGTATCCATTGAGTCTCGAACTGATGTAATCCTCCTTATTGGAGTCCATTTTAGAACATCATTTGGCACTGTAGAGGTCACTTCAGGCGTCTTTCTCTTTGGATGCTTTCTGAACTGTGGAATCCAGTGTGGTTGACGCTTTGGTTCGGTGGAGGCTACTTGCACTTTTGGCTTCCAAACCCATATCCTTTTTGCATGTCTTCCTACTAATGTTGAAGAGCTGATTTGATCTTCCTTTGGTCTCTGTACGTGGTTCTTACCCTTTTCTCTTTTTGGCTTCTTTGTTGAAACCTTTTGCATGTGGGAGAACAAAGGTTGTTGTGGATGTAGTAGCTTCTTAGGTACCCACATCTGTAATTGCCCTTGTTGAGCTGCAGCTAACTTCTTAGGCACCCAAACTTGTTGGACACCTTGTGATTGAGCTTGTCTGAGCTGCTTCCTTCGTCTTCTGGCCTGGTTGGTTTGCATGGATGGAATTGGTGGGGGCAAGGTTGGTGGTTGCTCTCCTCTGCGTACCCATATCTGCTTCATGCTCGAAATTGCTTTTTTATCGAATGGTGTCTTTCTATTTGATGTAGCAGTTGTCGTGAACGGTTGTGTTTGCTTGTGTGGTGGACTCACTATTGTGGTTACTTGATTCTTTGGAGAAGAAGAAAGATCCACCCGCCTTTGAACCTGGTCTTCCACGATTGACTCCTTCTGCATCATAGAGCTTTTGAAACATACAACATCTTCTTTCATATGATTAGTCTTGGAAGAACTAGGAGAGTGTGTGGTGCCATGATTTAGGAGCATGTAGTTCTCTAATTCTAATGTAATGCATTGTTCATGTACCCAAACTTGAAGAATTTGACTTCTTAGGTTTAAGTTAACTGCATGGTCATAGATCCAATCTTGACCCAAGACAAGTGGTTCTGTAAGGTTCTCATCTTGACATACTAGCACTTTGACTTTCATTGGAACATCTTGAAGGTAGATGGGAAGTTCTACCTCGCCCAAACAAGGGGTTTCCACACCTCCCAATCCTATGAGATAAGCTTCTATGGGATTGATGTTCAACCCCAAGTCTTGGCAGTAGGAAAGTCTAACTGCACTACTTGCTGCACCTGAGTCAATCAATGCTTTCACCGTCCTTGCACCCTTCCCTTGTCCTATCTCTATGGTCACAAAGGGTCTTCGGTCAATGACCTGAGAAGTCGCTATGCTTGACTTTTGACACATATCCATGTGATATTTTGGGGCTTTTGAGTTGACTTCTAGGCCTAATCGCCTTAACTTATTTCGCCTAATACGCTCTCTGGCCTCTACCTGTGCTTCTTCTCTCACTCTTAGCTCTTCATCTTTTCGCTTCTTAGCAGTGTTGAGTCTCATTAGCATATCCTCAGTAAGAGGTTCTTGATATAGCTTGACTCTACAGCCACTAATGTAGTTTGACAGGATATCTCCTTCTAGAGTGGCCAACTGAACTGCACCACTAGTGGAAATTCTATTAATGATCATGGGTCCGTATCCTCTTTTTTCCAACTTACGGGCATGTTGTTTTAGTGTGTATACCAACACTAGATCTCCCTCTTTCAATCCCTTATCCTTGATGTGTGCATCAAAGTAAGCCTTTTGCCTCTTCTTTGCAGCGTAGATGCCTGCTGCCGCTCGTAGCCTCGTCTCACCCAAGCGTTCGAGATCAAAGATCCTAGAGGACAATTCATGCCCATTCCACTCATAGTCTTGTGCTACTTTTAAGGCAGGGATTAAGAAATCTAATGGTAGCACAGCGTTCTGTCCGAAGACCATCTGAAATGGGGTGGCGTTGAGTACCGTTTTGTAGGCAACTCGATAAGCCCAAACAGCATGATGAAGTTGTTTGTCCCAATCAGAGCGTTTATTATTTACCAGTTTTTTCAATACGTTACAGAGGATCTTATTGGTACTCTCGGCTTGTCCGTTGGCTTGTGGGTGATAGGGGGCAGATTTCTTATGTATCACCAAGAATTCTTGGAGAAGATTTTCAATGACTTCATTCAAGAAGTGTGTGCCTCTATCGCTCACCAACTCTATTGGTAGTCCATATCTCGTGAACACATTCTCGAATAAGAACTTAGCCGTAGTCTGAGCATCATTCTTTGTTGTGGCTTTGACTTCTACCCACTTTGTAAGGTAATCTGTGGCTACAATGATGTACTCTGCATGGGAGTTTCTAGCTGGGGGGTTAATAGGACCTATGAAGTCTATGCCCCACTTTGAAAATGCACGTCCTCCCATCATTGGCCTCAAGGGCATCTCGTCTTTTCTCACTGGATATTGTGCACGTTGGCATGTGTCACATTTCTTCACATAGGTATGTGCGTCCATATGAAGAGTGGGCCACCAAAGTCCTGAGAATAGAATGGTCTTGATCACTCGGTCAGGACCAAAATGTCCACCTGCAACACCGCTGTGTGCGGTCTCTAAGACCTTTAAATAGTCTGATTCATGAACGCATAGTCTTAAGTAACCATCTTTGCCTCTTCGGTATAGGTTGTCCCCTACTAAGGCATAGCCTTGAGCCTCTTGCTCCATGCTTCGTCTTCTTGCTAGACTAGCCTCTTTGGGTAATCTTCCCGATCTCATAAACTCTACCAATGGAGCACTCCAATCTGGAATTAATGACACTTGATAAAGGGTCGCATGCTCCACTGGGGGTCTCTCTCTGCACCTTGGACAATTCTTAATCCACTCATGTATTTCTTTGTCCATGCTAGGCCAATACACTCCTAAACGCTTTAGATTCTGCAATGTTCGTTGTTTAGAATAGTGATTTCCTAGCATTCCTTCATGGGCTTGTTGCAACCAACTACTATGTTCATCATCCTCCACACAACAAGCTAATACACCCTCAGTATCTTGTTTGTACATGCTTCCTGCTAATATGTGATATTTTTGTGATTTTACAATTTCTTCTTGTGATGTTTTCACATTCTTATTTGCAGGGCCAAAGGTTAGGACTGGTACCAACTTATTTGCCCATTTAGGAACAACTTCTAAATTGAACAGATAAGCATCGGGTAATTCGTCCGACACTCCTTGCGGTGACTCTCCTGAAGTGATGCGAGAAAGGTGATCTGCCCGAAGGTGGGTTCTACCTTTCCTGACAACAACTTCAAAGTCATATTCCATTAGTAAGAGGAACCATCTTACTAAGCGTCCAGTATTGCAAGGTTTATTGACCAAATAACAACGCTTGATGATCAGTAAAAAACTTGAACTTGTTGGCCAATAAATAGTGTCTAAACTTCTTCACAGCATATACCATGCCTAAGCCCTCTCGCTCAGTTGTGGTATAGTTCCGTTCAGCTGCAGTGAGCTATATGCTATGGGCAAATCTAAGTTTCCTTCACTTGTGGGTTGTGCTAGCACACATCCTATGGCATGATTGGATGCATCCACATGGACATGGAATGGTTTATTCCAATCAGGAGTGGTGAGTATTGGTGCCATGCACAAACGTTTCTTCAGTTCGTTGAAAGAATTCTCGCATTCGTCGTTCCACTCAAAATTAGACAACAAGGCATAAAGGGGTCTAGCAATGATCGCGTACATGTGGATAAACCTACGGTAGTATCCACAATGGCCCATAAAGGCTTGTACCTCTTTAATATTCCTTGGCCTTGGTAGCTCCGCTATGGCTCGTACCTTATCTTCATCTGTTGAGATTCCATTCTTAGAAACAATATGACCTAAGATTTTACCTTGACGCACCATAAACACACACTTTTCTGGGTTCAAACACACTCGATATTCTCTACACTTGTTGAAGATTTGTCTGAGCTCAAGGATGTGAAACCTTCTTTCTTGGGAATGAGCACATAAATCATCCACATACACTTCTAAGCTCTTTCGCAAGAACTCTTTGAAGACATGACACATGAGCCTTTGGAATGTTGCAGGTGCATTGGTGAGGCCAAATGGCATCACACGAAATGCAAAGATTCCCCACTCTGTAGCAAAAGCTGTTTTGTGTTGATCTTCTGGGGCAATGGCTACTTGATTGTAACCTGAAAATCCATCAAGGAAGCTATAAACTTCCTTGCCTGCAACACGCTCCAATAGGTGTTATGTGATTGGAAGTGGATAACTATCTCTAATCGTAGCGGCATTAACTTTTTTAAGGTTAATACACACTCGCAACTTCCCGTTCTTCTTGGGTACCACAACAATGGGGGACACCCATTCGGTATTCTCAATCTCATAGATGAATCCAGCTTCAATCAACCTATCAATTTCTTCTTTTATTTTGGCTGCATAGGTATTATTATATGTGTAGGGCTTCTGTTTGGTGGACTTAGCATCAGCAGTCATGGGAATAGTATGAGAGCAAATTCTTGGATCTACCCCTTTCAAGTCTCTATAGTGCCATGCAAACACATCCCTATATTCCCTTAATAGAGCTATGAGCTCCATTTCTTCTCTTGCACTTAGGTCATCTCCTATGTATGTGCATCTCTCTTCGTTCTCTTCAAAGGTCACTACAATCTTCTTGGTCTTTTCTTTATTATCATATGATTCTCCTATGATGGCCTCTCTCTTAGGCATTCGTACCAAAATTTTGCGGTCGTCAACTTCATATTTCTTGAAGTTTTCTGGTACTTCAAACAATGATTCCTCCTCTTCTTGTTTCACTGCTTTTCTTTTCTTTTTCTTTTGACTACTCTCACTTCCATCCTTTGAGTTTACTGTTTTAATACTTGTGAGAGGTTCTTCTTCTTTCTGGGTGAACACTCCTATATCTTCTAGATAGTGCTGCTCTGAGTTAAAGCAACTATCCATCACAATAGACTCCAGATCATCGTCATTCTCTTCTTCTTCTATGACATCACTAGGGTCACATTCTTCTAGCAAGGGTTGACACATGAACACTGAGATATCATAACCCTCCTCATCACAATGAGGTGTCCACTGTTCCTCATTGACAGGAATGTCCATGGTGGCTAAGATTTCTGGCCAGCCATGAGGCTCAAACTCCTCATCTGGAAAGATCATCGGTGTGTAGGCTGGGTCTCTAACTGGTCTATCTCCTAGCGAAGTTCCTTCTTCTCTTGCCTTTAAACATTTTTCCTCTTCCTTTGCGACCTTGCACATCCACAAATGAGTATCTTCATGCAGCCATGATGGATCAGGTGAACTTTCAGAATGCACAGAGATGGAATCTTCTTTCGCTTTGTGGATAGAATTCCACTGTAGGGGTGGTACATCTCTGAAGGTGTAATCCTTCAAATTGACCTTGGTGGTGACCCCTAAGTGCTGTAAGTACAAGGAGTTAGTTCCCCAATCCTGTACTATTTGCAATTGTCGTAGGAAGGGTCTTCCTAGGATCATCTCATAGACATTATTTTTCTCAAAGTCACATATAGCAAATGTGTGCTCAAACTCTACACCACAAGTGGTTAGAGTGATCCCTTCTAGCAATCCTAGAGGTCTTTCAAAATGACCATCAGCCATTTGAAGCTTCATTCTAGTTGGTCTTAATGTGGGCTTGCCCCATTGCTTCCACAAGGAGGTGGTCGCAATAGCAACACCAGCACCTGAATCTATGATTGCTTTGGTTGTGTAACCTTGGTAGGTGATTGGAAGATAAGTATTACCTTCTTCACCCTCACACATGTCCCCTATTTTGTCTAGAGGTATCTCTGGTATCCTTTGCTTGGAGCCTGCTTTTGGCATGTTGGAATCAAGTTCTGGAACCTGATCCTTCACATGATTCCAAAGCTCAGGTTTTGCTTTGAGCAGCTCTTCTACAGTGAGATGACACTGAACCTTAGTGTTCTTCACGACATCCGTGTTCCTTGGAACCACTGAGTCTTCATTTCTTACTAGTATTGTGGGAGCTCTAATCTGGAGAGATTCAGATTCCCATGGGCCTGGAAATTGAGGCAGTTCTTCTAGGGTATTAGATTCAAAATCTAACCTTTCGTCTTCTTGTTGTTCTGCTTCATCTCCGTAAATAGATGGAATGTCTTGGGGAAATTGATCATGAAGATCATCAATCTCAGGAATAGGAGGGGAATTACCCTTCTCCTTGGTCCATTTCTCTTCTTGTATTTCCCACAAGAACTCTTGAGAGTACTATTGAATTGAAGGAGGTATTCCAACATCTGTGGAATTAGGAACATAAGCTCCCATTGGTGGTGAGCTTCCTCTTTCAATAACTGGTTGAGCCTGTGGAGGTAAAGAGACTTGTGGTTTGTTTACCAACTGCTCCAATCTTTCTAGTAACCCTTGGAAATGCAAATCTGGTTTGACAGAGTTTGTCTGATTGAACTTTTGACTAGTCTCAAGTATAGCTTGAGCTTGTTCTACCATTTTCATGCACATTTTCATTCGTTCAATCTCTAAATCCGCTCTAGGGTAACTCTTGTCTAGATTTGCAGCTGTAGGCCCTTCTTGAAGTCGAGCCTCGTAGGCTTTGAACATCATGTCCAAGCCTTCTGGGGTTGGATCTGCAAGAACAGACCCTGGTTGTGGTCTATTTACAATGGGTGGTGGGGTGGGATGAGGTGGAGTGGATGGAGTTTCGGCATGCGAGGGGCTTTGAGATGCAATGTCTTCTATTCTTGTTTTCGCTTCTTTTAAGCTTTCTTCTAGTTCCGATAACTTTTTATTCCACTTGCGATTGGCCTTCTCTCTGGTATCCTTCCATGTTCTTGTTTTCCTCTTACTAGGCTCTCCCGATTCACTCGACTCTGATTGTTCTACTGGTTTATCCTGTTTTAAGGCTTGTGCTCTAGTGACAGCTTGTATAGGAGCCACATTGCTACTACTTGAACTTGAATCTGCCACTAAGCCTACCACATTAATGGGTGTAATCTTGGGTGCACTGGAGGGGTTTCTTGGACAATCTCTGGGGAGATGGTCTTTGCCGCAATTAGGACAAAAAGCCTGTATTGTGATAGCGTCCTTGACTCGGAGATGGTGGGTGGGGACAGTCACGAATGAAATGTTCACCTTGACATCTGAACCAAGATCCTCTAGGGGCTTGTGGTCTCATTTGTCTCAACTGGGGCCTAGGGTTAGGATTTGTGTACATGACATTGGAGTATTCTGGCTCCCAATTTTGCTCCATAGGTGGTACCTCATATTGATACGAGTAAATCTCACTATGTTCAGGTGACTCTGTGTAATAAGCATGTGGACTACCTTCATGGGAGTAGTCTGAACAATGAGCATGAGAGTCATTATCTGGTATCAATGGGGTTAGTGGCACCAATGCTCTATTTGGATTTTCTTCTCCCCCAGCATATTTGACTGGAATCACGTTGGCTGGAGCTGGTGGTTGGTTTCCCAAGACCGGTTGTGGCCTATATGGTACCTGATATTGCTGTTGTGGTCTATAATATGGCTGTTGGTATTGGTTCTGATACCTACCTTGTGGGTAAGGTTGCTGATAATTCTGTCTAACAGCCTGCCTATTGTAGGGGCAATCTTGAGCCGTGTGGTTTGTGTATTTTCTCTCAATAGTGCAATATGGAGCATTCCTTTCTCTAATGTTTTGGTTTTGCATTGGGCATACATTAGCCATGTGGTTGCCCCCACAAGTATAACACCGATTCACTGGAGTGACTCTCTGTGTTTGTTTATTTTGGACTCCCAGCTTCTTGGCAACTTGCTCAGCTATCTCTTCTATTTCTGTGGAGATCTTTGAAGTATGACTAGTAGAACTATCTGAATCTTTGTAGAGTTTGGACAATCCTAACTCCTCACCCAAGTTATCTTCTATGTCAATGCATGTCCGCACGCACTCTTCTATGGATCTAGGCTCTTTCAAATATACATATGATCTTAACTTTGTGCTCAGTAAGCCATCTAAGAACAAAGCCACTTGTTTGGCTGGTGTGGGTAACTCGGGAACAGGGCATCTTTCTAGGTACTGTCTGAACCTTCTACCTGCTAGTCGCACTGTTTCTTGGGGTGTCTGCTTGAAACTGTGGATCAAGGATGATGTGTTATGCATGATACCACTCTTGGAAAATTCTACAATGAATTCGTCTAGCAGTTGACCTATATTGCGATAGTTGCGACTACTCAATGGTTAAAACCAAGCCAAGGCAGTGCCCTTAAGAGTCAAACCAAATGCCTCGTATTGGGTGAATAAATCCTCAACCTGTTCAGCTCTTAACACTTGTTTGAACTCGGCCACATGATCATAAGGATCTCCTGACCCGTCAAAATAATTCTTCATTGCCTTGATCACTTGAGTGGGTCTAAGGGTTCTTGGGTGCTCTCGGGGTCTAGGCAATGGAAAATCATGTTCATCTCTTTTCTGCCTATGTGCTTGATGTCTTTCTCTTTCAGGTCTTTCATTTTCAAATCCTGATCTATTCCTGCCCACGGTGTGTGCAAAACTTACCTCAGGTCTCTCTCTAGTTCTTTCTCTCTGGGCTTCATGAGCGTGGGATGATCCTACTCCTTGGAGGCCATGGGAAACATTGGATCTTGGTGGGGGGAAGATCAATTCATTCTTCCAAGTATATGCATGTCTATCATGTTCTGTTACCAAGAAAATTTTCTCTGATGTGTTATCCAGGTAAACAACTTTGCCTGGCATCTCTGGATCCTTGAACTCGTAGATGATGACTATGCCCAATTGGCTAGGTTGATCTGGCTTGAATCTCCAAAAGGCTTCCTCTGTTTCTCTATTCAAAAATAGTTCTATGCTTTTGTTATCTTGAGGGATCCAGTCTGGAGTGATCACTCGGGTCAAAACTGACCTTCCTCTAGGAGTCTAGGGTCCTTGTTCTACATTTCCTTGTTCTAGGTCTCCTATTTCATTCTCAGGAATGACATTTCCAAACTCATCAGTCCTATCTGGTAGGTTGGTGACCACATACATGGTTCCTTCCTTATCAATGTATGAACCCTCTTCGAACTTGACCACCGGGTGTTCAAGTCCAAAGGATTGATCTAGATTTTTGAGTTGGACCACTGATCGCCTCAGACCATCCTCATAGATGTGAGCACCTAATTGGTTGGTCCGAATATATTCCAACTGTGTCTTATAGGGACCTTCTGGTGTTTGTAGATGGGCAGTCCCTGAGCCACCTGCAGGTTTTCCCATACTAAAAGACATTTCTGAATCACTTGTGTCTGAACTTAGTAAAAGATGACCACTTAGTTGTTGTGCCCAAGACTTGGATGTATGGTTGACACTAGCCTTAGAAGATCTAATGCTTTGTTTATCCTTGCCTAAGTGTCTACCAGATCTCAGGTTCATAAGCTTTAGTCAAGAGTCCAAATTTTCCCCTTGGTATGGTTCAAAATTCTTTGGAGTCCCCTTGGTTCCCTAGTCCCACTTGAGGGTCAACTTCAAATTATCCTATCTCAAAATCAACGCGTTATTCTTGAAAAAAACAGTTGAGGTCGTGTAGGATTTGAAACGAGCTTTCCAACGAGCTATAGAGCTCAAAAAATGGACTTTGGATGAAAAAGTTATGCCAATCCAGGCTCCTGGGGGTCAAAACAGGCAAACAGGACCTTTGGAGAAAAACGCGATTTTGTGAACTTCCAGAGAATCGCGATTTTGTGAACTTTCAGAGAATCGCAATTTTGTGAACTTTCAGAGAATCGCGATTTTGTGAACTCAGAAAATCGGGATGTTGAGCACAAAATCGTGTTTCTGAAAATCGCGATGTTGAGCACAAAATCGTGTTTTTGAAAATCGCGATGTTGAGCACAAAATCGTGTTTTTGAAAATCGCAATTTTGACTCAGAGAATCGTGATTCACAAAATCGTGTTTTTTGCTGAAAATCGTGATTTGTGAGAATCGCGATTTTGAGCCCGCTGAAAATCGTATTTTCTCAGAATCGTGTTTTTGGCATGAAAATCGCGATGTTGAGCACAAAATCGTGTTTTTAGAAAATCGCGATTTTGAGCAAAAAATCGTGATTACACAGAATCGCCTTTTTTGACTGAAAATCGTGATTTGTGAGAATCGCGATTTTGAGCCCACTGAAAATCGTATTTTCTCAAAATCGTGTTTTTGACATGAAAATCGCGATGTTGAGCACAAAATCGTGTTTTTGAAAAGCGCGATGTTGAGCAAAAATTCGTGTTTTCACAGAATCGGCTTTTTTCACAAAATCGTGTTTTTGGCTGAAAATCGTGATTTGTGAGAATTGCGATTTTGAGCCCACTAAAAATCGTATTTTCTCAGAATCGTGTTTTTGGCATGAAAATCGTGATGTTGAGCACAAAATCGTGTTTTTAGAAAATCGCGATGTTGAGCACAAAATCGTGTTTTTGAAAATCGCGATTTTGACTCAGAGAATCGTGATTCACAAAATCGTGTTTTTTGCTGAAAATCGTGATTTGTGAGAATCGCGATTTTGAGCCCGCTGAAAATCGTATTTTCTCAGAATCATGTTTTTGGCATGAAAATCGCGATGTTGAGCACAAAATCGTGTTTTTAGAAAATCGCGATTTTGAGCAAAAAATCGTGATTACACAGAATCGCCTTTTTTTCATAAAATCGTGTTTTTGGCTGAAAATTTTGACTCAGAGAATCGTGATTCACAAAATCGTGTTTTTTGCTGAAAATCGTGATTTGTGAGAATCGCGATTTTGAGCCCGCTGAAAATCGTATTTTCTCAGAATCGTGTTTTTGGCATGAAAATCACGATGTTGAGCACAAAATCGTGTTTTTAGAAAATCGCGATTTTGAGCAAAAAATCGTGATTACACAGAATCGCCTTTTTTCACAAAATCGTGTTTTTTACTGAAAATCGTGATTTTTTGAGAATCGCGATTTTGAGTAGGGAATCGTGTTTTCTCAAATTCGTGTTGACTGAAAATCGTGATTTGTGAGAATCGCGATTTTGAGCACAATCACAGAATCGTGATTTTTTCAGCCAACTTTTAGGCGGGAAAACAGAAAATTGTGATTTTTCAAAAAATTTTGAATTTTCACAGAATCGCGATTTTCATCACAGAATCGTGTTTTTTGGCGGGAAATTCAAATTTCTGAGCGCCGGCTATGGCGAGCTCCGTATGAGCAGAAAATCATGAAAAAAACACAGTGCTTGCTCTCGCTTGCTTCTCCTAACTACTTCCCACACAATAATGCATGAAAAATGGTATGAAAATGGTGAGAATGCACTAAAAAACAAGAAATTTCTATGAAGAAGAAGATGGAAGAAGGTGGAGATGATGATGATGAAGAAGATGAAGAGGAAAAAACAGAAAATGAACTGAAATGATAGTTTTTTTTACCTTCCAACGTCGCAAATCTACGATCTTACCATCACAACGCTCGTCCTCGAAGCTCTCTCCCCGGCAACGGCGCCAAAATTTGGTGTAGCTCAAGCGTAAGCATCACCTCCTTTACTTGTCAATCCGCGGAGACGTGAGGACCGGTATGAAGACCACGAGCAAGTGAAGGCACAAGTGCGTGAGTGAAAGCACACAAACATGCACACACATACATACACACACACGCGCACAAAGTAAGATCAAAGAGAGGAACAATGGAAAGCTTAGATTGCAAAAGAGTTCTCTTAGAAAAGTTCTACTCTCTAACAAGCCAACCCCAAAAATGAGCTCTCTAGCTCTTTTTATAGTTTTTGACTAGTTTTGGCCCTGTCCAGACCTAGTGTCCGGCCTAGTTAAAAATTAGGTTCCAGGGCTTATTTGAGGGCTCAAACGAAGTCTAAAAATTATGAAAATTGGTACGATGGTACTTCTAATACTCCTCAAGCTCGAGGACTCCTCGGCTTGAACAAAATGGAGTTACTAAAAATAGATAATGGTATTTACAATGGTTTCTAGTGATGAAAATCACTATTTTTGTAGGGGATTCTTCTGAAAATTTGACATACACTTCTTGGAGCTCCCTACTTGCTCCCTTTCCTTGTGTGTCCACCTTTTGATGTGCTTCCATGCTTTGTCCTTGACTTTGAGCTTCAACAGCCATCTTGATTTCAGAAATTGAGAGAAAAATAGATCCTATGGAGATTTTAGATGACATTTTGCTTAAGAGTCAAGTTACTATGTCTTTAGAACAAGTTTTCTCTATTGCAAAGCCTGTTTTTAAAGATAACTTTATCGGACTAATTAAAAGGAAGAGGTTTCCACTTAATCTAGATACTGAGATGCAAGATTCTCTAGATCAAGATCAAGCTATGAATGAAGCCTTAAACTTTGATGAATCTGATGAAGAGGACTTTGATGATGATGAAGTAAATGTTAATAAAAATTTCTTAGGACCTATTCAACCTGACCATGAAAATCATGAAAACAATCCTGAAAGTCACTTTAAAAGAACATTTTGGTCTAGAGGTACATCAGAGATGCATGTTAAAATAGGAAATGATAAGAACACTATCACTGTAAATGCATTAGTAGATTCCGGCTCCGAAATCAATGTGATTTCAAGAGAAGTCTATGATAAGTTTCGATGGCCCATAGATAAAGATTGTGGATGGCGTATGAGAACTGCAGATAATGGTGTAGGTACCCTGTATGGAGCTTGTGCTAGTGTGCCCATATCCATAGGAGGAATCACAGAAGAGTTTCACTTTTTTATTCAAGATAATTGCTCCTATGAAGGTCTCTTAGGTCAACCCTTTATTTGTGAGAGTCGTATGGAAACTAAAGCCATGGATGATGGGTCTACCTATGCTAGATTTAAGTCTAAGGATGGAATACAATCACTTCAAGTCATGACAGTAGGAGTGAATCATCCTAGGAATCGATTGTCAATTAGAAAGAAACCTATTGTTACTCAGGGTCATGAGCATGCTTGTAGTGATTGTGCACCTCGATTCATGTTTGGAGCTACATATGATCAAAATTTCGGATAGAATCCATTGTTGAGCAGGACAACAGTGGATATTGGTTTGACATCTCGCATCCAACCAACATGTACAATAGTTTGTCACTTTGTTTTCCACATTCTAGATTAGATTTTCTTCATAAGAGTCAATTGTCCAAGTCTTTTATCCAAAAAACCCAAAAAAATTATAAAAATAACAAAATCATGGAACATGATGAGAACATTGAGCATGTGATTGAGACATCTCATTGTTTCTCTACTCTTGAGGAGTTAGAGTTATGTCTTCGACAAAATTCTAATTCCCATATTATTCTGATTTCTTCCCTTGATGAGTATGCTCTAATCCAAGAGTATGCTCTCAATGGTGACAAGTGCTCAAAATTTAACCAAACACATGATGCCTTAGTTGAAACAAAGTACAAAACTGCAGACAAAAAAATCAAACCCATAGCTCAACCATTACCTCAAGGAAGTAATGAAAAAACTATTGATGTGAAAAATGATCCAATTCTTCGGGATAAGAAAAAGATAGGACATACATTCACGGATGAGACAATCAAACAGGTGAAAATTGGTAGAGATGATGACTTTCTTTTGCCAGCAGAGAGAGATAAATTTGAGAGAGTCATATGTAGCCATGGAAAAGCCTTTACTATGTATCCTCTGTTCCAAAGGCTCACTTACTTGAGCTAATGAAACTACTTAAGGAGAAGATAAACATGAGAATTTTAGAGCCATCTTTTGCACCTTACTCAAACAGATGGTTCACTGTGCCTAAAAAGAATGGGAAACTACGTTTTATTCAAGATCTCCAACCCGTCAATAAAGTCACCATAAGGAATGTAGGAACAGGACCCATTGTAGATGAGTTTGCTGAATCATTTTCAGGACATTCTATCTATTCAATGGGTGATTTATATTCTGGATATGACCAATTCCAATTAGCAATTGATAGTCGTGACATAACCACAATGAAAACTCCTTTAGGCTTGGTGCGAATGTGTACTTTACCTCAAGGAGCGACTAATTCTGTGGCTCATATGATGAGTGCTATGAATATGGTCTTACATGATTTTATCCCTCATATAACTATGCCATTCATTGATGATATTCCAATTAAAGGGAGTGAGGAACGTGTAAAGGACATTACTGTAGATTCATCTGGATGTCGTAAATTTGTTCTTGACCATATCTCTGATTGTGAAAGAATATTTCAACGATTTGAAGAGGTAGGTCTCACATTTTCCATAGAGAAATCTGTTTTTGGTGTCAACGAGGTGCTTATTGTTGGACATTTATGTGGCCATTATGGTCGAAAGCCATACCCACAAAAAGTTGATGCCATTAGCAAGATTTCTGAAACATGTAACAACGTGAGTGAGGTACGTAGATTTCTTGGTGCTTGTATCTTTTATGTTATTTGGATCCCACACTTTGCTCATGTTGCTGATTGTCTTTATGACTTGTTGAGGAAGAAACGAAAATTTATTTGGACTGACAAACACACTCAAGCTATGCGTAAATTGAAGAAATTATTGCTTGAAGCTCCCATCCTTAAGCGTGTAGACTATTCTGCTAACAAACCTATTATATTGACTGTTGATACTAGTCCTATTGGTATAGGTTGGGTCATAAGTCAAGACGATAGTGAAGGGAATAGATATGCAATTAGGTTTGGTGCCAAAATTCTACATGAAACACAACGAAAATATCCACAAATCAAACGAGAACTATGGGGTATGGTAACAGCTTTGAAAACAGACAAAGAATATTTCATTGGTGCAAATGTCAAAGTTGAGACTGATTGTTTGCCTCTCATTGGAATGATAGCCAATTGTTCATCTCCTGATATAGCCATGCTTAGATGGATCTCATATATTAAGTTCATAAATCCTGAGTTAGTTCATATTTCAGGTAAGTCAAACTCAGTTGCTGATATGTTATCGAGAGCTAGATTTGATGATGATATTGAAAGTGATCTAATAAAGAATGTGAATTTAGTTGACTATGTTCCACATATATATGAGTATGAAAAATTTCATGAGTCTGAGTACGAAGATGAATGGAGAGACATAGGAAAGTATCTCAGTACACTACAACCATTACCTAGCTGGACTACGAATAGATTCCGTAACATTAGGAAACGAGCTTATAACTTTTTCCTATGTAATGGTTATCTTTGGAGACATGCTAAGGGTAAGGTTAAGAATCCACAACGAGTCCTAGGAAAAAGAGGTCTTCAATTGCAAGTAATGAAGGAAATGCATGAGACATTATGGGCCGGTCATAAAGGATTTTTTGGAACATATGAAAAAATTAGAAGTACCTATTATTGGCCTAGGATGTATGTTGACATTAGTAGCTATGTTTCTACATGTTCTACTTGTCAACTTCATTCATCAGTCAAACATAGAGATCCGTTGCATCCTACTTATCCACCTTGTATTCACTACAAGTGGGTAGTAGATCTTGTAACTATGCCTAAAGGTATTGACAAAATGCGTTACATTGTACTTGCAAGAGAAGATTTAACTAATCATGTAGAGGGACGTGCATTACAATCTAAGACCACTTACAATGTTTGCAAATTCTTGCTTGAAGATGTCATAAGTCGCTTTGGGTACATAGAGAAAGTAGTTGCCGATCGTGGAGAGTTAAATGCGAGAGAAGCTAAAGAGTTCTTTGAGCGTCACGGTATTCGTTTGTCTCTCACTACTGCATATAACCCAGAGGCCAATGGTAAAATAGAGAGAGGGCATCCACCTATTGTGAAAGCCATATCTAAAGCATGTAATGGTGACATCAAACAATGGCCTAAATTCTTACCTTTTGCACTTTGGGCAGATAGAATGACATGCACACGTACTACTGGATATATGCCTGCTGAACTCATGTACTGTCAAAAACCATTGTTTCCAATTCAGTCTCATATTTCTGCATGGTCAAATTTGCCTTGGTCTGAAAACATGTCTACTGATGATTTTTTGAGTTTGCGTATTAAACAGTTAGAACAAGGTAAATTAAGACTTGATGATGCTGTTGAAAAATTAAGAGAATC
This sequence comes from Ceratopteris richardii, assembly GCA_020310875.1. Taxonomy (NCBI): domain Eukaryota; kingdom Viridiplantae; phylum Streptophyta; class Polypodiopsida; order Polypodiales; family Pteridaceae; genus Ceratopteris; species Ceratopteris richardii. The sequence continues at coordinate 42,320,475 of CM035411.1, read as the reverse complement.
TAGAATGAAGAAAAAGCATTATTTTGATAAAACTCATCGATTGCGTCCTAAGCCAATTGAAGTAGGAGATTGGGTGCTCATTTATGATAGTACATTTGACTCTCAATATGATGCACGCAAAAAGCTCACTCAAAGGTGGTTTGGGCCATACATTGTATCAAAAGTCAACAACAATGGTACGTATGCTCTTTGTGAATTAAATGGTGTTGCACTAAAAACTTTGATTGCAGGTAAAAGGATAAAGTTATTCAAGAAGCGTGATAATGACGAGTACATTTTGGATGAGGACATTGGAGAAGATGACAACAATGAGGCCGATTCATAAACAGGAGTATCCATGTTATAAAAAAAAAAAGAAAAAAAAATGAAAAACATCATTAATTTTTCAAGTTCATGTTGCTTTGTTTTTTTTCAAGTTCATTCTATTTTTTTTCCATGCTTGTTTCATGCATGTTTTTTTTCAGTCTTTGCATTCCATTGCATATCCACATCACTTGAGTCAAAAAAAGGGCAAATGATGATTTCTCTACTTGTGTAAAATTGTATCTTAAGTAGTAACTTATCTACTAAGAAATTGATTATAATCTAGGATTGTGGAAAGATAGGGCATGTAGATTTGGAGGTTTATTTTGGTGACATGACTTTCATATATAAACATGCATATGTATCCAGTATCGAAAGCATAATTGTTCAAATCCTAGCTCTTGCTATTGCATGTTTCTACATCCTTAGTCCATCTCACAGCACTTGTATCGGAGTTTAAATGACTGTTCTCCGTCATCAAAAATGGTTGTACCTTGTATCGGGGTTTAATTTTTCCTCGTCAAAAAAAAAAAAAAAAGCTACATGTTACCAAGAAGTTTACACTTTCTTCCACCCCAAAAAAGTGATCGTAACCATAAAGTTGCCGAATCATCATCATCATCGGAAAAAAAAAAAAAAAAAAGCAAGCCAAAGGAGGATAAAGAGGCATAGTAGAATAAATCACGGGCTATATAAGCAGATTTATGCATTAGTGGAGTTTAGTTAGATTTCCTTGCATGTTATTAGAGAAAGAGCATATTCATATTTATGTAGGAAAGGAGTTGATCTAAAATAAGCTAAAGATGAAAGATGTCTCTTGAAAATCCTAAATCTTTGTTTATAATCATATTTAAGGTAGATTGCTTTATGAAAAAGGTACAAAATTTTCTTCAAGATGAGAGGAACGGATGCTTAAAACGACTCAATACATCCACTTCCACTTCATATTGATGCTTGTTTTTTTTTCTTTCTTGTTGCCAATGTTGCTTGTTCATTTGCATATATGTTGCCTATTTGTTCATGCATATTCATGTTTCCTGTTTCAATTATTTCTTTCATGCAAATTTTGCTTCATGTCACGTTACCTACTTATTCATGCATATAATCAATTTTCCTTCCATCTTTCTTATGTTGCCTATAAAAGAATTTGATGCCTGGAACATTTTGTTTTTCACAGATGCTAGAGTGGCGCTTCCGGAGGAATCGCAGGTTTAGTGGGGGCGAATGTCGTCGAGATTTGCTCTCCTCTCTCACTTGTGAAGGCCTACAAAAAACATATTTGGTGAAGGTAGCCGGAATTCCCCGAGAAGTCCAGGATGCATCAAGGATGTCAAAGGAGGGTCACATACAAAGTTTCAAAGAAATCAAGAAAGTCCATGGTAGCGGTCAAAGCTGGTCAAAGTTGGGAAATTAGGGAAATTAGGGCAAAAATTTCATTGTCACCAAATTAGATGAAAATCCATATACTTGTAAAGATTGTCAAAGGCAGTCTATAGCCCAAATTTCAGCAGAAAATGGATTTTGTAGCACATTGATATGCTATGTTCATTTTGTAAAAATATAATTTTTCTAGTTTGACCCTACAAATTCTTGTATAGAAATTTATGTTAGCCATATGGTTTGGCATGTATAAAGACCATATGTGGCTACATATTTTTATAAAGTTTCAAGGCTATCTGAGCTTCCTAGACACCTTAATGCCACCTTGCAAGCTTCCAAATGCAGTCAAACTTGTACAAGTTAGATTCAGATGGGAGTTTTTTCTGCATATTCCTGAAGGAGATCTTTGGAAACATAGTCCTACAATGTTTCATCTTCATCAAAGACTTTTTGGAGGGTCAAAGAGCACAAAGTCCAGTTTTCAAGGTCACCGCAGTTTTCTAGAATAAGAAAATTGAAGGCTTGAATGTCTGCCACATGTCAAAATATGATTGAACCATGTTGTATGGTCAAGATGAACTCATATTCAAGGGTGGAGATGCACTAAAGCATAAAGGAAGGAGGATCCACTAATTTTTTCCATAAAAGAAGACTTTTTTTACAATCAAAGATCAATAATGCAGCATTTCTCCAAAAATAGTGGCTTATCTTATCCGAATTGATGTCAACACTGATCCGACGGTCCAGATCATCCCCAGATCCAATGGTGGAGAATGAGGGCGCCTAAATTTCACTCCTTTACACTAGATTTGATAGAAAGAACAATTCCAAGCCATTGATTTGATTAATCAAATGGTTGTAATCGAAAGTAGTGATCCTAGAGTTGAGAGTTGATTTCTCTAGATCCAAGGGCCCAAATTCATTCAAAAAACTATATAAACCCCCCTCCAAACTCCTAGAGCATCATTGTTAGGCATCCATAGGGCTCATGCTAGCTTACGGTTTCCTTGAGACGATCACCCTCGGTTGAGCGAGTGAGGATCCAAGGTGAGCTAGTATGAGTATAGAACCTAGTTTCAAATTTAAGTTAGAACTCCAATCTAGGATAGGCTCTTGAAACCAGCATCTCTATCTTGACTCACCCTCGGTGGAGTGTGTGAGTGAGTTAGAGCTGATTTTAATGAGTCTTAGACTTCTTTAGTTAGACGTTACGAGCCTAGACAGACATAGGGTCACTGGAGTGGAACTCACCTTCTTACGTGTGACATTCGGTTGAACTGTCATGGTTTGAGGGTCGGAACCACCTTTGATCAGTAGACTGCTTAGCATGACGTACCATGACGATATTTTACATGTAACTTAATTCAAATCCTTTTAATTCATGTCACTTGTCACTTGTCTCTTGTCTCCTCTCTTAGTCTCTTAAGTATTTTTACATGTCTTCTATTTCTTCTATGTGTGAGAAGGCTCCGCAGTATTGCGTTGAACCAGTGAGGATGTTTCTTTGAGCTTGTGAGTAAACTCTATCATCATAATTCACTTGCATGCATATAATCCATACATACCCATAGGTATTGATTAGTTTCTGAAAGTGTATAAGAAGCTCCAATATTGGACCATTCTTCCTTTCGAAACTGGTTTATGTGTAAGGGTTCCATCTATTCTCGTCATGCATACATATCATCCAAAGAAGACTATGCATATGGATTGGAATTAGGAAGTGTTTAAGAAGCTCCTTCAATGGACCATTCTTCCTTCCAAATTTCATTCGTATGTATGGTTCTCTTTCATTCTTATCATTCATGTTCAAAAATCTAACTTGCACTCCTACATTCCTATTCCCATAATCATTTCAACATCTCTCTCTTCTCCATACTCAACATTAATTTCACTTTCATGTCTTTAAACCTTCCAACATTCATTAGCTTCATACACCCTGTGTGTGCCACGACCGGACCCGATCCACCCGAATTGCGATCACCTCCACACCGTACTAATTGCTGAATTGGAAAAGAAGAATGATGCAAGAGAGGTACTAAATTGAAGAGTCAAGTGATGGTGTCCTTAGAGCAGGTCTTGTCCATAGCGAAGCCTGAATTCAAGGATAGCTTTATTAAGCTGTTAAAGAGAAAGAGGTTTCCATTACCTGAAGATATCGAGATGGAAGAAGCGACTGAAGGTACGCATGTGACAAATGAATCCGTAGCATTGAGTGATACTTCTGATGACGAGGATGATGAGATTGCCAGGTGCCATAAGAATTCGCTAGGTCCTATCACACCTGATGACGAGATGAGAAAGATAGAAAGTGAGTTTAGCAGGTTCATGAGAGACACTATAAAGATTTAGAAATCATGTTATCTGATGAGAGGATTAAGGATGTGATCCAGTTGGAGAGGAGTTCGACTACTCTAGAAGAGCTTGAGCAGGCATTTGAGAGAAATGAGAAGTCAGAAATCATTATGCTCAGCTCTATCCAAGAGTATGAGATGATTCATGAGCTCATGAGAGAGCATGAAGTAAATGTAAACACAAAGTATAAGACTGTTGACAAGAAAGTGAAACCTATAGCTCAACCATTGCCAGAAGATAGTCATGAGAAGTATGTGCGAGTGTCAGGTGACCCTATGCTGAGATGACGAGAGCTCATAGGGCATCATTTTACTGATGAGACCATTAAAGAGATAAAGTTTGGAGAAAAACCATCTCTAAGAGAAGAAGAGAAAGAGAAATTCATTGAAGTTATCAAGAGACACGAAAAAGCATTTGCACTTTTCCTAGAGGAGATAGGCTGTGCAGACCTAAAACAAGTACCTCCCATGATTATATTTACAGTGCCACATATGCCATGGAATATCCGACCTATACCAGTCCCAAAGGCTCACTTGCCTGAGCTGATGAGGCTACTAAAGAAAAATATTTCCATGTGGATATTGGAACCCTCCTCGGATCCATATTCGAATAGGTGGTTTAGAGTGCCTAAGAAAAATGGGAAGCTTCGTTTCATCCAGGATATGCAACCTGTGAATAAAGTCACAATTAGAAATGTAGGGATAGGACCCATAGTTGATGAGTTTGCTGAGGCGTTTGCTGGCCATTCCATCTATTCTATGGGCGATCTGTATTCAGCGTATGACCAGTTTCAGCTGGCTAGGGAAGCCTGAATTCAAGGATAGCTTTATTAAGCTGTTAAAGAGAAAGAGGTTTCCATTACCTGAAGATATAGAGATGGAAGAAGCGACTGAAGGTACGCATGTGACAAATGAATCCGTAGCATTGAGTGATACTTCTGATGACGAGGATGATGAGATTGCCAGGTGCCATAAGAATTCGCTAGGTCCTATCACACCTGATGACGAGATGAGAAAGATAGAAAGTGAGTTTAGCAGGTTCATGAGAGACACTATAAAGATTTAGAAATCATGTTATCTGATGAGAGGATTGAGGATGTGATCCAGTTGGAGAGGAGTTCGACTACTCTAGAAGAGCTTGAGCAGGCATTTGAGAGAAATGAGAAGTCAGAAATCATTATGCTCAGCTCTATCCAAGAGTATGAGATGATTCATGAGCTCATGAGAGAGCATGAAGTAAATGTAAACACAAAGTATAAGACTGTTGACAAGAAAGTGAAACCTATAGCTCAACCATTGCCAGAAGATAGTCATGAGAAGTATGTGCGAGTGTCAGGTGACCCTATGCTGAGATGACGAGAGCTCATAGGGCATCATTTTACTGATTAGACCATTAAAGAGATAAAGTTTGGAGAAAAACCATCTCTAAGAGAAGAAGAGAAAGAGAAATTCATTGAAGTTATCAAGAGACACGAAAAAGCATTTGCACTTTTCCTAGAGGAGATAGGCTGCGCAGACCTGAAACAAGTACCTCCCATGATTATATTTACAGTTCCACATATGCCATGGAATATCCGACCTATACCAGTCCCAAAGGCTCACTTGCCTGAGCTGATGAGGCTACTAAAGAAAAATATTTCCATGTGGATATTGGAACCCTCCTCGGATCCATATTCGAATAGGTGGTTTAGAGTGCCTAAGAAAAATGGGAAGCTTCGTTTCATCCAGGATATGCAACCTGTGAATAAAGTCACAATTAGAAATGTAGGGATAGGACCCATAGTTGATGAGTTTGTTGAGGCGTTTGCTGGCCATTCCATCTATTCTATGGGCGATCTGTATTCAGCGTATGACCAGTTTCAGCTGGCTAGGGAAGCCTGAATTCAAGGATAGCTTTATTAAGCTGTTAAAGAGAAAGAGGTTTCCATTACTTGAAGATATAGAGATGGAAGAAGCGACTGAAGGTACGCATGTGACAAATGAATCTGTAGCATTGAGTCATACTTCTGATGACGAGGATGATGAGATTGCCAGGTTCCATAAGAATTTGCTAGGTCCTATCACACCTGATGACGAGATGAGAAAGATAGAAAGTGAGTTTAGCAGGTTCATGAGAGACACTATAAAGATTTAGAAATCATGTTATCTGATGAGAGGATTGAGGATGTGATCCAGTTGGAGAGGAGTTCGACTACTCTAGAAGAGCTTGAGCAGGCATTTGAGAGAAATGAGAAGTCAGAAATCATTATGCTCAGCTCTATCCAAGAGTATGAGATGATTCATGGGCTCATGAGAGAGCATGAAGTAAATGTAAACACAAAGTATAAGACTGTTGACAAGAAAGTGAAACCTATAGCTCAACCATTGCCAGAAGATAGTCATGAGAAGTATGTGCGAGTGTCAGGTGACCCTATGCTGAGATGACGAGAGCTCATAGGGCATCATTTTACTGATGAGACCATTAAAGAGATAAAGTTTGGAGAAAAACCATCTCTAAGAGAAGAAGAGAAAGAGAAATTCATTGAAGTTATCAAGAGACACGAAAAAGCATTTGCACTTTTCCCAGAGGAGATAGGCTGCGCAGACCTGAAACAAGTACCTCCCATGATTATATTTACAGTGCCACATATGCCATGGAATATCCGACCTATACCAGTCCCAAAGGCTCACTTGCCTGAGCTGATGAGGCTACTAAAGAAAAATATTTCCATGTGGATATTGGAACCCTCCTCGGATCCATATTCGAATAGGTGGTTTAGAGTGCCTAAGAAAAATGGGAAGCTTCGTTTCATCCAGGATATGCAACCTGTGAATAAAGTCACAATTAGAAATGTAGGGATAGGACCCATAGTTGATGAGTTTGCTGAGGCGTTTGCTGGCCATTCCATCTATTCTATGGGCGATCTGTATTCAGCGTATGACCAGTTTCAGTTGGCTAGGGAGAGCAGAGATATCACGACCATGAGGACTCCATTGGGCCTTGTACGCATGTGTACTTTGCCACAGGGAGCGACGAATTTTGTGGCTCATATGATGAATGCCATGAATCTGGTTTTACAAGACTTTATACCATCCGTGACTATGCCATTTATTGATGATTTTCCGATAAGGGATGTAAGGAAAGAGTGAAAGATGTCAGTTTAGATGCTACTAGGTGCAGAAAGTTTGTTAGTGATCATATGTCTGACTATGAGAAGATATTTGAGAGATTTGGAGATGTGGGGCTAACACTTTCTTTAGAGAAATCTGTTTTTGGCATTGATGAGGTCCTCATTGTAGGACATCTGTGTGGACATTGTGGCCGCAAGCCATGCCCGTAGAAAGTTGAGGCCATTAGCAAGATCTTTGAGGTGTGTCGTAATGTTAGTGAGGTGAGCAGGTTTCTAGGAGCCTATGTATTCTATGTGATATGGATTCCTCACTTTGCTCATGTTGCGAACCCCTTATATGAACTTCTAAGAAAGAGACATAAATTTTTATGTATAGAGAAATAGTCGAAAGCTATGCGTAGACTAAAGAAACTGCTAATTGAAGCCCCAATTCTAAAGCGTGTTGACTATTCACGTCAGAGACCTATCATTTTGACTGTTGATACCAGTCCTATTGGTATAGGCTGGGTCATAGGGCAAGATGATGATGAGGGGCAGAGATATGCAGTGCGCTTTGGTGCTACGATTCTACATGACACTCAAAGAAAATATCCACAGATAAAGAGAGAACTATGGGGACTACTGACTCCTTTAAAGACCGATAAAGAATATTTCATTGGGACGAATGTGGTAGTTGAGACCGATTGTCCTCCACTGATTGACATGATAGCGAACTGTTCATCTCCAGACATTGCTATGCTTAGATAGATCTCTTATGTAAAGTTTATAAATCTTGCCTTTGTACACATAGCTGGGAAGTTGAATACAGTGGCCGATATGCTTTCAAGAGCAAAATTCGATGATGGGTCTGATGATGATGATGAGGTAGAGAGAGATACACACATGATGAGATATGATCCATTGGTATATGTTTATGAGTAGTTCCGTGAGAGTGAGTATGATGGCGAGTGGAGAGATATAGGAGGATATCTGAGTACTCAGAAGCCTTCCCCAGGCTGGTCCACAAATAATTATAGATCCATCAGGAAAAAGTCTTATAACTTTTTCTTGAAGGATGGAATTATTTGGTGACACGCTAAGGGCAAGGTAAAGAGTTCACAGAGGGTACTGAGTTCGAGGAGTCTTTAGAGCAAGGTGATGAGAGAGATGCATGAGACCTTATGGGCAGGTCACAAAGGATTCTATGCTACATATGAGAAGATTAGGGAAGCTTATTGGTGGCCAGGGATTTATGTGAGTGTGAGAGGTTTTGTAGATACCTATGCTACATGCCAGGTGCATTCATCAATTAGGCACAGAGACCCATTACATCCAACTTACCCTCCTTGTATCCATTACAAGTGGGTGGTCGACCTTGTAACCATGCCCAAAGGGATAGATAAGATGAGATATATTGTGCTTGCCAGAGAGGACTTGACCAACCATGTGGAGGGTCGAGCTCTCAATATGAAGACAAATTATAATGTACACAAATTCCTTTTAGAAGAAGTGATCTCGAGATTCGGTTACATTGAGAAAGTGGTTGCGGACACGGGAGAGTTGGATGCGAGAGAGGCAAAAGAGTTCTTTGATCGACATGGAATTCGATTGTCTCTCACTACTGCCTATAACCCAGAGGCAATTGGAAAGATTGAGAGAGGTCATCCTTCCATTGTGAAGGCGATCTCTAAGGCTTGCAACGATGACATAAAGTAGTGGCCTAGATTTCTTCCATTCGCATTATGGGCTGATAGGATGACTTACACTCAGTCCACAGGTTTCATGCCTGCTAAATTGATCTATTGTCAGAAGCCAGTCTTCCCCATCCAGACTCACATAGTGACATGGTTGACGCTCCCATGGAATGATGGTATGACAAGAGAGGAACTTTTATCTTTGCGAATAAAGCAGTTAGAACAAGGAAATGAGAAATTGAAAGAGGCAGTCCAAAAGTTAAAGGAGTCAAGGTTAAAGAATAAGATCTATTTTGACAAAACCCATTGACTCAGACCACGTGGATTGAGGTAGATGATTGGGTGTTGGTGTATGATAGTACATTTGATACTCAGTACGATGCTAGGAAGAAATTGACCAAACGATGGTTCGGGCATATGTGGTGACATCTGTGTTAGAAAATGGTACATATGTGCTTCGCGAGTTAGACAATACTCTTATGAGATCTTTGATTGCAGGAAAGAGGATAAAATTGTTTAAGAAATGAAATGAAGCGGACTATGAGATTGAGCAGGAACTTGTAGAGGATGCTGATGATAGTGAGGATGATGCTGATGAAGAACAATAGATGAAGAGATTGAAGAAAAGCTGGATCAAACAATGATGAAAATGAAGGAAAATGGCCAGGTGAAACATTTCTGATTTGAGTTATTTTCTTTCTCATATAGCATATGCATTGCATTGTTGTGTGTGATAAAGATATGTATGAATTTATGAAAATAATGTAGAATGAAGAGAGCAAATATCTATTATGGGTTTTGCATGAAGCATGAATGACTAGAGATTATATGAATGAGATCAATTAGCAAACTAGAGACTTTTGGGAGTGAAAGCTTGGGAATGTGATGGCATGCTTAGATTGAGTGCAAGTATATGCTGATTGATTTGAACACTTAGTGAGTGGGATTCTTTGGGTCCTACTATTTATTTCTTGTGAGATCTTACCTCCATATGGATCATGATTTATGAAAAACATTCATACTCATGCGAGCTGTATATGTGTGTGTATGTTTTTAGTGCGCTGCGATGGGATAGTAGGCGGGTGGAACCACCTTCGTCTGATGATCAAGGCCATGAGCTGACGCTTGTTTCATCCTAGGCCTGACCTATTTGTTGTCATGCGCCTGCATGGGTCGGTAGGTGGGTGGAGTCACTCTGGCCGGGTGGTCAGAGCCACGAGCTGACGTCAATTTCCTGTAGGGCTGATGTTGTGTATGTCGTGCGCTATGTCAGGTTGGCGGACAGGTGGGATAAACTTGGCCCGGTGGACAAGTCCATGAGTCACACCCGATTTCGACATAGGCCGATTTGTGAAAGAAAGATACAAAGAAAAATGCTGAGTTGAGATGAAGTGAAGAATAAAGGAAAAAGAAAAAGAAAATTGAAAAAGATAAGAAAAAGAAGAGATCTAATGGAGAGTTAGATAGTACAGAATAAATAGTGGGAAACAGGGCATATTCTACAAACTCGGTTAGGTAGGAGCTTAGCATATGCTAGTACTTAGGATGAGTTGCTAGATCTGAACCAGTTTAGCAAACAGAAGATCTAAAAAGCCAACGGTTTATTCATATGATTACTTGTAAGATTGCAGACGTAGAAACATAGTATGATGTTTCTGAAGCTTGAATCTACTTATTTTCAAAAATTTGTACTAATCTTTATAAAATTGCATGTACTGCATGAGACCACGCTTCAATTTTTGTAAAGAAAGAAATTAAAAAGTAAAAAGTGTTTCAAAAGAACCCTGATACGCTTCTGTTGGCTCTTGCAAGTTAGCCCATCGGGCCGATGTGCATGTTTAGTGGGGGCGAATGTCGGGCTGAAATCCCGCAAGGAAGTTACTGAGTAATTGGAGGTTATTGTTGGATTCATGAAGTGAAGACAAGTGTTGAAGTAAGGATCGAAGATTGGAAGTAAAGCTTGAATCGAAGACCAAAGAAAGGAAAAGTTCTAAAGACTGCCGAGACTCGAGGGCGAGTTCTTGCCCTATAGCGAGAAGCCTACCTTATTATCGACCGATCCACACTGTAGCGGCAACATATATATTGTATCACCATTCCGTACTATAGCGGATTTTCGTATTACCGACCCGCACTGTAGCGGGAATCTTTGTATCATTGAGATTTTATTGGAGGACTTCAGCATTGTATCATTGAGCTTGTCTACACATCGATCCGGTGACTTCGTGTTCATTCGTGGTATCTAGATTCTTTCGCTCCCGACGCCTACGGTCTCATGCGTACGCATGTTTGCTCACCTCTTCCGACAGGGTAGGGGCCTTAGAAGGATTGCCGCACCACGCGAGTGAGAGGGCGAGCCGCCCAGCACGCAGATGCCGCTCGTCGGACAGTGGGAATGGCGCACACACGAGGCCTGATCCAACCCCGCACCGGCTCTTCCCATTCACCCAACCTCCTTCTTCCCGAAAATGTGTGTATTGTGCTTGCTTCCTAATGGATGAGAATCAGAATCAAGATCATATGGTAGAGTTACCTTTTGTTTGTCTTCATCATACCAAGAACTATGTTCTTCAAACACAACATCTCTATATTTAGTGAATTTCTTGGTTGAAGGATTATAGAACTATAACCCATCTGAGTTGAATCATATCCAATAAACACTACCTTTGTTGCCCTTTCATCTAGCTTACCTCTTATTTGTGATCGTACATGAACATAAGCTAAAGAACCAAAAACCTTGCAATGTCCAAGACTAGGTTTCCTTCATGCCATGCTTCATAAGGAGTCATATGAAGTGATTTGGATGGTATTCTATTGAAAGGGTACATAGCAGTTGAAATAGCTTCTCCCTATAGATAATGTGGTAACTTCTTCTCTTCAAGCATTGTTCAGGTTGATCCAACCAATGTCTTGTTTCTCCTCTCTGCAATTCCATTTAGTTGAGGAGAGTACCTGGTAGTCACTTCCCTTTTGATACCTTTATCCTACAAGAACTCATCAAACTCTTTGGAGAAGTATTCTCCCCCTCCATTAGATCTGAGCTCGAGTGATCTACCTGTATGATTCTCAACATGTGCGAGATATGTTTTGAAGAAATCAAACACTTCATTCTTACTCTTGATAAAGTATAGAATAGTCCATCTGTTATGGTCATCAATAAATGAGACATAATACCTTGATCCTGCCAATGAAGGTTCTTGACTTGGTCCCATACATCTGTATGTACTAAGTCCAATAAGTTGTTGTGGATGTAGCCTTTGTGGTTGAATGGTTGTCTTTGTGCCCTCCCAATCAGACATGCATCACACCTGTTGATCATGTATTGCGTTGATATGTTTGGTAGTCCTAGAACACTTTGATCCCTACATATATCCTTCAAGGTTCTTTCATTCTTATGAGCAAGTCTCTTATGCCACACTTCAAGCTCACTTAGGGTTTGAGACCCAAAGTTGAATAGAGCTATATTCTTGGTTTCTCCTAGTTCAAAAGTAAAGAGCCTACCATGCTTCTCATCTCTTGCTATCTTCTTGAAGCCTTGATATGGATCTTCCACAAAAGCTCCATGCTGGGTGAACCTAACTTGCAAGCCTTTTTCAACTATTTGGCCTACACTTATTAGGTTTTTAATTATAGTGGGTACATAGAGAACCTTACTCAGAATGTTTGTCCTACCATTGGAAGCTTTGACATTACCAATATTCTCCACATTGTGCTTTGTGTCATCCCCTGTTTGCACTTCATGTCTATGCTTTGGACTTTCCAAGTTAGATAGAAGAGCAATATTGCCTACAACATGATTCAAACATCTTGAATCTATGTAGAACAAATGATCATCTTCTTTACCTTCTTTGTGGCTTAGATTCATTAGAAGCAATGAGTCTTCATGTGGTTGATCTTCTGAATAATTGCTGTAGTCCCTTCTATTATAACCTCTATTGTTATTGTTGAAGTTGTGTCCAGCTCTACCTCTATTGCTGCCATATCCACCTCTTCCACTTCCTTTCTGGGTCTTTCCATTGAAACAACAATTTTGAGTGGTGTGGTTGGTCTTATTGCATATGGCACAAGGTTCAACATTCTAACCTTTGGCTTTGTCTAGCTTTGGTCCTTTCTTCTTCCCTTTCCACTTGCTTTTGCTTGCGAAGTTGGCTTGGGAAGTCTCTTCTTCATCTTCTTCCTTCTTCTTGCCTTTGTGCTTCTTATCCTTCTTATCTGCATATAGAGCACTAGTTGAATTACCATGATAGGAGTTACCTTCCTTTATGCTATTGTTGGCTTCTTGATTGAAGAGTTGTCCAAGAAAGATATTGAAGTTTAGAGTTTGCACATACATGATGAGATCATAAGCCACAATGAAAGATTTCCATTGTTTATCACTTGAATGCCATTGAGAATTTGCCTCATGATGAACTCTTCTTCAATCAGCTCTCCAATGGATGCTAACTGATCCACAACCTCCTTGACCTTAGTAACAAACTTTGTGATCGTTTGTTTAGGTGTCTTCTTCATTTGGTTGAACTCATTCCAAAGATGATTCTTTCTTGCTTTGGTACTAGCAAAAAAGAAAGTCTTGACGGCATACCAAGTCTCTTTAGATGTCTTGCATCCTCTAATATGTGGTAATAGAAGATCAGAGATAGAGTTTGATATGTATGACCTTGCTTGAGCATCCCTTGTGCACTAAAGTGTGAGCTTATTCGTCTCCTCTTGTGTAGGTCCTCCTTTGGATCTTGGAATAGGCATAACTTCATCACATGCTCAATTCCATAAAGATTTCTACCTTGCAAATAGGCCTCCATTTTGATTTTCCAAGCTGCATAGTTGTGTTGATCAAGCTTCTCAATCATTGAGAGAAAGCCGTCACCCATCTTTATCTAGCTCTGATACCAGTGAAAGAACTTGGAGAAGCTTGTAGAAGGTAGAAAAGTGCATTTTGAAGCGACGAAGGTTGGTCTAGTCAACTAGCACAAGACCAGCCCTTGCGTTTATGGAGACTCAAATAGACCTTATAGACATGCCATAAGTGCAAAGAAATGCACTATGTACTTTGGAGCATCAAGGAGAAAGAGTCCATACAAAATAGATAGGCTCGCAGGTCGACTAGCTCAAGAACTTACTATCTATGGAAGAGATAATGAACTTCAAATGCCCATAGCGACCCGCATGATTATAATTAGAATAAACCCTTTTATGTGAGTGATACACATAGGGTTGAGTGTATAGAAAGCACAAAAGTATAAGGAATAAGCAAAATATGCTATAGGAATGAATCAGACACTCAACGGTGGTACCTCCTATTTTTCAGGAATACATAGAGAATGACCCAGAGACAAAAAACTTGAGATTTCTCCCAATATACTAAATCAAATGTTATGAAAATGGATACACATAAAACTAGACACCAATACCTTTCCAATGAGCTATCTTGCACTCAATTGCTGTCTCTGGAGAGAGAGCACAAGGCTCTGCAAGATTACTATTGGCAAAGAAGATGATGCAAAAAATTGGAGCAAGACAATGATGGTCACAAGTGTATGTATATTGCTTCCATGTATTACACAAGTGATTTCAAGTCTTCACATAGACTCTAGAAGTGCTCCACAACATTTACAAATGGATTTTGAATCCAAATGAAGGTGAGAATGGTTGTTGGAGGGAATCAATTCACTTTCCTACAATCTAGGAAAAGTGAAGATCTAGTTTGATCTACTTTTAGGTGATTGATTGCTTGATTGAATGCAACTCAACCACCAACAATTCGTGGCATTTGGGCTCTATATTTGTACTTTTAAATGTGTAAAGCTCAAGGCTTTTACAATGGTAAAAGATCCATAAAAAATATTTTTTAGAAAATACAATAAGTGAGCATAAGAAAAAGAACTCTCCAACGCATATTCTTTAGACGTGATAGCCTTTGATGTAGATCAAATCCACCTCAAGCATAGTGTAAGCTTGATGTTACAACAAGTTCCTTCCTTACTACATGTACAAAGGCTTTGGCTTCGACATATATCAGGTTCTTCTGGATATGTCGATGGGTGATTTTTTTCTTTTTCCAGTTAATTTCTAGATTTTTTTTACCAAGGCATTCTGATGATAATAAAATCTAGTGGACTCGATATTACATTGAAATATATGCGATAATCATGGTTAGAAAGGTATACTCTTAATGGTGTGGTTTCCATGGTTATATTCAGAGATGCTAGAGGTCCTCCATCTAGTACTTCAACTACTATTGGTTTGTTCTTCTAAAGTACTGGAATTCCATGTTTCTTAACCAATCCCTCATCAATGAAACATGAGGAGGCTCCGGATCTACTAAAACTATAAGGGAAAGGGTCTTCTTAGGCATGATTAACTTGACAATGGCAAGACATGTTTGTACAAGTGTGTTTGGAAATGTGAGACCCTTTCTTATATGATGATCCGGGCGTATGGTCTCTTTTACAAATGGAATTCCTCATTTCCTTGGTCTACAAGGGTGGTTGTAACCCTAGAGTTCATTCTCATGTTGGGGCAATTAACTGCAATATGGCCAAGCTTTCCACAAAAGAGGCATAACTTGTTATCCCTTCTTCTCTTTTTCTCTTGTGGTGTTAGAGGCTGGAAGCTGGTTACATTTATTTGCATAGGTTGAGGCATAGACTCATCTCTAGGAGTGGTTTGGAATGGGTTTGCATTGGCGAGGTCTTCCTTCTACTTTTTTTTCTTGTTTCCTTTCAAAAAGGCAGTAATCACATTGAATAACTTGGTTGATGTATTCATTCAATGTCTTAACCTCTAACATTGTGAGAAAAAGGTCCTTCACAATATCTCTTAAACCCAATCTAAATTGTCTTATGAAATATTCTTCATGGAAAGTGAGGTCACATATCAATTGTCTAAATTCTGATGCATAGGTAGAGGTAGGTTGGTTACCTTGAAGTAGCTTTCGGAGTTTTTTTTCTGCCACTCGACTCGTGTCTATGTCTCCAAATGTGGTTGTGGGTTCTCAAAGAAACCCCTCAGAGTCATGAAGTACTGCCATATCCTTCACTAAGATTGGGGTGAACCATGATAATGCTTGATTGTAGAACAAGGTTCCAATGAAACCGACCTTGGATGCATGATCAGGGTATTTATCAGGCTACATACAGATGTACAATTTGACTTGTTGCAAGAACCCTTAGAACTTTGTGCGATCACCATCGAGCTTTTATGGCATGCAAAGCTTGGGTCCCTTCAGGAACAATGAATTAGGATGATGGTTCACCTTAATGCTTCCTTGATTTGCTTAAAGATTGCCGACTTGTTCTTGTAGTTCTTGGATGAACGTGCCTACATGCACCAGATGTTTTATCTCCACTTGTGTCTTTTTATGAGTTAGGTCCTTGATTTGTTGTTGAAGACTCTAAAGTGATTCCACAATCCATTCATAAGTGTTCTTCATGATGCCTGGACTTGGATAGAAGCTAGTCTTGGGAAAATGTCTAGGGAGCACTAGATTGTGCTCTTTGACTTCACTATACAAGTTTTCAAAAATATACTTTTGATTAAAAGAGTAATCTTATAGGGAAAATAGTACAACAATATGTAGCTCATACAAAAAGTTCCACAACCCAAGATTGATAAGTATAGATAATTGAGCTAGAGATGGTAGAGGAGATCCCATAACCCGGGATTCTACGTTTGGATCAAGATCTCTAGATTACAAGAACTCTCTTCAGGGAGATGTACTAGCTACAAGAAATAACTAGAACGGATCTTGTACTACGAGATTACAAGAGGAAAAGCGAGGATGTCCAAGATACAAGACTAGACAAGAGTAGAGAAAGAGACAAGACGAGAAATTGAACTGGAACTTAGAAAGTACTTACTTGGTGGTCAAGAGTCCTTGAGATCCCAAGACTAGCATTGGGAAGATTGAGTATGTATGTGGACAATGCCTCCTTATATAGGATTTCAAGGGCAGTTGCAAGCTTATGATGTCATCAATAACATCAACAATCTGAACAGGACCTTGAGATGTCGAAATTCAGCAAGTAGACAATCAATTTTAGGATTCTGGTACATTCTAGATGCAATAGAAGCATTAGTTTCTCCTAATTCTAAATAAATCATGAGATATAGAAGTCACATGAAATCTAAGGTTAAGGATTGTTTCCTTTGTCCATGACACATATATTTCCCCCCTCGATCAGAAGGGAGGGTGCCCATTTTACATGCTGGTAGATTTGCAGCCAAAACTAGAAACTCTTTAAGCACATTAAAACTTTCGACTTTAGTTTCAATGGATATACCCATGCATGCCTTGAAAAATCATCAATGAAAGTCAAGAAGTAAAGATAGTTTGCAAAAGAGGGTATCTGCATAGGACCACATACATCGCTATGAACAAGCTGTAATTTTTCAATAGCTCGAACTGAATCATCTTTTGGGAATGATGAATGCTGCATTTTCCCCAAAATACAGCCTTTAAACACATGTTTACCAGGTGCCTCAACTTTTGATAGAAACGATACCATTTCAGATTTCTATAGGCATAGCAAACTAGGGAAATTTAGGTGACCAAAGCATGCATGCCAAAGCTTTGCATATGACAAAGCTTGAGAATCATGTAGTGCACATGCTCAATCATTCACAAAGTCCTCATAATGTATGAGCTTATACAACCCATGACATAAAATGCCACAAGCAAAAATCATATCGTCATTTGACATATCATGAATTGTACATCTATCATCAATAAATTTCACAACCAAGCGAATCTTCGCTAAAGCTAAAACTAAAAACAGATTCTTCTTGAGCCCTGACACAAATAAAGCAATTAACAATGTAAAAGAACTACCAGCAGCAATAGTCAAAATGATCTTACCAACTCCCATGACAAGGGAAGAGGAGTCGTTGGCCCATGTGATAGTATTCCCTATAGGGGAGGCTTGAGTGCAATGGAGAAACTATGCTATGAGGTAATATGTTTGGTTGCCCCAGTATCAAATTACCAAACATCTGAGTCTACTACAGACATACACTATCCATGAGAAGATGGAACATAACTACAAATAGTGATAAATGCCTATACTTCATTTTGCATAAGATTAGAAGACTCTGTTCTCGGTGCAGAGGCCTCTGCAACAACCACTCTAGCCTCTTTCTTCCTTTCCTCTTTAGTACCTAGTTTTGGACAACTCTTCATGACATGATCATTTCCTTTACAATATTTGCAAAAAAAAAAAAGAAATTCTTTTTTGTTTTCTTCTTGTCCATCATCCTTGTTTGATTATGCAAAATTAGCAGACTTCTGCTTATTAGTAGAAGAGCTCCATTTACCTTTGCCCTTCTGACTAGCTAGGAAAGCTTGATCTGCAACATGCATAATGGACCCGTTCTGCCTAGACTAATCTTCCTACAACAAAACAAAGACTAAATACTCAAATATCAAGGCATTTGGATTACCTTTCATCATCAAATCAAGAGTAGAAGCAAAACTTTGATATGAATTGGGAGGACCATTCAGAATAGTTTGCTGAAGTGAACTATCAGGCAAGACTTCATCAGTAGAAATCAATTGTTCCTTCAAATCTTTCATCTTTATTAGAAAACTATACATGGAATCTCCTTCATTCATGTGCTCACTCTCCAACCGTTTTTCGAGATAAGCAACATGCGCCTCATTCCTTGCCTAGTATAAAGTGGTAAGTGTATCCCAAGCATCCCTAGCTATTCTACAAGAGGAAATGTGAGGAATAATAGCATGTTTGACAGACAAGACTATCAATGCAAGTGCTTGAGCATCTATGCCACCCCAATGAATTTGCTTCATAGTAGGTGCAACAGGAACCACAACACAAAGAGGAACATGAAGAATATTGTCATCTTCAATGCCATGTGCATCACCTTCAACAACTCTGTTTTCAAGTGCAATAGGATGTTTTTTAACAGTCGACACAATATTCTACAGTCTGTTTGCAACCAATACATGACATATCATATAAGCCCATAATGGGTAATTGGTACCATCCAACTTATGCTCAACAGCCATGGCCACTAACCAAAATACCTTGATGCAAAAAACTGGTTGTATCTCAAAATGTTGAAGAGAACTACCTTGCCGAGTTCTGTTAAACATATAACATACTTGAAATGCTTATACTGGCAAAACCAAAACTTGTATATATCTTTGGCAAAAAAACACAAAATTACCTGCATAAGCACTACAATAGTGCGTTTGGTGATCAAAAGGAGCTCAAATCATGATTTCAGAACCACAAAGTGCAGCAGTTTTGATCTCCTAATCACTATGACTATGCTTACCAAATTTTGTGGAATTTTGAGACTATGACCGAAGGGGTGTCGATGATGCCCTAGATGAAGCAGCAAACTGCTTTGATACCAATTGTTGGAGTTTGAGGTTTGTGGAAGCATATGAAAAACACAAGGAAGAAGAAGAAGAAGAAGAAAAGAAGCTTCAAGCACAACACACAATACTGAATGTATTACCACTAGAATGTACAAAGATAAGTGACCCATTAGAGCAATAGGCGTATATACAACCCAGGGGAAAAAACCTTTGAAAGATGGAAAAAAGTGGCCCGTTGGTCCTAATGTGTTCACACACATCACTACCTAAATATATCAACATAACCTAATTGCATATCTATTCCCTTCACTATAATCTTGACTTATCATCGAACCTATACAAATAGGACTAGTATCAACAATCAATATAATAGGTTTGTTAAAAAAATAGTCTACATTAATAAGGATGGGAGCTTCAAGCAACAATTTCTTCAATTTATGTATAGATTGTGTCTATTTTTTAGTCCAAATAAATTTTCGTTTCTTCCTCACTAAGCCATAGAGACAATTGGCAACATGATCAAAGTGTGGGATCGAAATAACATAAAAGATGCAAGCAGCAAGAAATATGTACCTCAGTCTGATTATTACAGGTTTCAAAAATTTTTCTAATAGCATGAAGGTTTCGTGGGTATGGCTTTTGACCATAGATAGTGGCCACATAAATGTCCAAGAATAAGAACCTCGTTGACACCAAAAATAGATTTTTCTATGGAAAATGTGAGACCTACCTCTTTGAATTATTGAAATATTAATTCATAATTAGAGATATGGCTGAAAAACGTTTATGACATCTAGGGGAATCTAAAGTAGTGTTCCTTACACATTCCTCACCTCCGTTAATTGGAATATCATCAATGAATGGCATAGTTATATAAGGGATAAGGTCATGTAAGACCATATTTAAGACGTAAATAAATTTTTGTTTCTTTCTTCACAAGTCATAGAGATAATCCACAACATGAGCAAAGTGTGGGATCCAAATAACATAAAAGATGCAAAGCACCAAGAAATCTACATACCTCACTCACATTGTTATAGTTCAGAAAACTTTCTTAATGGCATCAATGTGTTTTGTAGGTATGGCATTCAACCATAGTGGCCACATAATGTACAAAAATAAGAACCTCCTTGACACCAAAAACAATTTTTTCTATGGAAAATGTGAGACCTACCTCTTTAAATTGTTCAAATATTCCTTCACAATCAGAGATATGGTCAATAATTATTTATGACATCTAGAGGAATCTAACGTAGGATCCTTTACATGTTCCTCACCCCCATTTAATTGGAGTATCATCATTGAATGGCATGTTTATATAAGGTATAAAGTCATATAAGAACATATTCATCACATTCATCATACGAGCCACATATTTAGTCACTCCTTGAGGTAAAATACACATCTATACTAAGCCTTAAGGAGTTTTCATTGTGGTTATGTCATGATTATCGATTGCCAATTGGAATTAGTCATACTTGAAATACGAAGCACCGATTGAATATATAGAATGTGTTGAAAATGATTTAGCAAACTCATCTATAATGGGTCCTATGACTACATTTCTTATGGTGACTTTACTGAGGGGTTGAAGATCTTTAATAAAAGGTAGTTTCCCATTCTTTTTAGGCATACTGAACCATCTATTTGAGTAAGGTGCAAAAGATGGCTCTAAAACTCTCATGTTTATCCTTCTCTTAAGTAGTTTCCTTAGTTTAGGCAAATGATCCTTTCGAACTAGTATGGGTTGAAGAGCCCATGGAATATGTGGAATAATAAAGATAATCATGGGTCCAACTAGCTTAGGATCTAGGAAACCTATCTAATGAGGATACATAATAAAGGATTTTACATTGGTTCTGTATCACTTTCTCAAATTTATGTCTCTCTATTGGAAAAATAAAGTCATCATCTCTACAAATTTTCACCTTTTTTATTGTCTGATCCATGAATGTCCTATGCTTTTCCTATCCCAAAGAATTCAATCGTTTTTCACACCAACGATTTCTTCATTTCTTCCTTGGGGTAATGGTTGAGGTATGGATTTGGTTCTCTTGTCGAGAGTTTTGACTTTGTTTCAACTAATGCATCATGTGTTTGGTTCAATTTTGAGTACTTTTCAACATTGAGGGCATAGTCTTGGAATAGAGAATGCTAATCAAGGGAAGAAAGAAGAATACTGTGGGAATTAGAATTTTACTCAAGACATAACTCTAACTCCTCGATAGTAGAGAAACAATGAAATGTGTCAATCACATGCTCAATCTTCTCATCATGTTCCTTGATTTTATTGGCTTTATTTTTTTGGGGTTTTTTGGATAAAAGACTTTGATAATTGACTCTAATGAAGGAAATCTATTCTAGAATGTGGAAAACAAAGTGACAAACTATTGCACAATTTGGTTTGTTGTGAGATGTCGAACCAATTTCCACTTTCATTACACTCAACAATGGATTCTAGCTGCATTTCGGATCATATGAGGCTCCAAACATGAATTGAGGTGTAGATTCACTACAAAAATGCCCATGACCCTAAGTAACAATAGAGTTCTTTCCAATTGAAAATAAATTGCTAGCATGACTTACTTCTACCCTCATGACTTGAAGTGATGGCATTCCATCCTTAAACGTAATTCTAGCATGGGTAGAACCATCATCCATGGATTTAGTCTCCATATGGATGGATTTTAATCCCTCAGATTTGCACAATAGAAGTGAAATGAACCCACATTTTCTACTACCCTACAACACAATTTGATTCACCTACCTTTCACTGATCCAAATCACGTAAGGTCTTAGCCAACATTATTATGGTTCATAAGATTTCCAACAAGCTATAGAAGACCTCTAATGGATCTATTCAGGTCAATCAACAAATTTGTACAAAAGAGAGTATGGAGAGATGTAGGATATGTAGAAATTAGGGTTACAAAGATACACCAATTTCTCTACACATAAAATGGACTCCAAGAAGCCCTCTTAGAACAAGTAAGATACATATATAGCTATAGAATGCACTTTAAATCTCTTGAATTGGATATGTACACAAAGAGTTAAAACTAATATATTCAGACTATGTCTATACCTACAAGAGACTAGAGGGGGTGTGGGCTTGATAGCTCCTCCTTTCTCCTCCTATGTGCATGCAACACCCTCCTCTACATTTTTCCTAGCTTGGATGATTGCATTTCAATTCGTTGAGCCTTGGATGACCCTCTCCTTGAGTCTCCTTGATTATATGTCTCTTGGATTTCAATGATCTACAAGACTCCAATACATATGGTGTCTCTTCACCTCCTTTTATAGCTTTGGATGGCTCTCCGGACTTTTCCACTACCTTGGGAATGCCTTTCCTGAGCTTTCCCAACCTTGAGAATGCCTAAGTGATCTAAGCCATGACTTTTGTCCATATTAAGGTCTTTTGAAGTCTTTTTCCACCTAAAGCTTGCATAGTTCACACTTTCAACACTCCCCTTCAAGCTTAAGGTGGTAGTGTCCATATCAAGTAAGCTCATAGCTTTTGAAAACTTTGTTAACTTGGTCACAACCAAGATTTTAGTGAAAATATCCACAACTTGATACTTTGTACCTACAAAATGAACATCAATGTCCCCACTTGCAACCTTTTCCCTTACATATTGGTAATGCACCTCAATATGCTTGCTCCTTCTATAATACATGGGAGTGTTAGCAAGATGTAGGCTTGACATGTTATCTCCACAAAGTAGAATTGTTCCAAATTGTATGCCAAAATATTTGAAGAGCTTATTAATCCACATTGCTTCACATGTAGTGAGGGCTAAAGCTTTATATTAAGCCTCTATTGAACTCTATGCCACTTCGGGCTGCTTTTTTCTCATCCCTGAAATTGGTTTTGTACCTAGGATGAAAACATAGCTAGAAGTTGACCTGCTATCATCAACACTCCCTGCCCAATCTACATCACTACATGCTCTTACTTGAAGTTCTTCATCATACTTGTATAGCAACCAATAATTAACTATACTCTTCACATACCTTAACACTCTCTTTGCATGACTCAGATGTGTATCTATGGCTGCACACATGAATTGAGATAGAACTCCAACTATGTAGCACAAGTCAGGCCTTGTGAGTGTAGCATAGATCAATTATCCCATAATGCTCCTATATAGTGTAAGGTCTTCTAGCTCCTTACCATCTTCCTTGCTCAACTTGACATTTGAATCCATAGGTTGAGCTATTGGTTTGCAATCTATTATGCCAAACCGAAACAACACATCTAGAAGATGCTTCTTTTGAGAAAGTTAGATACCTTCTTTCCCATAGATCACCTGGATGCCAAGAAAGTGCTTCAACACACCGAAGTCTATGATTTTGAACTCTCTTCAGAGCTTCTATTTGATGGCCCTTATCCCTGCATCATCATCACCTGTCATAAGGAGATGATCTACATATATGCATATCAAACATATCTTGTCACTTGTCTTCTTCACATACAAGGATGGATCTGCATCACTTGGAGAAAACCCACATCTCTTCAAGAAGTCCACTAGCCTTTGATTCCAAGCCTTCGGGGCTTGCTTTAGGCCATATACGACCTTCTTGAATGTGAAAACATAGCTAGGATGTTTTCGATCTACATATCCTTTAGGTTGTTCCATGAACAACGTTCCTTGTAACTCACTATTCAAGAAAGCAGTCTTTATGTCCATCTGGTAGATTTGCCACCTCCTTACTACACATAAGGCTATGGGATCTATAATGGTACCGTTGTTTTCCACAAGGATGAAAGTCTCCTCATTTTTGGAACATCAAGCTTACACTATGCTTGAGCTGGATTTGCTCTACATCAAAAGCTATCGCTTGTATTACGTCGAAAGAATATCCATTGGAGAGATCTTTTACTTATGCTCACTTATTGTATTTTTTTAAAAGATTTTTTATGGATCTTTTACCACAAAAGCCTAGAGCTTTACACATATAAAAGGATAAAGAGAGATCTCAGATTCCATGGATTTGTGGTAGTTGAGTTGTAATCAATCAATCACCTAAAAATAGACCAAACTAGATCTTCACTTTTCCTAGATTGTAGGAAAGTGAATTAATTCCCTCCAATAACACTTACCACCTTCATTTGAATTCAAACTCCACTTGAAGAGGTCTTGGAGCACGTGAAAGTCTATATAAAGACTGAAACAACTTTTACATTACATGGAAGAAATATACATACACTTGTAACCATCATTGTCTTGCTCCTTCATTTTTCTACATCATCTTCTTCAACAATAGTAAGCTTGTAGAGGGTACTGCTCTCTCTATAGAGCTCTAAATTGGACAAGATAGTGCCCATTGGAAAGGTATTAGTGTCTAGTCTATGGCTATAAATTTCAAATCATATAGTTCAGTAGATGGGGAGAAATCTTAGTTTTTTGGTCTTGGGGTTGATCTCTACACATTCTTGAAAACATAGTAGGTACCATTGTTGAGTGTCTCGTTCATTACAAAGGCATATTTTTCTTATTCCTTGTAATTTTGTGCATTATATACACTCAACCCTATGTGTATCAATCCTCCAAAAGGAGTTTTTCTAATTGTAATCATGCTGGTTGCTAAGAGCATTTGAAGTTTATTGTCTCATCCAAACGTAGTAAGTTTTTGAGCTAGTCGATGTGCAAACCTATCTGTTTTGTATTGACCCTTTCTCCTTGACGATCCAAAGTACATAGTGCATTTTATTGCACTTATCACATTCTTGAAAGGTCTATTTGGGTCTTCATAAGTTAAAGGCCTGGTCTTGTGCAGGTTGGTTGGACCAAACTTCTTCGCTTCACAACTCACTTTTCTACGTGGTACAAGCTTCTCCAAGTTCTTCTAGTGGTATTGAAGCTAGATCAAGATGGGTGAAGGCTTTCCCTGAATGATTGAGAAGCTTGATCAACACAACTATGTGGCTTGGAAAATTAGGATGGAGGCCTGTTTTCAAGGTAGAAATCTTTATGGAGTTGTAGCAAGTGATGAAGTCATGCCTATTCCAAGATCCAAAGGAGGACCTACACAAGAGGAGATAGATAAGCTCACAATTTGGTGTGCAAGGGATGCTCAAGCAAGGTCATACATAGTAAAATCTATCTCTAAATTTCTATTACCACATATTAGAGCATGCAAGACATCTCAAGAGACTTTGGATACCCTAAAGACTTTCTTTTCTGCTAGTACCAAGGTAAGAAAGAATCACACTCATCACATATGAAAGTTTTTGGCTATGTTGCATATGTACATGTTCCAAATGAGCTGAGGATGAAGCTTGATCCAAAAGCAGAAAAATTTGTCTTCATTAGATACTCCCTTGAGCAAAAGGGATATAAATGTTATAACCCACTCACGTGACAGATAAAGCTGAGCACAGATGTGGTATTTGATGAAATGTTAAGCTTCTATGCAGATACCAAAGAAGAACTGAATCTTGAACCAAATGATAAAGAAGATGCTAAAAAATCAAGTGCAGAATCTCAAGTTTTGAGTGGACGGGATGCATCACCTAGAAATAGTTCCAACTCAAATCCATGGAGTGGAAGATTGCATGGAAATTTCACTCCAACAAATTCATCAAATAAATCTAAGAAAGGTAAAAAAAAGCTTTCTGCTAGTAGTAAAACATGTGCAGGTTTTGAAGACATTGATGGAGATTCAAGCGGTTCAGAAACGAGTCTTAATGAGAAACTTGGATTACCCTTTGTTGAGACTCCATCATTAATTTTTCAAGTTCATGTTGCTTTGTGTTTTTTGAAGTTCATTCTACTTATTTTCCATTTTTGTTTCATGCATTTTTTTTTTCAGTCTTTGCATTGCATTGCATATCCACATCACTTGAGTAAAAAAAAGGGCAAATGATGATTTCTCTACTTGCGTAAAACTGTATCTCAAGTAGTAATTTATCTATTAAGAAATTGATTATAATCTAGGATTGTGGAAAGATAGGGCATGTAGATTTGGAGTTTATTTTGGTGACATGACTTTCATATATAAACATGCATATGTATCCTATATCGAAAGCATAATTGATGAAATCCTAGCTCCTTCTACTGCATGTTTCTACATCCTTAGTCCATCTCACAGCACTTGTATCGGAGTTTAAACCACTGTTCTCCGTCATAAAAAATGGTTGTACCTTGTATCGGGGTTTAATTTTTCCTTGTCCTTATATATATAAGAAAAAGCGGCTACCTGTTACCAAGAAGTTTACACTTTCTTCTACCCCAAAAAAGTGATTGTAACCATATAGATCATCATCATCATTTGAAAATTATATATATATAAAAAAGCAAGCCAAAGGAAGATAAAGAGGCATAGTAGAATAAATCACGGGCTATATAGGCAGATTTATGCATTAGTGGAGTTTAGTTAGATTTCCTTGCATGTGATTAGAGAAAGAGCATATTCATATTTATGTAGTAAATAAGTTGATCTAAAATAAGCTAAAGATGAAAGATGTCTCTTGAAAATCCTAAATCTTTGTTTATAATCGTATTTAAGGTAGATTACTTTATGAAAAAGGTACAAATTTTTCTTCAAGATGAGAGGAACTGATGCTTAAAATGACTCAATACATCCACTTCCACTTCATATTGATGCTTGATTATTTTCTTTCTTGTCTTGTTCATTTGCATATATGTTGCCCATTTGTTCATGCATATTCATGTTGCCTGTTTCAATTCTTTCTTTCATGCAAATTTTGCTTCATGTCATGTTACCTACTCATCAATTTTCCTTCCACGTTTCTTATGTTTCCTATAAAAGAATTTGATGCTTGGAACATTTTGTTTTTCACAAATGCTAGAGTGGCGCTTCCGGAGGAATCGCAGTTTTAGTGGGGGCGAATGTCATCGAGATTTTCTCTCCTTTCTCACTCATGAAGGCCTACAGGAAACACATTCGGTGAAGGTAGCCAAAATTCCCTGAGAAGTCCAATATGCATCAAGGATGTCAAAGGGAGTTCACATGCAAACTTTGGAAGAAATCGAGCAAATCTAGGGTAGCGGTCAAAGCTGGTCAAACTTTGGAAATTAGGGCGAAAATTTCAATATCTTCAAATCACATGAAAATTCATATACTTATAAAGCCTATCAAAGGCAGTGTATAGCCCGAATTTCACATGTAAATGGATTTTCTAGCAAATTGATATGCCATGTGCATTTTGTAAAAAATGTAATTTTTCCACTTAGACCCTACAAAATCTTGTATAGGAATTTTTGTTTATGGTTTGGCATGTATAAAGACCATATGTAGCTACATATTTGTACAAAGTTTCAAGGCTATCATAGTTTCCTAGACACCTTAATGCCACCTTGCAAGCTTCCATATGTAGTCAAACTTGTACAAGGGAGATTTAGATAAAAGTTTTTTCTACATATTCGTGCAGGAGATCTTTGGAACATAGTCCTACAAAGTTTCATCTTCATCAAAGCCTTTTTGGAGGGTCAAAGAGCACAAAGTCTAGTTTTCAAGGTCACCACAGTTTTCTAGTTTAAGCAAATTGAAGGGTTGAAGGGCTGCCACATGGTGACAGCTAATTGAGCCATGTTGTACGATCAAGATGAGCTCATATTCAAGGGTGGAGATGAACGTATGCTTAAAGCAAGGAGAATCCACAAGTTTTTTTCATCAAAGAAGACTTTTTTTACAGTTAAAGATCAATAATGCAACTTTTCTCTAAAAATAGTGGCATATCTTATCTGAATTGATGTTAGCACTGATCCGACGGTCCAGTTCATCCCCAGATCCAATGGTGGAGAATGAAGGTGCCTAAATTTCACTCCTTTACACTAGATTTGATAGAAAGAACAATTCCAAGCCATTGATTTGATTAGTCAAACGTTTGTAATTGAAAGTAATGATCCTAGAGTTGATCCAAGGGCCCAAATTCATTCAAAAAACTATATAAACCCCCCTCCAAACTCCTAGAGCATCATTGTTAGGCATCCATAGGGCTCTTGCTACCTTAAGATTTCCTTGAGACGATCACCCTCGGTTGAGCGAGTGAGGATCCAAGGTGGGCTAGTATGAGTATAGTACCTAGTTTCAAATTTAAGTTAGAACTCCAATCTAGGATATGCTCTTGAAACTAGCATCTCTATCTTAAATCACCCTCGGTGGAGCATGTGAGTGAGTTAGAGCTGGTTTTAATGAGTCTTAATCTTCTTTAGTTAGACGTTATGAGCCTAGACATACATAGGGTCAATGAAGTGGAGCTTATCTTCTTACGTGTGACATTCGGCTGAACTGTCATGGTTTGAGGGTCGGAACCGCCTTTGATCAGTAGACTGTTTAGCTTGACGTATCACGATGATCTTATGCATGTATCTTAATTCAAATCCTTTTAATTCATGTCACTTTTCACTTGTCTCTTGTCTCTTGTCTCTTGTCTCTCAGTCTCTTAAGTATTTTTACATGTCTTCTATTTTCTTCTATGTGTGAGAAGGCTCCACAGTATTGCGTTGAACCAGTGAGGATGTTTCATGAGCTTGTGATTAAACTCTATCATCATAATTCACTTGCATGCATATAATCCATATATACCCATACATATTGATTAGTTTTCTGAAAGTGTATAAGAAGCTCCAATATTGGAACATTCTTCCTTTCGAAACTGATTTATGTGTAAGGATTCCATCTATTCTCGTCATGCATACAAATCATCCAAAGAACACTATGCATATGGATCAGAATTAGGAAGTGTTTAAGAAGCTCCTTCAATGGACCATTCTTCCTTCCAACTTTGATTCATGTGTATGGTTCTCTTTCATTCTTATCATTTATGTTCATAAATCTAACTTGCACTCCTACATTCCCATTCCCACAATCATTTCAAAATCTCTCTCTTCTCCATACTCAACCTTAATTTTTTTTAGCATCAAATGCATCTCCATCATCACGAAAACGCAATCATAATCTTGTCTCCATAGGACTGGCATTAGGCTTACAGTCTTCAAGGCCAAAACACTGCAATAATGTGTCAATATATTTCATTTGACACAAAGCCATTCCACCATCAACTTGCATAAACTGAATGCCCAAATAGTGATGCAAATGCCCCAAATCAGACATCTCAAATGAGGCATGCAAATCAACCTTAAAAATAGCAATATGCTTCTCAATAGGACTAGTGAGCAACATGTCATCAACATAGACAACAATGATCAGAAGCATATCATTAGCATGCTTAACATATAAGGTGCTTTCAGTTGGACTGTTCTCAAAACCATGTGCAACCAGATAGGCATGTAGCTTCTCATACCAAGCACATGGTGCTTGCTTTAAACCATATAATGCCTTCTTTAACCTGCATACCTGGTTTTCATGCCCTTTCAGCACAAAGCCAAGGGGCTGAAAAACATACACCTTCATGCAAGTCACCATTCAGAAATGCTATTTTAATGTCCAACTGATGTACATTCCAACCATGATGAGTTGAAAGTGCACAAATGCTCCGAACAGTAGTCATACAACATGTAGGTGCAAAGGTCTCATCAAAATCAATGCCTCTTTCCTGTGCATAACCCTTTGCAACAAGCCTAGCCTTATACCTGTCAACTGTACCATCCGGTTTACGCTTCAGCTTGTATACCCCCTTAGTGCCAATGGCCTTCTTGCCAAGAGGCAAGTCACATAAAGAACAAGTACGATTCTTCATTATAGCATCATATTCAGATTGCATAGCAGCCATCCAATTTTCTAAATTTTGTGCTTCATCAAATGAAACACGCTCATTGTCATCACAGAGACTAGATGCAGCTATAGCATAGCAATCTGATGCAAAAGAGGCACTATGAGAGCCTAAACGAGTACGATATGACAAAGGTGCATCTAATTTGCTGTCACGCAAAGTCTGCACCAACCAATTTGGCATAGTTTTTTCTTGCTCAATATCAGCTCTCTCATTAACTAGTGCATCATGTAAATCTGCATCAGAAATGGAATGATCTACATCATCACATGAAACCTACAAAGGTTGAGAAGTTGCCTCATTGGGACCAGCACTAGAATGTCCACTTGTAAAAAGAGGCAGAAAAGTATCATACATGTCTTTGGAGCTAACAGATGTCTCCTTAGTACATGAAAGAAATGGCTGAATAGCATCTTCTACAAGAACAACATCACGGCTAACCAAAATGCATTTAGTCTATGGATGCTAACTAGAATGGATGATATAGACAATAGCCTTTACTTTCAAAACTATACCCAACAAAAATACATTTTATTGCTTTATCATCCAATTTTCTGTGATGTTGTTCAGGCACTAATGCATATGGCAAACAACCAAAAACAAGTAGCTGAGCAACAGATGGCTTGCGATCATGCCAAGCCTCATATGGAGTGATAGACTGTAGTGCTTTAGTGGGACACCTGTTTTGTACATATGCTGCACACATGAAAGCCTCCAGCCAAAAACTATGTGGTAAAGCTTGACTCTAGACCATACACCTCGCCATCTCCATGAGTGTCCTGTTCTTTCGTTTAGCAACTCCATTCCATTGAGGTGTATACAACATTGTACACTGGTGTTTTATCCCACGTTCACTCAGAAATGCATTAAAATCAGAAGACATATATTCCCCCCCTCGATCTGAACGGAGGGTGCCCATTTTACATGTTGACAGATTTTTAGCCAAAACCAAAAATTGTTTGAAGCACATGAACACTTCAAACTTTGCCTTCAATGGATATACCCATGCATGCCTAGAAAAGTCATCAATGAAAGTCACGAAGTAAAGATAATTTCCAAAAGAAGGTGTCTACATAGGACCATAGACATCACTATGTACAAGCTGCAATTTCTGAGTAGCCCGAACTGAACCATCTTTTGGAAATGAGGAATGCTGCATTTTTTCCAAAATAAAGCAGTCACAAACATGTTTTCCAGGTGCCTCAAGTTTGGGCAAAGAGGACACCATTTCAGATTTCTACAGGCATAGCAAACTAGAAAAATTCAGATGACCAAAGCGTGCATGCCAAAGCTTTGTATCTGAGATAGCCTGAGAATCATGTACTGCACATGCCGAATCATTCACAGATCTTTCATAGTTTATGAGCTTATACAACCCAGGACATAAAATGCAAGAAGCAATAATCACATTGCCATTTGACAGATCATGAACTGTACACTTGTCATCAACAAATTTCACAACCAAGCCAATCTTGGCTAATGCAGAAACTGATAACAGGTTCTTCTTGATCCCTAGCACAAATAAAGCATCTGACAAAGTGAAAGAACTACCATAAGAAGTAGTCAAATTGATCTTACCAACTCCCATAATAGGATAAGAGGAGTTGTTGGAGCATGTAACACTATTCCCTGTAGGGGCAGGCTCGAGTGAAGAGAAGAAACTGCGCTGCGAGGTAATATGTTTGGTCGCCCCACTATCAAAGTACCAAACATCTGAGTCTACTGCAGACATGCACTACTCATGAGAAGATGGGTCAAAACTGCAGACAGTATTAAATGCCCATTCTTCTTCCTGCACAAGATTAGCAGAATCTGTTTTTGGTGTAGAGGATTCTGCAACAACCATTCCAGCCTCTTTCTTCTTTGCCTCTTTTGTAGCCAATTTTGGACAGTTCTTTATGATATGATCATTCCCTTTACAGTACTTACAAAACAATTTCTACTTTTCTGATTTTTTCTCATCTTTGTCTTGGTTCTTCGAATGTGCAGCATTTGCAGATTTCTGCTTACTAGTAGAAGAGCTCCATTTTACTTTGCCCTTCTGACCAGCTAGGAAAGCTTGATCTGCAACATCCATAATGGACCTGTTTTTCCTGGATTGATCTTCCTACAAAAAAACAGAGACTAACTCCTCAAATGACAAGGCATTTGGATTGCCTTTCATCATCAACCAAAGAGTAGAAGCAAAACTCTGATATGAATCAGGAAGACCATTCAGAACGGTCTGCACAAGTGAGCTATTTGGTATAACCTCATCAGCAAAAATCAATTGTCCCTTCAAGTCTTTGATCTTTGTTAGGAAACTGTCCATAGAATCACCTTCATTCATGCGCTCACTCTCCAACTGTTTTCAGAGGTAAGCAATACGAGCCTCATTCCTAGGTTGGTACAATGTGGTAAGTGTATCCCAAGCATCCTTAGCTATTTTGCAAGAGCAAATATGAGGAATAATGTCATGTTTGACAGACAAAGCTATCAATGCATGTGCGTGGGCATCTCTGCCATCCCAACGAATCTGCTTTGAAGTAGGCGCAACAAAAACTGCAACACGAACAGGAATATGCAGAATACCATCATCTTCGACATCTTCTGCATCAGCTTCAGTACCTGCAGTTGTAACAGTTGTAGGTATGATACGACATTTTTCGACACCCTGCACAATGTTCCACAGTCCTTTTACAACCAATACATGTCACATCATATAAGACCATAACACATAGTTGGTACCGTCCAACTTATCCTCAACAGCCAACATACAAAATACATCATTGCTTTCAGCCATGGCCGATGACTAAAATACCTTGATGCAAAAAATTAACTATATCTCAAAAAGTTGAACAGAACTGCTCAGACGAATTCTGCTACACTTGTAGCAGACTTCGAGACGCTTATACTTGTGAACAGAAACTCGTATATACCTTTGGCACAAAAAGACAAAATAGCTTGCACAAGCACTGTGATAATGCATTCGGAGGCTGAAACGAGGTCAGAAACACCCTGAGTATGCTCACCAAATTTTGTGCGAATCTGAGACTGCAAACGGAGGAGTGTCGACGGCGCCCTAGATGAAGCGACGACCTGCTCTGATACCAATTGTTGGAGTTAGACGTCTGCGGAAGCATGTGAACAGCACAAGGAAGAAGAAGAAGCTTGGAGCACAACACACAATACTGAATGTATGACTAGAGAATGTACAAAGATAAGTAGCCCATTAGGGCAATAGGCATATATACAAGTCGGGGGAAAAAAACCTCCTAAAGAGGGAAAAAAGTGCCCCGGCGGTCCTAGTGTGTTCACATACATCAATACCTAAATATATAAAAAAAAAGGTGCTGGACCTCGAATACCATTAGGTCCAGTAAATGAATCAAACATTTGGGTTTTTGCTCTTCCTCCTTCATATGGCCTTGTGAAATCAAATTGGGATTGTTGATAATCCTCATAAGGAGATCAATTAGTATTGCATTGTTAATATTATTCATCATCCTCGGATTCTCCTGCTTCATGATCTTTGTAGTGACCGATTTGCTCCATCTTTCTCTCTCTCTCCCTCTTTCTCCTCTCTTTCTCTCTCTCTCTCTCTCTTTCTCTCTCTCTCTCTTTCTATCTCTCTCTCTCTCTCTCTCTCTCTCTTTCTCTGTCTTTCTATCTCTCCTGCTCTCTCTAAAACAAAATCACAATAAATATAGAAGCCAAGCCTGATTTCTATATTGAAATAGAGAGCTAATTAACAAGAAGAGATTTGTCTCTCCCTTCTCTCTCTCTCTCTCTTTGTTGTAGTACACAAACAAATGACACCAAAAATTATTTCAATCCAAAACCTCCTCTCTCTACTTTGTTTTAACAAAAAACGACTCTTATAAATTCCTTTTCTTGTGGAGGAGTGAAGAGCAGTGGTGAGGGAAGAGAGATAGAAGCCTCTCCCTATCTCTGTCTCTATCTATCTATCTATATATATCTCTCTCTTTCTCTCTCTTTCTCTATTGGCATGGGAGCTAGAGATGGAGAGCTTCAGAGTTAGGGTTATGGAGAGAAAAACAAATATCCATAAAGCATGAACAACAAAAAGGAAAGAGGAGAAGTACCTGAAAAAAATCATGGAAAGATTGAATGAACATTTAGCATGTATTTATAGGTTTTCTTGATGGTCTTTTTCTAGAACTTTAGATCCTTCTAGGTTTTTCCTTTCTATTTTAGAAAAATCTTCTTTTTGTTCTTTTCT
Source organism: Ceratopteris richardii (assembly GCA_020310875.1). Lineage (NCBI taxonomy): Eukaryota > Viridiplantae > Streptophyta > Polypodiopsida > Polypodiales > Pteridaceae > Ceratopteris > Ceratopteris richardii. The sequence goes on along the minus strand of CM035411.1, from coordinate 42,286,392 downwards.
ATTTTTAGAAAATCCAATCTTTGCTTTCTAATTTGATTTTTCTTTTTCTTTTTCTTTTTCTCTTTTTATTTTCTATTTTTATTTTCTAATTTTGTTTTTTATTTTTATTACTTCTACTTCTTTTTCTTTTTAGTTAAAGTTTTATTATCTTTTCACACTTATATACAAAAGAATTTAACTAAGGGTTAAAGTTGGAAAAAATGGGTCTTAACTAGGATTTCTTATTAAAAAAACATAGGGTTTTGTATGTTTACGGTTAGGAACATCAATCAATGACCAAATATGTACATTAGGGGTTGAAATCCTAAGGGTTTCTAAGGGTTCAAAGTTTAATTTTCAAGGATTAAAGCTAGGGTTTCAAGGGTTAGGAACTAAGTTTCAAGGGTTAGTTTGCATGTGTTCTAGGGATCTGAGGTGGAACTAACATGGTTTTTCAAGGGTTAAAAAAATTCATGGATTTTTGGACTTCATCTGAGTATACACATGAAAGTTTTAATGGGTTTGGAAAACAATACAACTATGGTTTAAGGGTTATCAGAGTTTACACAAGGAAATATACAATTTTCTAGTATCATGCTAGGTCAAAAGCACACATAAAGATCAAATGAAAGCTTCTCGTCACACAATCAATCCAATTAATCAAGTGGTTGAACAAGTTTTCAACTTTATTCATGTTCCTATAGTCAGAACATCAAATCTCAATCAAAAAAGCAAAGAAAATAAATTTTAAAAAGAAATTTTGCACACTATTCCTGAGGGATTTCATCTCAACATCACTGGGTACAATTAGTTAAAAGCAATTATATATCATGCCTATAGAGTTTGTGTAGCATACTTTAAAAACAAAAATCATGAAAAAAGCTAGATTATATCTCACAAAATAGTAATCTGAAATCAAGCTATCCAAACCTTGTCAAGACTTTCTACAACAACATAGGCATAACTGCTCGACTTGAAGATTGAAATAGTAGATCAAAAACTCCAAAAATAATGCAAAATTCAATAATAAAATGAGATTATATGATATACAGAAACACCTTCAAGTCAAAACACTAAAAAAGACCTCATATTGGCTTAGATATTAAGGTTTGAAGAGAGATATGTCTTTGTCAAGACACCAAATACTTAATGGAGACTATATCTACCAAAACACCTATTTGTGTGAGTCTTCCTATTAGTTTTTGTGCAAAATTTAGAATGGAATTATGCAAGATAAGGAAACACCTCCAAGTTAAAACACTAAAAAAGACCTCATATTTGTTGAGATATGAAAGTTTGAAGAGAGATATGTCTCTATCGAGACACCAAATATTCTATGGAGACTAGATCTACCAAACCACCTATTTGTGTGAGTTTTCTTGTTGTGTTTTATAGAAAAATGGATCAATATATATAGTACAAGATGCAAACTTTGCAACACAACAAAAATCATTCGATTTTGCCACCCAAATTAGAGAATCACTCTTTTTATTGAGAGTTTGTCAACAGTTGCAACTAGATTTTGACATACATTACGCTTTGACAACAACGATCCAAAAGAAGGACATGCTTGTAAGTGATTGTTTTATTCTCTATTGATAGAGAGAGAAAGAGAGAGAGAGATGAGAGAGAGAGAGATGAGAGAGAGAGAGAAAGAGAGAGAGATAAAAAATGATGAAAGAAAGGAAGATAGAGATAGGAAAATAGAGCATACATACACACACACATCTATACATTTACACATGCATACATACACACATACATGTACACACATGCATGCTTACATACACACACATATACACACATGCATGCTTACATACACACACATGCATGCATACACACATACAAATATACACACATGCATACATACACACACACATGCATACACACATACATACACACACATATATACACATATGCATACATACACATACACACACATATACACACATACATACACACATACATACACACATACATACACACATATACACACATGCATGCATACATACACACATGCATGCATACATACACACATGCATGCATACATACACACATGCATGCATACATACACACATGCATGCATACACACATATACACACATGCATACATACACACACATGCATACACACATACATATACACACACACACACATACACATATGCATACACACATATACACACAGCCATGCATACATACACACATGCATGCATACACACATATACACATATACACACATGCATACATACACACATGCTTAGATACAGCTACCAAGCATTCTATTTATCTTGCCAAAGATTTATCACTTGAAGAGCCATCATCATATGAAGAGGCAAAGACTAAGGCAGAATGGAAGGAAACTATGGATGAAGAAATTGAAGCACTCAAGGAGAATGATACTTGGGAGTTAGTGCGAAAGAAGGAGTTTACAAAGGTAATTGGTTCTAGATGGATTTACAAAATTAAGAGAAATTCAGATGGATGAATAAACACGTATAAAGCTAGAATTGTGGCCAAGGGTTTATCACAAACCCAAGGAGTTGATTATGAAGAGACTTTCTCACCTATGGCCAAAATGCCAACCATCAGAGTATTGGTAAGTGTGGTTAAAGATCAAGGATTCATCATGAGAAAAGTAGATACTTCTCTATTTGTAAAGAGAATTAATTCAGAGGTGATATACCTATGTGTGTATGTTGATGATATCATACTTACTGGTAGTGATGCCAATGGCATCAAGTAGATCAAGAACCAAATGATGAAGGAGTTCAAAACCTATGATCTAGGGTCACTAAAGTATTTTCTTCGACATGAGTTAGTCTATACAAATTATGGACTTTATATTACTCAAAGAAAGTATGTGTAGGACATGTTGAAGAAGTTTCACTTGGAGAATGCCAAGATAGCAAGCACTCATATGGAGGTAAATGAAAACTTAAATTCTCATGAAGGTGATGTGCTTGAAAGTATTGCAGGATATCAATGCATAGTAGGAAGCCTAAACTATGCTACATTGACAAACCTTAAGGGTACTCAAAATCAAGGATTATACTTTCCATATACTTCAGATTTGGACATCAAACTTTATTCAAATGCAGATTGGGCAAGTTGTAAGGATGACAGGAGGAGTACCTCAGGTTATCTCTCTTTTGCAGGTGATAAACCCATTTCATGGTCTTCCAAGAAGCAACCTACTGTTGCTCTATCTTCAACAAAGTCTGAATACAGGGGCTTAGCAAATGCTACACAAGAAGCCATATGGATCAGATTGCTATATGTAGATTTAGGACTACATTCTAGCTCACCAATAATCTTTGGTGACAATACAAGTTCTTTACATCTTGTAGGAAATCCTATTTATCATGCTAGGACCAAGCATATAGAGATCCACTATCATTATGTGAGAGAAAAGCTATTGAGCAAAGAGATTCAATTGGCATATGTATCAACTAATATGCAATGTGCAGACTTATTGACCAAAGCACTTGATGGTACTAAACTTTGCAGGTTTGAGGGGGAGATGTTGGTGCAAATGCCAAGCCTTCACACCGCCAGGCATTGAAAGAAGTTATGTGTAACTCTTGAAGATTCACATGAACCATTGCTTATGGTTTTTACCATTAATCTCTTGTAAAAGTCATTTGACTTAGAGGAATATTGTAAAGCTACTAAATTCATGGAGTTAGATATAATAAAAAATCATAACTCTATTTAGGGAGAATATCTCCTAGATTAAGGTATCATGTTTTTTAGTGAGAGCCAAATTTGAATTCAAATTCAAATTTGAAGAAAGCATCTATAAAAGCACTTTGAGATCTCACGACCAAATACTTCCTTTTTGAGAGCCATTCATTTGATCATTAGTAGAGGTTCAGTAGCACACTTCATTGCTTACTCACCTCACAATCATTTGGCATTATTTCTTTGCCAATGATGTTGTAAAATCATGTTCCCTAATACATATACATCATTAAGTATCTCTGTTGATTTCTCTGCCATTGTCACTCAAAACAATGTACTTGTCTTGCTCGGATCTTAGTGATTCCTCCATCATTTTCAATGTTCTATATGTCATTGGAGCAGCTAAAATTCTTTTACAAGAGATCAAAGTTTGAAGAAGTTTCATTCAACCAATTGGGTGAAAATCGTTTCACAGTGGTCACTGGTCATTCTCTGCAGAGTTCCTAAAAAGTTGGGGGTAAGCTTTTACTTGCTAAAATCATTCCTCATAATATAGTCTATTATTTTAAGTGATTCCACTTGGAATCATTAGATCTTCAAGCTAATTAGATACCCTCAAAAGGATTTTTTCTAATTGCTATTGTGTTGAGAACACTGAGCTTAAGAACCTGTAGATGTGTGAACAAAAATAGCAAGTTTTTGACATGTTGTGATTTCCAAAGTTATTATTTTTTATTAAATTGTTTGAAGCATCATTTCCAAAGCACATAGGCACTTATTTAGTGTCATTGGAAAGCTAAAAGGGCCTACAACCCAACTCTGAAGTAATATAGGGCCCGTACAAAGCAAAGATTAGTAGTACCAACTCATTTCTTGAGGTGTCCATCCATCTTTCCCAACAATCTCAAGGCTTGGAAGTCAAGAGGCAAGTCCAAACTCAAGAAATTAGAAGACCTACCTGAGTCTTCAAATCAAGCATTAAGGAGATCACAAAGAGAAAGTAAGAAGCCCATAAGGTATGGATATTATACATCCTTAGCCACCAAACACTTTGTGTACATCACTAAATAATCTATGGCAAATGAGCCTTCTTCATTTGAAGAGGCTAGGAAGAAGAAAGAATGCAGAGAAGCCATGCAGGAAGAAGTGGAAACATTGTAGGAAAATCACACTTGGGATCTAGTTTCCAAGGAGCCAGATATGATGGTAATTGGTTCAAGGTGGATATACAAAATTAAAAAGAACTCTGATGGTCTATTAATAGGTACAAGGCAAGGTTAGTGGCAAAGGGATTTTCCCAAACACATGGAGTAGACTATGAAGAAAAATTTTCACCTATGGCAAAGATGCCAACAATCAGGGTATTGGTAAGTCTTGCTGCTTCTAAAAATTGGCATTTATATCAGTTAGATGTCAAAAATGCATTCTTAAATGGTTGGATAGGAGAGGAAATATATATGGCACAACCACATGGTTTTGAAGATGAAGAAAAAGCAGGTTATGTATGAAAACTTAGAAAGGCACTCTATGGTCTTAAGCAAGCTCCTAGAGCTTGGAACCATAGGCTTGTTACCTATTTGCAAGACCAAGGCTTTATGGCAAGCAAGAGAGCCTCTTCTTTATTTGTTAAGAAGAACAAATCAAAACTCATTTACTTATGTTTCTATGTAGATGATATCATTATTAGAGGCAATGATTCTGATGGTATCAAGCACATCAGGGCTCAATTAATGAAGTAATTCAAAATCATTGATCTAGGGTATTAACCTAGTTTCTTGTCTTAGAACTTGTGTATAGAGATTTAGGTATATTCATCACATAAAGGAAGTAATACATGATACGCTGGTGAGGTTTAAGATGGAGAACACTAAAGATGCAGGTATCCCTATGAAGCTCAATCATAAAATAAGTTCACATAAAGGTGAACTACTTGAAGATGTTACAAGTTATCAACAACTTGTAGGTAGTCTTAATTATGCTACTTTAACAAGAGTAGACATTGCTTACTCCAATTATCTTTGGAGATAACACTAGTCCACTTCATTTGGCTACTAATCCTATATACCATGCAAGGAATAAGCACATTGAAGTGCACTATCATTATGTAAGGGAGAAATTCCTTAGCAAGGATATCCAATTATCATATGTATCAACTCATTTCCAAAATATAGTCACCAAAGCATTGGATGGAACAAAGATGAACAGGTTCAAATTGATGATTGGTTTGCAAGAAATCAAGGAGCAATGAAGACCAAGTATGTTAGGCTTGAGGGGGGATGTTGGTGCAATTAAAGCCCAAGACTACATACTTGATCAGCTCACTTATGCTTAACTTAATGGCGTAACCTTTGGAAGGCTTCATATGTTCAAACTCTTGTAATTCTACTTCACAATTACTTTTATAAAAGTGGAATATACTGTTGAGGAGTTAGGAAGCACAAAATCATGTCTCATTTGGTAGTTGAGTCGATAGAGAATCAATCCTATACTTTAGCATTCATTTTTAGGTAGAGATTTGAATTTGAATTCAAATCCTTTGGCTCCAACAATAACTATAAAAAGAGGATATGAAAGACCCATGTCTATCTTGAGAATTAGAGATCATTTTGATGTACCTTCATTGAGAAGAGGATCTCACCTCATAGCTCACTCACATCTCACTCATTGAGCAATAGTTGATTGCGAATGACATTGTACTTTGCTCACTCGTCTGTGAGTATCAAGGCCTGTAAATGTTGAGATGCTTGGTTGATTTGCTAAACACATTCCTCTGCATATAGTCCATCATGTTTTATGATATTACTCATGATTGGTAGCCTTTTAAGTTAATTAGAGTTCCCCAAAAGGAATTTAGTCAATTGCTGCTGTACTCTGAGAATGGTTCAAAACACCGAATAGGTGTATCAACCAAAATAGCAAGTTTGGACCTTGTATTATATTCCTACCCATCTGTTTTGATCCTACAATTAGTGGATCATCTTCAAAGAAACATATGTGACTGTTTATGCTTATTAGCTAGCTAAAGAGGTCCACAATACTCTCTAGCCATCACTTGTAGCAGGTGTGAAGCAGGATTTAGCTACACCAATTCATTTCTTGTGACTATCCACCATCTCCTCCAACATGATGGTGAGTGGAGAGGCATAGGAATTTATCTGAGTACGTCGAAACCTTCCTTAGGCTGGTCCATAAATAAGTATAGATCTATCAAGAAAAAGTCTTACAACTTTTTCTTGAAGGATGGACTTATTTGGTGACATGCTAAAGGCAAGATAAAGAGTCCATAGAGGGTACTGAGTACTAGGAGTCTTCAGAGTAAGGTGGTGAGAAAGATGCATGAGATCTTATGGGTAGGTCACAAAGGATTTTATGCTACATATAAAAAGATTAGGGAAGCCTACTAGTGGCCAAGGATATATATGAGTGTGCAAGACTTTGTGGAGACTTGTGCCACATGCTAGATGCATTCATCAGTTAGGCATAGAGACCTGTTACATCCGACTTACCCTCCTTGTATCCATTACAAGTGGGTGGTCGGCCTTCTAACCATGACCAAGGGAATATATTAGATGAGGTATATTGTACTTGCCAGAGAGGACTTGACCAACCATGTGGAAAGTTGAGCTCTTCACACAAAGACAACTTATAATGTATGCAAATTCGTTTTAAAATAAATCATCTTGAGTGGATACATTGAGAAATTGATTGCAGATAGGGGAGAGTTAGATGCAAGAGAGGCAAAAGAATCCTTAGATCATCATGGAATTTGATTGTCTCTCACCACTACATATAACCTTGAGGCAAATGGAAAGATAGAGAGAGGTCACCTTTCTATCATGAAGGCAATCTCTAAGGTCTGCAGTGATCACATAAAGGAATGGCCTAGATTTCTTCCATTAGCATTATGGGCAAATAGGATGACATATACTCAGTCCACAGGTTTCATGTCTGCTGATGTGATGTACTGTCAAAAGCCAGTCTTTCCCATCAAGACTCTAATTCAATGACGTGGTAATAGATCCATAAAGGATTATGTGGCTAAAATTAAAAAGATCAATGATGATTTAGCTTCCATAAATTGCAAGGTGGAAGATGATGGTACGGTATCACTTATGCTGAATGGTCTAGGACCACAATATAAGAGCTTAGACACTTTCATTTCAATAAGAGGCACTATGCCTCATTTTGATGAGCTAGAGGCCCTTTGTATGACAAAAGTAAAGCTTGGTTTGAATGCATCAGGAAGTGGGAATTCAAGAGATCATGCACTCTTTCAACACAGAGGAAGAGGTTTGAGCCATGGTTGTTCAACCTCTAGAAATCTAAATAGAATGGATATGCAAAGAGGTAGAGGAAGATCAAACTCAAGAGGTAGAGGAAGATCACATGCACCTGGAAACTTTTACCATTGCGGCAAGTATGGCCATTTGAGAATGTTTGCTATCATAAGTAGAATAGCCAAAGAGGAAGAAGTAGAGGTCGTTATGCATCACATGGAAACTTCTCTACCAAAAGTTCATATAGAGATTATGGTAGAGATAATATGTTTGCAATCAAGCAGGTGTTAAATAGCATGTCTAAGCCTTGAAATATGAATTGGTACATAGAATCTCATTGCACTAATCATATGACAAGCATAGGAGAGTGGTTTGAGTCTAAAGCGCCTTTGAAGTGTAAAGAGTATGTGGCAATTGATGATGATACCTTACACTTGATTAACGATGTTGGAGATATACAAGGGGTACAAAAGAATGATGTCCAAAACGCATTGAGTGATGTTTTACATGTGCCTTGCATTACAAATAACTTAGTTTCAGTTGTTCAACTTGGGGATCAAGATATGGACGGTACATGCTTAATTTAGATATTGATGATGAGATAGTTACACATGGAATGTTGAAAAATAAGAAGGAGAAATGTGTTCCTCAGAGAGATATAAAGCACGTCTAGTTGCAAAAGGATATGCACAAGTATATGGATTGGATTATGATGAAACCTTTGGTCCAGTGGTGAAAATGACAATGGTGAGAAGCATCATTGCATGGGTTGCTATGAACAATTGGAGATTGTATCAAATGAATATTAAGAATGCATTCTTGAATGGAAAATTGCATGAGGAAGTCTATATGTAGCAATTAGAAGGTTATGTGCATCCAAAGTATCCTGACTATGTATGCAAGTTAAAGAAAGTGCTTTATGGATTGGAACAAGCACCAAGAGCATGGTATGAACGATTCACTAAGAAGTTATTAGATCTTAAATTTATGCAATTGAAAGCTAATTATTCACTATTTGTATGGAATCAAGGAAGCAAAACAATTCTATTAATGATTTATGTTGATGATCTGGTCATTACTGACAATGATAAGAAGAGGATTGCTTATTTGAAAATGTGGCTGAAATCTAAATTTTTGATGTCGGATTTGGGGGCATTGAAATTCTTTTTGGGGATTGAAGTAATTTCAATGCAAGTGGGAATTTGGATGATACAACGCAATTATATGCTTGAAACACTTGAAAGATTTGGTATGAGTGCTTGCGAACCTATTGATATGCCACTTGATGCTAATGCTAAGCTTATGGATGATGGGAAGTACTTGCATGATGCCAATGTGTATAGGAAGATGGTTGGAAGTTTAATTTATGTAACAAAGACAAGATGGGATTTGAGTTTTGTGGTTGGTTTGGTGAGTGTGTTTATGCATAAAACATGTAGAGTGCACTTGGATGTAGTGAGATGGATATTGTGATATGTGAATTTTATGAGAGAAAAGTTCTGCCATGTATATATGCATATAGAGATGTAAATTGGTCAAGAAATGTCATGGATCGAAGGTCAAGGAGTGGATTTTCATTCTCACTTGGAAGTGCAACCATTTCATGGAGTAGCAAGAAGCAATTGATTGTCGTTTTGTCAAGTACCAAAGCTGAATATAGAGGCATTAAACAAGTGTTTGTGAAGCAACATGGATTAAGTACCTACTTGAAGACATGGGAGTCTACACCACTGGAAAGGTGGTCATCTATTGTGACAATGTGAGCACCATCATGCTATCAAAGAATCCAGTTTATCATGCGAGATCAAAACATATTGAAGTTCATTATCACTTTGTTCGTGAGAAGGTCATCGAAGGAGAAGTGGAGTTGATTCACATCAACATTGGAGAACAATTGGTAGACATCTTCACCAAAGCTCTTCCTAGAGTCAAGTTCATCTACTTCAGAGAAGCTTTAGAAGTTAGAAAGCTTTAATTTCTATTTAGATTTCATTTCTATTATTTCATCTTGTATGGACATATGTATTTATTTCATTTTGTACTCAAGCTCATTCTAAGCTTGAGAAGGAGATTTGATGACATGGCAACACTTATGTAAAAAGCACAAAGGTCAATGTAGTATTTCACATGAGCATAGCCACATCATGGGGTTCTTATCTGGAATGACAATCTGTTGTCTCATCATCTAAAGAGACCATGTTGGTAAAGCTTAAGCTTTGACCGGGTCTTGTGCTTAGTCTTCTTTAGCACATTCCCTACATGGTGTAGCTTAAGATTCGTTGTAGCCTACATGGTGTAGCTGCGCTCCTTTACTTCATGGTCTTCCCTCGTCTTTGACTATGGGAAAGCACTAGAGTTGTCTAGTTTCAAGTAGGTGGCAAAGTTTTACCAAGGTGCTGCCCACACGAGGTCCTGGTAAACGTGCACATAGGAAGGACCCCTATGTCTATTGCTTTGGATTTTTTATCGCAAGAAATACTCTCTCTAAGATATATAGCCACACATGCATACTAAACCACACCTCATGAGTTGGCTTCTACCTCTCGGCTCTATCAATAAATGTAAAACCTACAATCACCTCTCATGAGGTCTCAAGGAAGGGTATGAAAGTTTAAGTTTGCGAAAAGAAAGGAAAATAGCTTAGGAAATGTGTTATAACACACATAGATCTGAATCGACAATGCTTATCGGACTTGTACTACACACATAGATCTGAAAGTTTAAGTGAGTGAAAACAAAGGTAAATGGCTTAGGCAATGTGTTGTAACACACATAGATCTAAATCGACAATACTTATCGAACTTGTACTACCTACAACTCATACATGTTTGACAGCGGCATTCACTTGCCTAATTTTATATGCTGAATGATTGTCTATGTATCTGCAAGTATGGTGTAATCTTCACATATGTACATATTCAAGGATTCATTGAATAGCATGAGCGTTTAGTTTTGGACATAATCAAGGAAAAGGTAATCTTTAATGTAAATCATATATTTAGAAACTCAACAAGAAAGCAACAATTGTACCTAGTGCATATTTTTTTCTAGTCATGATGTACAAGATCTTTAAATATGCCCACCCATCTTCATTTAGCTCTTGCAACCTTTTGATTAAAGAAAAATATGTGATAATATTTTGAGTGGTTTCATGTATCATCATGATATGTGTACCTAGTATCTTCAAATGTTTCCAAGTACATATTTGTAAAAGGATTACACAATAAAGTCTCAATCCACCCATCTCCACTTCAGAGGGGGACACAATCTTTTCAAAGAAAACGTCAAAGTCATCCGCGATGATCTCAAAGACTTATTGACAAGAGACAGTGAGAACAAAGTCATTATGTCAATCATGCCTTAATGCGTCAGATTCAACAAATCCTAGAACCATCTAACTACAAAGAAGCTCTAGGACAACTTGAGTGGGAAGAAGCTATGCATGTAGAAATGGATGCAATTGAGAAGAACAAGACTTGGACTCTTGTACCTAAGCCCACAAATCATCAATTCATAGGAGTTAAGTGGCTTTATAAAGTCAAGTACAAGTTAAATGGCACATTAGACAACCACAAAGCAAGGTTGGTAGCTATGGGATACAAGCAACAACATGGCATCCACTATGAAGAAACGTTTGCTCCTACTGCAAGATTCACCACCATAAGAATCATCTTAGCACTAAGTGCTCAATTTAAGCAGCCCATTTACCAACTCGATGTAAAAAGTGCATTCGTGAATGGAGATCTTCAAGAAGAAGTATATGTTGACCAACCTGAAGGCTTCAAGATCAAAGGAAAGGAAGATCAAGTATACAAACTTCACAAAGCGCTTTATGGACTCAAGCAAGCTCCCAAGGACTGGTATGAAAAGATTCACAAGTTCTTTGAAGATAAGGGATTTTACAAAAGCAATGCTGATGCTAACCTCTACATCTATCAAAACCTTAGTTGCCCTCATCATCCTCTATGTCGATGAATTGATCTTGATAGGTTCAGATGAAGAATGCATCCAATTGATCATCACACAGCTTCACCTTGAGTACCCTATGATAGATTTTGGATTACTTCACTACTTGTTAGGTATGGAAGTTTGGAAAACAAAAGAAGGCATATTCCTATCACAGAAGAAGTACTGCTCTAATCTTCTTTCTAGATATAACATGGACCACTGTCGCTCAGTATCTACACCACTTGATCCAAACATCAAACTTACATTGGAGGATTCATCATCACTTATGGATGTGCATACTTATCGACAACTTGTTGGCTCATTACTCTACCTTGCCAACACTAGACCATATATTGCCTATGCAATTGGTATACTCAGTTAGTTTACACATCAGCCTCATCTAACACATTGGGATGATGCTCATAGAGTACTTCGATACCTTGCCCTCACCTGCCATCATGGTCTTTGGGACAGAGGGGGCATCGAACTCACCAGATACTCAGATTCAAATTGTGCTGGCGATCCTTATTCTCGATGGTCCACTTTTGGGTACATATTCTTGCTTGGCTCAGGACCTATCTCTTGGGAAAGTAAGAAGTAGCCTAGAGATGCGTTATCATCCACAAAGGCCAAATATCGAGCATCCAACTTCACAGCATGTGAGGCCATCTGGCTTCGATGATCATTATCTGACATTGGTGTTTTGTAGGTTACTATAACACGCATCCGCATGAACCGCTAATCAGCCTTGGCCATCACCAAGAATCTAGTATTCCATGCTCGGACGAAGCACATCAAGATCGAGTACCACTTCATCCACGAGAAGCTTGTATCTCAAGAGATTTCTCTAGAGCAATGTACCTCTCGGGAGGACCTCACACACATGTTCGCAAAGGCTCTATCTCCAGTTCCACTTTAGCTCTTGGTTGACCTTTGCAACATTCAACTGCTCCAAAATGGAGCTATAGAGGGGGTGTTTTACGACATGATTGCTCCTAATTCATTTACATTTGTATCTGCATGAGTTTATCTCCATGTTGTATCTAGGTGGCACTCCATTTGTACTTCCTTTGTATTTGGGTACCTTGGCATGTGCTTCTACTAGTTGTATTCATTCTCCTTTGAGGAGAATTCTCCCACATGAGGTGTACTTTGGAGAGCCCCTCCCAAATCTATATAAAGAGGGCCTCTCTCCCATTTGTATTTGCTTAGAAGCTTGAGGAGCCTACTCCATGCTCTTGGAAAGCTCATTTCTAATCCACATGAGTTTACCCATTTCATGGTCTACTGATTTTGGGTCTCACATACTCTTTGTATTGTGAGTACACTCTTTTTTTCATTTTGCTTCCATGCGTGTATTCTCTAAAGGATCTAGATTTTATGATAAAAAGAATTTGAGTTTGTAGAAGATGAATTTCTAAATGTGTTTTAATTTTTTTAACCTCATATGACGTGTAGATATGTCAAAACGTTATTTTAATATTAGTGTATACATGAAATTACCAACACATGAGTTCATGATTAAAGATAACTTGAATGGAGGGAGCTCGTTGACCCTTTGGGCATTGGCTTCTATCAAAGGAGGGCTACACTACAAGCAAATAAGATGGGTTTACCACCAGCAATGAAGACAACATGGATAGTGAAAGTTCCATCATTGGATCAAGGATTCGAGAAGTGCTTTCTTGTTCATTTGAACAGGAGGCCTCCCGTAAGGGAAAACAAACTATTGAGATACCTTGGAAAAGCCCCCACAAGAACAAATTGCTAAGTCGGGATCCCCTTCCTGGAAAAAAGAAAGGCGAATCCAAGAAGAGAAAGGATAAGCCTCCCTCCCACAAAGGAGGTTGCTTACAAGAACGATCATCATCTCTTAAATTAAAGGGGACTGAACGACCTCTCAAAAGGGATCATCATTGGTCAGTGGCTTCGCCACATTAGCCTAAACCCTGAATTTATATGTATGCAAGAGATTAAAGTCAGCGGAGTAGACCTCCAGAAATTTCTTAGACATGTCTCCTTGACCCATGTTTGGTTCTCAAAATCGCACCCCCGAGGGTTCGGTAGGACGACAATTAGTATAAATCAATTATGGTTTGAAAAACTTGAGAACTACATTGAAGACAAGAGCCATAGATGGATTGCCGTTTCCTTTGGTGCCCCTTTTGGATTTACTTTAGTTTCTATGTATTCCCCCTAATGGAGAGCTAGAGAGACTGAACACCTCGGCCTCCTTGGACTCGCTCTTCTGCAACGTGCTAATTTGCGGTGACTTCAATATGGTGGAGGAACCTGCGGATTGATGGAATGGCAAGGGCTGGATCATCAACGATTGAGAGAAAGAAACTTGGGACAAAACCAAACTACACTTGGATCTGGTCGAAGTCATTGTGGACCTCGATCACTGACAATATCACCAAGCAATCGATGAAGCCTAAATACATATCTAAGAAAATGTCTCATAGTTGTTGCATCTGTGATTGCCTTGGTAGTTGGAATGAAGTGTGCCATGTTGTAAGTCTATCCACTATAACAAGAATGGCATCATACTTATCAGAATTTGGTAGATCTGTGATGAAATCCATAGATAATGAAGTCCCTGGCCTTTCTGGACTAGGTAAGGGTTGCAAGAGGCCATGAGGTTTATGTCATGGTACCTTAGATCTATTGCATGTATCACTAGATCATATATATTCTTTGACTTCCTTCCGCATTTGAGGCCACCAAATACCCCTTGATATAAGTTCTATTGTTTTATTCACTCCAAAATGTCCTTCTATAAGGTTGTCATGATGTTGTGGAAGTATTTGGATCCATGGCTTTCCTAAAGGAACATATTATAGGTTCTTATAGAATAGTAACCCATCCTTTTCTTGGAATTGATTTACTTCTTGAATTTTCTGCTTAACGTTACAAAATAATTCATCTCATGGTAGAGTCTCATGGATCAAGTCATTGAAGGCTGAATCTTCTAATGGTTTGAAGAGATAGCTGCTAACTAGAGATGCTCATGCTTGAGTAATGCTTGCTCTTGTTGATCAAAGGCCTCTTCACCCTTCTTTGGTGCAAGGTAAGATCTTCTTGAGAAGGCATTTGACTAACATTGTTGACATCCTCGACAATATGTGATGAAAAAGTGGAACCTGGATAACAAGTTACTCCATAAAGATTTCCTTCTATTGAGTATGCGGGTGGTCATAAAATTCTTTAGGTTCTTGTGATCTGTATACACAATAAATTTATGAGCTGCTCCTTCTAGATGGTGATGCCATGCATCAAACACGTCCACTATGGCAAGAAGTTATTTATCATGGATTTCATCATTAATCTTTGGAGGGGAAAATCTCCTTGAATGATATGCAATTGGATGTAGTTTTCCAATCCGTATTGAGATAGAATGGCCCCTAGGGCAAAGTCTGATGCATCTATTTCTAGGAAGAAGGGCTTGCTAGAGGATGAACTAGAATTGGAGTAGTAGCGAATGCTGATTTCAAGGTCTGAAAAGCTTTTCCTACTTCTTTGATCCATGAGAATTTTAAGTTTCCTCTATGCTTGGTAAGAGGTGTCACTATCTTGGAGTAATCTCTTATGAATATCCTGTAAAAATTGGCAAACCCTTGAAAACATTGTACATCTTGAACACATGAAGGTGGTTTCCAATCAAGGATTGTCTCAATCTTCTTAGGGTCCATAAAGATCGCTTCCTCTGATACAATGTACCCTAGAAACTCCACTTCTATTTGATGGAAAGATCACTTCTCCAATTTTGCATATAAACCATTTTCTCTTAGTTTCTATAGGACTATCTTTATGTGATATTCATGGTCTGATAGTTTTTGGGAGAATATCAAGATATCATCAAGATATATTACCACAAAATCATCCAAATACTATCAAAAGATATCATTAATTATATGTTGAAAGATAGCTGGAGAATTTGTGAGACCAAATGGCATAAGTACATACTCAAAGTGCCCACATCTTGTTCGAAATGTTGTCTTCCATTCATCTCCTTCTCTGCTCCTAACAAGATTTTAAGCTCCACAAAGGTCAATCTTTGTGAAGGACTTTGCTTTTCTGTGGCATTCTAAGAGCTCTAATATAAGTGGTAGAGGATATCTGTTATTTATTGTGACTTTATTCAACCCATGATAGTCTACACACATTCGGAGAGATTCATCCTTCTTCTTTACAAATAGGATAGGGACTCCTACAAGAGACTTCGAGTGTTTGATATACCCCTTGGCTAGATTCTCATCAATATTCTTACATAATTTTGTAAGTTTCTTTGGGTATAGTCTCTAGATCGGTCCAAAGGGTCATTGTGCTCCTCTTGAAGTTCTATGGCACAATCATAAAGTCTATTCTCTGGGAGGATATCTGCGTTCTTCTTTCAAAAACATCTTCAAACCGTTGGTGTTGGTCGGATAGCTTCATCGAATCATCTTTCTTGGGCTCTTGAGTTGGTATGGCATAGATCATATATGTTAGTTCTGAAAGAACTAGGAGAAGCTTGTAGAAGGTAGAAAAGTGCGTTTCAAAGCGACGAAGTTTGGTCTAGCCAACCGACAGAAGACCAGCCCTTGAGCTTATGGAGACTTAAATAGACTTTATAGGCATGTGATAAGTGCAAAGAAATGAAGTATTTACTTTGGAGCATCAAGGAGAAAGAGTCGATACAAAACAGATAGGTTCACGGGTCCACTAGCTCAAAAAACTTACTATCTATGGAAGAGACAATGAACTTCAAATGCGCATAGCAACCAGCGTGATTAAAATTAGAAAAAATCCTTTTATGAGAGTCATACACATAGGTTTTAGTGTATAGAAAGCATAAAAGTATAAGGAATAAGCAAAATATGTTATAGGAATGAATCTGACACTCAATGCTGGTACCTCCTATTTTTCAAGAATATGTAGAGCTTGACCCCGAGACAGACAAACTCAGATTTCACCCAATCTACTACACCAAATGTTATGAAGATTTATAGGCATAAACTAAAAACTAATACCTTTCTGATGAGCCATCTTGCACTCAATTTGGGCTTTTGGAGAGAGAGAGAGAGAGCAACAACCTGTGCAAGATTATTGTTGGCGAAGAAGAGGATGCAGAAAATTGAAGGATCAAGACAATGATGGTCACAAGTGTATGTATATTGCCTCCATGTATTGTACCAGTGATTTCAAGTCTTTATATAGACTCTAGAAGTGCTCCAAGGCTTATACAAGTGGAATTTTAATTCAAATGAAGGTGGGAATGGTTGTTGGAGGGAATCACTTCACTTTCCTATGATCTAGGAAAAGTGAAGACCTAGTTTGATCTACTTTAAGGTGATTGATTGCTTGATTGAATGTAACTCAAGCACCACAAATTCGTGGGATTTGGGCTCTATCTTTGTACTTTTACGTGTAAAGCTCAAAGCTTTTATAATGGTAAAAGATCCATAAAAAACCTTTTTTTTTAAATATAATAAGAGAGCATAAGAAAAAGGACTCTCCAATGGATATTCTTTTGACAGGATAGCCTTTGATGTAGATCAAATCCACCTCAGGCATAGTGTAAGCTTGATGTTCCAACAACTCCCCCTCAAGCTAAAGTATGATGAGTCTTCATTCTTGAATAATTTGAATGCCTACCATAGCTTTGAATCTACAAAGCTTTATTCCATCAAGTGCCTTTATCATCATATCTGCTGCTTGCTTTTCAGTAGGAGAAAAAGAAATGTCAATCTCCTTTGCCATGAGCTTCTTCCTGATGAAGTGATAATGCACCTCTATGTGTTTGGTTCTTGCATGAAAAATAGGGTTTGCTGCTAGATGCATGGAACTTACATTATCTCCAAATATGTGAGGTTTGGAACTCACAAGTCCCAAATCTATATACAATGCCTTTAACCATATTGCCTCTTGAGTTGCTATGGTCAAGCCTCTGTACTCTCCTTCAGTCCAAGATTACTCAACTCTTGGTTGCTTCTTGGAACTCCATGACACTAGCTTTGAACCTGCAAATGCTTAGTAACCAGAAGTACTTTTTCTATCATCGTTAGCTCCTACCCAATCTGCATCTGAATAGATTTTGATATCCATACCTGAAGAGTAAGGATAGAATATACCTTCATTGATTTTACCTTTGGGATACTTAAGTACTCTCTTAGCTGCATCGATGTGCGGTCTTCTTCATGAGTGCATGAATTGACTAAGCACTCCCACACTATATGAGATGTCTGCCCTTGTATGAGTAGCATATATCAAGCTACCTACCAAGCTATGATGCTCTTTAATGTCTTCAATTTTCTCACCTTCATAAACACTAAGTTTAGTGTTTATGAAGGTGTACCTGCAGGTTTAGTGTTCTCCATTTTGAACTTGAGAAGTAGATCTTGAATGTATCTTCTCTGAGTCAAATACATTCCTTCATCTATGTATATCACCTGCATACCTAGGAAATATGTGAGCTCACCTAAGTCACTGATTTTGAACTCATCTTGCATGTGTCATTTGATCCTTTGAATGCCATTTAGATCATCATCTATCACAATTATATCATCTACATATACACATAGATAGATAACCTCATCATGATCCCTTTTGATGAATAGAGAAGGATCTGGGTTGCTTGGTCAGAACCCTTGATCTTGAAGGTATGTAACCAACGTGTAATTCCAAGCTCTAGGAGCTTGTTTCAATCCATACAATTCTTTTTTAAGTCTGCAAACATAAGATGGATGATTAGGATTCTCAGAACCTGGTGGTTGTAACATGTGTACCTCTTCACTTATCCAACCATTTAAGAATGCATTTTTCACATCAAGTTGGAGGAGTGTCCAATTCCTTGCAGCAGCTACACTTATCAATGTTCTGATTGTAGTCATCTTTGCAACTAGTGAGAATATTTCTGCAAGTTTGAGAGCATCCTTTGGCAACTAATTTTGCCTTCTACCTACAAAATGATCCATCTGAATTTTTTTTAACTTTATATACCCATGTGCAACCAATTACCTTTTGACTCATCGACATTGGAACCCAATCCCAAGTGTCCATCTCCTTCAATGAATCTATTTCTTCTTTCATGACCTTTTCCCAATTAGGGTTTCCCTTTGCCTCTTCATAGGTTGAGGTTCCTCTGAAGGAGAGTCTTTTGCCAAGTAGATTGGATGCTTTGTAAAAAATGTGGAATCATATCCATACCTTTTTGGTTGTTTCTTCTCTCTTGCTGATCTTCTAGGTGCTTGCTTGAAGCATTCTCCAACCTCTTTCATCTTTGCTTTGCCTCTTGACTTCCAGAGTTTGTAATCCTTTTCTCTTTCATCTTGGTCATCGTCTGTATCACTTCTTGGATCCTGGACATTGTCGGGCTGAAATCCCGCAAGGACGTTACTGAGTAATTGGAGGTTATTGTTGGATTTATGAAGTGAAGACAAGTGTTGAAGTAAGCACCGAAGATTGGAAGTAAAGCTTGTACCAAAGACCGAAGAAAGGAAAAGTTCTAAAGACTGTCGAGACTCGAGGGCGACTTCTTGCCCTATAGCGGGAAGCCTACCTTATTATCGATCGATCCGCACTATAGCGGCAGCATATATATTGTATCACCATTCCGCATTGTAGCGGATTTTTGTATTACCGACTCGGACTATAGCGGGAATCTTTGTATCATTGAGATTCTATTGGAGGACTTCAACACGGACTCATGCGTACGCACGTTTGCTTGTCTCTTCCAAGACGGTAGGGGCCTTACGAGGATCGCCACACCATGAGAGTGAGAGGGCGAGGCGCCTAGCGTGCAAATGCCGCTCCCTGAACAGTGGGAACGGCGCATACATGGGGCCTAATCCAACCCCGCACCGGATCTTCCCATTCACCCGACCTCCTTCCCGACACCTGAACCCGACGTGCAGCGAGGCAGTTGTCCAGTGATCCTTGACATGCCACCCACTCCTTGAGAAGAGGAAAAACGAACCTCGGCATCAGACAGAGATTCCAGGTACTAGCATTTCAGGTTCTTTGAATTTTTTGCATTGCTTCACACACACTTTGAAAAGAAAGATTGTTTGGGTGCCTGATTCTGAGCATTCACGATTTGCATTAGCTTAGTCCATACGTGTGAGAACTTTTTGTCCTGCTTAGACTAGGGATTTGCTGATTTCTTAGCCTAGATAAAACATTAGATACATTATGAAAACATCAGAAGAAAGAGGGGAAAATACATTGAAATTTTGTGAACTGAAGAGAGAGTAGTTAGACCGCATTTGACCTAGATAGAGTACTTACACTAACCTCCACCTCCTGGCTCGTGACCCATCAAGTTTCTTCTCTGATCTCTACTCTAAGATAAGAGAGATAGTAGAGCCACTCACACTGGACATCATTCTGAGCTCTAGGATAGACCAGAGAAGAGAAATGGAGGATATATTTAAGGAATTAGTGATAGAGAAACAGGAGGCTCGTGTAGTCCAAGCGGTTTTGAGAGAGAAAGGCAAGTTTATGGGTTTGAATGTGACTGAATATCTAGATGTATTTGAGGAACAGACACGGATCTATGGTCTACCTGAAGAATATTTTGCACATTACTTCACACGGGTAGTTTCAGGGACTATCCTAGCATCTATTACAACACATATAGCAAAGCCCTGGGCAGAATTCAGAAAAGAATTACATAAGTTGTTTTATTTGGAAGACTTTTCCCAACATAGTAGAGAGGGGTTCCTAGGGTGGGTAAACTCCCCAAAACCCACTCCTTCTCTAACTCATCTATTAAATGAATTCTTGAGTAGACATGCCCAACTTCCACACGCGGATCTAGATGCATTGAAGCCTGACGTAGTCATTTCCTTCCTTAAGATCTTAAGTCCTGAAGACAGGACTGAGGTCGAGAGGAGGATAGAAGAGCCTGGAAAGAGGTTTGGGTTGACAGGAGACTAGGCCGTAGTGAGGAGAGAAGTGGAAGCAGTTGCCCAGATGAGGCAACGCGAAGCAATATTATATGATAGACCTGCAGTAGTAGCTCCACAACCACCTAGGGATGCTTCGCTTCCAGCGATTCTGAACGTGCCTGCAACGTCAGCTTTTGCTAATGTTGCATCCACTTTGCGATCACCAATGGATTTACAACTTGAGTTCGCAGTCGACAAATAGAAAATCTTATGACGATGCAAGCATCTATGTCAAAAGAAATGGACAGCATTCATAATAAAGTTTATTCTATGGGGTATCAGGACCCCACTCCTCCTCAAGCAAGTACCAGTTATGCAGATGCAATATAGAGAGGTACTATGCCCATTCCAAATATGCAAGGCTATGTGATGCCTCACCTCCAGTGCAGCCTGTTGCCCAACAGACACTTGCACCACCAGTGCAGCCTACATTTCAATGAAACACTGGACCTTTTGAGAGACGATTGATTGGTCGGTTTGGAGGGGCAAAGATATGTGTATGGTGCGACATGCCTTGAAGAACATTTCTCATATGCATGTGAAGAGCTTAAGCTAGCAAAGGAGCATCAATTGGTAATAGATATAGACAAGAAGCTATGTGATTTCAGGACCCGCCTTCCTCTACTTGTGAATTGGGGAAAAGGGGGGATGAAGAAACTTTATGAGGATCTATTTGGAAATAATGTAAGCACATTAGCTGCACAGCTAGAGCCGATAGACGAGGGAGATGAAAAGGAGACTAGACCTCAACCTCAAAGAAACTATTCTATTGAAGCTTTAGTGAGGGCCAAGGATGCGATTATGCAGAAGACTGCCTAGAAGTCTCCTGTTGATCAATTCTCAGTCTATTCACATATAGCCAATGTAGAAGAAAAGAGGAAGAGGGATGAGAGCCAGGAAGGGACTGAGCCAGAGAGGAGAGTGACTAGGAAGCAAAGTCAAGAGGCTGAAGAGAAGGCTAAAAAGGCCAAAAAGAAAGTACAATTTAAAGAGCCTATTATTTCAAAGGAAGAGACAAAGAAGAAGGAAATAAAGGAGGGAAAGAGGCCAGTTGGGCCAGCTAAGATTCAAGAACCAAGTAAAGAGAAAGAGAAAGAACAAGAGCCCATTCAAAATACTGATGAAATTCAAGAGAATATTCAAGAGAAAGATAAAGAGAAGAGAAGAAAAAGAAGAGGGCCCCAAAGGCCGTACTAATTGCTGAATTGGAAAAGAAGAATGATGCAAGAGAGATACTAAATGACATCCTATTGAAGAGTCAAGTGATGGTGTCCTTAGAGCAGGTCTTGTCCATAGCGAAGCCTGAATTCAAGGACAGCTTTATTAAGTTATTAAAGAGAAAGAGGTTTCCATTACCTGAAGATATAGAGATGGAAGAAGCGACTAAAGGTACGCATGTGACAAATGAATCCCTAGCATTGAGTGATACTTCTGATGACGAGGATGATGAGATTGCCAGGTGCCATAAGAATTCGCTAGGTCCTATCACACCTGATGACGAGATGAGAAAGATAGAAAGTGAGTTTAGCAGGTTCATGAGAGACACTATAAAGATTTAGGAATCATGTTATCTGATGAGAGGATTGAGGATGTGATCCAGTTGGAGAAGAGTTCGACTACTCTAGAAGAGCTTGAGCAGGCATTTGAGAGAAATGAGAAGTCAGAAAATCATTATGCTCAGCTCTATCCAAGAGTATGAGATGATTCATGAGCTCATGAGAGAGCATGAAGTAAATGTAAACACAAAGTATAAGACTGTTGACAAGAAAGTGAAACCTATAGCTCAACCATTGCCAGAAGATAGTCATGAGAAGTATGTGCGAGTGTCAGATGACCCTCCACATTGTGATTTGTGTCATCCCCTGTTTGCACTTCATGTCTATGCTTTGGACTTTCCAAGTTAGATAGAAGAGCAATGTTGCCTACAACATGATTCAAACATCCTGAATCTATGTAGAACAAATGATCATCTTCTTTACCTTCTTTGTGGCTTAGATTCATTAGAAGCAATGAGTCTTCATGTGGTTGATCTTTTGAATAATTGTTGTAGTCCCTTCTATTATAACCTCTATTGTTATTGTTAAAGTTGTGTCCAGCTCTACCTCTATTGCTGCCATATCCACCTCTTCCACTTCCTTTCTAGGTCTTTCCATTGAAACAACAATTTTGAGTGGTGTGGTTGGTCTTATCGCATATGGCACAAGGTTCAACATTCTAACCTTTGGCTTTGTCTAGCTTTGGTCCTTTCTTCTTCCCTTTCCACTTTCTTTTGCTTGCGAAGTTGGCTTGGGAAGTCTCTTCTTCATCTTTTTCCTTCTTCTTGCCTTTGTGCTTCTTATCCTTGTTATCTACATATAGAGCACTAGTTGAATTACCATGATAGGAGTTACCTTCCTTTATGCTATTGTTGGCTTCTTGATTGAAGAGTTGTCCAAGAAAGATATTGAAGTTTAGAGTTTGCACATACATGATGAGATCATAAGCCACAATGAAAGATTTCCATTGTTTATCACTTGAATGCCATTGAGAATTTGCCTCATGATGAACTCTTCTTCAATTAGCTCTCCAATGGATGCTAACTGATCCACAACCTCCTTGACCTTGGTAACAAACTTTGTGATCGTTTGTTTAGGTGTCTTCTTCATTTGGTTGAACTCATTCCAAAGATGATTCTTTCTTGCTTTGGTACTAGCAAAAAAGAAAGTCTCGACGGCATCCCAAGTCTCTTTAGATGTCTTGCATTCTCTAATATGTGGTAATAGAAGATCAGAGATAGAGTTTGATATGTATGACCTTGCTTGAGCATCCCTTGTGCACTGAAGTGTGAGCTTATTCGTCTCCTCTTGTGTAGGTCCTCCTTTGGATCTTGGAATAGGCATAACTTCATCACATGCTACAATTCCATAAAGATTTCTACCTTGCAAATAGGCCTCCATTTTGATTTTCCAAGCCGCATAGTTGTGTTGATCAAGCTTCTCAATCATTGAGAGAAAGCCGTCACCCATCTTTATCTAGCTCTGATACCAGTGAAAGAACTTGGAGAAGCTTGTAGAAGGTAGAAAAGTGCATTTTGAAGCGACGAAGGTTGGTCTAGTCAACCAGCACAAGACCAGCCCTTGCGTTTATGGAGACTCAAATAGACCTTATAGACATGCCATAAGTGCAAAGAAATGCACTATGTACTTTGGAGCATCAAGGAGAAAGAGTCCATACAAAATAGGTAGGCTCGCAGGTCGACTAGCTCAAGAACTTACTATCTATGGAAGAAATAATGAACTTCAAATGCCCATAGCGACCCGCATGATTATAATTAGAATAAACCCTTTTATGTGAGTGATACACATAGGGTTGAGTGTATAGAAAGCACAAAAGTATAAGGAATAAGCAAAATATGCTATAAGAATGAATCAGACACTCAACGGTGGTACCTCCTATTTTTCAGGAATACATAGAGAATGACCCAGAGACAAAAAACTTGAGATTTCTCCCAATATACTAAATCAAATGTTATGAAAATGGATACGCATAAAACTAGACACCAATACCTTTCCAATGAGCTATCTTGCACTCAATTGCTATCTCTGGAGAGAGAGCACAAGGCTCTGCAAGATTACTATTGGCAAAGAAGATGATGCAAAAAATTGAAGGAGCAAGACAATGATGGTCACAAGTGTATGTATATTGCTTCCATGTATTACACAAGTGATTTCAAGTCTTCACATAGACTCTAGAAGTGCTCCACAACATTTACAAGTGGATTTTTAATCCAAATGAAGGTGGGAATGGTTGTTGGAGGGAATCAATTCACTTTCCTACAATCTAGGAAAAGTGAAGATCTAGTTTGATCTACTTTTAGGTGATTGATTGCTTGATTGAATGCAACTCAACCACCAAAAATTCGTGGCATTTGGGCTCTATATTTGTACTTTTACATGTGTAAAGCTCAAGGCTTTTACAATGGTAAAAGATCCATAAAAAATATGTTTTAGAAAATACAATAAGTGAGCATAAGAAAAAGAACTCTCCAACGCATATTCTTTAGACGTGATAGCCTTTGATGTAGATCAAATCCACCTCAAGCATAGTGTAAGCTTGATGTTACAACAAGTTCCTTCCTTACTACATGTACAAAGGCTTTGGCTTCTATCACGTTCTTCTGGATATCTCGATGGGTGATTTTATTCTTTTTCTAGTTAATTTCTAGATTTTTTTTTACCAAGGCATTCTGATGATAAGAAAATCTAGTGGACTCGATATTACATTGAAATATATGCGGTAATCATGGTTAGAAAGGTATACTCTTAATGGTGTGGTTTCCATGGTTATATTGAGAGATGCTAGAGGTCCTCCATCTAGTACTTCAACTACTATTGGTTTGTTCTTCTAAAGTACTGGAATTCCATGTTTCTTAACCAATCCCTCATCAATGAAACATGAGGAGGCTCCGGATCTACTAGAACTATAAGGGAAAGGGTCCTCTTAGGCATGATTAACTTGACAATGGCAAGACATGTTTGTACAAGTGTGTTTGGAAATGTGAGACCCTTTCTTATATCATGATCCGGGCGTATGGTCTCTTTTACAAATGGAAATACTCATTTCCTTGGTCTACAAGGGTGGTTGTAACTCTAGAGTTCATTCTCATGTTGGGGCAATTAACTGCAATATGGCCAAGCTTTCCACAAAAGAGGCATAACTTGTTATCCCTTCTTCTCTATTTCTCTTGTGGTGTTAGAGGCTGGAAGCTGGTTACATTTATTTGCATAGGCTGAGGCATAGACTCATCTCTAGGAGTGGTTTGGAATGGGTTTGCATTGGCGAGGTCTTCCTTCTACTTTTTTTTCTTGTTTCCTTTCAAAAAGGCAGTAATCACATTGAATAGCTTGGTTGATGTATTCATTCAATGTCTTAACCTCTGACATTGTGAGAAAAAGGTCCTTCACAATATCTCTTAAACCCAATCTAAATTGTCTTATGAAATATTCTTCATGGAAAGTGAGGTCACATATCAATTGTCTAAATTCTAATGCATAGGTAGAGGTAGGTTGGTTACCTTGAAGTAGCTTTCAGAGTTTTTTTTCTGCCACTCGACTCGTGTCTATGTCTCCAAATGTGGTTGTGGGTTCTCAAAGAAACCCCTCAGAGTCATGAAGTACTGCCATATCCTTCACTAAGATTGGGGTGAACCATGATAATGCTTGATTGTAGAACAAGGTTCCAATGAAACCGACCTTGGATGCATGATCAGGGTATTTATCAGGCTACATACAGATGTACAATTTGACTTGTTGCAAGAACCCTTAGAACTTTGTGCGATCACCATCGAGCTTTTATGGCATGCAAAGCTTGGGTCCCTTCAGGAACAATGAATTAGGATGATGGTTCACCTTAATGCTTCCTTGATTTGCTTAAAGATTGCCGACTTGTTCTTGTAGTTCTTGGATGAACGTGCCTACATGCACTAGATGTTTTATCTCGACTTGTGTCTTTTTATGAGTTAGGTCCTTGATTTGTTGTTGAAGTGATTCCACAATCTATTCATAAGCGTTCTTCATGATGCCTGGACTTGGATAGAAGCTAGTCTTGGGAAAATGTCTAGGGAGCACTAGATTGTGCTCTTTGACTTCACTATACAAGTTTTCAAAAATATACTTTTGATTAAAAGAGTAATCTTATAGGGAAAATAGTACAAGAATATGTAGCTCATACAAAAAGTTCCACAACCCAAGATTGATAAGTATAGATAATTGAGCTAGAGATGGTAGAGGAGATCCCACAACCCGGGATTCTACGTTTGGATCAAGATCTCTAGATTACAAGAACTCTCTTCAGGAAGATGTACTAGCTACAAGAAATAACTAGAACAGATCTTGTACTACGAGATTACAAGAGGAAAAGCGAGGATGTCCAAGAGACAAGACTAGACAAGAGTAGAGCAAGAGACAAGATGAGAAATTGAACTGGAACTTGGAAAGTACTTACTGTCCTTGAGATCCCAAGACTAGCATTGGGAAGATTGAGTATGTATGTGGACAATGCCTCCTTATATAGGATTTCAAGGGCAGTTGCAAGCTTATGATGTCATCAATAATATCAACAATCTGAACAGGACCTTCAGATGTCAAAATTCAGCAAGTAGACAATCAATTTTAGGATTTTGGTACATTCTAGATGCAATAGAAGCATTGGTTTCTCCTAATTCTAAATAAATCATGAGATATAGAAGTCACATGAAATCTAAGGTTAAGGATGGTTTCCTTTGTCCATGACACATATATTTCCCCCCTCGATCAGAAGGGAGGGTGCCCATTTTACATGCTCGTAGATTTGCAGCCAAAACTAGAAACTCTTTAAGCACATTAAAACTTTCGACTTTATTTTCAATGGATATACCCATGCATGCCTTGAAAAATCATCAATGAAAGTCAAGAAGTAAAGATAGTTTGCAAAAGAGGGTATCTGCATAGGACCACATACATCGCTATGAACAAGCTGTAATTTTTCAATAGCTCGAACTGAATCATCTTTTGGGAATGATGAATGCTGCATTTTCCCCAAAATACAGCCTTTAAACACATGGTTACCAGGTGCCTCAACTTTTGATAGAGATGATACCATTTCACATTTCTATAGGCATAGCAAACTAGGGAAATTTAGGTGACAAAAGCATGCATGCCAAAGCTTTGCATATGACAAAGCTTGAGAATCATGTAGTGCACATACTCAATCATTCACAAAGTCCTCATAATGTATGAGCTTATACAACCCATGACATAAAATGCCACAAGCAAAAATCATATCGCCATTTGACATATCATGAATTGTACATCTATCATCAATAAATTTCACAACCAAGACAATCTTGGCTAAAGCTAAAACTAAAAACAGATTCTTCTTGAGCCCTTACACAAATAAAGCAATTGACAATGTAAAAGAACTACCAGCAGCAATAGTCAAAATGATCTTACCAACTCCCATGACAAGATAAGAGGAGTCGTTGGCCCATGTGATAGTATTCCCTATAGGGGAGGCTTGAGTGCAATGGAGAAACTATGCTATGAGGTAATATGTTTGGTTGCCCCAGTATCAAATTACCAAACATCTGAGTCTACTACAGACATACACTATCCATGAGAAGATGGAACATAACTACAAATAGTGATAAATGCCTATACTTCATTTTGCATAAGATTAGAAGACTCTGTTCTCGGTGCAGAGGCCTCTACAACAACCACTCTAGCCTCTTTCTTCCTTTCCTCTTTAGTACCTAGTTTTGGACAACTCTTCATGACATGATCATTTCCTTTACAGTATTTGCAAAAAAAAAAGAAATTCTTTTTTGTTTTCTTCTTGTCCATCATCCTTGTTTGATTATGCAAAATTAGCAGACTTCTTCTTATTAGTAGAAGAGCTCCATTTACCTTTGCCCTTCTGACTAGCTAGGAAAGTTTGATCTGCAACATGCATAATGGACCCGTTCTGCCTAGACTAATCTTCCTACAACAAAACAAAGACTAAATACTCAAATATCAAGGCATTTGGATTACCTTTCATCATCAAATGAAGAGTAGAAGCAAAACTTTGATATGAATTGGGAGGACCATTCAGAATAGTTTGCTGAAGTGAACTGTCAGGCAAGACTTCATCAGTAGAAATCAATTGTTCCTTCAAATCTTTCATCTTTATTAGAAAACTATACATGGAATCTCCTTCATTCATGTGCTCACTCTCCAACCGTTTTTCGAGATAAGCAACATGCGCCTCATTCCTTGCCTAGTATAAAGTGGTAAGTGTATCCCAAGCATCCCTAGCTATTCTACAAGAGGAAATGTGAGGAATAATAGCATGTTTGACAGACAAGACTATCAATGCAAGTGCTTGAGCATCTATGCCACCCCAATGAATTTGCTTCATAGTAGGTGCAACAGGAACCACAACACAAAGAGGAACATGAAGAATATTGTCATCTTCAATGCCATGTGCATCACCTTCAACAACTCTGTTTTCAAGTGCAATAGGATGTTTTTCAACAGTCGACACAATATTCTACAGTCTGTTTGCAACCAATACATGACATATCATATAAGCCCATAATGGGTAATTGGAACCATCCAACTTCTGCTCAACAGCCATGGCCACTAACCAAAATACCTTGATGCAAAAAACTGGTTGTATCTCAAAATATTGAAGAGAAATACCTTGCCGAGTTCTGCTAAACATATAGCATACTTGAAATGCTTATACTGGCAAAACCAAAACTTGTATATATCTTTGGCAAAAAAACACAAAATTACTTGCATAAGCACTACAATAGTGCGTTTGGTGATCAAAAGGAGCTCAAATCATGATTTCAGAACCACAAAGTGCAGCAGTTTTGATCTCCTAATCACTATGACTATGCTTACCAAATTTTGTGCAATTTTGAGACTATGACCGGAGGGGTGTCGATGATGCCCTAGATGAAGCAGCAAACTTCTTTGATACCAATTGTTGGAGTTTGAGTTTTGTGGAAGCATATGAAAAACACAAGGAAGAAGAAGAAGAAGAAGAAAAGAAGCTTCAAGCACAACACACAATACTGAATGTATTACCACTAGAATGTACAAAGATAAGTGACCCATTAGAGCAATAGGCGTATATACAACCCAGGGGAAAAAACCTTTGAAAGATGGAAAAAAGTGGCCCGTTGGTCCTAATGTGTTCACACACATCACTACCTAAATATATCAACATAACCAAATTGCATATCTATTCCCTTCACTATAATCTTGACTTATCACTGAACCTATACAAATAGGACTAGTATCAACAGTCAATATAATAGGTTTGTTAAAAAAATAGTCTACATTAATAAGGATGGGAGCTTCAAGCAACAATTTCTTCAATTTATGTATAGATTGTGTCTATTTTTTAGTCCAAATAAATTTTCGTTTCTTCCTCAATAAGCCATAGAGAAAACTGGCAACATGATCAAAGTGTGGGATCGAAATAACATAAAAGATGCAAGCAGCAAGAAATATGTACCTCACTCTGATTATTATAGGTTTCAAAAATTTTTCTAATAGCATGAAGGTTTCGTGGGTATGGCTTTTGACCATAGATAGTGGCCACATAAATGTCAAAGAATAAGAACCTCGTTGACACCAAAAATAGATTTTTCTATGGAAAATGTGAGACCTACCTCTTTGAATTATTGAAATATTAATTTTTAATTACAGATATGGCTGAAAAACGTTTATGACATCTAGGGGAATCTAAAGTAGTGTTCCTTACACATTCCTCACCTCCGTTAATTGGAATATCATCAATGAATGGCATAGTTATATAAGGGATAAGGTCATGTAAGACCATATTCAAGACGTAAATAAATTTTTGTTTCTTTCTTCACAAGTCATAGAGATAATCCACAACATGAGCAAAGTGTGGGATCCAAATAACATAAAAGATGCAAGCACCAAGAAATCTACATACCTCACTCACATTGTTATAGTTCAGGAAATTTTCTTAATGGCATCAATGTGTTTTGTAGGTATGGCATTCAACCATAGTGGCCACATAATGTACAAAAATAAGAACCTCCTTGACACCAAAAACAATTTTTTCTATGGAAAATGTGAGACCTACCTCTTTAAATTGTTCAAATATTCCTTCACAATCAGAGATATGGTCAATAATTATTTATGACATCTAGAGGAATCTAACGTAGGATCCTTTACATGTTCCTCACCCCCATTTAATTGGAGTATCATCATTGAATGGCATGTTTATATAAGGTATAAAGTCATATAAGAACATATTCATCACATTCATCATACGAGCCACATATTTAGTCACTCCTTGAGGTAAAATACACATCTATACTAAGCCTTAAGGAGTTTTCATTGTGGTTATGTCATGATTATCGATTGCCAATTGGAATTAGTCATACTTGAAATACGAAGCACCGATTGAATATATAGAATGTGTTGAAAATGATTTAGCAAACTCATCTATAATGGGTCCTATTACTACATTTCTTATGGTGACTTTACTGAGGGGTTGAAGATCTTTAATAAAAGGTAGTTTCCCATTCTTTTTAGGCATACTGAACCATCTATTTGAGTAAGGTGCAAAAGATGGCTCTAAAACTCTCATGTTTATCCTTCTCTTAAGTAGTTTCCTTAGTTTAGGCAAATGATCCTTTCGAACTAGTATGGGTTGAAGATCCATGGAATATGTGGAATAATAAAGATAATCATGGGTCCAACTAGCTTAGGATCTAGGAAACCTATCTAATGAGGATACATAATAAAGGATTTTACATTGGTTCTGTATCACTTTCTCAAATTTATGTCTCTCTATTGGAAAAATAAAGTCATCATCTCTACAAATTTTCACCTTTTTTATTGTCTGATCCATGAATGTCCTATGCTTTTCCTATCCCAAAGAATTCAATCGTTTTTCACACCAACGATTTCTTCATTTCTTCCTTGGGGTAATGGTTGAGGTATGGATTTGGTTTTCTTGTCGACAGTTTTGACTTTGTTTCAACTAATGCATCATGTGTTTGGTTCAATTTTGAGTACTTTTCAACATTGAGGGCATAGTCTTGGAATAGAGAATGCTAATCAAGGGAAGAAAGAAGAATACTGTGGGAATTAGAATTTTACTCAAGACATAACTCTAACTCCTCAAGAGTAGAGAAACAATGAAATGTGTCAATCACATGCTCAATCTTCTCATCATGTTCCTTGATTTTATTGGCTTTATTTTTTTGGGGTTTTTTGGATAAAAGACTTTGATAATTGACTCTAATGAAGGAAATCTATTCTAGAATGTGGAAAACAAAGTGACAAACTATTGCACAATTTGGTTTGTTGTGAGATGTCGAACCAATTTCCACTTTCATTGCACTCAACAATGAATTCTAGCTGCATTTCGGATCATATGAGGCTCCAAACATGAATTGAGGTGTAGATTCACTACAAAAATGCCCATGACCCTAAGTAACAATAGAGTTCTTTCCAATTGAAAATAAATTGCTAGCATGACTTACTTCTACCCTCATGACTTGAAGTGATGGCATCCATCCTTAAACTTAATTCTAGCATGGGTAGAACCATCATCCATGGATTTAGTCTCCATATGGATGGATTTTAATCCCTCAAATTTGCACAATAGAAGTGAAATGAACCCACATTTTCTACTACCCTACAACAAAATTTGATTCACCTACCTTTCACTGATCCAAATCATGTAAGGTCTTAGCCAACATTATTATGGTTCATAAGATTTCCAACAAGCTATAGAAGACCTCTAATGGATCTATTCAGGTCAGTCAACAAATTTGTACAAAAGAGAGTATGGAGAGATGTAGGATATGTAGAAATTAGGGTTACAAACATACACCAATTTCTCTACACATAAAATGGACTCCAAGAAGCCCTCTTAGAACAAGTAAGATACATATATAGCTATAGAATGCACTTTAAATCTCTTGAATTGGATATGTACACAAAGAGTTAAAACTAATATATTCAGACTATGTCTATACCTACAAGAGACTAGAGGGGGTGTGGGCTTGATAGCTCCTCCTTTCTCCTCCTATGTGCATGCAACACCCTCCTCTACATTTTTCCTAGCTTGGACAATTGCATTTCAATTCGTTGAGCCTTGGATGACCCTCTCCTTGAGTCTCCTTGATTATATGTCTCTTGGATTTCAATGATCTATAAGACTTCCATACATATGGTGTCTCTTCACCTCCTTTTATAGCTTTGGATGGCTCTCCGGACTTTTCCACTACCTTAGGAATGCCTTTCCTGAGCTTTCCCAACCTTGAGAATGCCTAAGTGATCTAAGCCATGACTTTTGTCCATATTAAGGTCTTTTGAAGTCTTTTTCCACCTAAAGCTTGCATAGTTCACACTTTCAACACTCCCCTTCAAGCTTAATGTGGTAGTGTCCATATCAAGTAAGCTCATAGCTTTTGAAAACTTTGTTAACTTGGTCACAACCAAGATTTTAGTGAAAATATCCACAACTTGATACTTTGTACCTACAAAATGAACATCAATGTCCCCACTTGCAACCTTTTCCCTTACATAATGGTAATGCACCTCAATATGCTTGCTCCTTCTATAATACATGGGAGTGTTAGCAAGATGTAGGCTTGACATGTTATCTCCACAAAGTAGAATTGTTCCAAATTGTATGCCAAAATATTTGAAGAGCTTATTAATCCACATTGCTTCACATGTAGTGAGGGCTAAAGCTTTATATTAAGCCTCTATTGAACTCCATGCCACTTCGGGCTGCTTTTTTCTCATCCCTGAAATTGGTTTTGTACCTAGGATGAAAACATAGCTAGAAGTTGAGCTGCTATCATCAACACTTCCTGCCCAATCTACATCACTACATGCTCTTACTTGAAGTTCTTCATCATACTTGTATAGCAACCAATAATTAACTATACTCTTCACATACCTTAACACTTTCTTTGCATGACTCAGATGTGTATCTATGGCTGCACACATGAATTGAGATAGAACTCCAACTATGTAGCACAAGTCAGGCCTTGTGAGTGTAGCATAGATCAATTATCCCATAATGCTCCTATATAGTGTAAGGTCTTCTAGATCCTTACCATCTTCCTTGCTCAACTTGACATTTGAATCCATAGGTTGAGCTATTGGTTTGCAATCTATTATGCCAAACTGAAACAACACATCTAGAAGATACTTCTTTTGAGAAAGTTAGATACCTTCTTTCCCATAGATCACCTGAATGCCAAGAAAGTGCTTCAGCACACCGAAGTCTATGATTTTGAACTCTCTCCAAAGCTTCTATTTGATGGCCCTTATCCCTGCATCATCATCACCTGTCATAAGGAGATGATCTACATATATGTATATCAAACATATCTTATCACTTGTCTTCTTCACATACAAGGATGGATCTGCATCACTTGGAGAAAACCCACATCTCTTCAAGAAGTCCACTAGCCTTTGATTCCAAGCCTTCGGGGCTTGCTTTAGGCCATATACAGCCTTCTTGAATGTGAAAACATAGCTAGGATGTTTTCGATCTACATATCCTTTAGGTTGTTCCATGAACAACGTTCCTTGTAACTCACTATTCAAGAAAGCAGTCTTTATGTCCATCTGGTAGATTTGCCACCTCCTTACTACACATAAGGCTATGGGATCTATAATGGTACCGTTGTTTTCCACAAGGATGAAAGTCTCTTCATTTTTGGAACATCAAGCTTACACTATGCTTGAGGTGGATTTGCTCTACATCAAAAGCTATCGCTTGTATTATGTCGAAAGAATATCCATTGGAGAGATCTTTTACTTATGCTCCCTTATTGTATTCTTTTAAAAGATTTTTTATGGATCTTTTACCACAAAAGCCTAGAGCTTTACACATATAAAAGGATAAAGAGAGATCTCAGATTCCATGGATTTGTGGTAGTTGAGTTGTAATCAATCAATCACCTAAAAATAGACCAAACTAGATCTTCACTTTTCCTAGATTGTAGGAAAGTGAATTAATTCCCTCCAATAACACTTACCACCTTCATTTGAATTCAAACTCCACTTGAAGAGGTCTTGGAGCACGTGAAAGTCTATATAAAGACTGAAACAACTTTTACATTACATGGAAGAAATATACATACACTTGTAACCATCATTGTCTTGCTCCTTCATTTTTCTACATCATCTTCTTCAACAATAGTAAGCTTGTAGAGGGTACTGCTCTCTCTATAGAGCTCTAAATTGGACAAGATAGTGCCCATTGGAAAGGTATTAGTGTCTAGTCTATGGCTATAAATTTCAAATCATATAGTTCAGTAGATGGGGAGAAATCTTAGTTTTTTGGTCTTCGGGTCGATCTCTACACATTCTTGAAAACATAGTAGGTACCATTGTTGAGTGTCTCGTTCATTACAAAGGCATATTTTTCTTATTCCTTGTAATTTTGTGCATTATATACACTCAACCCTATGTGTATCAATCCTCCAAAAGGAGTTTTTCTAATTGTAATCATGCTGGTTGCTAAGAGCATTTGAAGTTTATTGTCTCATCCAAACGTAGTAAGTTTTTGAGCTAGTCGATGTGCAAACCTATCTGTTTTGTATTGACCCTTTCTCCTTGACGATCCAAAGTACATAGTGCATTTTATTGCACTTATCACATTCTTGAAAGGTCTATTTGGGTCTTCATAAGTTAAAGGCCTGGTCTTGTGCACGTTGGCTGGACCAAACGTCTTTGCTTCACAAATCACTTTTCTACGTGGTACAAGCTTCTCCAAGTTCTTCTAGTGGTATTGAAGCTAGATCAAGATGGGTGAAGGCTTTCCCTGAATGATTGAGAAGCTTGATCAACACAACTATGTGGCTTGGAAAATTAGGATGGAGGCCTGTTTTCAAGGTAGAAATCTTTATGGAGTTGTAGCAAGTGATGAATTCATGCCTATTCCAAGATCCAAAGGAGGACCTACACAAGAGGAGATAGATAAGCTCACAATTTGGTGTGCAAGGGATGCTCAAGCAAGGTCGTACATAGTAAAATCTATCTCTAAATTTCTATTACCACATATTAGAGCATGCAAGACATCTCAAGAGACTTTGGATACCCTAAAGACTTTCTTTTCTGCTAGTACCAAGCTAAGAAAGAATCACACTCATCACATATGAAAGTTTTTGGCTATATTGCATATGTACATGTTCCAAATGAGCTGAGGATGAAGCTTGCTCCAAAAGCAGAAAAATTTGTCTTCATTAGATACTCCCTTGAGCAAAAGGGATATAAATGTTATAACCCACTCACGTGACAGATAAAGTTGAGCACAGATGTGGTATTTGATGAAATTTTAAGCTTCTATGCAGATACCAAAGAAGAACTGAATCTTGAACCAAATGATAAAGAAGATGCTAAAAAATCAAGTGCAGAATCTCAAGTTTTGAGTGGACGGGATGCATCACCTAGAAATAGTTCCAACTCAAATCCATGGAGTGGAAGATTGCGTGGAAATTTCACTCCAAAAAATTCATCAAATAAATCTAAGAAAGGTAAAAAAAAGCTTTCTGCTAGTAGTAAAACATGTGCAAGTTTTGAAGACATTGATGGAGATTCAAGCGGTTCAGAAACGAGTCTTAATGAGAAACTTGGATTACCCTTTGTTGAGACTCCATGAGTAAGAAGGGCACATGCAGGTGATACATGGAGAAGTCACCCAAGACCAAGAAGATCTGGGAGGATGCGGAATCTAGTGCAACGATTGACGTATGATAGTTATATGGCTCATCATTGTGCCTACATGACCAAGGTAATACAAGATGTTGAACCTTCTTGTTTTGAAGATGCAATTGGAAATGCAAATTAGAAAAAAGCTATGGATGAGGAGATGGCTGCACTTTACGGGAATGATACATGGAAGCTGGTTCCATTTCCATAAGGAAAGAAATGCATAGGCTGCAGATGGGTTTACAAGGTAAAGAATAATGCTAATGGTAGCATAAGTAGGTATAAAGTACGATTGGTAGCTAAAGGATAAGCACATACATATGGCATTGATTATGAGGAAACATTCAGCCCTGTAGCTAAAATGCCTACTGTCAGAACACTTGTTGCATTAGCTATAGCAAAAGGATGGACTTTGCATCAGATAGATGTGAAGAATGCTTTGCTACATGGTGAGTTATAGGAAGAAGTATATATGGACCAACCATAGGGATATGAGGATTCAAAGCATCGTGAATATGTTTGCAGGTTTCAAAAGGCTTTGTGTGGGTTGAAGCAAGCTCCTCGTGCATGGCATGCAAGGATTGTTGATTTCTTAACCAGCATTGGGTTTTCTATGTGTGATACAAATCATTCACTATATGCAAGGAAGGCTGATGATGGCATCATGATTGTGGCTATTTACGCTGATGACATGATTGTAGGTGGTGATAATGAAGAAAGCATCAAAGAGGTAAAGCAACTTCTTATGCAAGAATTTGACATGAAAAATCTTGGTGTGTTGCACTATTTCTTGGGCATTGATTTTATTCGTACAGAAACAGGTATATGGATGTCACAAAGGCAATATGCCTTGAATATGCTACAAAAATATGGTATGATTGATTGCAAGCCAAGTTCTATGCCATTAGATCAAAATTTGAAGTTAGATACTACTTTAGGTGAAGCATTGGAAAATGCTACTATGTATAGGAAAATTGTGGGAAGCTTGATATATCTCACTATTACGAGGCTTGATCTTAGCTACATTGTTGGACTTAAAAGTCAGTTTATGTAGGTTCCCAGGAAGCCACATTTGGATGCTTTGAGGCACACTCTATGTTACGTGAGTGGTACTTTGGATTATGCATTGGCTCGTGTAGATTTCAGGTTCATGGATACACCAATGCAGATTCGGCTAGTAGCATTCTAGATAGAAGATCTACTAGTGGCTTTCTATTCACTTGGACGTGCAGCTATTACATGGAGCAGCAAAAAGCAATACACTATTTCTTTGTCGAGTATAGAGGCTGCGTATAGAGGTGGTGATATGGCAACATGTGAGGCATCATGGCTGGAGATGCTACTTGCAGATTTAGGTGTGGAAGTGCAAAATCCTATCACCATCTATTGTGATGATCTTAGCAGCATACAGTTAGCATGGAACCCTGTTTTTCATGCTAGAACAAAGAATAGTGAGGTACATTATCACTTAATCAGAGAGAAGGTATTAACAGGTGATATTGATCTTCTTTATGTGAGAACAGATGAGTAGCTTGCTGATATTTTCACTAAAGCACTTGGAGTAGAGAAGCTGAAGAAGTTTCAGAAGATGCTTGGATTAGAGGACATGGTATTGAGATTGAGGGGGAGGGCTGAGATATCAAGCTCAACATGTGATGATCTAGGATAACATGTATCTTTTCTTTCATTTCTTTGACATGTATAGTGGTCACACCAATATATGTCAGGTACACTTCATTGAGCTTTATTAGATTTATCTACCGAGAGTGATGGCACATTTCTTTCTTGCCAGCTCACTCATTCACGGACATTAGGTTTTTCCTTATGTACTAGTCTTTATATATTGCAGTAGTTGTATTCTTGTATTAGTTCATTCTTGTACATTCCTTTCTATGTAATAGAAGAAGAAGAAGAAGAAGATCATTCTTGCTTGCCTCAATCTGAGTGTGTGCTTCTCCTTGAGAGTGAGAGTGTGTGTGTGAGCTCTCTTTCTTATCTCCTTCCTCGTGACAATCTATTCATCAACAGGGATCATAATGAGGTTACCTATCTATGTGTATATGTAAATGATATTATTGTGACAGGTGATGATCTGAATGGTATTCAAAGGATCAAAAGACACATGCAAGAGGAGTTCAAAATCAGTGACATAGGTGAGCTCACATATTTCCTAGGTATGCAGGTCATATACATAGATGAAGGAATGTATTTGACCGAGAGAAGAGACATTCAGGGTCTACTTCTCAAGTTCATAATGGAAAACACAAAGCTTGTAGGTAGACCTTTGGAAATGAATCATAGACTTAGTGTTTATGAAGGTGAGAAAACTTAAGTTATTTAAGAATATCAAATCTTGATAGGTAACTTCATATATGCTACTCATAAAAGGACAGACATCTCATATAGCGTAGGAGTGCTAAGACAATTCATGCACTTGCCAAGAAGACCACACATGGATGCAAATAGGAGAGTAGTTAAGTATCTCAAAGGTACAATCAATGAAGGTATATTCTATCCTTACTCTTCAGATTTGGATATCAAGATCTATTCAGATGCAAATTGGGTAAGAGCTAAGGATGATAGAAGAAGTACCTTTGGTTACTTAGCATTTGAAAGTTCAAATCTAGTGTCATGGAGTTCCAAAAAGCAACCAACAGTGGATTTATCCTCAACTGAAGTAGAGTATAGAGGTTTGACCATAGCAACTCAAGAGGCAATATGGTTAAAAGCATTGTATACAAATTTGGGACTTGTGAGTTCCAAACCTAACATATTTGGAGATAATGTAAGTTCCATGCATCTAGCAACAAACCCTATTTTCCATGCAAGAACCAAACACATAGAGGTTATTTACCACTTCATCAGGGAGAAGCTCATGGCAAAGGATATTGACATTTCTTTTGTTCCAATTGAAAAGCAAGTAGTAGATATGATGATGAAAGCACTTGATGGAATAAAACTTTGTAGATTCAAAGCTATGGTAGGTATTCAACCTATTAGAGAATGAAGAATCAAGCATACTTTATCTTGAGGGAGAGCTGTTAGAACATCAAGATTACACTATGATTGAAGTGTATTTGATCTACATGAAAATCTATTGTTTGGATTACGTTGAAAGAATATCCATTGGAGAGTTCTTTTACTTATTCTCACTTATTGTATTTTTAAAACAACTTTTTATGTATCTTTTACCATTGTAAAATCCTAGATATTTAGACATGTAAAAGGATAAAGAGAGAACCCAAATTCCCTGAATTTGTGGTGGTTGCATTGTAATCAATCAATCAATCAATCACCTAAAAGTAGATCAAACTAGATCTTCACTTTTCCTAGATTGTAGGAAAGTGAATTGATTCCCTCCAACAACCTTTACCATGTGCATTTGAATTCAAGATCCACTTCTAGAAGTCATGGAGAACTTGAAAAGTCTATATAAAGACTTCAAATCACTTTTACATTACATGGAAGCAATATACATACACTTGTGACCATCATTGTCTTGCTCCTTCATTTTTCTACATCACCTTCTTCAACAACAATAAGCTTGTAGAGGATGCTTCTCTCTTTACAAAGCTCCAAATTGGATGAGAGAGGATTCATTGGAAATTTCTTAGTGCCTTGTTTATGCCTAATAATTATCACATCATTTGGTTAAGTACATGGGGAGAAATCTTAGTTTGTCACTCTTGGGGTCAATCTCTACACATTCTTGAAAATATAGGAGGTACCAGTCTTGAGTGTCTGGCTCATTCCAAAGGCATATTTTGCTTATTCCTTGTATTTTTGTGCATTTTATACACTCAACACTATTATATCAATCCTTCAAGAGTATGTTTTCTAATTGTAAGCACGTTGATCACTATGAGCAGTTGAAGTTCATTGTCTCATCTAAAGATAGTAAGTTTTTGAGCTAGTCGATGGGCAAACCTATCTGTTTTGTATCAACTCTTTCTCCTTCATGCTCCAAAGTACATAGTGCATTTTATTGAACTTATCGCATGCCTATAAGGTGTGTTTGAGTGTCCATAAGTTCAAGGGCTAGTCTTGTGCCGATTGGCTGGACCAAACTTCGTCGCTTTGCAACTCACTTTTCTACCTCCTACAAGCTTCTCCAAGTTCTTTCACTCATAATCCACCCCTTGTGTCTGTGTGAAGCCTTTGGTTACTAGTCTAGCCTTGTACCTTGCCAAGTTACCATCTGCATTCCTCTTGGTCTTGTACACTCACCTCTTTTGGACTATCTTCATCCATTCCTTCTTAGGTACTAGCTCCCAAGTGTTGTTCTCCTTAAGAGCTTTGAACTCTTCATACATAGCTATCCTCCACTCTCGTTTGTTCTTTTCCTCCTCATAAGAATATGGCTCTTGATGTACAATGATATTCATCATGTATGCATAGTGCTTTTCCATGAAAAAAACATAGGTATACCTTTGTGGGGATGCCTTCTTCCTTGTAGACCTTCTCTGGTGACCTTTGGGATATTTCTTCTTGAGTCTATTGAGCTTTACATTAGGAGTAATGACTTCCTCAACCTCTTCCTCTTCTAATTCCTCTTAAGCTTCCCTAGTTTCATAGTGTCTCTCTTGTAGCCTTCTATACTTTGAAGTAGGAGATGATCTTTCATAATCATAAGTGTAAGAGTGATCATATGAGTGTACCTCATATGTAGAAGCCTCTAGTCCACTGATTGTGATTGCCTCTTGAGGTCGAATCTTTACATCAAAGTATGCATACTCCTCTTGATCCTCTTCATGTAGCTTTTCCTTGCCCTTATCTCCATACCATGATCTTGACTAATCAAGCACAACATCTCTTGATACATATAGCTTCTTTTAGAGAGGGTTGTAGCACTTGTAGCCTTTTTGCTCATTTGGGTAGCCAATGAACACACATTTCTCACTCTTGGGCTCTAACTTTGTTCTCACATCACTAGGAATATGAACAAAGCATGCACATCTAAAGACCTTGAGATGTTCCATGGTTGGTTTCTTGCCATAATAGACTTTGTGTGGAGTCAAGTTGTGCACACCACCTATTGGGACCCTATTTATTGAGTCACCAACTACATTCATAGGCTCATACCAATAAGAGAATGGTAACATACCTTCATTTATGAGACATCTAGCTATCACAACCAAATGCCTATTCTTCCTCTCTGCAACACCATTTTGTTGAGGGCCTACATGTAAAGTGACTCTTTATGCCATTTTCCTACAATTACTTTGTGAATTCCTTGGAGAAATACTCTCCCCCTCCATTTGTCTTGATGTGTGCATCACATCTTTCTCAACAAGGGACCTTATCTTTTGAAAGCAAGAAAACACTTCTCATTTTTCCTTGATAACATATAGCCATACCTTTCTTGAGTGTTCATCAATGAAAGTGACAAAGTTCCAAGCTCCTCCCAATGAAGCCTCTCTCTTAGGGACCCATACATCTGAGTATATAAGCTCCAAGAGCTTAGAGGATCTGTACTCACTCTTTGGAAATGGCTTCCTTGCTTGTTTACCTACCTCACAAGCATCATAGAGCTCATGTAGACCCTAGCCTTCAAGATTTGGTAGACCTTGCACTAGACCTACTTTGCACATGCTTTTTAACTTGGGAATATTGATATGTCCTATCCTCTTGTGCCAAAGATCAATCTTGAAATCCTTTTGTTACCAATCATCAAATAACATACAAGTTGTTGTGTGTAGGTGCAACATTTAGTGTGAACAATGTACCTTCTTTCCTTCGCTTGACAATGACCTTGCCTCATTTCTTCACCATGCACCCTTTTGCATCAAATATAACCTGCATACCTCTCTCTTTCATCTATCCTATAGAGATAAGGTTCTTGGAAATAGATGGAACATGGAGCACATCTTTAAGAGTCTCGACAGATTTACCTTCACCTAGCTTCACATCTGTGACATGTGTTATGGGATGCTGAGTGTTATCTCCTGTCTCCACACAACCTTTTGATCTTGGGGCCTACATATGAACAAAAAATTCCTCCATAGATGACATGTGGTTAGAGCATCTAGATTCTATGTACCAGTTTTTGTCCTTGGGATCACTAGTTTAGCCATATCTCATGGCTAGGAGGGTCTCCTTCTCATAATCCTTCTTGGAGTTGTTAGCATAATTCCCTTGCATATTCCTCTTCTTGCCTTTTTCTTCCTTGAACCACCAATTTGAAGAAATATGATTCTCCTTACCACATATAAAACAAGTGTTACCTTGATGAGGGTTGTTCTTGCCTTTGCCAGTCTTGCCCTTCCTTGAAGATGATGCCTTGCTATCTCCTTCTGAATCTGAATCTTCTTCCTTGGATTGATTCCACTTGCATTTTCCTCCTTTCCCCATCTTCCCACTCTTGTCTTTGAACTTTCTAGCATGTAGGACCTCTAAATGACCATACTTCTTGGATGTGCCTCCTATGGAAATTTCCTCTACCACTTGCTCTAGCATCAACTCCTCAAGAGTTGGTAGAGGATCTCTATACAAGATGGTAGTTATGAAGGGTTTCCACTTGTCTTCCCCTCTCAACCTATTGAGAGTAATCTATGCAAGGTCTTCCTCATCTACTTTGCATCTAGTGGATGCCAATTGCTTCCTCAACTCCTTCACCCTCAAGGTGTAGGCAACAATAGATTGACCACTACCCTTCTTCAAAGAAAGGAAATCATTCTTAAGCTACATCTTTCTGCTTCTTAGGGAAGCCTGACATATATCTTCTCTATAACCTCCCAGAAAACTCTAGCATGATCAGACTCTGATATAGGACCAATCGTAGTTTTAGAGACTACCTGTGATACGTAGAAGATAGCCCTCCTATTCCTTTCCTCCCAATACTTCAACATCTTCAATTCGTGATTGGTGAGCTTTGGATCTTTGGGATCCACATCAGCCTTATCTTCATCTCCACACATAATATGCCATAAACGTT
This sequence comes from Ceratopteris richardii, assembly GCA_020310875.1. Lineage (NCBI taxonomy): Eukaryota > Viridiplantae > Streptophyta > Polypodiopsida > Polypodiales > Pteridaceae > Ceratopteris > Ceratopteris richardii. The sequence goes on along the minus strand of CM035411.1, from coordinate 42,243,412 downwards.
TGATCATGAGGTAGTTCATGAATTTAAACCTCCATGGTTGATAGTTGTCTTTGTGAAGTAACTCCAATTTTTGTCCTAGATCTACCATGATGAATAAGAAATTAGTTTTACATTAAAAAGTACCTCTTAGCCTTAATGTACAAGATTTTATGTCCTTCTCCTAGAGTCTTCAAAGGATTTTTCTTTCTTTGATACCATTTAATGGAATTTAATCCCTCAGATTTGCATATTTGAAGTGAAATGAACCCAATACCTAGGTCCCTTCATACACCTTTTTTGCTACTCTAAAACAAAAATATAATTCACCTACCTTATAATGATCCAAATCACCTATGCTTTTAGCCACACTTAGTATAAGGTTTCAAAAAATTTATAGAACACTTCAAATGGATCTGTTTAGGTCAATCAAAGACTCTATATAAAAAAAACTATGTAGAGATGTAGGATATACAGAAATTAGGGTTATACAGATACACCAATTTTTCTACAAATAGAACTGCGTTCAAGAAGCCCTCTTAGGGAAACTAAGACTCATACATGAGCTACAAAATGCACTTTACATATGTACACAAACACTTATAACTATTATAAGTACACTATGTCTATACCTACAAGAGAGTAGATGGGGTTTGGGCTTGATAGCTCCTCCTCTCTGCATGCAACACCCTCCTCTGCATTTTTCCTAGCTTGGATAGTTGTGTTCAAGTCTCCTTGAGTCTCCTTGAATATATGTCTCTTGGTCTTCAATCACCTACAAGACTTCCATGCATTTGGTGTCTCTTGACCTCCTTTCATAACTTTTGGATGCCTCTCTTAACTTTTCGACTACCTTACGATTCCCTTGCCCGACCTTGAGACTTCCTCAAGTGATCTAAGTCATGGATTTTGTCCATATTAAGGTCTTTTGACCTCTTTGTGCATCTAAATCTTGCATAGTTCACACTTTCAACACATATGACTGTCACAAATAAAGGGTTGACCTAAGACAACTTCATAGGAGCATATATCTTGAATAAAGAAAAGAAATTCTTACGAGATTCCTCCTATGGATGTGGGCGCACTAGCACAAGCTCCATACAAGGTACCTACACCAGTATCTGCAATTATCATATGCCATCCACAATCTTTTTCTATAGGCCATCGAAACTTATCATAGACTTCTCTTGAACTCACAATGATTTTAGAGCCAGAATCTACTAATGCATTTACAATGAAAACATTATATCATTGCCTATCTTAGCACGCATCTCTAATGTACCTCTAGACCAAAATTATCTTATAAAGTGACTTTCAGGATTGTTTTCATGATTTTCATGGTCAAGTTCAATAGATCCTAAGAAATTTCTATTAACATTTACTTCGCCATCATCGAGGTCCTCTTCATAAAATTCATCAAAGTTTAAGGCTTCATTCATATCTTGATTTTGGTCTAGAGAATCTTGCATCTCAGTTTCTAGATTAAGTGAAAACATCTTCCTTTTATTTAGCCCGATAAAGTTTTCTTTAAAAATAGGCTTTGAAATAAAGAAAACTTGTTGTAAAGACATATTCACTTGACTCTTAAGAAAAATCTCATTTATTCTTCTTCCAATTTTTGCTGTCTGCACCTCTCCAGCCAAGTGTTGGAGAAATGTAGTGGAAAAGTCTCGTCAGATCTTGATTAGGACCACAAAGGCTTGAGTCCCTTGCCGTCTGCACCTCTCCAGCCAAGTGTTGGAGAAACGCAGTGGAAAAGTCTCATCAGATCTTGATTAGGATCACAAAGGCTCTCTAAATCATCAGATATGAGGAGGAGATCAAAAGAAGAAATCTTCAAATTTATTTTAAGGAATGATGGGCTGGTAAGGCAGACATACCTTCCAAAGATATGTGCAATATTCTCAGAAGAAAACAAATTAGAGACGAGATCCCACTATTGCTTGACAAGGATGGGGCGGAATGTAAAACAGTGGAAGAAAACGTTGGCATTATAGAAGCACACTTCACGAGTCTCTTGGGTAGTGCTTGTCCCCTCTCCCCCCATAGGCGGGATTGCATGGCCACCATCTCTTGGACTTCCCTGCATAGAATCCCAGACAACTTGAGCACTTTGCTTGACGCCTCCATTTCCGAAGAAGAGATCCTGGAAGTTATCGATTCGCTTCCCAATGGCAAGAGCCCGGGGCCTGATGGGCTTACTAATGAGTTCTTTAAATCATTCAAGGAGGGGGTGGCCATCCCCTTGCATCTTGTTTGGCTTGAGGCACTCGAGTTCGGCACCCTTCCCACTTGTCTCAACAACGGTATCATCAAACTTATACATAAAAAAAGAGGAGAGGAACAAAATTGAGAACTGGAGACCTATCACAATGCTTCAAACTGGATACAAGATTCTTGCTAAAGTCATTGTCAACAGGATATCTTGTCATTTAGATCAGTGTCTTAGAAAAGACCAAAAAGGCTTCATTAAGAGAAGGTCAATATTGGAAGCCATCATTGATATCTCGGAAGGTCTTGACTATGCTGAAGAATCTAATTAAGACATTTTCTTCCTCAAGATTGACTTTGACAAAGCATACGACAGATTGGAACGTAGCCTAGACCAATAGTGACAAATTGGACATTGTTTAAATTTTTAGGATTTTGATTTTGTGGTGGCAAATTTTGAGATTTACGATTTTGTTGATATGGTATTGCTTGACCAAGATAATTAGGAATTTGATAAGGTTTTGAGGATTTTGAAAAGCTTTTTAGGACACTTGAGGATACATGTTCTAGTACATTTGAGGATTTTGCACATGAGGATGGGGATTTTTCATTGGAGGAACTTGATACGCTTGAGTGGGAGCTACTTGTGGATTTTGATTGAGAGCTACAACATGTTGATTAGGCTCTTGAAAAGACATTGGGGTCATTTGATTTTGGAAAGTTTTTATGTAACTAGATTGTAAGGAATCTACAATTTTGGCAAAATGGGACTATGTAGCAATAAGACTTTCCATTTTCTTAGAGATACTTTCCACTTGAGATTGGTCAACTACACTTTTATTTGGTTGTACTTTAAAACCTTGATTATGATCGATCATTTGAGGAATAGGAGTATAGTCAGAAAACATAGCTTGGATTTGATCTCTAAGTTTCTCTCTAGCTTGTCGCACTCTTGCTAGAGGAAAATTCGTTTGCTCATAAAGCATGGATTGTCTTTGATGTCTATGGACTTCGTTTACTTCATTACAAAGATGTGCACAATATTGTGAGAAATCCAAAGCAACACTAAAGAATGATGATGATGAAGAAAAATATGGAACAAAGGATATGGATTGCAACCTCCCAACAAGATTAGAAGCAAACACTATGAAGCATTTCACATTCGGTTCCAATGTGGAGTTGATCGTAGTCCGAATGGATCAGGTCTGATCGCAACACATGCTGAGTGTTGGAAGGTTTATGGATATGAAAGTCAAGGTCAAGTTGGGTAAGAATAGGAGGGATGTGATTCTTTAGTTGTGGGAGTAAAAGTGTATGACTGTAAGATGAACACATGTACATGAATTATGAGGAAAGTTAAAAACCATACACATGAAGAAAGGTCCATAAGGAGCTTCTTAAACACTTCCAAGATAAAAAAATGTGGATGGATGATGATAAAAAAAAATGTACACATAAATCAATCTTAGAGGAAGAATGATCCTTACAGAGCTTCTTGAACACTTCCAAGATTAATTCATATGCATGGGTTCCTGTGGATGGTATGTATGCATGCATAAAGGCCATAAATTATGAATTTAAAGAGATTGACCCTGACAATCTGAATGGGAAATCCTCATTGGTTCAACGCAAAGATGCGGACCCTTCTCTCACATAGAAACATTTGAAAGGAGACATGTAAAACACTTAGGAGATGAGAGACATGGAGACAAGATGACTTGAATTAAAAGAGATTGTAATGTAACACATATTCATGAGCATTATGATACATCAAGCTAGGAAATCTAATGGTCAATGCCAATCCACATGACCCTCCCACCACGACATCTCAACTCAATGTCACACAAACCACTTTAGTTACCCTATATCTTTACAGGAATTTAATGTCTATCCAAAGACATCTAAGATCATTAAACCGAACTTTAACTCACTCATAAGCTCCACTGAGGGTGAGTAAAGAGAGAGAAACCATTGGGTCTATGAGCCTATCCTAGTTTGGTAGTCTAAGTTAAATTTAATTCTATGTTCTATGCTCTTACTAGCCACCTTGGATCCTCACATGGTCAACTGAGGGTGATCATCAAAATTAAAACATATGCTAGAAAGGCCATATGCATGCTTAAAAATGGTTCTCAACAAATTCTAAGGGGTTGTTTTATATTTTTTTGAATGAAATTTGGTCCTTGGATGTGGAGAAATCAACCCTCAACCCTAGGGTCAATTACTATTTATTATAGCCATTGGATTCACGAGATGGATGAATCAAATCCAGTGCAAAGGAGGAAAAAATAGGTGCCTTCATTTTCCATTCTTAGATTTGGGAAGATTTCGATCATTAGATCAATGCTAACTTGGATTTGGATAAGATATGTTGCTATTTTTGGAAGAACTTTTCTTTATTGCTCTTTGTTCATAAAATTCAGCATATCCAATGAAAAAATTCATGGATGCTCCTTGCTTTAAGCTTTGGTGCATCTGCACCCTTGAATGTGTACTCATTTTGATTGTACAACATGGTTCAATCATCATTTTCCATGTGGGAACCCTTCAAGCCTTTGATTTTCTTTATCTAGAAAATTATTCTAACCCTGAAAAAGGGATTTTTTTTGCTCTTTCACCCTCCAAATATGCTTTGATGGAGATGAGAATTTGTAGGGCTATGTTTTCAAAGGTCTCCTTTAGCAATATTCAAGAAAAACCTCCCATCTCAATCTCTCTTATATAAGTTTGACTAAATTTGGAAGTTTGTAGGGAGGCATTAAGGTATGTAGGAAGATCTGATAGCCTTGAAAATGTTTACAAATGTGTAACCTCATATGAACTTTATAGATGCCTAACCATATGGCTACCAAAATCTCCTATGGAACATTTTGTAGGATCTGAGTGGTAAAATTACATTTTGACAAATCGCACATGGCATATCAATGTGCTAGAAAAATCAATTATAGGTGAGATTCAAGTTACACTGGCTGTCTTACTCTTTACAAGTTTATGGATTTTCATGTGATTTGGTGACACCAAAATTTTTGTCCTAATTTTCGAAATTTGACCAACTTTGACTGCTACTCATGATTGCCTTGATTTCTTCCAAAGTTTGCATGTGAACTCGCTTTGACATCCTTGATGCATCTTGGGCTTCTTGAGAAATTTTGCTTACCTTCACCAAATCTCTTTCCTCTAGGCCATTACAAATCAGAGATGAGACAAAATCGCGACACTAGTGCAACATGCTAAGGATGCATCTAGATTTTGATGATGTTTAGGACACTTCAGATGCATATATATGCATATGATTATCTTAGAGTATAATATTATATGATTTCATATAGTGCAACATCTACATGAATTATTTTAATGCATGTGACATAAAAGATATTGTCTTTAACTAGGATGATTGGTAGAAAAATATTTTTATATATACCTTTAATGGAGGTTGATCAAAGACTCTCTCTTATGGAAAGAATAAAATCACGATTCAACTATACGAACATCATTTGATCACAATTGGAAACATTCATCTTCCACTAATATGATGTGCCCAAGTCAACATAAAGTGTGGAGGCTATATGATTATCATATCCAAGTCACAAAGTGTGTGACTATTACATCCATGTCATAAAGAGTAGAGGCTATACAATACTTTTTTTATGAATGTGACATATAATACAACTTGCACTCTAAGAATCATGAAATTCAAGCTCCAACCTTAGGAGACTTTGGAATTCTGTATGCAGACCTCTTGAAGCAATGGAAAGCAAGAAATCAAGCACAAAAAATCAAGTTCAAATTTGAATTTGAAAATCCCCCTCATAATATTCAAAATCCATCTATCACACTTAGGTGTGATAAAGCCTATAATATGGGCGAAGGGATTCCCAACAACTAGGGAATTTTTTCAAGACTATATTTCCACAGAATGAAATTCAAATATATGATCCCGCATTTCTGTAAGCTCCTTTAGATTTTGAATAAGCTACTTGACCCCTTTCTTAGCAAGCACTCTATTTTCATGAGTGATTTCAATAGACTTCATGTAGCCATATCTAGCGCACAAAGTTATGTGAGTATTGTTGGTGAAAATACCAAGCCTTCACACATTTCTAGACATTGAAGAAGTTATGTGCAACTCTTTGAAGAACCACATGAACCCTTGCTTATGGTTTCTTACCATTAACCTTTGTAAAAGTCATTTGACTTAGAGGAATCTTGTAAAGCCACTAAGCTCATGGACTTAGGAGAACAAACAAGCTACAAATTCTCATGAGAGAATATCTCCTCATTTGGAGGAAGAACCTTTAGGTGGAAGATCATTTGAATTTCAAATTCGAATTTGAAGAATCTCTCTATAAAAGTACTTGGAAAACTCGCAACCAAACACACTCCCTTTGAGAGCCATTCATTTGATCACTAGTAGCGTTTGAGTAGCACACTTCATTTCTCACTCTTGTCAATCTAATTTGGCATTATTTTGTTGCCAATGATCTTGTAAAATCATGTTCCATAATACATATATATTATTAAGTATCTCTATTGCTTTCTCTGCCATTGTCACTCAGAACAGTGTACTTGTCTTGCTCATATCTCATTGATCTCTCCACTATTTTCAATGATCTATAGCTTGTTGGAACCATCTTAAGGTCTACTACAAGTTATCAAGGTTTTAAGGAGTTTTTTCCGCCAATGGGGAGAAAAGCGCCTCAAAGCAGTCACTAGTCATTGTCTGCACATCTCCTAAAAAGTCGGGGGTAAGGCTTCAGTTGTTAAATTGATTGCTCTATGTATAATCAATCATTTTAAGTGATTCCACTTGGAAACATTAGATCTTTGAACTAAATAGATACCCTCATAAGAATTTTTTATAGTTTCTACTATATTGTGAGTACTGAACAAAGCATCTAGTAGGTATCAAGACCAAAATAGCAAGTTTTTGGTCACTAGCAAGTTGCAAAGTTATCTGTTTGGATCTAATTGTTTGAATCATCATCTCCAAAGTACATAGGCACTTATTTAGGGTCATTCGAAAGCTAAAGGGGTCTACATCACTACTTTGAAGTGAAAGTTGGCAGGTAGAAAGTAGGGATTAGCAGTACCAACTCATTTCTTGAGGTGTCCATCCATCTTTCCCAACAGAGGTATCCGAGCAATTGAGGTAAAAATGGGAGATGATTTCCATTCTTTTATTGATAAATTCAACAGGAAAAACTACCAATCATGGTCTCAGAGGATGAAGACATACTTACAAGGAAGGAATGTCTATGGATACATATCAGGAGATGACGGGATGCCCATTTTAAGAAGCACAGGCCAACCTACAAGGGAGGATCTTGAAGACTCAACTCATGGAGTGCCAAAGATGCATTAACAAGGTCATATTTACTTAACTCTATCTCTGATTTCCTTTGTGCACACATTAGGAATTGTAAAACATCCCAAGAGAATTGGGATTCATTGTCTTCATATTTTTCTTCCAACACAAGAGCAAGAAAGAATCAGTTGTGGATTGAGTTTACCACTCAAAAGAAGCAACCTAATCAAAGTGTTTCAGAATATGTGATTAAAGTCAAGGATGTGGCTAACCAATTGGCAAGTATATGAGAGGAGATTGAAGAGCAACAAATTGTGAGCAAGTAATCAATGGCATCAAGGCAGATGACAAATGGGAAAACTTCACAACTGCCATGGACTTGTGCATGGACATGGAGATTCGAGATCTTACCACACTCATGGGGCAACTCTTTACTCATGAAGCCAATCTCAACAAAAATGGAGAACCATCAAGAGGTAATAATAAATCTTCTGACCTATATACAGATAAAGGCAAGACTAAAGAGAAAGGGAAAAACAAGAAAGTAGAGGATGAAGGTACTAGTTCTCAAGCTAACTATGTAGGAAGAGGCAGGAACTCAGGAGGAAGGGGCAAAGGAGGTAAGCAAGGTAGGGGAGACCTTTCAACTCTTCCCCATGCAACATATGTGGATTGTCTAATCACACTACAGATGAGTGCTATAGGAACTTCAAGAATCAGAGACGAAGAGGATATCAAAGCGGTGGTTATACACAATCAATAGGAAGGCTCAACCATAATCAAAGCTACAACAACTACAACAAAAATTACAACAACAACTACCAAGGAGGCTACAAATCAAGAAAGTACTACAACAATTACACAAAGGATCAAGAGGATTCCCTTTTGATTATGAACATGACTTCAAAGCAAGGTATGAATGAAGAAGACCTCTTCTATATTGACTTAGGTTGTTCAAACCATGTGGCAGGCAATGTAGCTCTTCTCTCTGACCTTTAGGAACCCAAGGGAAAGCACCAAGTACAAACAGGTGATGACACCAAGCATTCAGTGGTCAAGGTAGGAAATGTAAAAACTTCTTATGGGAATATAAATATGTTGAGCAAGGTTTTATATGTACCTACAATCACCAAGAATTTGATGAGTGGTGGACAGATTGTGGAAAAGGGTTTGCAGGTTAGGTTCACCAAATATGGAGGATTTGTGGAAGACCCCAACATGGATTCAAGAGAATTTCCAAGGGAGAAAAGATAGGTAGATTATTTACATTTGAACTTTAAGATACAAGGAATATTGCACTTTATAATCACAAGGATCAAACATTATTAGAGCTTGAGATTTGGCATAAAAGGTTAGGGCATATTGGTGAGAGAACCTTAAAGAAAATTTGTAGAGATGAATGTGTGCTTGGGATACCTAATGTATCCAAGCAACACATGATCTACAAATGTCATGCATGTCAGTTTGGTAAATCACACAGGTTACCCTTCTCAAGGAAAGGTTAAATGCATAAGGATTACTTGGAACTTTTCCACACAAATGTGTGGGGAGCAAGCAGGGACCCTTCAATTTCTGGCTCAAGGTACTATGTGTCTTTCATTGATGATTTCAGTAGGTGGACTATCTTGTATTTTATGAAGCGCAAAGATGAAGTGTTCAATTGCTTTAAGAAGTATCTTGCACTTGTGGAAAACCAAACAGGAAAAAGCCTAAAAAGACTAAGGTCAGATGGAGGAGGTTAGTACTTCTCAAATGAATTTGATGCATTCTTGCAAGTCAGAGGTATCAAAAGGGAAATTACAACAAGGTATACCCTTGAACAAAATGGGGTAGCAGAAAGGAGAAATAGGTTGATTGTTGAAACAGCTAGGTCAATTCTAAATGAGAAAAGGTTACCTAATTATTTGTGGGTAGAGAGTGTATCTACTGCTACTTATGTTATTAACAGGTTTCCATCCAAATCACTTGATGAGATGACCCCATATGAAGCACGGCATGGTAGAAGGCCATCACTTGATCATTGTAGGATCTTTGGATGTATTGCCTATGTGCATATTCCATCTCAAATCAAAGGTAAGCTAGACCCTAAGGCAGAGAAGTATAGCTTCATAGGGTATGACTTAAATAAAAAAGGATACAGATTATATAATCCGTCCAACAAAGGATTTTTGGTAAGTAGAGATGTTGTGTTTGATGAGAATGACTCTTGGTTTGAAAGTGAATGCAGGAAAGTTAAGTTGCCATATGACTTGGAAGAGGAGTTTAGAAGACTCACCAAGGAGGAGCCAAGCCAAATTGAATACATTAAATCAGATGATGAGGACATCATCAACCTAGAAGAGTTCAAGGCATGGAAATCAAAGGGCAAGATCAAGATGAAGAGGTTGGAAGATATATCTGAATCATCCAACCAAGCAATTACAAGATCACAAAGGGAGAGCAAGAAGCCAATCAAATATGGGTATGCCACTTCTATAGTTACTAAGCATTCTATTTATCTTGCTAAAGATTTATCATTTGAAGAACCTACTTCACATGAAGAAGCAAAGACCAAGGCAGAATGGAAAGAAGCTATGAATGAAGAAATAGAAGCACTCAAGGAGAATGAGTCTTGGGAGCTATTGTGAAAGAAGGAATCAATGAAGATAATTGGTTCTAGTTGGACTTACAAAATCAAGAGAAACTCAGATGCATCCATAAACATGTATAAAGCTAGACTTGTGGCTAAGGGTTTTGCACAAACCCAAGGAGTTGATTATGAAGAGACTTTGTCACCTTTGGCCAAAGTGCCAACCATCAGAGTATTGCTTAGTGTGGCTGCATCAAGGAATTGGAATATGTACCAATTGGATGTGAAAAATGCCTTTCTTAATGGTTGGACTTCAGAGGAGGTTTATATGGCTCAACCTCCTGGATATGAAGACCCAAAAAAGGTAAATTATGTGTCAAAACTAAAAAAAGCTCTTTATGGATTGAAGCAAGCACCTAGGGCATGGAACCATAGGTTAACTACCTATCTTCAAGATCAAGGATTCATCATGAGCAAATCAGATACTTCTCTATTTGTCAAGAGAAGTAATTCAGAGGTGATATACCTATGTGTGTATGTTCATGACATCATACTTATAGGAAGTGATGCCAATGGCATCAAACAGATCAAGCACCTTATGATGCAAGAGTATAAAATGAGTGATTTATGGTTACTAAAATATTTTCTTGGACTTGAATTCCCCTATGGATGTAAACCTAAAATTAAGTGCTCATGAAGGTGATTTGCTTGAAGAAATTGGAGGATATCAAAGCATAGTAGGAAGTCTAAACTATGCAACCTTGACAAGGATTGATATACCATATGGATTAAGTGTCTTAAGTCAATTCATGCACAAACCTAGAGCACCTGACTTGGAGGCTGCCAAAAAGATTTTGAAGTATCTTTAGGCTACTCAAAATCAAGGTTTATACTCTCCATACACATCAGATTTAGACATATAGCTATACTCACATGTAGATTGGGCAGGTTGGAAGGATGACAAAAGGAGTACTTCTAGTTATATTTCTTTTGCAGGTGATAAGCCTATTTCCTGGTCTTTGAAGAAGCAACCTAGTATTGATTTATCTTCAATAGAGGTTGAACAGAGGGGATTTGCCAATGCAACTCAAGAAGCCATATGGATTAGATTGCTCTACTCAAATTTGGGACTTCATACTCACTCACCTATGATCTTTGGTGACAACACATGCTCTTACATCTTGCAGCAAATCCAATCTATCATGCAAGAACCAAGCATATAGAAGTTCACTATCATTATGCAAGGGAGAAGCTATTGAGCAAGGAGATCCAACTTTCATATGTATCAACTAATATGCAATGTGCATATTTATTGACCAAAGCACTTGATGGTACTAAACTTTGCAGGTTTAAAGTTATGATTGGATTGCAAGACATTCAAGAGAATTGATGAAGAAGAAAAAGCCAAGATGTTTGGCTTGATGGGGAGCTATTGGTGCGAATGCCAAGCCTTCACAGACATTGAAGAAGTTATGTGCAACTCTTTGAAGAACCACATGAACCATTGCTTATGGTTTTTTTACCATTAACCTTTGTAAAAGTCATTTGAATTAGAGGAATCTTGTAAAGCCACTAAACTCATGGATTTAGGAGAACAAAAAAGCTAGGAATTCTCATGGGAGAATATCTACTCATTTGGAGGAAGAACCTTTATGTGGAAGATCATTTGAATTTCAAATTCAAATTTGAAGAATCTCTCTATAAAAGTACTTGGAAAACTCGCGGCCAAACACACTCCCTTTAAGAGCCATTCATTTGATCACTAGTAGAGGTTGAGTAACACACTTCATTGCTCACTCTCCTCACTATCATTTGGAAATATTTATTTGCCAATGATCTCGTAAAATCATTTCCCATAATACATATATATCATTAATTATCTTTGTTGATTTCTCTACCATTGTCACTCAGAAAAGTGTACTTGTGTTGCTCATATCGCATTGATCTCTCCACGGTTTTCAATGATCTATAGCTTGTTGGAACCAGCTCAAAATCTACTACAAGCTGTCAAAGGTTGAAGGAGTTTCATTCAGCCAATTGGGAGGAAAAGCACCTCCAAGTGGTCAGTGGTCATTCTCTGTACATCTCCTAAAAAGTCAGGGGTAAGGCTTCAATTGTTAAATTGATTGCTCTGTGTATAGTCAATCATTTTAAGTGATTTCACTTGGAAAAATTAGCTCTCTAAGCTGATTAAATACCCTTAGAATAAATGTTTCTAATTGTTACTGTACTCTGATTACTAAGCAAAACATCCAGTAGGTGTCAAGACCAAAATAGCAAGTTTTTGGTCACTAGCTAATTGCAAAATTATCTATTTTGATCTTATTGTTTGAAGCATCATCTCCAAAGTACATAGGAACTTATTTAGTTTCATTGGGAATCTAAAGGGGTCTACATCACTAATCTGAAGTGAGCGATGGAAGATACAAAGTAGGGATTAGCAGTACCAATGCATTTCTTAAGGTGTCCATCCATCTTTCCCAATAAGCATGAGGTAGATATCTCTTAGCATCGAGCACAAATCCCTTATCATATTGTACTCATTTATTGTTTTTTAGAAAGCTGATCTTGCCTCCATAAGTTGTATTGAGGCTCATATGCAAAATTTGCATATTTTGAGAGAAACAACTCCATGAGTTAAGAATGGTCTTTGTGTGTATGCCTCATGAAATCAATAACTTGTCACTCTTGGAGGAATTGGGTCTCCTAGTAGACCTGAGCATTTTGAGTGAGATATCTTGTATTAGGAAGGTGAAAGTGTAGTTTATGTCGCAAAAGATATTGGATTTAGTCCTCAAGAGTTCAGAGAGACACTAATTTGAGTGAAATAAGGTACTGTAAGTGTGTCTATGAGGCCATCAAGGTTTCATATGGAAGTTGATCATTCTCCCATCAATCGTATCAGAGCATTTCAACATAAAAAAGCATTCACAGAGGAGTAGGAGAAGCTTTTGAAGGTCATTGTAGGAAGAAGATTTGTTGGATCAAGTTCAAAATCACATAGAAAAGTCAAGGTCAGTCTTCTACTAGAGAAGGAAAGCTTTTACTCCATCTGCTTGTGAAGTACAAATGAAAACTGTATTGTTATTACTCTGTTTTCTTGCAATAAGGGGACCTGGGAGAGTACATTAGAGTAACTTAGGTCCAAGTATAGCATGGAAATGGGGGATTTGCAAAAATGCAATCATGAACCATGGAGATTTAGTGTATCTAGCAATCACATGGGAAAAGGATTATACGGTCTCATTAGTGCCCCATATGCTAGACCTAGATTGAGTAGAATCCAACCCCTAATCAATTAAGGATCTTTAGACCCTAGAGAGAGTTTACTCCACTTCAATGAAGGCTAGGTTGATTGCATTTAAGAATGAACTAAACAACTTGAAGAAAACACCTATTGTCAATATAAATTACTACATTTTTGAAGATTAAAAAAGTGAGTGATTCATTGGGAGCCATAGGTTCTCACATAGATCATGGTGATCAAGTTTCATGCATCTTCAATGGTATGATGGATGATGAGAAGTGGAAAGCTTTTACAACATCTGTGTATGTTAGAGATACTCTTTTGGTCTATGAGCAATTAGTGGCTTTGATGGTTAGTAAGGAGATGAATATTAGAGGCTGAAAGGTGAAGGAAATTGAAGCCCAAGCATGCTATGTAGGTAAAGGCAAAGGTAGAGGAAAGAACCAAGGCAAAGGAAGAGGAAGAAAACTGAAAGGATCAAATGGTGATCTTGATAAGGACCAAGGAAGTAAATACTCTTCATCAAGAGGAAGAGCCAACTTGAAAGGTAGAGGAGGAATGTTCAACCATATTAGAGACAACCACAACTCAAAACTATGCTTCAATGGTGGAAAGTATGGCCATTATGCAAGCGATTGCTAACAAAGGGAGAAGACAAAATCAACCTACAATGAAAACATTATTTATGCATCTACTTAAAATGAGAATGAAAGCATGCTATCTATGATGCAAATGAGTGACTATGAGAAATAAGGGTCAAACAAATGGTACATTGATAGTGGATGCAGTCATCACGTGAGCAACAACAAGGATTTCTTTTCAAAAATGCAAGTTCAATCAACCAAAGGAGATGTGGAAACAAGTGATGATACTCCTTGTGCTATCATACAAATAAGTGATGTTGGATGGCTCTCATAAGGATAATTGCTTGAAGGATGTTCTCCATGTTCCTACGGTCATAAAGAATCTTGTTTTTGTGGGGCGAATCGTTGAGAGAAGGTTAGGGCCAAGTTCCACCAAAAGAGATGCTTTATGCAATACCCTTAAGAGGGGTAAAGATTGATAGCCGAATGCACGAAGAAGGTAAGGCTATTCACTTTGGATGTTAAACCTAATCTCAACCATAGAACCTACTTCACATATGGAATCATGAAGTTATAAGAATCTGATATATGGCACAAAAGGTATGGACATATCAATATTCAAAGATTGAAGGATAGGGAAAGGAAGATGTTAGTTCTATGAAGAGAAAATCTATGAGCTATCATCCACTTGACCTTATCCATATAGATTTTTGGGGATCAACAAACAAGAATTCAATTAGAGGTAATAGGTACTTTTTAACTTTCATTGATGATTGCAAAAGGCTAACTTGGGTTTATTATGACATGTATATCAAGTGCTTAATGATAATTTGAGGAGGAGAATACTTCTCCCATGAGTCCTTTAATTCCTTGGATAAAAATGGCATCAAGGGACAAATCACATGTAGGTACACAAGACAACAAAATGGTTTTGCATACATTACGAGTAGATACATTTCACAATGTGCTAGGTGTATGATGAAGGAGATAGGTATGCCTAATTTTTGTTTGCTTGATGTACCAACCACTACAATATACGTCATGAACAGAACTCCCACATGAGATATACATTTTACCACAAGCTATGAAGCTTGATATAACAGGAAGTCAGATATATCCCACTTGAGAGTCTTTGTTTGTACATGTTATGTATTGATTCCAAGTGATTTACGGAGAAAGATTTATGATGAACAAGAAAGATGTGTCTTGATAGGGTATGTAGGTGAGAAAAGGGTTATAGATGCACAAACCCACAAACAAAGGAGATAAAGATATCAAAGGATGTTAGATCTGATGAGCTTTTACCTTGATATGCTAGAAATGCATCTATGTAGGGTAATGAAGTTGGAAAAAAAAAAAGAGTTCAATGGAAGAACTAGTAAGCATGGAACTTAGTGGACCAAAGGATTCAAGTATTTGCTCATCGTGGAATGAATGAAGTCCTACATCAAGCCAAATTAGTGATGCAAGGAGCAAGGTTGTTGAAGAACCCACATGCTTTGAAGAAGCAAACACATGCACGCAATGACATGAAGCTACTTCTAGTAGATGATACTCAGGGAGCGTGCCCTTGAGTTGATGTAGGTCATTCCACTTTTGTAAGAAGTTTTAGACCGCATCATTATTTCTCTCACGGTCATCTCGTGTAAAAGTAGGTGCCTAGGATCTTTCAAGAGGGGAGCATCCCTTTAACTCTCTCCTTTATGCTTGCTAGCAAAAGGAACATCCTTCTGAGCCATGTTAATTATAGGAAGAGTAGGCATCCCTCTTTCTTTCTTAGCTAGGATAAAGGTAACATGTGTCTCTAGTCACATCATCCGAGACTTATGCTGCTGAATGAGAGAAGTCATGCTACTAATGTCTCTCTTCAACCTAAGAGTTTGTTCCCTGAACTCCTTGAATTGTTAGTTTGTAACAAACACATCAGAGAGGTCCACATAAGAGTTATCCTTTTTTTAGTCCTTCTTTTTCTATCGTTTATTCTACTTATGGTCGGGGTCCTCTAGGTGTTTCTCTCTCAATGGAGAAGTGTTTTCTAAAGGCTTCTTACCCTTAGGATCCATGTTTCACTTCCCCCATTTTCTAACTAGAGTATATAAAAGCAACGAAAGTAAACTTAATATGCAAGAAAGAGAGAAAAAGTAGCACTAGAGCACTTCCATGATACAAATTAATCCTTTTGAAGAAAATTTGAAGTGATCTTTTAAGTGTCAAGACAGTGATCTCCAATCCTCGCTAGGCCCAAACAAAAACTTGAAATGTGCCATTAGACATAGAGGAGTTTCAACACTAAATACCAACAAAAATGATACCAAAAGTGTGTGGAAGTAGTCCAAAATATGCAAATTGAGCAAAATGAAGCACTTTTGGTTCTTATTAGTCCTCAAAAGTAAAAAATGAATATTCTAATACATGTAGTTCAAAGGCGACGAGGCTATGCCAAGTGACAAAAGTAAATTTCGATGCCAAATGACCAAAAACGAGGTCCAAGAGTGGACACCTAATCTCTACTAAAGCGCTGGAGAGGGATTTTGGTTGGGCAAAACCTCTCCAAATCAAGCACCGTTTATTGTTGTGCAAATCTTAAGAGTGTAGCTCCTTTGAGAGAAATGCTTATTTGTTAGCCATTATCAGCATACTCATTTATCCCATAAATGCAAAAGAAGCACTAATTTTGTGGCCATATATATATGAGAGTCCCTTCCTTCTTCTCTTACGCAAGAGGGAGGGTGGAGAAGGCTTTCTATATGCTCTCTTGTAGTTTGGCTTCTATGTGAAGCTTCGCTTTGTGATGATATGTCCTATGTCACTATTGCAATGTCAATTTGTTGACGGAAGCACATCGCCAACTTGGCTCTCATTCTAATGTTGATTCCCTCAATCAAATCCTCCACTTATTAGAGCTCCATCTATACACATCATGAGGATGGTGATGAGGAGTTACATACTAAAATCATGGAGAGCATGCACAAAATGTGTAACATTTCTTGATGCCCAACAATGCAAAATGGAGTATCTCATTAGATCTCCATCAAATGCCCAAATGGCTTCCCACATGAGTGCCACATGACACTCATGTGAGAGCCCATGTAATCTGATATCTAAGAGGGTGATCACACCTCCATCTCTCTAGGGATTGACATAAGAGAGAGAGAAGGCATATGAGAGAGAGAGAAGGCATATGCTAGTAGGAAGCATAAAGATGAGGCTATTGGTTAATGTATAAGAGTGTGCATAGAGTTTGCCTACAAATTCTTTGTTGAAATGTGAAAAGTTCATATGAAGTGTTTTAAGGTTTGAACACTCTCCACTATACATTGTCTACTAGAGGTCTAACCGCAATCAATAAAAGATGGACTTGTGTGGCTTGAGTGATGATCAAGAAACACAATTGTGAAGAACATAGAGGCTTACAAAAA
Organism: Ceratopteris richardii; assembly: GCA_020310875.1. Taxonomy (NCBI): domain Eukaryota; kingdom Viridiplantae; phylum Streptophyta; class Polypodiopsida; order Polypodiales; family Pteridaceae; genus Ceratopteris; species Ceratopteris richardii. The sequence continues at coordinate 42,226,101 of CM035411.1, read as the reverse complement.
TGTGGACACAAAAGTTTCTAGAGGTTATTATATCCCTAAGTCGTATCATAAAGAATAGGGGAGAAATGCCTAGCTCATGAGAGAAAAATGGTTAGGAACATCAAGAAATAGAATTTCTTTTTAAATCAATAGAAAGAAGGCAATATTTAGGTCCACCATTCCCCCTTCTTCTTCTTCATCTAGACTTAGAATTATGGTATCACAAATAGATTTAGATACCTTTCTCCACTCAGCATTATGTTCCCATCTTTCAAGGGTTCAAATCATGAAGACCTTGACAAGCACGTCAAAAGGTTCTTAGCCTTGTGCAAAACGAAAGGATGAATTGGATGGAAAGATGCATTTTTTTGTTCTTTTTCTACCAATGTTATAAGGTTTGTCTCATAAATGGTTCATCCATTTCCCAACTAACCACTTGAAAGCATGCAAAGTAGTGAAGCAATTGGCAATGTCAACTAGATAATATTATTCGGTACATTACAAATGCATTGGAAAGTTTAAGGTTAAGTGTAGGAGAACCTCAAGTGGTCTAATGTCTATGCACCACATTGGAGTCCCCTCTAAGAAACCCTCATGAAGTTCCTCTTGCAACACAAAATTGATCTTGGGGTGATATGCAAGGTGCTCTGCACAAACTTTTAGAATACACAAAAGCTACATAATACACAAAACACAAACACATATTTTCAATGTTTTACAAATGTGATCAAAATAACATTTTCTTACTGACCAATATTTTATATAGTTTACTAAAGAACATGTACAAAACCCTTTGGTGGCCATTTGGCCTTTCACATGTACACTAAGGATAAAAATCTCCCACTAAAGACCATTATGGCCACAATGAGCTATGGGAGAAAAAACAAAGAATGTTAAAGGACATGTGAATGTAGGTATACAAACTATACCTCCCAAGTGATGGGGATTCCATTAAGTAAACAAAGCTTTATGCAAGATCTCAAAGAAAGTAGATCCCATAGAGTGAAAGGAGTGTTGAAAGTTATCCCATGGTAGATATTTATTCAAAGGATCTACACCATTATCTTCATGATAAGACTTATCGAGAATAATGCACTTAGTGGCTAACCATGCTCTAAGCAAGTGGTAAATCACCTTAATCTACTTTTTCTTTGCCAAATAGACCAAGTTCTTAGCTAAAGCATTCGCACTCCAACTATTACTAAGTAAAGAAGCCACTTGGTGAGGTAGAACCATATCACAAGCTAGAAAAGAAAGCTAGAATGATTGCTTACATGCCTCACTAGCTAGAAGATACTCTTTTTTGTAGTGGAATCCATTTTACATTCTTGATATTCTTCAAGGTAATCCATTGCAATGTATGCAACAAGAAATCATGCTACAAAGCATTATGGACTTTTCAACAACAACAACAACATCAAAGAAGATTTCAACAAAAAGCCTAACAACATAAACATAGAAGAAGAAACAAATGAAGAAGAAGCTCAAGTGAATTCAACCTATGAAGATGTGTTCTAAAACATCTCTGTTTTGGGATTTGAACTCATGAGCTACTAGCTAGAAGTATGATGGGCTAATCACTTGCCCCAAAAGCCATGGTTGAGAATTACGTCTTAATCCTTCCTCTTAGGGTGTGGTTCTACGATCTCGTACCTGTCATTTCTTGAAACTAACAATCCCTTTGTGTCATGCTCATATTTTTTATAAGGAAGAATTTGTAACTCCCATGAGTTTTTTGAGGGAAGCATATAAACGCTATACCTCCTTCTTTGTACATGGGAGGAAAAACTATATTTGTACGACTCTAGATTAGTTGTGAGGAAAGGATACTCCCTAAAGAGCTACACACAATCGTGCAAAGAGAGGGAGGGATTTTTGGCTTTTGAGTTCTCATTGTATGTAAACCATCTCTACGCAAGAGAGAAACTTTATCTTCATTTTAATTCCATAATGGCAAATCACTGCTTGTATCAAGCAATGACTTTTCATTCAAGGGCACATCCATTGTTAGATTTGTGCATATTTGTATTGGAGAGAGTTTTATCTTCCTTGAAACATTATCCCCTTAGCACGTATAGCTATCTGTCTCTGTAAGAGAGCCAATTGTCACACTCCCTTTCTCTTTTTCTAAGCTCAACCTCTTGCTCCTACTCTATCAACAACATGTGGTATTTTTATTTGCTCATTCTCTTGCTATTGTGGCATAATCAACGTGTGGTATCTATCATCACTCAACCTCTTGCTCTTGCACCATCATCAAATTACACAAGAATGTTAGACAAGACATGGAATATAAGTTAAACAATTGCATTTTTCTTGGATATAGTAGAGATGGTCAAGTTGAATATCGCTTATGGGATCCTAAAACACTTTCAATTATTAGAGGTAGTGATTTCATTTTCAATGAGTTTTAAAAGCATGGACAACCCATTGAAGAGATTGAAGTGAGAAGACTCTTGCTTGATGAGATTAGTCCTTCAATTAGCATGCATGCAAATGCTACACATAGGGATGTTCTGGAGATTCTCCAAACATATTAGTTTCTAAATGTGACTGCTCAACAAATTTTGAAATATTCTACATGTGTCTTGCACCTATCTAATATATCTCTTCTAATTTGGATTTCTTATGTTGAAAAATTTAGTATGCCTTCCTCCTACAATAAGGAAATGCGGACAAAGGATCATGTCAAGTGGGAGTTTACCGCCAAGAGTGAATTGAACTCTATCTAGAAGAAGGCTACTTGGAATTTTGTATCTTCGCCAAAGAGAGAAATGTTTTCCATATTAATGAGTAATATAAGCTAGAATTCATGTATGAGAATGCTTCTTGAATGAATAAAGCACAAAGAACTAGAAAGGGTTTTAAGCAATAACATGTTGGTTATTTTGAGGAAATCTTCACTCTAGTAGTCAAGATGACTACAATGTGCATGTTGTTTGGACTCATTGGAGTGGAGGACTTAGAGGTGGTCAAAAGGATTGTAAAAATATCTTTCTTGCATTGCAGGTCTTACAAGAAGGATCTTTTTTGAATAACTAAGGAAATGTGCAGTTCCCAACAAATAGGGTCTAGTTTGTAAGTTGAAGAAGAGCTCATATGGGCGTAAAGAGTTCTAAACATAATGTTATGAAACGTTTGATGATCTTATGAAGTCTCACGACTATTGTTAAAGAAATGAGTGTCATTATGTATACAATTAGAGATTCCCAAATAAGATCTTGATATGCTTGATACTCCATGTCCATGATATTCTAGGGACATTACTCCTGATAATCATAATAGATGCCTACACTTGTCTCAAATTTTGTAGATATCCAAAGTACTTCAAATGTTCAATATGTAGGATGGAAAAATATGTAGTACACCTTTACCTATTGAATTAAAATTCGGCAAGAATCATTGCCCCAAATTAGATGAGGAAAAGGAATTCATGACCAAAATTTATCATCAGTCTCTTTTTAGTAGTTTCATATATGCTATGGTAGCTATGAGACTAGATATTGCATTTATAGTGGGAGATCAGAGAAGTATATATTTGATATTGTTAAGAAGTATTGAGAATGGTCAAGATGATTTTGAAATATTTAAGTGGCTCTAAGGACATGCATTTATCCATCGATAGTGGAGAGTCATCCATTATTCTTTATATAGATTTTGATTATGTTGCTTGTGTAAAGGATTAAAATTCTACATCAAGGTATAATTTTCTCTTTGTTGGAGGTGTTATCACTTGGACATCTCATCTTCATGAATCTAAAATTATTTCCACTACAAAAGGAGAGTCTGTTCTAGCTAGTGAGGCATGTAAGCAATCATTCTGGCTTTCACTTCTTGCTTATGATATGGGTCTAGCTCAGGAAGTACCTCCTTTAGTTAGTCATAGCTAGAGTGCCATTGCTTTAGCTAATAACTTGATCTATTTGGCAAAGAAGACACACATTGAGGTGATTTATCACTTCATTAGAGCATGTTTGACCACTAAGCGCATGATATGGTGTAGATGCTTTGACTAAATATCTATCATGGGATAAATTTCAACACTCTTTTCAATCTATGGGCTTTACTTTCTTTGCGATCTTGCATAGATCTTTGAATTCATGAAATCCCCATGTGGTGGGAGGTATAGTTTGTATACTTACATTCACATATTCTTTACCATTCTATATTGTAGTGGTTGCTACATAAACGCAATAGAATTGTAGTGGTTGCTACATAAACGCAACAGCAATTAGGCATACCCATCTCCTTCATCATAGACCTAGCACATTGTAAGATGTGCCTAATTTTAATGTATGCAAAACTATTTTGTTGTATTGTGTACCTACATGTGATTTGCCTCTTGATGACATTTTTCTCCATGGAATCAAAGAACTCTTGGGAGAAGTATTCTTCCCCTTTATCTATCATTAAGCACTTGATATACATGTCATATTCCTTCCATAGAACAACTTTGAACTTCTTCAAATAATGAAAGACATCTGATTTGTACTTCATATAATAAAGCCAAGTTAGCCTTTCGCAATCATCAATGTTAAAAAGTACCTATTACCTCCAATTGAATTCTTTTTTGCTGGTCCCCAAACATATTTATGGATTAGGTAAAGTGGATGATAGCTCATAGATTTTCTCTTCTTCAAGGGAAACCTAGTCTAGTTACTCAATTTATAAGATTCATAAGAATTCTTAAGGTTTTGATTATAGAGGTTTGGTAACCATAGAACTAACGTCTTCCTTTCCCTATCCTTAAATCTTGGAGTGTTGATATGTCCATACCTTTTGCACCATAGATCAGATTCTTCTAACTTCATGTTTCCATATGTGAAGTAGGTTTTGTCGTCGAGATTAGGTTTAACATTCAAAGTGAATAGCCTTATCTTCTTCTTGCCTTAAACTATAAATATTTACCCCTCTTAAGGGTATTCCACAAAGCATCCCTTTTAGTAGGACTTGAGAGCCATCAAACATTACATCACTTTTGTGTGTGATAGCATGAGAAGTATCATCACTTGTTTCCACATGTCTCTTGGTTGATGGAACTTGCATGTTTCGAAAGAAATCCTTGTTGTTGCTCATGTGATTACTACATCCACTATTAATGTACCATGTGTTTGACCCTTGTGTCTTTTAGTCACTCATTTGCATCATAGATAGCAACCTTTCATTCTCATTTTAAGTATATGCATAAATAACGTTTTATTTGAAGGTTGAATTTGTCTTCTCTCTTTGATCGCAATCGCATGCATAGTGGCCATACTTTTGACCATTGAAGCAAACGTTTGAGTTGTGGTCATCTCTATTCTAGTTGAACCTTCCTTCTCTACATTTGAAGTTGCCTCTTCCTCTTCATGAGGGGTATTTACGTCCTTATTCCTTATCAGGATCACCATTTGATCCTTTCCCTTGTCTTCATCTTCCTTTGCCTTGGTTCTTTTCTCTACCTTTGCCTTCACTTGCATAGCATGCTTGGGCTTCATTTTCGTTTGACTTTGAGCCTCTAATATTCATCTCCTTAGTGATCATCAAAGCCACTAATTTCTCATAGTCCAAAAGAGTATCTCTAACATATAAAGATGCTGTAAAAGCTTTCCACTTGTCATTATCCATCAAACCATTAAAGGTGTATGAAACTAGGTTACCATCATCTATGTGAGAACTTATGGATCCCAATGAATCACTCACTTTTTTTATCTTCAAAATGTACTAATTTATATTGATAGTATGTGTTTTCTTCATGTTGTTTAGTTCATTATTCAATTCAATCTACCTAGCCTTCATTGAAGTGGACTAAAGCCTCTCTAGGTTCTAAATATCCTTAACTGATTAGAGATTGGATTCTACTCAATCTAGGTCTAGCATACGTGAATTTTTCTAAATCCCCCATTTTTTGTGCTCTAGTTAGAGCTAATTTACTCTAATGTACTCTCCTAGGTCCCGTTAATGCTAGAGAAATGAGGAATAACAATAGATTTTTCATTTGTACTTCAGAAGTACATGAAGTAAAAGCTTTCCTTCTCTAGTAGAAGACTCGCCTCGAGTTTTTTGTATGATTTTGAACTTGATCCAACAAATCTCCTTCCTACAATGACCTCATAGACACACTCAAAAAACCTCATTTCCCTCAAATGAGTGCTTCTAAAAACTCTTGAGGACTAAATTGAAGTCTTTTGCAACATAAACGACACTTTCACCTTCCTAATGCAAGATATCTCATTCAAAATGCTCACGCCTACTATGAGACCTAATTCATCCAAGAGAGAAAAGTTATCGCTTTCACGAGGTATACACACAAAGACCATTCTTAACTCCTGGAATCATTTCTCTCAAAATATGCAAATTTTTCATATGAGCTTAAATACAACTTATGGAGGCAAGATCAGCTTTCTAAAAGGATTACGAGAAATGAGTACAATATGATAAGGGATTTGTGCTCAATTCTAAGAGCTATCTACCTCATATTCAAAGAAATTTGTGATTTAGATATGGCAAATAATGTGCTTGCTAAGCAAGGGGTCTACTAGCTTATTCAAAATCTAAAAGAGCTTACACAAAGGCGGGATCATATATTCAAATTTCATTGTGTGTAAATATAATCTTGAAAAAATTCCCTAGTTGTTAGGAATTCCCTCCTAAATTATAGGCTTTATCACACCTAGGTGTGATAGATGGATTTTGAATATTATGAGGGGGATTTTCAAATTCAAATCAAAGTTGATTCTTTGTGCTCGATTTCTTGCTGCCTAGTGCTTCAAGTGTTATGCATCCAAAAGTCCAAAATCTCCTAAGATTGGAGCTTGAATTTCAATGATTCGTAGAGTGCAAGTTGATATTTATATGTCACATGCATCAAAAAAGTATTGTATATCCTCTACACTTTATGACATGGTCAGATGGCAATTTTTGCTTGCATATTTCTAAACAAAACAGTTGAAAACATAGCCCTACAAATTCTCATTTTCACCAAAGCATACTTGGAGGTTCAAAGAGCAAAAAATCCCCTTTTCATGGTCATCACTATTTTCTAGATTAAGAAAATTTCAGCCTTGAAGGGTTTTTACATGGAAAAAGATGAATGAGCCATGTTGTACGATCAAGATGAGTACACATTCAAGGGTGGGGATGCACCAAAGCTTAAATCAAGGAGGGTCCATGAGTATTTTTCATTGGATAAGCTTAATTTCATGACGAAAGAGCAATAAATCAAAGTTTTTCCAAAAATAGCAATTTATCTTATCCAAATCCAAGTCAACATTGATCCAACGATCGAAATCTTCACAAATCTGAGAATGGACAATGAAGGTGCCTATTTTTACTTCCTTTGCCGTAGATTTGATAAGAATAATGAATCCTAGAAATCCATCTCGTGAATCCAATGGTTGTAATAAATAGTGATTGGTCCTAGGGTTGAGAGTTGATTTCTCCGCATCCAAGGGCCCAAATTCATTAAAAAACTATAAAAAACCCCCTTTCGAATTTGTGCAGAATCATTTTTAGGCATGCATATGGCCTTTCTAGCATATGGTTTAATTTTGACGATCATCCTTAGTTGAGCATGGGAGGATCCAAGGTGGACTAGTAAGAGCATATAACATCGAATTACGTATATGTATGCATATGTATGTGTGTGTGTATATGTATGTATATGTATATGTATGTGCGTACATGTGCATGTGTATGTGTATATGCATGTGTGTATGTATCTGTGTATGTGTGTATGTATGTGTATATGCGTGTATGTATATGTGTGTATGTATATGTAAGTACATATAGGTGTGTGTATGTGTATGTAGGTGTATATGTGAGTGTATGAGTGTATATGTATATGTGGGTGTGTATGTGTGTGTATGCATGCATGCATGTATGTATGTATGTATGCATATGCATGTGCATTATGTATGCATATGCATCTACATTATGTATGCATGTGTGTGTACGTGTGTGTATGTGTGTTTTCATATGTGTATGCATGTGTATGTGTGAGTATGTGTCCCTATCTATGTGTATATATATATATATATATATATATATATATATATATATATATATATATATATATATATATATATATATATATATATATATATATATATATATATATATATATACACACACACACACACACATATATATATATATATATATATATATATATATATATATATATATATATATATATATATATATATATATATATATATATATATATATATATAGATATATATATATATACATACATATATATATATATATCTATATATATATATATATATATATATATATATATATATATAGATAGATAGATATATATATATATCTATACATATATATATGTATATATATATATATATATATATATATATATATATATATATATATATATATATATATATATATATATATATATGTATATATATATATATATATATATATATATATATATATATATATATATATATATATATATATATATATATATATATATATGTTGGAAAGATGGATGGATGCTCCAAGAGACTGAGTAAGTACTGCTAAACCTGCTTTGTACCAGCCCTCTTTTGCTTCAGAGTTGATAACTAGACCTTCTTAGCTTTTGAATGACACCATAAAATGTCCTATGTACTTTGGAAATGATGTGTGCAATGATTGAATCAAAACAGATACCTTTGTAGTTCACAAACTCAAGAAAACCTTCTATTTATGTCTTGATACCTGCTGGGTATTTTGCTCAGTATGACCAGTACAGTAGGAATTGGAAAAATGCCTTTTAGGGGTATCTAATTAGCTTACTAAGCTACCTATTCCAAGTGGAATGATATAAAATGATAAACTATGCTAAGAGAAATCAATTTAGCAAGTTAAGCTATACCCCCGACTTTTTAGGATTGTAGCAGAAAATGACCAGAGATCACCTCGACGCAGAGTTCTCCAAAATGGCTGCATAGAATGTCTTCAAACTTTGCCAGCATGTAGATGGCTTTAATCTGAATCCAACAAGCTTTGAATCACTGAATGTGGTGAAGAATTGACCGAGATATGCCCTTGACAAGTTGACACACTTTTGAGTAGACTAACAGAGAACTCAGAGATGGACAATGTGAATGTATGTATTAATAAACACTTGTATACAACTCCATTGGCATGAACTTCATTGCCCAATGGTGTAGAGAGGTGTGGGCTTAAGTGTAGACCTCACACACACTCAAAAATCAGTAATGATAGGCTCGGGAGTGCTCTCTCTTACCCGCGACTTTTCATGTCCATTTTTATAAGGAATGAGTAAAAGTTTGAATTCAAATTCAAACTTTTGGCTCCCTATGATCAAGGGCCTAAATGCTAGGAGATATTCTTTCAATAAAACAACTAAATTTTCCATGAATCCTTTTGGTAGGTGATTACAAGAGATTCCAAGTCAATTTGACTTTTACAATGGGATAAAGTGGTAATTAACCACTAGCAATGGTTCCTATGCTTCTTCACTTATGTAAGATCTTCAAGATATCTTTCAAGCCAAATGTGTAGGCTTGTGATTTACACCAACAGCTCCCCCTCAAGCCAAACATTTTGGCTTAAGTCTTCATCTTCAATCTTCAAGTATATCCTGCAATCCAATCATGGATTTGAACCTGCAAAGTTTTGTTCCATCCAAAGCTTTGGTTAACAAATCTGCACATTGCATGTTGGTTGATACATAGGTAAGTTGAATGTCTTTGCTTATGAACTTTTCTCTCACATAATGGTAATGTACCTCTATGTGTTTGGTCCTAGCATGATAAATAGGATTAGCTGCAAGGTGAAGAGAACTTGTATTATCTCAAAAGATTATTGGAGACCTAGTAAATAAACCCAATTGTGTATACAAAACCTTAATCCATATTGCTTCTTGTGTGGCATTAGCCAGTCCTCTATACTCTGCCTCTGTGGAAGACAAAGCAACAGTAGGTTGCTTCTTTGAAGACCATGAAATTGGTTTGTCACCTGCAAAAGAAATATATCCAGAAGTGCTCCTCCTATCATCCTTGCATCTTGCCCAATCTGCGTCTGAATAAATTTTGATATCAATATCTGAAGTGTAAGGGAAATACAAACCATGGTTCTGTGTACCCTTGAGATACTTCAAGATTCTCTTGGCAGCCTCTAAGTGAGGTATCCTTGGCTTGTGCATAAATTTACTTAGCACACTAACTCCATATGCAATATCTATCCTTGTTAAGGTAGCATAGTTCAAGCTACCCACCATACTTTGATAGCCTGTAATGTCCTTGACTTCATCACCTTCATGGGCACTTAGCTTTAGGTTTACCTCCATTGGAGTGCTTGCTACTTTGGCATCCTGCAAGTGAAACTTCTTCAACATATGCTGTATGTATTTTTTCTGAGTGATGTATATCCCTGAATTAGTGTAGACTAATTCAAGTCCCAAAAAATACTTCAATAGACCAAGATCATTGATCTTGAACTCCTTCATCATTTGACTTTTGATATATCTGATTCCATTGACATCATTACCTATAATGATGATGTCATCAACATAAACACAAAGATATATTCCTCTGAATTACTTCTCTTAATGAACAAAGAAGTATCTGCCTTGCTCACGACAAATCCTTGGTCTTGGAGGTATCTAGTTAACCTGTAATTCCATGCCCTAGGTGCCTGCTTCAATCCATATAAAGCCTTTTTTAATTTGCAAACATATGTTACCTTCTTAGGGTCCTCATAGTGAGGAGGTTATGACATATATACTCCCTCTGAAATCCATCCATTCAAGAAATCATTCTTGACATCCAATTGGTACATATTCCAATTTTTTGATGTAGCCACACTTACCAACACTCTGATTGTTGGCATCTTGGCCACAGGTGAGAATGTCTCCTCATAGTCAATGCCTTGGGTTTGTGCAAAATCCTTGGCTACCAATCTACCTTTGTACCTATTAATTGTGCCATCAGAATTTCTTTTAAGCTTATAGATCCATCTGGATCCTATTACCTTCATAGAATCCTTCTTAGGTACTAACTCCCATGTGTCACTCTCCTTGAGTGCTTCAATTTCCTCATCCATAGCTTCTTTCCATTCTGATTTGGTTATGGCCTCTTCATATGATCGTGGTTCTTCATTTGAAAAATCTTTGGCAAGATAAACAGAATGTTTAGTAACAAGAGATGTATCATACCCATATTTGATGGGTTTCTTGCTTTCTCTTTGTGATCTTCTAAATGGTTGAGCTGAAGATTTAGATATGTCTTCAAGCTTCTTCATCTTCATTTTGCCCTTGGACTTCCATGCTTTGAATTCTTCAAGATTGATAGTAGTCTCATCATGTGAACTTGAGTCTTCATTCTGAGTAGGTTCCTCCTTTGTAAGACTTGGAAATTCCTCTTCCAAATCATAGGGTAATTTGACCTTCTTGCATTCATTCTCATACCAAGAATCATTTTCATCAAAGACAACATCTCTGCTTACCATGAATCCCTTATTGATAGGATTATAAAACCTGTAACCTTTTTTATTTAAATCATACCCAATAAAGATGCATTTTTCAGCCTTTGGGTCTAGCTTACCTCTTATCTGAGAAGGAATGTGTACATATGCTACACATCCAAATATTTTGCAATTGTCAAGTGAGGGTCTCTTACCATGCCATGCTTCATAGGGTGTCATGCCATCAAGAGACTTAGATGGTAACCTGTTTATGAGGTAAGTGGCAGTAGAAACACTTTCTCCCCATAGATAGTTAGGTAATTTTTTTCTCATTCAACATAGACCTAGCTGTCTCAACAATTAATCTATTTCTTCTCTCAGCTACCCTATTTTCTTCAAGAGAATACCTTGTGGTTATTTATCTTTTGATGCCTCTGTCCCGCAAGAAGTCTTCAAATTCATTGGAGAAGTACTCACCTCCTCCATCTGACCTTAGCTTTTTCAAATTCCTTCCTATCTGATTTTCAACTAATGCAAGATATTTTTTAAAGCAATTAAATACGTCATCCTTGTGCTTCATGAAGTACAATACAGTCCATCTGCTATAATCATCAATGAAAGGCACATAGTACCTTGATCCTGAGACAGAGGGGTCTTTGCTTGGTCCCCATACATCTGTGTGTACAAGCTCTAGGTAGTCTTCATGCATGTATCCTTTCTTTGAGAAGGCTAACCTGTGAGACTTCCCAAATTGACAAGCACCACACTTGTAAATCATATGTTGCTTGGATACATTAGGTATCCCAAGCACACATTGATCCCTGCACATTTGTTTCAAGGTTCTTTCCCCTATGTGTCCTAACCTCTTGTGCCAAATCTCAAGCTCTGAAAGTGTTTGATCTTTATAACTGTATAGTGCAATATTCATTGTATCTTCTAACTCAAATGTGAAAAGTCTACCTGATTTTTCTCCTTTAGCAATCCTCTTGAACCCATGCCTTCGATCCTCCACATATGCTCCATATTGATTAAATCTAACCTGCAAACCTTTCTCCACAATCTGACCAACACTCATTAAATTTTTGGTAATAGTTGGTACATAGAGTACCCTACTTAACAAATTTTGATTTCCATCACAAGTCTTAACATTTCCAACTTTAACTACTGAATGCTTTGTGTCATCACCTGTTTGGACTTGATGCTTACCTTTTGGTTCCTCAAGATCAGAGAGTAGTGCTACATTGCCAGCCACATGATTTGAGCATCCTGAGTCAATGTAGAATAGGTGGTCATCATTTGTACCTGACTTTGAATTCATGTTCATGATTAGAAGAGAGTCATCCTGCTCCTCTGTGTAGTTGTTGTAATCCTTCCTGGATTTGAATCCTCCTTGGTAGTTGCCATTGTAATTATTGTTGTAGTTGTTGTTGTAGTTATTGTTGTAGCCTTGGTGATGGTTGAATCTACCTCTTGACTGTGAGTATCCACCTCTTTGATATCCTCTTCCTCTCTGATTCTTGTAATTCCTGAAACACTCATCTATAGTATGATTTGATAAACCACAAATGTTGCATGGTGAGGAGTTATAAGATCTCCCCCTACCTTGCTTACCTCCTCTGCCCCTTCCTCTTGATGATCTACCTCTCCATGCATAGTTGGCTTGGGAGGTAGAACCTTCATCTTCCATCTTCTTGCTCTTGCCTTTATCTTTAGACTTCTTATCAGTGTATAGGGCAGAAGATTTATTACCTTTGGATGTATCTCCATTTTTTTTGAGCTTTGCTTCATGAGTAAACAATTGTCCCATGAGAGTTGTAAGATCTGGAGTGTGCATGTCCATGTAAAGATCCATAGCAGTGGTGAAGCTTTCCCATTTGTCATCAGCCTTGATCCCATTGATCACTTGCCTTGCAATCTGTTCTTCTTCAATCTCTTCTCCTATGCTTGCTAACTGATCTGCTACATCTTTAATCTTGGTCACCAATTCTGAAACAGTTTGCTTAGGTTGCTTCCTTAATGTTGTGAATTCAATCCACAACTGATTTTTCCTAGCCCTTGTGTTGGAGGAAAAATATGATGACAAGGTTTCCCAAGTCTCTTGGGATTTCTTACAATTTCTAATATGTGGCAAAAGAAAATCAGATATAGAGTTGAGTAAATAAGACCTTGCCAATGCATCCTTAGCACACCATGTGTTGAGCTTTTCATGTTCTTCCTTGGTTGGTAATCCTCTTGTTTTGAATGAGGGCAATTCCTCATCTCCTTAGATGTATCCATAGAGACTCCTTCCTTGTAAGTAGATCTTCATCCTTAGAGACCATGCTTGATAGTTGCTCCTGTCCAATTTATCAATAAATGAAGGAAAACCATCTCCCATTTTACCTTAACTTTCTCGGATACCACTGTTGGAAAGATGGATGGATGCTCCAAGAGATTGAGTAGGTACTGCTAAACCTGCTTTGTACCAGCCCTCTTTTGCTTCAGAGTTGATAACTAGACCTTCTTAGCTTTCCAATGACACCATAAAATGTCCGATGTACTTTGGAAATGATGTGTGCAATGATTGAATCAAAACAGATACCTTTGTAGTTCACAAACTCAAGAAAACCTTCTATTTATGTCTTGATACCTGCTGGGTATTTTTCTCAGTATGACTACTACAGTAGGAATTGGAAAAATTCCTTTTAGGGGTATCTAATTAGCTTAGTAAGCTACCTATTACAAGTGGAATGATATAAAATGATAAACTACGCTAAGAGAAATCAATTTAGCAAGTTAAGCTATACCCCTGACTTTTTAGGATTGTAGCAGAAAATGACTAGAGATCACCGCGATGCAGATTTCTCCAAAATGGCTGAAAAGAATGTCTTCAAACTTTGATAGCATGTAGATGACTTCAATCTGAATCCAAAAAGCTTTGAATCACTGAACTTGGTGAAGAATTGACGGAGATATGCCCTTGACAAGTTGCCAGACTTTTGAGTAGACTAACAAAGAACTCAGAGATGGACAATGTGAATGTATGTATTAATAAACACTTGTATACAACTCCATTGGCATGAACTTCATTGCCCAATGGTGTAGAGAGGTGTGGGCTTAAGTGTAGACCTCGCACACACTCAAAAATCACTAATGATAGGCTCGGGAGTGCTCTCTCTTACCCGCGACTTTTCATGTCCATTTTTATAAGGAATGAGTAAAAGTTTGAATTCAAATTCAAACTTTTGGCTCCCTATGATCAAGCTCCTAAATGCTAGGAGATATTCTTTCAATTATACAACTAATGTTTCCATGAATCCTTTTGGTAGGTGATTACAAGAGTCTCCAAGTGAATTTGACTTTTACAATGGGATAAAGTGGTAATTAACCACTAGCAATGGTCCCTATGCTTCTTCACTTATGTAAGATCTTCAAGATATCTTTCAAGCCAAATGTGTAGGCTTGTGATTTACACCAAAAATATATATATGAGTGTGTGTGTGTATGTATGTATGTATGTATGTATGTATGTATATATGTGTATGTATATATATGTGTGTGCTGGTTTGTGCATGTCCAGGTGTATACATGTATGTAACTATGTGTGTGTAAGTATATGCATATGTTTGTGGGCAGGTATCCATGTGACTTGATGTGCATATACATATATGTATGCATATCTATGTGTGCGTGTGTGTGTGTATGAATGTATATGTATGTGTATATGCATGTGCATGTGTATGTTTATATGCATGTGTGTATGTATGTGTGTATATGCATGTATGTATATGTGTGTATGTGTATGTAAGTATGTATATGTGTGTGTATGAGTATGTAGGTATATATGTGAGTGTGTATGTGTGTATATGTGTGAGTGTGTATGTGTGTATATGTGTATGTGGGTGTGTATGCATATGCATGTACATTATGTATGCATATGTATGCATGTGTGTGTACCTGTGTGTGTATGTGTTTCTCTATGTGTGTGTATGCATATTTGTGTTTACTATGTCTATGTGTGTTTCTGTTGGTGTAAATGCCAAGCCTTCACACTTGGCTAGGCATTGAAGAAGCTATATGCAAATACTTGCAGGACCACATGACCCATTGCTTGTAAAGTTAGATCATTTACTTCTTGTAAAAGATAAATCCTAGAAGGAATATTGTAATCCCATCTTCTTCGTGGAGTTTGGAGAACTAAAAGCTATGAATCACACTTAAAGGAATCATTCCTCACTTAGAGGAACACTTTTAGGTGGAGCTCTATTTGAATTTGAAAATTCAAAGTTGGAGAAAATTCACTATATAAGGCAGTTCAAAACTCGCAGCTTAATGCCCCCCATTAGTGAGCCTATTGTAGATCTTTTCTTGAAGTTGAGAGGCTTACACTATAGCCTACTCCCATCACCACCATTGAGCATCATATTCATGCCAATGACCATGTATAACATTGTTACATAATACATTATATCATTGATCATGTTCATCTCCTTCTTTGTCATTGTCACTCAGAACAGTGTACTTGTCTTGCTCATATCTGAGTGATCCCTTCATCATTTTCAATGATCTATAGCATATGGAACAATCGCAAAGTCTACTACAAGCTGGAAAAGTTTGAAGAATTTTGATTTAGCAAATTGGGAGAAAAGGGTCTCAAAGTGATCGTTGGTCATTCTTTGTAGAGTTCCTAAAATATCGAGGGTAAGCTTCTACTTGCTAAAGACATTGCTTTTGTGCATGGTCAATCATTTGAAGTGATTCTGCTTGGAAACATTAGCTCTCTAAGCTAATTAGATACACTCTGAAGGAAGTTTTCTAATTTCTACTGTGCTTGGAGCACTGAGCTTTAGAACCAACAGGTGTGTGAACCAAAATAGCAAGTTTTTGAGAACTTGTGATTTTTGAAGTTATCTATTTTGGATCAATCATTACATTCATCAACTCCAAAGTACATTAGTACTTTATTGGTGTCATTTTGAAGCTCAGAGGGCCTACAACTCAACTCTGAAGTGTATCGGGGCTGGTACCAAGCAGATTTTGCAAGTACCACTTCATTTCTTGAAGTGTCCATATCCATTTTTCCCAACAGTGGTATTAGAGAAAATTGAGATAACATGAGAGATGGTTTCCCTTATTTTATTGATAAATTGGACATGAACAACTACAAAGAATGGTCCTTGAGGATGAAGACATACAAGGAAGGAGTCTCTACGGATACATATCAGGAGATTCTCATTTTTAGAATTAAAGGACAACCTACAAGAGAGGAGCTTGAAAGACTCAACTCATGGTTTGCCAAAGATGCATTAGCAAGATCATATTTACTTAACTCTATTTTTTACTTCCTTCTTCCACACATTAAGAATTGTAAAACATCTCAAGAGACTTGGGATACATTGTCTTCATACTTTTCTTCCAACACAAGAGCTAGAAAAAGAATCAATTGTGGATTGAATTTACCACTCAAAGGAAGCAACCCAAGCAAAGTATTTCAGAATATGTGACCCAAGTCAAACATGTGCTGACCAATTGGCAATTTTAGGAGAGGAGATTGAAGAGGAGAAAATTTTGAGACAAGTAATCAATGGCATCAAGGCAGATGATAAATGGGAAAGATTTACAAAGGCCATGGACTTGTACATGGACATGGAGATTCTAGATCTTACCACACTCATGGGGCAACTCTTTACCCAAGAAGCCAAGCTCAACAAAAATGGAGATTCATCAAGAGGTAATAAATCTTCTGCCCTATACACAGATAAGGCAAGTCTAAAGAGAAAGGAAAAAGCAAAAAGATTGAAGATGAAGGTACTACTTCTCAAGCTAACTATGCACGGAGAAGTAGGAACTCAAGAGGTAGGGGCAGCGGAGGTAAGCAAGGTAGCGGGAGACCTTTCAACTCTTCCCCATGAAACATACGTGGATTGTCTAATCACACTACAAATGAGTGCTATAGGAACTACAAGAATGAGAGAAGAAGAGGATATCAAAGAGGTGGCTACTCACAATCAAGAGAAAGATTCAACCATAATCAAGGCTACAACAGGAATTACAAAGACAATTAAAATAACAACAACCAAGGAGGATACAAATCAAGAAAGGACTACAACAATTACATAGAGGATCAAGACGATTCTCTTCTGATTATGAAGATGACTTCAAAGCAAGGTATGAATGATGAACACATCTTCTATATTGACTCAGCTTGTTCAAACCATGTAGTAGGCAATGTAGCTCTTCTCTCTAACCTTGAGGAACCCAAGGGAAAGCACCAAGTACAAACAGGTGATGAAACCAAGCATTTAGTGGTCAAGGTAGGAAGTATAAAAACTTCTTATGGGAATAGAAACCTGTTGAGCAGAGTTCTATATGTACCTACAATCACCAAGAATTTGATGAGTGTTGAACAGATTGTGGAAAAAGGTTTGCAGGTTAGATTCAAAACATATGGAGCATTTGTTGAGGACCCCCAACATGGATCTAAGAGAATCTCCAAAGGAGAAAAGATAGGTAGATTATTTAAATTTGAACTTGAAAATACAAGGAATTTTGCACTTTATAATTAGAAAGATCAAACATTGTTAGAGCTTCAGATTTGGCATAAAAGATTAGGGCATATTGATGAGAGAACCTTAAAGCAAATATGTAGAGATCAGTGTGTGCTTGCGATACATAATGTATCCAAGAAACATATGATCTATAAATGTGGTGCATGTCAGTTTGGTAAATCACATAGGTTACCATTCTCAAAGAAAGGCTACATGCATGAGGATTACTTGGAAGTTGTCCACACAGATGTGTGGGGACCAAGCAAGGATCCTTCAATTTTTGGCTCAAGGTACTATTTTTCTTTGATTGATGATTTCAGTAGGTGGACTATCTTGTATTTTATGAAGCACAAAGATGAAGTGTTCAGTTGCTTTAAGAAGTATCTTGCACTTGTGGAAAACCAAAATTGCTAGAAGTTTCTCATAGTAAGTGATCTTTGATCACCCATATCTCTTTGTCTAGTAGTCCGATTCATTTGCAAGATAGCTCATTGTTTTCCTACGATTTTAAGCTTTCTTTTGAATATAATTTTACAGTCATGTTTTCATTATCCTTGAGTATATTGATCTTGAAAGCTCTATGGTCTAATCTCTACATATTTCCAAGTATATGTGTGTTGGAAGGTACACATAGGTGAAAGCTACCAATTCGGACAATTTTTGGACTGTCTTGTGAAGGGAGGTTGATACCTCTAAAATTATACAAATTGAGTGATCTTTAGCTTATTGGAAATCCCATAATCTCTATTTGTAGAGTGCAAAATTTCATAGGTTTAGTCATCGAGTTCAGAGAGCAATTCAATTTTTGGTGGGTTATGGTAGTGAAATCTTTGGTCCTAGGAAGGGCCTACCAAATTGCGACTAGGAATGGATATACTCCATCAGTGGTATCAGAGCTCATCATTGAGCAGTGAGGACATCAAGAGGAGGCCTTGAAGTTGCTCAAGAGCTAAGGATTGAAGCAAAGACCAACAAGATTTGAAGAAGGATTTGAGGCAAGGGGAGCTTATATCATCATTGAAAGTCCACGACAAGTGGAGACTCTTGTGGGAAGGTAACATATCATTCTTTCTCACATCCATCAAAATCTAAGGTGGGCTTAGGAGCCACCTTATAGTCTCATAAATAATGGGAGACTATATCAATCAGATTGAGAAGCTTGAAAAGAGCAATTACCAACCTTGGAAGTTTAGAATCTCTAACTTCCTCATGGGAAAGGGTCTTTGGGGGTTGGTTAGTGGTATTGAGGTGAATCCATACGTAGATCCACATAGACCTACTGAGAATCAAAGGAGACCCATTAGAGAGTGGGAAGAAAGGGATAGGAGAGTGATCATTATTCTATCTCAACATATAATCAACTCCATGATAGGTCATATCTAAGACCTAGATACATCTAAGAAGGTATGGGAGATTCTAAAAAGGTTATACTCTACCTCTACAAAGGCTGGAAATATTGAGCTCAAGAATGAACTCAGCAACCTTAGAAAGTCATTAAATCTCTGCATTAATGGCTTCATACTCAAAGTAAAAGAGGTCTCAAATGCACATGGTTCAATAGGATGTGTTGTAGATGATGATGACCTAGTTTCCCACACACTTAATGGGCTTAGAGAAGATGATAAATGGAAGGCATTCACAACCTTTGTGTATGTAAGGGATTCATTACCAGATTTTGAGCAACTTACTTCTCTTATGGTGACTGAGGAGCTCAACCATGGAGGCAACAAGTCAAAGGGCAGCCAAGAACACCTCTTCTATGCACGCAAAGGAGGAAGAGGCAAACACAACAGTGAAGGTTCAAGAGGAAGAGGTAGAAGCAACTACCAACAAGGTAGCCAAAGCTATCAAGGGAATCAATCAACCCAATATGAAGGTCAATCATCAAGATAAAGAGGAGGAGGAAAAGAGAGGTGGAAGATATGGAGGTCGAGGCTACTCCAACTCAAATGGATGCTTCAATTGTGGGAAGAAAGGACACTATGCCAAAGATTGTTGGCAAAAGCAAGGTGGGAACAATTATAGAGGGCAAGGTAATTATGCTAACTCTTGAGCCAATTCAGAAAATGATCATTTGTTAGTTATGAAGCATAGTAGTGAAGATCAACCACATGATGAGGTGTGGTATATAGATAGTGGTGACCCGAGAGATATTGTGTATCACTTGAGGTCAAATATCATGTATCGTGGACATTCTAGGAAAGGAGAACTCAAGCTAGGTTAAACCGATTCCTAGGGTAAACATAAGCCTGAGAGACGTGAAAAATTGAGTGAGGTATTTAGTGAATGAACCTTTGCTCAAGTCATGTACTAGGAAGCTGAGGTAGTGTCATATCTTCAATTGGGAGTGTAAACTTACGTAGTGGCAATTCACAGTATTCTGACACTTCTAGTGAATTAGATGAAGAAGATAGGATGGCCTCGGAAGACATGCATAGTTCAATTCCTTTGACAAGATTCATGTCCCTCATCGAAAGAGAATATAGAACCTCGCTGGAGTATGTGAACACTAATCGGCATGACATACCAATTTATATTGATGGACTAAACAGAGTTGTAGCACGAATGAAGAAAGCAAATGAATTGGAGCCCTTGACCTGTAGTGAAATATGAGGGATGGTTCTATATGGACAAAAGAGGAATGATTTATGCAGTGATCAATTGTCCGGAGACCATAAGTGAACCACGGGAAAGCGAGAATGTGGACCATATTAGTGGGGAAGGAATTGAAGGACAGGTTTGTACACCTCTAGGAAAGTCTAAAGTAACTAGAGCTTGGAGAGGTGAAAAAATCCCTCAAGATGATGTGTTGATTTATGTGTTGGAAAAACACCTATCAATCTAGGATTAAAAATGGACCATGTGTGGAACAACATGAAGTGAGTTACCCTAGAGGGGATTTAGAAAGAGAAAGGCTAGCAATCTGCAAGAAATTGATAGAATTATCTTAAAACACCTTGGAAAAACCTATACAAGACCTTCCAAAAATGAGGATACCTGAGAGAGAATTTCAAGAAAGATTGAAAGCTCATGACCCTTCAGAAGAAAGAAGAATTGTAGAGAAAGCAGAAAGCATAGCCACCAAAAACCCTCAAAGAAGTTCGATAATTCTCAAAGTAGAAGCTAACTGGACGAAGGATTTATGGGCTAAAGTCCAAGAAGAGAGATGGAGAAAAACTAAGGGTATTAACCCACCCTTCGAAGAGTTGGATGCAGACAAAAACCCAAGAATGATAAATCATGAAATGAATTATGAGCAAGGTGAGGAGGGAATGGAAAGCATGGACACACTACCGAACTATATGGGAGAATATGAGCAGAATTCTGAACTTTATCATGCCCCAACAATAAGAATGAAAGAGAAAGGATTTTCTAGCAAGACATCATATATAGCACGAAAATTGAAGGAGACTAAGGTGCAGTGTTCAATAACCTTGGAGGAATTAAACCACTAAAGTGGGAGACTTTAGTGAAGGGGATGAAGGTAATACATGTCTACCTATCACTTTTTGAGATTACAACACAAAGGCAATCCTAGACACAGGAGCAGGAGTAGGAATAGCTACAAAAGAAATATGGGAGAAGTGGAAAAACTAGCATTACGACCCACATGAATGAAATTACAATTAGTTGATGGACACACGAAAAAACCCCTAGGATTGCTAGAGAATGTAGTGCTTACAACATGCGGAGTAGATTTTGAACACACACTAGCCATTTGTCAATTTGAGAGAGCTAGTAATTATGAAATGATCTTGGGAAGACCCTTTATGAGACAACTAAGGGTAGTGCAAGACTGGGGTAGAGATGCGGTATATTTGCAACATAGGGGCACAACTACAAGAATAAACCTCCATACATATGCATATCATGATGTCCCACCTCTACAATGGAACTCGATACACAAAGAAGAGGATGACCTATCAGTCCATAGTGCGGAATCTGAAGACCAATCCTGGATGCATGAGGATACCCAACTATGGATGTGTAAGGCAGCTAAGAGGGAGGATGAGAGGAGGCTAACATGGCAACAAGGCTGTGGAGTCTCAATGCCTGTAGAAGATCTAGCTTATATGCCATAAGTATTTCCGGATGAAGAGTGAACCCCACAGATGGATGGAAATATTGGCCATGTTGGATGTATGTGTCAATGAGGAAGTCCTTACCCTAAACGAGTGCATAGATAAGGAGGGGTACGGCGTAAGTCTATACATGGTGGTGCTACAAGAGGAGAGGAATAGTAACCACAAGTCAAGTAAAGAGGATTACTTCAGCAATCTTCAAGCATCCAAGTAAAGAGGCTTTGCGGAGACAAGAGGCAACATAGAGCATGAGATACAACAAATGGGAGATGTGAAGCTTGAAGGAAAACACAAAGCAAGAGGACTTTCTGAGGTATTGCATGCTCCTACTATTACAAAGAACTTAATCTTTGTTGGGAAGATGGTTGAAAAGGGATACCAAGTCAAGTTCAACCACAAAGGATGCTTTATTGAAGACCCAAGGAATGGCTGTGAGCTAATAACCAACGGAAAGAAGGAAGGAAGGATCTTCACTCTTAGCATTGGCAAAGGACAAAGCAACAAGGCAATGTTCATCACCTATGGAGACAAGAAGATTGGAGATTTGTATTTGTGGCACCAAAGTTGTGGTCACATCAACATTCAAAGGTTGAAAGGAATGGAGACGAGGCATTGGCAAGAGGCTTACCACATTCTTCATTACAAATGTTGCAAGAGATGTATGGAGCTTGTCAACTACACAAGTCTACAAGGCAGCCCTTCAAGAGGAGTGGATATGTAGCACATGGTGTGTTAGACCTTGTGCACGCAGACATCTGGGGGCCAACCAAAGAGCCCTCTCTTGCAAGTAACATGTACTTTGTAACCTTCATAGATGACTACTCAAGAAAAGTATGGTTGTATTGTATAAAGCAAAAATCAGATGTGTTTGATGTGTTCAAAAGATTCAAGGCACAAGTTGAAAAGGAGATAGGTTGCTACATCAAAGCCATAGCTTCTCTCTTTATGGCGTTGTAATAACTTTTGGCCTTTTTCAATATTTGATTTTCTTATTATTTTTTTTGTGCTCTCTTGCTTCAAGGTAGTTTTGACAAAAGGGGAACCTTAAGGTAGATAGCATTTTTATCTAGTAGTGCCCACACTCCTCACATCTAAAGGAAATTTTTGGCCTCCATGTTTGATTTCCTAGATTCCTTCTAGGATGCAAGCTCTTTTTCTTACCTTGGTTTGAGATTGCATCCAATAAAATAGGCAATGGCATGGGCCCTAGTTTACATCTTGGTTATCCCTAATACACTTGGCTATAATTCCATTCTGTATCATTCTAGAGATCTATGGCCACACTTCTTAGAGAGCTATCAGGTTACAATTAACACTTGACATTCACCTACAACATGACCCTGCTAATTACATATGGTTTACCAATGTCTACCACTTACTCCACCTTGTAATTAGAGTTCTTAAAGCTCTTGTTGAAGTTGTACTACTTCATATCTTTAGGCACATTCTTCCTTTTGAGTTTCAAATCTTAAATCCCATGCCAAATTAGGGCAATTGAACATTTGCTCTTTTTTATTTCTTCTTTAGGTCTTAAAGCTTTCCAACTCCTTTCTTACTTGAGCCAATTGATTATGGGGATCCATGGAGATTGAGGGTCCATAAGAGCCAATCCCATGTTGTTGCCTTATCCTCTCAAATTTAGTTGGAGTGGCAATAAGTTCATCAATGCTAGTTTTTTTAAGAACAATCTCCTTTACGTTGGAATGTGTGAACACCAAAAGTATCTTAGGTATCTTTAAAACTCTAAAGAAAAAAGTACTATTCCCTGAAGGTTTTGTTAACTAAAAAATTTCCTTAGAAATAAGCCTTAATTGCTTGGTGATTGTGGGATTGAAGCTATTAAAGGTTAACATTATTTTCAACCCTTCAAAGTGTCTTGTTAGATGCTCTCCATTGCTTTTTTGAGTGCTAATTTGAGTGAAAAATTGGGGGAAATTAGAAGTGGACTTTCTAATTTTGGTACAATTTTGGCTACACGTGGAAAGATTGTTTGAAAGATCACTCTTGCTAATAGAGGCTTTTGAGGTTGTTTTTTCATTATAATTTAGATTCATCTTTACAGCCGAAATTTCAGCTCTTACGTCTTCTTGTGGGTTTCTTGGAAGACTTTTGGTTGTGGTGGAGTATACACCACAAGTTTGTGAAAGTTTTCTGACATTTTATTGCATATCATTAGACATTGGCCTATAGAGACCTTTACATGTGTGTCTCTAACAAGGGATAAGCATAGCCACGGTCCATAGCATCCTAAGATACCTTATGTGTAATGAGAATGAATGTGCATGATGGTCAGATGTCCACACTACAACATTCTAGATCATTGCTATTCTGAGTGCAAGAGGATACAAAGGATAGGAGGATAGTTTTACACACAACATTTTTGCCTTTGATTTAAAACCTTCTTGTTTGCAGCCTTGGTGTGTCTTGAGCCCTTTTGTCAAGCTCAGTATCTTGAGCCTCATTCTCACCCATACTACATATCTTTTGGTGTCAATCTAGTCCCTCCATTGGAAAAGCTTGTTCCAAGAGGTTTTCCCAATGATACCCTAGACATCTAAATATTGGCCTAAGGATTGGGAGGTACAATCTAATCTTTGTTGGGTTCATCTTTGAAAGCAATATGTGCTACTTTTGTACCCTTTCAGACACAAACTACCCAAGCGACTTTTCAAGAGCCCATTGGGTGCACATGAACCATATGGAATCTATCCGCCTTGCCCAAACCTAGTTCCTAGGCTCTAAGAACAATTGTGGTAACTTGATCCTCAATTCTCTTTCAAGAAGGCTTAAAAGAAAAGACATGAGTTTTGTGTGTGCAACTCTTTTCCCATCTTTTATATTCTTTTACACCAAAAAAAGCAATGATCTATAGTGTTCTAGTATGGACATGTGGCTGTCATGCACACTCATTCGCATTACTGCTTATGTGCCTTAAGATATCAAGTAAGCTAGGGACCTTGGCTATGCTTAGCCCTTATCCCACACATACATGTAAAGGAATATGTCTTTAATTCCCATGTAGAATTTGTAGGTAGTAGTATTCTCTACACTACTAGATACTCGTGGATGACATAGTTTCTCAACCATTTTTTTGTCCGATCTAGTATCCTATCTAGAGAGCAATCTATGCTCCCACTTTCCTATGAAGAAACAATATCCTCTAATAGAATATCCTCCCTAGAAATACACTTTCAAAGTTTATAGGCATGAAACATAGGATGGAATCTACAATCTCAAGCAAGTTGTATCCCATATGCAATACCACATAGGTTCTTAACTATCTTCCAAAGTTCACAAAACATAAGTGAAAGCTTAGCACTTCCCCGTGGATAATGCATTTGATCTTGTTGGTGCTTGAAGAAAAACTCCATCTCCTTCTTCAAATTATCTAGGACAAATCTTCTTATCAACATATTCTTTTGCCCTATCAACTATTTACTACATCTTGGCTTTACCTATTTCTAAATTTCGTTAGAGATTTTCAAACAACACTCAACTACTAATAAATTTCTTTGGCATTCCATGGTAAATATCTATCTCAATCTATCCATGTCTTAGACACATATGACCTCAAAATCACCTCTAATATTTGATTCACCCTCTTAGTCTAAACATTTCCTTATGTATTATCACTACTACTAAATTATAATAAAACGTTTAGCTTGTTAAAGACAAAATTCTAGAAGTGTCCATGAATCTAGGATCCCTATCTAAAACTATGGATGTTAGTAAGCCGTGCAATCTAAAAATATACTAGAAAATAGCTCCACTACCCATGAATCTTCCATCATCTCTTCCATGGGTATAAGATGAGTTATCTTGCTCACTGTTTGTCACTACTAGGATACCTTCGTGCGCCACTTGGGTCCATGTTAAGCCCACTAAGAATTCCATGTTTACCCTATCCCTAGATTTCTTTGAAATCTGTAAAGGGTGTTAAAGACCTCATGTCTTAACCTTTCTACCTAGTTGACTTAACACATAAAGAATTGTTGAACATTGATGTCAACATCTCTGGCTAATCTAGGCCACTAAAATGTTTTTTTAGGTAGTTGAATGATCTTCTCAACTCCAAGATGCCATACACAAAGAACGTCAAGGTCCTCATTAATGACTTTTCCTCTCAAATTTTTAGAATTTGGTATGCAAACGTTTCCTTTCCCAATTGAGGAATTTGAATATGGGCTTGAATTGTTTTGTCTACTAGGGGAAGAAGAAAATGGAACTACACCCTTTCCTATGATACATTCATCATTGATGGCTCTTATGATCTGCACCAAATGTGGATCTTGCACATGTGCTTCCTTTATTTCTTGAGGAAATGAGATTTCTAGAACTATAAAACTTATTTGATAGATCAACCAAGATAATGCATCAACTACACTATTCTCTTTGCCTCTTCTATATAGGATTTCCATATGAAAATCTTGCATTATCTCAGCCAAGCGAGCTTGTCTACCTCAAAGATCTAGATTACTACAAAATATACCTCAGTGTATGACGATTTGTGTATACCTTGTTGGTGCAGACCAATCACCAATTGAAGATTTGAAAGACAAAGAATGGAGATAAGAAAAATTCTTGAAGCATAGAAGATGGATACATTCAAAGAGTGAAAGACATGTACACATATGTACATTAGTTAAGACATAGGTTACTTATACTTATGATTTGACATAAGCATGTACATATTTGCCTATAAAAACTTTGGAAAAATGTCGGGGAAAAGAGGAGAGACAAGAGGAGACAATAGGAGATCATGAGAATAGTGTATTGAGGAGTTGTAAGAGTTATTAAGTCTCTTAGAAGTGAGTTGAATTATCTATCCTCACTCAGTTGTAAATCTATGAGAAATAGAAGAAAAATTGTGCCCGATGTTTCTGTGTTTTCTCCTCGTGTGGTAGATCTTTTGTGAATTCCTTTTGGAGATGTCTAAGTCCATAGTTAATCAATCTATGGCTAGAGTTTGAGAATCTAATTGTGATCAGGCTGAGAGAATTGTGTATAGGAACATTTATATGTAAAGAATGTTCACAGTCTCCTGAAACAGGCGCAAATTTCGAGTTCAATGAAATGGACAATGCTCAGTGCACAGTGTAAAGTTTTACACATGTGATAGCTCAAAATCTAAGTTGAGAGATAAGCTATCTACATCTAAAAGCATTTGACCAAAGGGGTTCGACATTGGGAGAACTATAGCTAAGAAGTTGCAGGTGTCAAAGTCGCTACTGCAGAGAAGGTGATTTACACATAGGTAAATTGTTTGTATGATTTCTCAGAGTATACTGAATCATTTGCAGAGAAAAAAGTTAGAGAAGGTGCGCAACCTTAAGGCGAAGCAATCTACAAAGTTTTATCAAAAACTTTACACAAATGATTAGTCAATCAAGGATTAATCTGCAACAGACTTTTCTCAGAAGTTGAATCCTTCAGAATAGTTAATTTTATGATAAGTTGGTGAATGTTCTCTAAATTTGGTGGAGTCTGAAGTTGTTCTTGATATAGAGGTGGTCTAAATGCAAGGTCAACTTGTTCTTTTGGAGATTAACACTCTCCATCATACCTTAAATTCTATAGCCTAAAGATAGTGTCTCTTGTGCATACAAGTCTTTTTCATGCACTCCATAATTCCATTTTGAATTACTTGAATTTTTACTTTCAAAAGCTATTGGCCTCCCATCTTGGCTCATAACAGCTCCTATGGCTATGCCACTAGCATCTATCTCCAACTAAAAAGACTTCTGTGGATCCCAAACTTTGAGTAGAAAACCCTCTGATATCGCTTTCTTGAAAGTCGAAAAACAACATTCTTCTTCGTGCTTCCATGCAAAAGGTGCTTTTTCTTGAAGGCATTTTCTCATAGGTGTTTTTATCAATGAATAAGATGAAATGAGTTTTGGATAAAAATTGGAAATTTCTACAAAAGACCAATGCTACCCCCATCTTCAAGAGTTCACCATGATCATATAATGGAGACCTTCTTGGAATCCATCTTGATCCTATTGGTTGAAACTAAATGCCCTAGATAGTCTATCTTTGGAAGAAGAAATTGAGTCTTATTTGGATTTACAAACAATTGACTTTTCTTTATATTATGTAACACTAACCTTAAATGAATCTCATGCTCATGTATATACCTAATACATAAAAACAATTCATCTACAAAAATCACAACAAATTGATCAATGAATGGAAATAAAATATCATTCATTAACATCATAAAGGTAGAAAGTGAATTAGTCAAAGAAAATGGAGTAATTAAATAGTCATAATGCCCAAAGCAGGTCTGGAAATATTTTTTATTTACATCCAGCTCTTAAACTCTAATCTAGTGGTAGAAACTCTTCAAATCAATTGTGATATATAAAAATGCTCCGACTAGAGCATCAAAAACATAATCTAGGTTGAGCATAGGGTATTTCTGCTTGATGGTAATCTTATTGAGTTTCTTGTAGTCCATGGAGATCTTATAAGATCCATCTTCCTTCTTAGCTAGAAGAGCTAATGTTGAAAAGGATGAACAATTGGGTCTAATATGCACTTTCTCCATGTACTCGTCCATAGGCTTGCTAATTTTATTCTCATCCTTCAAAATCAGACAAAATGGTTTTGGGGTGATCAGACTCAGTCCTTTGCCCTTTATTCATGTAGAGAGGTAAACTGGAAGGTAACTAATTCCAGAATGAATCATGGTGTTATAATCTTAAATTTTTCAAAATACTTGAGAATTCCGACTAGACGCTCCTTGAGTATGAGAATCCATCACTATACATGATGAATAGACGAAATACAAAAGATAAATATACTTACAATCGATTTTGAGAAACTTGGTTGCAGTCATCAATCATGTCTCCTGGAGATCTCTCTCTCTCTATCTCTATCTCTCTTCAAGGATTAGTAGTTACCTCTTCTCATGCTAAAACATATACACATGTGAAGCCAAGTCTATCATTGGTTGTTCCCTAGCATTTCAATCCTTACATAGAACTTCATAGAATGGGTCATGCGTGCAATATCAAAATCCAAGTTCTCTTGATAGGACTGAATCTGAATGGATAGAAAAACTAATTGTTAGTCCCATTGTATTAGTGTCTTCCTATGTGCTAGCTCCATTACGTAGGCATACACTAAATTTAGCCTCTAAATGTAACTATAAGACAAGATGAGAACAAATGACATATATGTGGAACTAGTGTCGAAGAGGCCTTTATAGGCTATCTTGCCAAGACTCCTTTCATAAAATTGAACTCCATATTTGGAAACTAGTAGCCTTTCTATGTCATTATGGGAGATGATGTCTGAGATGGGGAATCTCTAAAATCCTCATCTACATCACTCCTTTTGTAGGCTCTATCATGATGATTGTGGCTATATTTTTCTTCTTAGAGAAACCTCTAAATCAATCTTGTCTTATCGAGCCATAGGACAAACCTTCTCTCATCACCTTCTCATTCTAATGAGGGATGCGAGTTGACCTATTATAATCCCTCTTAACAAAAGCATAAAATTTCGTTTTAGCTCCCAAAATTTTCTCCATCATGTGCATTTTCTTAGCTTGTTTCTAAGGTTGTGCAGTGGTCAAAATAGGAGCACTAGAGGAGACGAGTCAACCCATCTTAGTCCATGAGGACCTCTATCCTTGGGATTGTATGCCCCTATGACCATTCTCATATAATAGATCCATATCTATGGCTTGTGCCAAAGAGTGAAACCTCTCCCTTCTTATTAAAGTTCATATTCTTTCTTTTAGTCCCAATCACATTTATGGAATCGTAGAAACTTTGGAATGGAGTCTCATACTTTTAAAAGTACCTTCCCATGTCTATGATAATATTCTTGAAATGGTGCATTTTTCTAAGTAATGGAAAGACAAGAGTGATGTGTTCTATACCTTTGAGTTGGAAGCATGAAGTTATTGTCAAGAAAAGGTCTTACATTATTCCCATATCATGGGCTCTTTCTTATCCTACTCTACTTTATGCCAACACCTATGGGTAACATCCATGACATTGCATGTGAGTTGCTTTTTTCTTATGCCTCTCGTCAATGATATGGCATAAGAAGAAGCATTGCTCCCTCTTGCGAGCGATTTCTCCACAATGTCAATAGTACTTGCCCTAGTGGAGCCATGATATCATGATGGCTTAAGATATTTACACTCTCATCTGGATTCTCTAGCTATGACAATCTCAATAGAGATTTTCGGAGTGTGATGCTCACCTAGAGCCTCTATCTAGATCCCTCGAATCCCATTATCAAGCATAGGTTCTTCTTTCTTAGAGCCACAAACATGCTCTATGATAGTCTGAAGCATGCTCTCTAAGTGTGATATTCTAGTTCTCATGGTTTCTAAAGTGTCTATTGTATGCCCGACTAGGTGAGTATCTTCCCTATGAGGTCATGAAGATCCTCCTTCCATGTAAAGTAAAGTTTACATTCGTTTCGTTTTATGCTATTTTTTTATAGTCATTTTTTATGTATTTTTGTGTGTATCTAGCCTAATATATGTAAAGGCAACTGAAAAAAGAGAATCGCAATTTTCTTTGGAGTAAAGAAATCCATTTACACAGATAATGTAGGTGTTGGAATTGATCAACTACCACCCTTCTTGAGTCCCCAATTTGAAATGGATGATCCTTTCCTAGTAAAAAAGAACCTCTAGTGAGGCCCCTTGATTATGAAGAATTGCCTTTGAAGCTTTGATACCAAAGTTTTATCCAAGGGGCCTTAAGCTCATGAACTACTGTCTATGAGTATGATGGGCTAGACACTTTCCCCAAAATTGATGGTTGAGCATAACTTCCTAATTCTTCCTCTTAAGATGTGGTTCAACCATTTCTACCTCTCATTTCTTCTGTTAGAAGGTTCAAATACCAAGGTTTCGAGCAAGGGTTAAAGAAACCAAGGTCGAGAAGAAGAAGAAGTTTCAAGATACTTTCCAAGGGTAAGGAAATGAATTAAGGGGGAGATTAGGGGTTGATCATTCAGGAAACTAATTCTAGAAGGGGAAAAGAGTGTTAGGCAGAAGAAATGATAGGTAGAAGATGGGTGAAACAAACTCTAAGAGTGAGGATTAGAAAGTAATCCAATATGATGTCTTTTGGGGATATTGGTTAGCCCATCATAGTCCTAGAAAGTAGTTCATGCATTCAAGTCCCCTTGGATACAAATAATAAACTAACCACATACACACTATATACACTTCTATAGATATGGCTTATGTACACCCATGTGGTCATTTAAATACTAGTTACTTTTTTGCATAAAGCCTTTGATGTTGGTGAAGAGGTTTGTGATGAGGATTTCTCAACTAGGAAACACCTCGATGTTGGGGTGTCTTCTATGATGTAGATGGAAGAACTACCCAACCTCATCATAGGAGATGAATGCTAGTTGTTTATAGGTGCTTGATAGACATAGTTGGATTCTTTGGGTTACATGGCTATACATATTGGTCTTATTGACTCATTATGTAGCTTTTCATGATAGTAATCACAATTTTATGAGTTTGTTACATTGGTAATATGCTCATTCTGCAGAGGAGATTCTAGAAAATGTTTTTTAGATTTTAAATTTTCAATTATATTATGGTTCACTTTACTCCTTGAGATACTTATTGATATGAGCACCTACATTTTCATATAATCTCTTTTGTTAGTCATTTTTGTTCATTGATCAGTTATTATCGGGAGAACCTATCAAAATTTTCCTAGAATTTGACACTTGGTCATCTTTTTGAACCTCAATGGTGTTTTTGAACTATAGTAGCTTTATTATCATTCTAGTACTTTATCTATCATCATGGCATCAAAGATCTGAGGCACATCTAGAAGATTAGAATTGATTCATAATCTTCTCAAGAGGAATAACAACTTGCAGGGCAAAGAACATTTTGAAATCTAAAATCTTGATGGCACACACTTTGTTGTAAGATGTGTTCATTCAAAGGAGGTAGTGCAAGCTAATAAATGGAATCTCAAAGAAGCCTACTTATATGGATGATGATGCTTGGGGTGATTTTGATGAAATGGATAGGTTTACAATTTTATTTCACATGGGAAATAATATTTACTTTACATTATTGGAGTGTGCAAGTGTAGAGGAGTTGTGGAAGAATTTTTATGCAACACTTCTTTCAAAGGAATAACACCAAATAAATTATTTCTTATGAGAAATCAATAGTGTTCCTATTCATCTAAATGGATTCTATCTACTACTTTCTTAGTTACACACTTAGAAATTAGAGATGGATAATCAACTGAAAGTAGATATTTTACTATGCACCTTGCTAGTATCATGGGATCCATTTTGCATGGCAACTAGCAATAATGCATCGGATGATAAGCTCATCTACTATGTCATATCGATTGCACTCTTCAGTGAAGATATCCGTAGAAAACACTTTTTTGGCACTAAGAGTGAAGATTCATTTAGTGTTCATGAATCTTAACAAAGAAAGAATCAACAACATGGCATGAGAAAAAACAAGGAAAAGAATGATCAATGGAATAAAAGTAGAAAGGACATATGAAGAAAGATTGCTATGCACGAAAGAATGATAGGGGTAAACGAAATCATGTTGATGGTCATGTTAAATAATTACCTACACCATCTCTTGAGACTCTTAATGCAATTTTTTATGATGCTAATGTGTTGATACTTCGAAGTACTATGCATAGTGAAGCTCTCCTGGCTGATTCTCTTTATCACACATGATTGTTGTATCCTCATTCTTCTTTCATATGACACCACATATAGAATGGTTCTCTACCTATGCAAGAGAGTACTTTAGTATGATGAGAGTTGACGACTCTTACCATCGTTATGATCTTGGGATTGGACACCTGTTTGTTCAACTAAGTTATGGTTCAAAATTTACCATGCATAATGTACACAATGTGCCTTAGTTATACCCCTCTTTGATTTTAGTTGGTCAACTTGAACACCTTTGTTATAAAGTGGTTTTCTATGCTCTCTCTTTTGCATATCAAAGGGAATATATGCTTATTGCAAAGCAAAGAAAGTATCACAAAAAAACACTTTTAGATGTCACTTAAGAGCATATGGATTGTATATGGCATCGATGTTTGGGAAACATATCTCATAATGGTATAGAAAATGTCTCTTATTTTGGGTACTTACATCTCTTATCTCTCTCTTTTTTGGATTTGTGACCACTTTCAATATGGCATTCCAACTAGGAATGTGCAAAATATGGACATTAACGCTTTGATTCAACCTATAGATCTTGTTCATGCAGATGTGAGTGGTCCTATGCATAGAAGTTCATTAGGTGGCTCTCTTTACTTTGTCATTTTCATAAATGATGCTACTAGAAAACTCTAGGTATATCCTATCAAGTCGAAGGATGAGGTATTCCCTAATTTCACAAAATGTATTGCTTTTGTTGAGATTGAGAAAGGAATTAGGGTCAAAGACTTCCACACACATAATGGTAGTGAGTATAGCCCCCATGAATTTAGCCTTTTCTTTAATTCGAGATGAATTTGTAGAGATTTTTGATCTCCTTATACGCTAGTACAAAATAATGTAGCTAAGAGGATGAATATAACTATTCAATCTAAAGTACTTTCTATGTTGCATTATCTTTAAGGTAGAAGTAGTGTTGACTCTAGTTCATGTGACTAAGCTTTCACCTATTAGTGTCAAATTTGTAAACATGGAACACGATTTATGAATAAGGAAGACACCATTTTTTGCTCATATTTAAGTTTTTAGGTGTAAATCTTGAGTTCATATACCTCAAAGTGTTAGAAGAAAGATGGACTATAAGAAGACTAAATTGATTTTTCTTAGATATGTTCAAGAAGAACAATTTGGAAATTACTTCTCAGATATTGAAACACCCTAAGTGATTAGAAGAAATGATTTCAAATTCAATGAGTCTAAATGCATAAAAAACCCATTAAGGGGATTGAACTGAGAAGAGTGGTGTTTGAAG
This sequence comes from Ceratopteris richardii, assembly GCA_020310875.1. Lineage (NCBI taxonomy): Eukaryota > Viridiplantae > Streptophyta > Polypodiopsida > Polypodiales > Pteridaceae > Ceratopteris > Ceratopteris richardii. The sequence goes on along the minus strand of CM035411.1, from coordinate 42,192,130 downwards.
ATAGCAATCCTTTAGTAAGCATGCATAAGAATGATACTCATAGTAGTTTTTAGGACAATGTCCCATCAGATCAGTCTGCAAATGTTCTTGCTAGACAACTTATAAGAGGTTCTCAACATTTCTTTCCTCAACCTAATAGATATGTTCCAATTATGGTTTTATTATGTAGATAGATGTTGGTAAGCCATCATACTACAAAAGCGGTAATGCAAACAAAGGATCATGTGAAGTAGGAGCATTCCATGAAGAGTGAATTGGATTCTATTCACAAGAATGGTACTTGAGATTTGGTAGATTTTTGAAAGGGTAAGAAAGCTTTACCATGTAAATCGGTATATAAACTAAAAATCATATCAAATAGTGCTCCTCAAATGTATAAAGCATGACTAGTTGCAAGGGTTTTGAGAAAGAATATGTTTTTGATTTTGAGTAAATCTTCTCTCCAATAGTCAACCCAATCGACTCACTACCCATCTTGTTTGGATTTCTTACAATGGAGGACTTGAGACGGTTGAAATGGATATGAAATTTTTTTCTTGCATGAGATCTTATAGAAGATATTCATATGGAACAATTAGATAATTATGCAAGTCCTAGAAAATAGGTTCATATTGTAAGTTGAAAAAGAGCTTTTGAGGGTCCTAATTTCTGCATTAAGAGATGTCTAGATGGCAGGTTGATATCTTTGACATTTTATGTCAGTGATATGTTGATTGTTGGACATATTTTTGAAATGCACATTAGTTGTGATAGGAATAACAAATGTAAATAATTTTCACTATGGAAGCAGAGTATCTTCGAACTAGCCAAAACTTTTTGTATATGTTCTTTAATAAAAAATAGAAAGGCTTGTTCAATCAAAGGTTCTAAGTTTGACCACATCTATAAAACATTGAAAATTTGTGTTTGGGTTTGTTTATATCATGTAGCTTTTGTGTATTCTTCAAGTTTTTGTGGAGCACCATGCATTTCACCCAAAGCTTGCTTTTGTATTCTGAGAGTGTCCTTAGGAAGATGTCTTAAAGGGGAATCCATTGTGGGATCACCAGTACAACACTTGATTTGCTACTACGTCGAATCTTAATATTTCAATTCCTCTAGAATATTCCCATTGATATTATCACGATGAAGCTGATGCTTGAAGTAATACTTGAATAATTCCCATGTTCCCAAGTGGCTATGTCAGAAATGACTCAACAATTTATCATCCAAGACTTCAAATGTTTTTAGAAAAAGCACCAAAAAATAATATTAACTTCTTTTTCATCCTTTGGTTTGTGCAAGGATAAGAACCTCCCAAAATTCTCCTCAAGGCCTTCATGAGATAAACCCTTTAAAGATTGGAACTTATGGTTGAGTCGAGAGAGTAAGGTCTCTAAATGCACTTGCACCACCATACATGTAACTAAAGATCATGAAGAAGAAGGGGAATTTCTTGACCTACATATGACCTAATTTTTACTGATTTATAAAATATATTACATTGCCTTATGTTTATGACAAGGTTTCTATCATCAGCTATGCATTTCTCCCATGTTTTTAAAAGACAAACTCAAGAATAATGATAATGATCTGTTAAAGATGGTGCGTGAACACCTTCTTGAGCCTTCTATCTTGTTTAGTCCTTGCAAGGTTTTGTTGTGAAGATGATTCTTCCTTGAGCTTCTCTCTCTGTCTCTCTCTCTCTCTCTCTCCGTTCACTTGCCAAATCTATTGTGTACACACACAATTCACTCTATTTCCTCTATTTCCATGTTTCTTCATGATCATGGCATTCAACATGGAGCCGATTTTCGTATTGAAAATGAAGTCACAACTATAGAAAGGACGAATATTCAATAATTATTTCAAGTGGACCAATAAAATAGGAGTAGCCAAAATCATGGAATCAAGTTACAAGCTCCACCAAAATAAATCAAACTCTAATCTCATTCATTACCCACCAAAAAGTACACCTATACTCATTGGTGCATGGTTAGCTATATTCTAGGAGAAGTAAAACATCTATATAAGCATCATTTCACGTTATTTATTGCATTGTATGATCTTGAAAATCTTCCTTATTAGTTTAGTACTATCTTAAACTCCAAGAAGTAGACCAATTACCTGCTTATCTAATTTTTTTAATGCCTTTTTTCATCTCTATCTAGAGGTGTAGTTAAGCTTTCACAGTTCTCTTTGTACCAGATTGTAGAGCTTTGTCTATGCTCTCATTCTACTCAATTTGATTAGTTTAAATCTTCATATTGTATACTTTATATTTCAATGGTGTGTTCCAAATTTTCAAGTCCTTCTATTGAGTGAATTTTGAAAAATTTCCAAGGTGGTGAAGCTAGATCTCTACACATAGGAAGATAGTGTCGTAGATAGACAATTGGAAGATCCACCTGCCTTGATTCAAAGCTTGTTGTATAGTTCTTAATGTCTATTTTACCCTCGCAAAGTTTCTTGTGATTCTATATACAAGTAAAGAAAAATTTATAGAAAAGAAATAATATATCATTGTTTGTGGGCCATGTGGAGGGTAGCCATCTCCATAGCTGCATTTTCGTGCTAGATTCTTCCGACCATCAATTGTATAAGAGCATTTTGGAGGCTTTGAGACATGCAAGGGTATTATAGTGAAGTCTTGGAGGGACAAAGACAACTCGTTCAAGCACATGAAGGAACTTATCAAGCCAAGAAGACATCAAAAGGGGTCTACATAAATGAAGTCCTCAACTAGTCGAAGGTTAGCAAAGGAGAAGCTATCAAAAGGTAACATCCATTCATTCTAAAGCATACAAGCACTTGAGGAGAAGCTAGAGAAGCACTTCAAAATTTAGTTTGGCTGATTATAGTGCATCATAGAAATTTATAAAATGGAAATTATCAACCATGGAAATTAGAGTTTACAACTACGTTATGGGCAAAGGATTATGGGGATTAGTGAGTGGCTCATAGAAAAGACTCAGGTACATGATCCACCACTTGAGAGATAGTTCAAGGCCCTTAATAAATGGATAGTGAGGGATAAGAGAGTAATATTGATTTCATTCCAACACACAAGGGATACCATGAAAAGGCATATAAAAGACTTCGGCATGTCCAAGAAGGTCTGGGAAACCTTGGAGAGATTGTAATCTTCCTTGAAAAAGGCAAGGAAGATTTATCTCAACAATGACCTAGATAATCTTATGAAAGCATCAAGCAATAAATTTAATGAGTGACATTTGAATTCTAAGGCGTTTACAAATTCCCTAGGCTCAATTCAAAGCTAAATGGAAGATGCCAATATCATTCCACTACAACATATCGAGGGTATACCGAGGCTGCTACCGAGGCAAATAAACGGGCGGGATTTCTTTGCGATGTCGGTGTTCCATAAATGAAAAATGTACAAAAGTGTGGCAAAGCACTTCCATATAGGAATGGAATACAAAATTATGGTACATCATTGCCACATAGGAGTGTAATACAAAATTGTGGCAATGTGAGAAAACACTTCCATATAGGAATCGAATACAAAATTGTGGTTCATCATTGTTGTATGCGAGTGTGATACAAAATTGTGGCATTGATCAAAATATTTACACGTACAATCCTGCAACAAAACATATCTATAAAATAAGACCAATTAACATGAAATTTATAAACAACAACTAAAAACACGAAACCAAGATATAACTTTACCTAATCAGGAATATTCTCCCATGAGACATTTGCACCGCGTCCCTCTAAGTCTTGTAACAGTGTAGTCTGTCCATGTCGATATCCATATGAATCTTCAGTTCGTGTTGGAGGACGACCCACTGCCAACTCCTATAGTAAATATGCAAAATGTTAGATGAATATACATAATATACTTAGCACAAACAACTTCAATAATTAACATCATACTTACAAATTGGTAGCGCATACTGTCGTATCTGCCGCTACCTAAATGCGAAGTTCCAACCGTATCTAAACGAGTGGCCGCTGCATCTCTCTGTAGCCGATACCGATCAGGAATATGTTGATGCTCATCCTGAATCGATTCCCATTCTTTGGCATCTAGCCATACAGGCTTCGGTAAGCCTGCTTTGAAAGCATCGTGAGCTTCTGATCGTCGATGCGACATCACTTCGCGTGCTGTATGTTGTATCCTTTCGGAACTCACAATAGGATTGCCAAGTGCTCTCCGGTACTCTTCATATATACATTGTGTGATATAATTTTTAGAGTCTCTATCCTGTTCGATCCATTTTAACATTACTGAATGACCAAATTCGATAGAGCAGAGCTGTCGTATCCGCTGACGCATTGAATTTCCCGCCGCATCCATAACTGGAGCTCCATTACGGATATGATAGATCTTCGATTCGTCATGATCATGTGCACCCCAAGGTGTACGTGGAGATCCCATCTGATGCATTCAAGTATACATATGCATATGCATATGCATACATGTATACATATACATATGCATATGCTTGCTTGTATACATACTTGTACATATACATATGCATATGCATGTGTGTATACATATACATATGCATTCATGTATAATATACATATACATATATTCATGTATACATATACATATACATATATTCATGTATACATATACATATACAAAAATATAAAGTAGGTATGCATATGCATGCATGTATGTATGCATACATGTATGTATGCATACATGTATACATATACATATGCATATGCATTCAAGTATACATATGCATTCAAGTATACATATGCATATGCATATGCATACATGTATACATATACATATGCATATGCTTGCTTGTATACATACTTGTACATATACATATGCATATGCATGTGTGTATACATATACATATGCATTCATGTATAATATACATATACATATATTCATGTATACATATACATATACAAAAATATAAAGTATGTGTGCATATAAATATACATATATTCAGTATACATATACATATACAAAAATATAAAGTAGGTATGCATATGCATGCATGTATGTATGCATACACGTATACATATACATATGCATATGCTTGCTTGTATACATACTTGTACATATACATATGCATATGCATGTGTGTATACATATACATATGCATTCATGTATAATATACATATACATATATTCATGTATACATATACATATACAAAAAAATTCATGTATGCATTCATGTATGTATATGCATATGCATTCATGTATGCAGATGCATGCATGCATATGCATGCATGCATATGCATGCATGCATATGCATGCATGCATATGCATGCATATATGCATATGCATGCATGTATGCATATGCATTCATGTATGCATATGCATGCATGCATGTATGTATATGCATTCATGTATGCATATGCATTCATGTATGCATATGCATTCATGTATGCATGCATATATGCATATGCATGCATGTACGTATATGCATTCATGTATGTATATGCATGCATTCATGTATATATATATGCATTCATGTATGTATATGCATGCATGCATGTATGTATATGCATTCATGTATGTATATGCATGCATTCATGTATGTATATGCATTCATGTGTGCATATGCATTCATGTATGCATATGCATGCATGCATGTATGCATGTATGCATATGGATGCATGTATGCATATGCATGCATGTATGCATATGCATTCATGTATGCATATGCATGCATGCATGTATGTATATGCATTCATGTATGCATATGCATGCATGTATTCATATGCATGCATGTATGCATGTATGTATGCATATGCATTCATGTATGCATATGCATTCATGTATGCATATGCATTCATGTATGCATATGCATTCATGTATGCATATGCATGCATGCATGTATGTATATGAATTCATGTATGCATATGCATGCATGTATGCATATGCATGCATGCATGTATGCATATGCATGCATGCATGTATGCATATGCATGTATGCATATGCATGCATGCATGTATGCATATGCATGCATGCATGTATGCATATGCATGCATGCATGCATGTATGCATACGCATGCATGTATGCATACGCATGCATGTATTCATATGCATGCATGTATGCATGTATGTATGCATATGCATTCATGTATGCATATGCATTCATGTATGCATATGCATTCATGTATGCATATGCATTCATGTATGCATATGCATTCATGTATGCATATGCATTCATGTATGCATATGCATGCATGCATATGCATGCATGTATGTATATGCATTCATGTATGGATATGCATGCATGCATGTATGTATATGCATTCATGTATTCATATGCATGCATGTATGCATGCACATATGCATATGCATGCATGCATGTATGTATGCATATGCATGCATGCATGTATTAATGCATATGCATGCATGCATGTATGCATACATATGCATGCATGTATTCATATGCATGAATGTGTGCATGTATGTATGCATATGCATTCATGTATGCATATGCATTCATGTATGCATATGCATGCATATATGCATATGCATGCATGTATGCATATGCATGCATGTATGCATATGCATGCATGTATGCATATGCATGCATGTATGCATATGCATGCATGTATGCATATGCATGCATGTATGCATATGCATTCATGTATGCATATGCATGCATGCATGTATGTATATGCATTCATGTATGTATATGCATTCATGTATGCATATGCATTCATGTATGCATATGCATGCATGCATGTATGCATACATATGCATGCATGTATTCATATGCATGCATGTATGCATGTATGTATGCATATGCATGCATGTATGCGTATGCATGCATGTATGCGTATGCATTCATGTATGCATATGCATGCATGCATGTATGTATATGCATGCATGTGTGTATGCATGTATGTATGCATATGCATGCATGCATGTATGCATACATATGCATGCATGTATATATACATATGCATGGATGTATATATACATATGCATGCATGTATTCATATGCATGCATGTATTCATATGCATGCATGTATTCATATGCATGCATGTATGCATGTATGTATGCATGTATGTATGCATATGCATTCATGTATGCATATGCATTCATGTATGCATATGCATGCATGCATGTATGTATATGCATGCATGCATGCATGTTTGTATATGCATGCATGCATATGCATTCATGTATGCATATGCATGCATGCATGTATGCATATGCATGCATGCATGTATGCATATGCATGTATGTATGCATATGCATATCCCCCTCTCTCTCTCTCAAACAAAAATAAAGAAAGAAGATCGATGCTAGAAAACAAAAATATAAAGAAAGATAAAAGAGTGATATATGTCTTACTTAAATTGATGTAATTTTTGAATGAAGGTTGTCAAAATCCACTTGAAATTCTCCTTCATTGAATTTCCAAAGATTTGATCTCAAAAATCTCCTGCAAAACTAAAGAGAGAAGATATTAGAAAAGCAAAAACAAGAAAAAAATAGAGTGATACAATATGTGCGATTACTTACCAAAGCGTGAGATCTATGAAAATAGAGGTGTGTTTAGAGAGAGAGAGTGAGGGAAGTAGAGGGAAAGAGAGAGAATTGTTTGAATCACGGTCGGCAAAATCCACTTGAAGTTCTTCTTCGTCGAATTTCCAAAGATTTGATGCCAAAATGCAAAACCAAACAAAGAACATATTAGTAAAGAAGAAACATAGAAAAAGAAAAAAGAGTTTTACAATATGTGCGATCTACTTACCAAAACTTCAGATCTAACAAGATAGAGGTCTATTTAGAGAGAGAGAGAGAGAGAGAGAGAGAGAGAGAGAGAGAGAGAGAGAGAGAGAGAGAGAGAGAGAGAGAGAGAGAGAGAGAGAGAGAGAGAGAGAGAGAGAGAGAGAGAGAGAGAGAGGGGGGAGAGAGACTGAGAGACAGAGAGGGAGAGAGAGAGAGAGAGAGAGAGAGAGAGAGAGAGAGAGAGAGAGAGAGAGAGAGAGAGAGAGAGAGAGAGAGAGAGAGAGAGAGAGAGAGAGAGAGAGAGAGAGAGAGAGAGAGAGAGAGAGAGAGAGAGAGAGAGAGAGAGAGAGAGAGAGAGAGAGAGAGAGAGAGAGAGAGAGAGAGAGAGAGAGAGAGAGAGAGAGAGAGAGAGAGAGAGAGAGAGAGAGAGAGAGAGAGAGAGAGAGAGAGAGAGAGAGGAGGGAGGAGGGAGGGAGGGAGGGAGAGGAGGGAGGAGAGAGAGAGAGAGAGAGAGAGAGAGAGAGAGAGAGAGAGAGAGAGAGAGAGAGAGAGAGAGAGAGAGAGAGAGAGAGAGAGAGAGAGAGAGAGAGAGAGAGAGAGAGAGAGAGAGAGAGAGAGAGAGAGAGAGAGAGAGAGAGAGAGAGAGAGAGAGAGAGAGAGAGAGAGAGAGAGAGAGAGAGAGAGAGAGAGGGAAGGGAGGGAGAGAGGGAGAGAGAGAGAGAGGGAGAGAGAGAGGGAAGGGAGGGAGAGAGGGAGAGAGAGAGAGAGAGGATGTCAAACAGAGATCTCTGCTGTTGGCACACGCAAACCCGAAAGGAGAAGCTCCAAATTCAAAATGCTCAGAATGACGAATTTCGGGTTCGGGCTCGGTTAAAAAGAGAGCGTCGGTAGTTGCAGAAGAATACCGACGCATATACCGACGCTTATACCGACGCTCATACCAACGCTGTCTTTCCGAGGCAAAACAGCTTTCCCAAATTCTCCGAGGGGTATACCGACGCCGACAGCTGACCGTCGGTACACTGACCGTCGGTATTCCCTCGATATGTTGTACTGTATTCTGACACTCTAAATTGCTTGAGAGAGGATGAAAGGTGGAAAGCATCTACCACATTAGTCTAGCTTAGTGATTCCATACTATAATTTGATCAGTTAGTCACATTGATGATGACAAAAGAGATGAACTGATGATGTTCACAATCAAAGGGCAAGCAAACCCAAATTTTCTATGTAGGTAGAGGAAAAGGAAAAAGAAGTGGAAGAAACGCTTACGATAAAGATAGATAGAGAGAGAGAGATGAAGATCAAGTTCAATCTCAAGCAACCAAGAAGGCTCCAACCAAAGCTATGGATCAAGAGGAAGAGGAGGGAACAAATGAAAAACAAGAAGATCACATGGAAGAGGAGCATGAAATCGACAATTCTATAATTTTGGAAAATATAGCCACTATGCAAGAGATTGTTGGTTCAAAAGAGGAGAAAATCAAGGATATAAAAGGAACCAAAGGAATTTTCCTACTATTACAAAGAATTCAGAAAATGAAAACTTGCATATGATGTATGGTTCAAGTGAAAGAGTGAACTCAGAGATTACATGGTACATAGTCAATTGTTGTACAAACCATATGTAGTGCAATAAAGATGTTTTGTATCCAAGCCTGCATAGCCTAGTCGCTGATGCCTTGAAGCTGTGGGAGGAAGTCATGAGTTCAAGTCCTGGCTGGACATGTCCATGAGTCTCTCATGATTGGTGCCTCTACCTTACGAGGTTGGGTGTGCGAGTGTGTAATTCCAATTCATTGTATTCTCAAAAAAGAAAAGATGTTTTGTTTCATTTGCATTCACCCAAAACACAAGAAAATGTAGACACATGACATGAAATTAAGCAAAAGATTACACATGTGGGACATGTTCCATTTAATGGATCTCAAAGCTCCAAGGTGTTTGAGGATGTGTTTCATGTGTCAACCATCACCAATTACTTGATTTCAATAGGGCGAAAGATTGAAAGAGTTTATGGGTGAGGTCTAATAATCAAGGATACACTAAAGAAGAACCAATGCAAGAATACACACTGCTAGAGAAAGAAAAGAAGAAGGGAAGACTCTTCACCATGGAGGTAAAGCCATCAAGCCTTGACATTGTCTACTTGTCAATCTGAAATAAAAAGATTGGAGAGATCGACTTGTGGAATAAACAAATTGGCCACATAAAATTACAAAGGATGAAGGACATGCAAAGGAAGGGCTCCGTGAGTTTTCTACCTAATATTACATCTTAGAATATGCAACATTCACACCATTCTTGTGAAATAAGGAAACAAAGTAGATTTCCATTCAAGAAGAGAGCACATGTCAGAAATGAGGTGTTGAATCTCATCAGCAAAGACGTATGGGCACATACAAGGGAGCCATCCATTTGAGTAAATAGATATTTTTTAACAATTAGTGATGACCATTTAAGTTTTGTTTGGATGAATTGCATGAGGAAAAAGTGATAGGTGTTTTACCACTTGAAGAGGGTAAAAAAAGAAAGTGGAGAAGGAGCTAGGGAAGTATATGAAGACCCTTAGATCAGATGGAAGAGGGAGCAATTTTCAAATGAACTTTTAGATTTCTACATGAGCACCGCATAAAAATACAATGGGCGTTAAGGCAAACACCTCAAAAAATTGAGATGTTAGAGAGAAAGAGCAGATAAACCAAAATGCTTGAAAGCTATGTTAAATGAAATAAACGTTCCTAATTCATATTGGGATAAAGGAGAAAATACATCCATATTCATTAGGAATAGGTTTCCAACCTCATGAATACATGAAATTAAAGCTTTTGAATCTTTAGGTATTAACAAACCGAACCTTTCACATCTCAAAGTATTTGTTTGTTTGTTATGTTCACATACCTCAAGAACTGAGACACAAGTTAAATCCAAAGAGAAATAGATGTACATATCTTGGATATAAATCACTTCAAAATGTCTTTAGATGTTATTATCAAAACATCAGAGAGCTTTAGGTGTCTACGCATGTAATATTTGATGATTTTGCAGGATGTGCTATAGGCTAAAAATGCATATGAAGCCATATAGAAGTTCAAAGAGAAAGAACAAAGCATAGAGATGAATGGTCCAATCACTTGAAGCACAACATAAGCAGAGAATATTACATCTACTTGGCATGTGAGGACAAGGACTAAAGTTCACGCAAGTCAGGGAAGGAACAAGGAAAAGAAAAGAAAAAAAATCAAGACCATCAATGGGTAGAAATGGACTCTACAAGTGACAAAGATGTGGAAAAATTAGAAACTCCAAGATTTAGAGCATCACAAAAAAAGGATGGGGAGATTCCTACCACCTAATAGTGACATAACATCATCCAATGGGGTTAAATGCCCTATTCAAAGGCTAACTTATGATATACTCATTGCAAGACACTATGGCTACACGAGACAATTTATAGCTTGTGAAGAACCTAACTCTTTTGAAGAAGAAAGTAAGCACAAGGAATGCAATGAATCCATGTAGGAGGAAGTAAAGGTACTTGATGAAAATGATATTCTTACATAAGTACCAAAAACAAAGGACATGAAAGTCATTGGCAATAAATAGGTGTACAAGGTAAAGAAACATGTACGTGCAAGCATCGCCATGTACAAAGTGAGGTTGGTTGCCAAATTCGTTTCTCAAACCAATGGCATATGCTTCAAGGAAACATGAAATCCATTAACTAAGATGTTTACAATATGGATTTTTATTCTAATTTCAGCCTTATAAGCTTTGAAAATATACCAATTGGAGCTGGATAATGCTTTCCTAAATGAATAAGGCTCTTTATGGGCTTAACTCATGGAGCTATCTTAAGAGCGCCACCAAAATAAATGAAACTTCAATGTCATCCATTATCCACGAAAAAGTGCACCTACATTGATTGATGGTGGTAAGCGTGATTCTAGGAAACATAAAACTTATATACAAGCAGCACTTTTCCTTTTTTATTGCATTCCATGCATTCGACAAGTCTCCATATATTCTAATGAACTCTTAACTTCAACAAATAATCTCTTTACTTGATTATCGTATTTTTGCATGATTTTTCCTCTCTCTATCTAGAAGTATAGTTAGGCTTTCACACCTCTATTTATATAAGATTGCAAAGCATTGTTTGGTCTCTAGTTGCACTCGTTTTTTTTTTTGTTTCAAGTTTATTTGTCTCTCTTATAGTTCCTCAAAGAGTATAAAAATTCAAAGTTTTTATATTGAGTGCATTATGAGACATTGTGAAGTTTGGTAAGCCATATGTCTGTGCATACATAAAGAGTGTTGTAGGTAGATAGACCCTCTTCAAGTGAATGGTTCTCAGAGCTAGAAATACCATTTGTCTTGAGTCAAAACGTGTTGGATCGGTCATAAGTGCACTTTAATTTTGTAAAGTTTCATGTTTATTCCTTTTCAAGGTGTCGAGAAACATCTAGAACAATGAGCATATATTATTGTTTGTGGGCTTAGTGGAGGGCAGCCATTTGCATAGATCCATTGGAATGTTAGAATATTCCCTCATTATTTCCAACTCTTTTCACTTTCTCACACTCTCACACACATACCCCAAACTTTCTAATAGGATTTATTCTAATTCCTTTGAACTTCAAGTGATCCTCAAGAATCACATAGACATCTTTGATCGAATCTTGTTTTGTCTTGTAGTAGCCTTGACAAAAGTACTCAATAAAAATGAGTTCTCAATGCGGGGTGAAAACATGTTCTTTTTCAGTACTAGGTATCCACTTTCCACCTTTGACACTTGATACTTCCAAATTGCGCATTTAGGTAAGTGTTCACTTCGATCTTTCAAAACCTTCCAAAATAATATCAAAGCTTGCATTTAAACCCCACCAATGACATAATCTGAGCACATACTTTGTGTAGTACCTGTACACCCATAGTTACACCCAAAGTCCACATGTGCACAACATGTGCCTCCTTTGCCAACCTAGCACCCATGTAGGCTCAACGAATAGAAATGTTTTCTTCACATAATCTTCACATGCACATGCCATACACAGACACATACATAGTAATGCATGCACACACATAATCCATACATACATACATACATATATATATATATATATATATATATATATATATATATATATATATATATATATATATATATATATATATATATATATATATATATATATATATATATAAGAAAAATCCAAGTCATTTTCTTGATCTCACCCATCAGTGATTAGAATCCTAGTAGAAAATGTGTTGTGCACATTTAATTTTCTATCCATGTATGGAATATATTTGTATTCATAATAGTAGGAGATCCTCTATGGGCTCATCCATATATGCATGTTTGTGTGCATCTATGGGTGCGGTTATGCAAGAAATTAAAGAAGAAAAGGAGACACTAGGGATTGAAGTCCTATTTATGAAACAAAAGGACGTAAAACACATTGAAAGTATGAATGAAATGGGGAATATGAATGATATAATATGTCCATTTGCTTTATTTTATTGCTTTTGTGACCTTCAAAATAAAAATCCTCTGATGGAACATAAAACTTCGTACAAGTGTTTAGTTATACATAGTAATTTGTTTCTTTCAATGTAGATCTTATTGCATGCAATTTTAAATGCTTTTAAAGTTATGGTTACTTTTCTTTTATTATGAATATGGTCGAGATGGGCGCGGTTTAAAAATCGTTATCATATAAATATGGTCGTGATAGGTTTGGTCGTGATTGGTGGGTGCTGGATCTCATAGGTTATTTGGTTATTATAGAAGGAAATACTCCATGCTCTCACAAAAAAAATATGAAGATGTGACATCCAAGAATTCCGTATCTTGATTTATGTAGCTCTTATACCAAATGCGCAATGAAAATTGTGAAACTAAGTTTCTCATACAAGATCAATCTCGATTTGAAACTATGGAACTAAATCTCTCACACAAAATTAAGATGTGGTCTCGAACAATCCTCAAAGCTCAAGTTGATTATCTGTATGTCACATTCATCAAGAAAAGTATGATAAAACCACCATACTTTATGACAGAAAAAAGTACGTTGATTCGGAGAATGGCACATCATATCAGTGGAAGATGAATGTTGCAAATTGCGATCCAATGATCGTCTTTATGTGCATCGTGATTTTAGGCTTTCGATAGGAGAAACTGCATTGAAGGTTTCCATAAAATAACATCACAATATCACATAGCATTGAAGGTTTCCATAAAATAACATCGCAATATCACATAGCTTTGACACTCTATGACGTTGCTATTATACTTCTACTACATCATACAATATATATATAGCTGTCGCACTGTATTATAATTGACAGCTAAACGTCGAATACTTTGCAGGTGCTTTGCATGTTTCCATAAACGAGACTCTTCGACCAGTGGACGTGCCGAATCAGTTTCGCAGAATTTCATAGTTTTACAGAATTCTTGCTTTCTGACAAACGCCCTTGAAGAGTCAAAGAACTCACTCAACTTTCTTTATGTACACACCAACAAGGCAATAGAATTCGACCGGACATGACTTTAATTGTTGTAGTCTTTTATATGTAATAATTTTTAATTGTCTCCTTCTACTAATGTAAGAACGTGTAATTATTTTACGTATGGAAGGTGCCTTATGAAGCAAACATCATGACCTGTTCCATTTCTCCTTTCTAGGAAATCGTTCAGCCCTTACGAACGTTTTGGAACCATAAGCACTACTCTTCATAGATCCATTGTTTTCAACTTTCGACACAAAGAAATATCCCAAGGGTCAAAGAGCTCGAACACATTAAAAAATTCATCTTTACAATTCAAGCAGCACCAAACAGTAAGTGTAAATCCCCCTAAAGCCCATAGATCCAAACTGTCTTCCACATGACCATGAATGCCTCTCAATCTATTCCTTGTACCCTCAAGGTTTCTCATTCTATCAACCTCTTTCCATAGTGCATTCTTTCCTTGATTCCATGTATGCGAATGACAGGATTATGCATCTTTCAAGTTCTCTTCGAATTTTTATATAAATAATCGAATATAGGGTACTACGTTCTTTTATCTTACTTTAGAACTTACATGGAAAAACAAATAGAAGGGTGGACATCAGACTCACCTCTCAGCCATAGAGCCAATATGGGTACATCCCTGAGCATAGCACATGATGGGCAGCCACCTCGAGAGGACTTGTGTCCCATACCACCAGCCCCCCACCATAAAAAGTGACAACGCTCTGCCATGCAAGGCCATGATTTAAGTCTTGGTAAATTCGAGGAATGAAAAGTGAGTGGTCTTGAGTCCTATTTATAGGACTCAAGTGAAATGCCCAGTTCACATAGAACTGGTCGGTCCTAGTACACATAAGCCAAACACGTCCTTGCTCGACAATAGCTGCGAACCCCCATCTAGATGTCATAGAAGGGTGGAGACATAACAATTCACAAAAAAATAGAAGGACAGACATAAAAATTAGGGGTGAGCTCATATTGGCTCTATGGCAAGGAGGTGAGTCTGATGTCCACCCTTCTATTTGTTTGTGAATTTGGCTTGTGTCTTGAGTTGTCTAGAACCCTATTGGACAAGTCAAGACACAATCCAAATTCACAAACAAACAGAAGAAGGGACATCAGACTCACCTCCCAACCATAGAACCAATACTAGCTCACCCTTGAGCCTGGGATTCTATAGCATGCGATGGGCAGCCACCTCTAGGGGATTGGTGTCCCATATCACCAACCCCCCACCATAATGGGTGACAAGGCTCTACAATGTGAGGCCAAGAGTCCAATCCTGGCAAGTGCCAAGAATGGCAAATGAGAGGTCTTGAGTCCTATTTATAAGACTCAAGTGAAATGAACCACTTCACACTGAAGTCGTCGGTCCCCCTACACACTAGCCAAACACGGCCTCGTTGGAGAATAGCTGCAAACCCCCACGGAGATGTCCTAGAAGGGTGGAGATGATGTAACAATTCACAATCAAATAGAAGGGTAGACATCAGACTCACCTCCCAACCATAGAGTTGAAGGTTCTAACAATAAGGAATTTATGGTTTTAGAGTTTTAGGATCAAAATTAATATATATAATTCATTAATTGAAAAAACCAAGGTTTTAGGACAAAATTAGTACAAAATCTTAAATATATCAAGAACTAGGGGTTCTATGATAAATATTAGTATACATAATTCCATATGAAAAGAGCTATGTTTTTCAAATGAAACTATATATATATATATATATATATATATATAGTTAAATATATAATAAATAGGGTTTTAGGTTTAATATATATCCATATAATAAAATATATATATAAAATAGGATTTGAGGATAAATAGTATTATATATTATTAACTAGAAAAAATTAGTAGCAAAAATTGAATTTGAATTTTTAAATTAGTGTATTTAATTACATATTAGTATACATAATCAAATTTACAAAATGTTAGGATTTTATGATTAATATAAGTATATATAATATATAGAGTAGAATTTGTAGAACTATGTATAATTAAATATATAAGAATTTAGGGTTATAGAACTATAACTACATATATAACAAGTTATACAAAATATTAAAGTTTGAGGATTAAAACTAGTATATATATTTAAATATTAGTATATATAATCAAATGTACAAAATATTATGTTTCTAGGATTAAAAAATAGTGTACTTATTTAAATAAGTAAACATTTTTTCTCTAGGATTAATATAAGTATATATAATTAAATATATGATTACTAGGGTTTTTGAATTTTTAGTCCTATTTATAATTAAATAGATAAGAATTTAAGGTTTGAAGATTAAATATAGTATATATATTTGGATATACTCAAAAGTAGGGTTTTATGATAAATACTAGCATGAATAATTAAATATGAAAAGAGCCAGGGTTATATGAATATGTATAATGAAATATATAAAAAATACGATTTTAGGTTTAATATTGATATATACAATCAAATATATATGAAAATTAGGATTTTAGGATAAATACCATTATATATAATTAAGTAGAAAAACCTGGTAAAAAAATAGGGTTTGAGGATTCAGATTCGGGTTTGAGATTAAAATTAGTATATATAGTTATATATTAGTATATCTAATCAAATGAATAGAATATTATGGTTTTAGGATTAATATAAGTATATATAATTAAATATATGGATTACTAATTTGTAGTACTATGTATAATTAGATATATATGAAATTCAAGTTAGATAACTAAAACTAGCATATATAAGGATTTATACAAAATATTAGGTTGCGAGGATTAAAATTAGTATATATTATTAAATATTGGTATGTATAATCAAATGTACAAAACATTACACTTATACGAATAAAAAATAGTATATTATAATCAATAAATAAATACTTTTGCTATAGTATTAATATAAGAATATCTAGTTAAATATATAGATTACTAGGGTTGTACAATTTCTAGTACTATGTATAATTAAATGCATAATAAATTAGGGCTTTAAGATTATAGTTAGTATATATAATTGGATATATCAAGAATTAGGGTTCTATGATAAATATTAGTATGCATAAATAAATATGAAAAGAGCTAGGTTTTTCAAATTATAGTAAATATATATAATTAAAGATATAAAAATAGGGTTTTAGGTCTAACATTAATATATATAATCAAATATATATAAAAATTAGGATTTCAGGATTAATAGTATATTATATAACTAAGGAGATAAAAATATTAGAAAAAATTAGGGTTTGAGAATTAACATTAGTATATATATCTATATATTAGTATACATAATCAAATATTCAGAATGTTACAGTTTTAGAATGAATAAATGTATATATAATTAAATATATAGATTACTAGGGTTTTAGAATTTTTAGTACCATGTATAATTAAATATATAAGAGATTAGGGTTATAGAACTAAAAGTAGCATATATAATGAGTTATACAAAATGTCGGGGGGAGCACTAGATTGTGCTCTTTGACTACAGTAGACAACATTTATGAAATACGCTTCTGATTACAAGAACACCCATGTTGAAAAAATGATACAAGAATGTAACTGATACAAGATGTCCCAGAACCTGAGACTAATAGGTTTGAATAACTTGACTAGAGATGATACAAGATGTCCCACAACCTAGGACTTATAGGTTCGAAATGACTAAAGAAGATCTCGTACTGTGAGATTACAATAGGATAAGGCTAGATCTCCAAGAACTAGACTAGACAAGGCTGGAACAAGGATAAAGACAAGAACTGGAATCGGAACTTGAAAGAACTTACTTGGAGATCAAGACTCCTTGACCTCCCAAGATTGGCATTGGCAATGTTGAGTATGTATGTGGCCAACACCTCCTTATATAGGTTTTCTAAGGCCTGAGGATGTCATCGATTAAGTGAGCAATTTGAACACGGCCTCTAGATGTAAGGATTTAGCAAGTAGACAATGTATCTTAGGCTTTTTGAATGTTCTAGACGCAATGAAAGCATTAGATTCTCTGAATTATGAACAAATCATGAGCTATAAAAAGTGATATGGAATCTAAGGTACAAGATGGTTTCCTTTGTGTTCATGACACAAAATATTAGGATTTTAGGATTAAAATTAGTATATATAATTAGATATTAGTATATATAATCAAATGTACAAAATATTATAGTTTTAGTATTAAAAAAGAATGTATTTAATTAAGTAGATAAATACTTTTACTCTCGAACTAATATAAGTGTATATAATTAGATATATAGATTACTAGGGTAATAAAATCTATAGTATTGTGTATAGTTAAAAATATAAGAACTTAGGATTCTAAGATTAAAATTAGTACATGTAATTAGATATATAAAGAACTAAGGCTCTATGATAAATATTAGTATACATAATTAAATATGAAAAGAGCTAGGGTTTCCAAATCAAAATAAATATATAGAATTAGGTTTTAGGTTTAATATATATATATATATATATATATATATATATATATATATATATATATATATATATATATATATATATATATATATATATATATATATATATATTAGAATATCAAGATAAACAGTATTATTTATCATTCGATACAAAAAATTAGAAGAAAAAATAGGGTTTGAGGATTAAAATTAGTGTATATATGATATAATATTAGTATATATAATCAAATATACAAAATATTATGGCTTTAGGATGAAAATTTGTATTTGTATATCAATTAGTTTAATTTACTATTAGCACACATAATTTAATATGTATTAGTATACATAATTTAATATATATATTAGTACACAAACTTTTATCTATTAGTATCATACATAATTTAATATATTATTAGTATACATAATTTAATATATAATAAATTAGGATCTTAGGAAGAAAATTAGTTTTGTAATCAAGTAAAAAAGTTAGTATTTTAGGATTAAAATTAGTACATATAATTAAATGTATCATAGATTAAATGTCTTAACACCTTCACATGGTATGAGATGGTATCTTTGGATGTAGAGGAGAGAATGGCATGTCCTTGCACTTAGTGCAAGTATCAAATATTTTGTGAATGATAGATTTCTACTACACATGTTCAAGAATATGGATCCTTTGATGTAGATTGACTATAAAATTTATGCTTCCAGTTGCATGGTTCGGATCGTGAGCACAATGACCCACTTGACATTGCATCATCTACCTCTCATAGGCAGAAGAGATTGAACTCCCTTTCGTGGGAGTACTCATGTTGACAATACTCCCTTTGGTACGACTACTCCCACTGACTACACTCCTGCCTTTATGACTCCACCATGACCATCTTCTTAGCCATCCCCTACTGGCTCTAGCACTTGACATGTGTGCTAGCGTTCAACACCACAACATGATACATGCACTTGCCCGTCTTGTTCTTCTGGGTTACATTATAGAAGAGAAAATTATGGGCCTTGATTTATAGTGGGTGTGGAGGAGGAAGCGGGGTGTTTTGGCAGTGGTGTGTTAGATGCTCTATCAACCACATCTAGTCCTTGACCAAGTACACCAAATGCAGGTAAGCCACATAATACACCACATAGACCTTGGGGTGCTCATGACCATAACAACTCCAAGGTGTACCATATACATGATGGAGCTCTAGTGATGGATGTGGTTGGAAAGGCCATGCGTTTGCACATATGATAACTTTGCACAGTACAATTTGGTGACTTTTCCATGTTCAAATGTAGTGAATGGACACGGGTCACAAGAATATATCATAGAGGCGATATATCGTGAGTATTGGCCAGCGCTTAGGCACCCTCTTGTTAGCTCAGAGGGGATTCAGCACATGACATGTGAGGTGATGTCCCATTCATGAGGAGAGGCTCGGGACGCTTATAGAGTAGGCTTATGAAAGCATGTATGGCTCAATGCTGAGGAGTGGGAGATGACTCGTGTTGAGTGGCAGGATACTCCTAATCGATATTGTCAGTAGTGAGATGTGGTGGCAGCACTTCTAGATAGATTACTATGAGCTTACTATTATGTTTGCAAGAGCCTTTTCTTTTGGGATTTATACTTCAACTAAGTAATCCAATAAGAAAAGGACTATATGGTGGCATGCGCCTTGGAGCTACAACATCAATTGATAGATGCAAGAAAAATAGGGAAAATTTAGCGAATGATTGAATGCTTTTTTAGTAATAGTATTGATGTGAAGGTGGAAAATTACTAGATGTAATTATGATTGAAGGTTGCATACATAGCAAAAAGAACTCACATTGTCGATCGCATGACAAGTTGTCTATTTGGTACTTTTGCCCCTTGAGGGGGGGGGGGTAAGGTTTCAACCCCTCTGTATGGAAGGACAATTGTGGGCTCTAGGCTAGTCTATTGCCTTTGGGCAGAGTTAAACTATTTGGCTTCAACAAATCCCTTCCAACTGTAACCTTTGGGTAGCCTAACTCTTTCTTTGTGGGATATAGGACCATCCCTTTCATGTGGACATTAAAATATAATTCCAACTATAAGGGAGTAGGATTCGTCCAAACATTCTCTAAAAAACAAGGAAGAAATCACATCCAAAGACATTGTAAAGGTTATGTTGACATGTTTTGTTGTTTCTCCAATCAAGCCTAGAGGGTCCAAAGTAGAGGTTTGAAGTTGTGAAGCCTTGATTGGAGAATGCAAAGCTAGCCATGACAATTAAACCAAAGGTCTTTATTTATGTATTGGACATGGGGAAAAACTTGCAAGAAGCCATCAATGAACTAGAATATAATCCCCTAGATAATAACTAAAGGTTTGAGATACAAATGAGGTATATATTTATACAATGGGTTTAGAATTACTTGGTGTCTTAGAAGATGAAGGTGACATGTCTCGTAAATTTCAAGTATATAGAAAACCTAAAGTCATGCTTGTTTTTACCTAGTCTGTCATTGAAGTTTGTTGGTTCTTTTTATTGCATGCACATTCACCATGATGAACAAGAAAAAAAAGGTGATCTAGTTATAAGGTAGCAAGATCCTGCTTGTAACATGTTTAGAATGTTGCAAAGACATGAGTTTCCCATTAACTTGCCCTTACAAAAACTTTATTTTACTAACATAATTCCATTCATCTTATCATCCACATGTATGAAATGTGAATTTAATGTTGGAGAAAACCCTAGTTTAGTTGTGCATTTGACCTCCTTTGGCCATGCATATCATTATATATGTTTTGGAGTCTTGTGCAGAATGACAAGATACTGTGTGGATCAATGTAGCGTAGACATTCCTAGTAACTTGTTGAAGACATTTATTTGTATTAAAATCATTTCTTTAATCAAAATGAAAGAAGGTACTTTCTACATATTTATTACTTAGCTAAGATTTACATCTACGCTTAAACTCCTAGCTTGAAGATATTCTAATGTATTATACTTAATTATATTTGAACTAACTATTACATTTCTTTGATTTTATTTCTTATCTAATAGTACATAATTATAATGAACTTATTATATAAATGATTTACTTTGAAACCATCATTCCTATATATCTTATACTTATTAGCTAAGGAATTTCTAGCAATTATTTACTATTCGCTAGTAAAAATGCTAATGAATATTTTTAGTTAGGTAATAATAACTCAAACTAAGGCATTCAATAGGTAATTCTTAGCTAATCAATATCTATTATTTTATTACTTAAATATTATTCTATTAGCTAATACTTCTTTGTTAAATACTTGATACATATTTTCTACTAGCTAATAAAAAGCATTGCTCAATTAATATTTTCTACTAGCCACCATTACTTAGGTAATCATAAGTCAAAATGCATTGCTTTGGATGGACATCCCAAGCTTTCCCTTTTTCCTTTATGACTTCATAAGGGAAATTGTCTCAACGATCAGTCGGCCTTTGTCCTCGATAGATGATGTCGGTTGCCTAATATATGAAGATGCAACATACTTATTCAACACTACATGGCACCCCCACATTTGTGTCAAAGCTGGTCTAAACAAAGCTCTCCCCTCTAAAGTCTTCATAGACATTGGAGAAGAGAAAACCATTGAATAGGAGATTTTATACAAAAACTTGCCCAATGCTTGCTTTCTTGTGGAATGCAAGGCCATAGAACTAAAGAATGTCCCTTGAGGTAGAAGTCTAGTATGAGAAATTCAGAGTAAGATAATGCTTCAGGGATCAGAGTGGCTACTAGGGACAAAAACATATCAAGTTATCATTCAGGAGATATTGAGAAAGAGACAAAATAAGTACTAGAAACAAACCTTGATGGGTTCACAGAAGTAAGAAAAATGAGGAGAAGAAGCCCTAAAAGTATTATTGAGAAGAGCCAATCTTGTGCAACTAAAGAAACAAACTTCTTTTGGAACTTGGAAAAGGAGTTCAATGATGTCGATACCCAGGGGGAATGAATCACGAAGACTATCGTAGCGAGTGGGAAACCCTTGAAGGTTGGAATTGCAAGGAAACAAACCGAGAAGGACACACCACTAGCAAAGAGGTTGGGCTCACCACCAGCAATGATGCTTGCGAGGATAGTGAAAGCTAGATAATTGGTTCTATGATCCCGAAAAAGATAACAGACTCATTTTTTAAAAAGGCTTCTTGCAAAGGAAATCAACTGACTCTGATACTATGGAAGAGCCCCCTTAAGGGGAAACTCCTATGTCATGATCCACCTAAGAAGAAAATCAAGGAGAAAAACAAGAAAAAGAGGGACAAGGCCCATCTCCGCAAAGATTTCAACATCCGATAATGATTATCATTTATCTCAATGTTAGAGGGCTATTGGAACCCCCAAGAGTGACTTTAATCGGCGAGTGGATGATAAAAGCATAAACCCAGACTTCATCTATCTTCAAGAGATGAAAATGGACGGGGAGGAATTATGAAAGAGACTTAAGAGTATTTCCTTGTCCTATTTGTGGCTCTCCATTACACACCCTAGGGGAATCGGCGGAGCAGCTATTAGCATCAATACAAGTTGGCACACTAGAACTGTGGATTCCCTTAGTGAGCAAAACCTTTCGTGGGTTGGTGCTTCTTTTGGGGTTTCTCTGAAGTTTTCCATCATCTCCTTGTATGCTCATAATGGAGATTTAGAAAAAATTTCAACTTGGAAATCGTTGGATTCTCTACCCCTCAATGTGGTTCTTTGTGGGGAATTTAATATGGTGGATGTCCTTTCTGACAAATGGGGGAGGAAGGGATGGATGTTTGATGGGAAAAATAGGAAGTTTGGGATGAAGTCAAGTTAAACCTGGATCTAGTGGAGATCAAAGCCATTGTTGGTTTCTCTTGGTCGAACCCCCAAGATGGTAATGACTCATAGAAAGCTAGACTCAAAAAGAGCTATATCTCATAGAATGTCATCAATAGATGGGGCCCTTCTTCCCTCTCCCAATGGGTGGACGTGGTTCTCTTTGATCACTACCTAATTGTGATTAACTTCAAGCTGATCATCACTCTCAAGAAAGTCCCCTAGTTTCATGCCAATCCAAACACTTTCCCTCTCCCCTCAGTCCAATGTGAGATTACTGAGGCTTGGAGCAAGGCCTTGTCCTCCTTCTCCTCACTTACAAAGTGCTAAAGGAGGGCAGTCCTACAAACTCATTACATCTTGGCTAGGGCTCATAAGGATCTTCAAGTCATTCATCATGCTAGAAGGGAAAACTTTATGAGAGGCTGTGGTGTTTGGAGGTAGAACTTAACAAAGGCCACTCTCAAAACCGGACTGGACTCCAAAAACTTAGAACCATGATGAGATAAGAAGATGAAATTCAAAGAAAGGATCTACAAATATACTTTAAATATTGGTGGGTAGATAGGGCTGAGAAGCCCACTAAAGAGATGTGCAACCTTCTCAAGAAGAAGCAATCAAAGGAAACCATTCCTCTCATGATGGATGCTGATAGGGTTCGATGCAAAATAGATGAAGAAAACAATATGTTGATTGTCAACCACTTTTACCCAACTCTTGGGGGTTTCCATGCTTCCTTTGCCTCACACAGGTGACTAGATGGATGCCATCTTGCGGGTTAGAACCAAACAGATCCTGCAAAACCTGAAGGCACTCTACAAAGCTTCCATCTCATATAATGAGATTCTCTACTTAATTGATTCGGCAAGAGCAAGAGGTTGGATGGCCTTACCAATGCGTTCTTCAAGACCTTCAAGCATGTGGTGGCCACTCCTTTACATTTGGTGTGGCAAGAAGCTATTTCTTTTGACATGCTTCCCAATTGTCTCAATGATTGCATCATCAAGTTCATTCACAAAAAAGAAAGCAAAAATATAATTTTAAATTGGTGTCCAATTACAATGTTGCAAATCGGATATAAGAACTTGGCAAAGCTTATTGCGAATTGTATTACTCGTCACCTTCGCGACACGATTGCTGCGGATAAAAAAGGGTTCATTAAGGGCAGATCCATCCTCAAGGCTATCATTGATGTTTGGAATGGTGAGTTTTTTGCTGAGGAATCAGTGCAAGATGTCCTCTTCCTCAAGATAGAGACTTGAGTGGACTTCATTATCCAATCATTGAAAGACCTTAACTATGGCCAAAAATTCAATAAGATGGTCTCTACTCTTGTGAAATGCAACACGTTAGATTAACACAAATGGCCAACTTTCTCGAGAGATTAGATTAAAATGTTCTATTTGACAAGGGTTTCCATTGGATGCTCTTCTCTTTGCTATCATCATCGATGGTCTCAGTTGCCTTGTGAACCATCAAGCTCACTTAGGTCATATTTAGGGCCTTCATCTACCTCTAAATCAAGATCAGATGATCATGAGACTTTTTGACAATGATATTAATGTCTTTTGTGCATACTGACACGTAACGTTAAGCATTGAAACTTCTTGGGGTTGTCCAAATATAGTGGGCGAGGCATCCCAATCCAAAACAAATTATATTAAAACTAATTTCAAGGCATTTATTTGGCATCCTCTACAATTTCTTATTGACCATGGTTGTCAACTGCTAACTACTAATAAAATCCTTTGCCTCTTAAGTATTCAGATGGGATTTGAAGATTCAATGGGGCAAGGATGGAACTAGGTTCTCTTCAAGCTCGAGAGCAAGTTGACATATAGGAATGATGTGTAGATTCATCTCGCTCAACATGCTATGGTGATTAACAAATTCCTTCTCTCCTCGATGCTTTACTTTTTCTCCTACTAAAGACCTAATGACCAAGAGATTTTTAGGCTTGCATAAGCCAAAGGATCAAGGTGGTTTGATCATTCTATACATTGAGTGAATGACCAATAAGTTAGCGGCAAAATGGTTAATTAAATCGTGGAGCCATAGTGATGTCTCTTGGGACACACTTAATTTTAGAAACATGAGTGCTCTTAGGCTTGTGGGCCTCCTAAGGTGGAAGGGTCTTGACCTTCTCAGTGTATTGTTCTCACCATTTCCTATGAATTCAAAAGTCTCAAGCTTGGTTTGTTCTTTATGGAAGAGTTGGAAAATGTAAAGCAATTTATTAAAATAAATGAAGATTGGAAATGGCCGGGAGGTATTAGAAAGAATAATTCGATGTAGTTCCCTATCAAGGGCATCAGAGGTGTGGAGTCTTGGAACCTCCAAAAATCTAGAAGGCTTTGGAACACATGCTTTAGTTTGTGGAAACACCTCTAGAACCAAGAAACTTGTCAGTGGATTAGATTTGAGGACATTCATCCATCCAAACAAGTGGACTATGAAGAATGTCCTCTATTGTGGAATAAACTCAATGTCTTGGGAATGCTTGAACACTCATCTCCTCATTGGTAAGGACTCTTCTGACTCTAAGGGTCTCAAATGGCACAATGGAAATAGCCTTGAGAAAATTTTGAGGTTGAAGATGGATGTGAAATTTCATGTCATGCTCAATAGGAAGTGGTGTCTGGATTGGTTAGGTTGGAGATGTTACTTTAAGTTCCAAGTGCTTTGGCACCTCCTCATCGAGATAAAAAACTATGTGCTTATGTGGAAAATCCTACACCGTAGAATCTCCTCCAACATAAAATCTGGCAAAATTTGTGGGATCCCCCTATGGTCCAAATGATGTCATCGTGGCATGGAATACCTCCGAGACCTCTTCTTTCTGTGCCCCAAATCAATATCACTGTAGCAGATCCTTGAGAAAATCATGTTGTTACAGGGACAAATCAACTAGAAGCAAGCTTTTCTGGGTGAAGCAATTGAATGTTCCTCAATACTGTGGAATTTTATAAGAGGGTAGACTCTATGGAAAATATGGTAAAAGAGGTGTGCATCCAACTTTGGAAGCCCCCTAAAGAATGTTTGATCGAAAAATCTCGTTTCCTTTAAGGCAAAATAATTTCCAATTATAAGAAGCCCCCGCCCTTTAGACATCATAGAGTGTTTTTTCGGAAGGAGAAACAAGATAAAAGCCAGGTGGCACCACATAGGGGTATGAGAGGTTTATCAATCTTCTTTGTAGAATTGTCTAATACTCTATAAGTAGCCCCTCCTTTTGTGGGATATGGGAGGTCCCATGGGTGCTAGGCCCATTCACTAATATAGCTGTAATTTCTATTAATTGAATTTTGGGAGAGTACGCTCTCCCAAACTTCCTAAAAAAATTACTTTGTTTAAGCTAGTAAAAATGCATTACTTAATTAATATTTCTCTTAATTAATAGTAAGTAAAAAATGCATTACTTAATTAATCTTTAGTGAAAAGGTAGTGCTTAACTAACTAATAACTATCGATTTACTACCAAGTTATTACTTAACTACCTTTTATATTTCACTCGGTTAGTACTTAATACTCTTAGCTACGAAAAATCTTACAACTGTTAACTATTAGCAAATAAAACGCTAATAGCTATTCTTACTCAAGTAAAGGTAAGTTAAAAGGATTACATAATTAATATTTAGCAAATGGATAATAATTTTATAGCTCTCTCTCTCTCTCTTTTGGAAACCATTCAAATTCTGTGTGCCCACATTCTTAACATAGACCCATGACACACTTGTAGAGGTGGAAAATAATCTAATATTGCCTTAGGTCATAGCACTCCCTCTAAATTACTAGTAGTTGTTTGGAATGTTGACATATATACATTATATCTAACTGTATGAGCTATTTGACATATGTGACATGAGGAGCGGCATAAGATAGCATGGAGACATAAGATAGCATGGAGACATAAGATATAATAAAGAAGGGAGTTGTGGTGATGCATTTGGTTTATGACATTCTTAAGAAATGTGATCTATACAAGGTAAATATGACAACATGTAAATTATTCCTTAAGGCTTTTAACAGAATACAGATTGAGAGAATCAAATGTTTATAGCTGAATTGAAGTATAAGATGACATTGTTGGAAACAAATCAATAGATCCATTTGGATAAGAAATAAGAAACTTTAGCAACTTCCATATAAGCTAGTATATCTGAGTTAACGTGGACTTAATAAAAGCACTTAGCTGATAGTTTGTAGCCAATTACTCATACTCCATAGGTAATAATTTAAGCTAATATATTTTGGCTATAAAAAGTTATAAGACTTAGCTAATGGATCATAGATAAAAACAAGTAATTCTTAGCTATGAAATCGGCTATATGAATGTATAAGACCTAACTACCAATCTTATCTTATACTTCTTAGTTGTAATAGCTTATAAGACTAAGCTACCAGGTCCAAAGGAACAACTACTATTAGCCTATATTAGCATATAAAAGATTATGGGTCTTATGGAGCTCAGGTATACCAGATTATAAAGTTTACTTATATTGCTCAAAAGTAACAACTTATAGTTCAGCGTTAACAACTTTAGTCCACACCTAATATTTCTAACCTTATATTGCATAGCTAAGAGTCTCTGACTATTATTCTAAGCTTATATTTCATAGCTAACGGTCTGACTATTATACGTGATAAGATTTAGTTAGTAATCTATTAACCAATCACTGGAAGTTTCTAACTTATACTTGTCAGTTGTATTAGCGTACATGACCAAGATAATGGGCCCTCACAACCCCATCAAGTAAAGGTTACGCATCCAACAACTATCCCTTCAAACTTGGAACGTTGTTATATATGTTCATTATTGATGGAAAGTTATGGAGGGAGGCTTGGTCCTATAACCTCTAGTATGCATCAAGGTTGCCATTCTGCTAGGACGAGATGGTGCAAGTCTATCAGGGAAAGATTCTTCCTTCTTTGGATTCTAATGTGCTCTATCTCGATACCGTAAAGGAAGAGAAGAATTCATGTGTGTACGTGTCAACTATTGTTGGTATATTTAGGTAGTGATGTGTGTGAGCACTCTAGGATCACTTGGACACTGTTTTCCCTCTTTAGGAGGTTTTGTTCCCCTGGCTTGTAAATACACCTATTGCCCTAAGGTGCTACTTATCTTTGTGCATTCAGTATTGTGGGTTGTGCTCCAAGATTCTTCGTCTTCCTTGTGCTATTCGTGTGCTTCCATAGATGTCTAACTCCAACATTTGGTATCAAAGCAGGTTGCTGCTTCATCTAGGGCATCATCGACACCTCTCGGGATGCACTCTCAAAATCGCACGAATCTCTGAGCTCATTTCTGCCTTCAAATGCAATATCGTAGCATTTGTGCAGGCTATTTCATCTTCTTGAACCAAAGATATATACCAGTTTTGGTTCCTCAGTATAAGCATCTCAAAGGCCGCTACAAGTTTAGCATAATTTGTCTCGGTAGTTCCGTTCAACCTTTTGAGATACAATCAATTTTTTGCATCAAGGTATTTTAGTCACTAGCCATGGCAGAAAGCAGTGATGTATTCCGTATGTTGGTTATTGAGGATAAGTTGGATGGTACCAACTACCCATTATGGGCTTATATGATGCGACATGTATTGGTTGCAAAAAGACTGTGCAACATTGTGCAGGGTGTTGAAAAACCGTCCAATCACACCTTCAACTATTACAACTACAGGTACTAAAGCTGATGCAGAAGGTGTGGAAGATGATGATATTCTACATATTCGTGTTCATGCTACGGTTTCTGCTGCACCTACTATAGAGCAAATTTGTTTGGACGACAGAGATGCCCAAGCACATGAATTGATAGCTTTGTGTGTCAAACCTGCCATTATTTCTCTTATTCACTCTTGTAGAATAACGAAGGATTCTTGGGATACACTTAACACATTGTACCAAGCTAGGAATGAGGCTCGTGTTGCTTACCTCTGAAAACAGTTGGAGAGTGAGCACATGAATAAAGGTGATTCTATGGACAGTTTTGTAACAAAGATCAGAGACTTGAAGGAATAGTTGATTTCTTCTCATGAAGTTATAGCAGATAGCTCACTTGTTCAGTCCATTCTGAATGGTCTTCTTGATTCATATCACAGTTTTGCTTCTACTCTTTTCATGATGAAAGGCAATCCAAATGCCTTGTCATTTGAGGAGTTATTCTCTGTTCTGTTGCAGGAAGATCAGTCTAGGCAGAACAGGTCCATTATGCATGTTGTAGATCAAGCTTTTGTGGCTAGTCAGAAGGGCAAAGGAAAATGGAGCTCTACAACTAGGAAGCAGAAATCTACAAATGCTGCACATTCAAAGAAGGAAGACAAAGATGAGAAGAAATCAGAAAAACAAAAATTGTTTTGCAAGTATTGTAAAGGAAATGATCATATCATAAAGAACTGTCCTAAACTGGCTGCAAAAGACGCAAACAATAAAGAGGTTGGAATGGTTGTTGCAGAGGCCTCTACTCTAAAAACAAAGTTTGCTAACCTTGTGCAAGATGAAGAATGTGTGTTTACTACGGTTTGCAGTCTTGACCCATCTTCTCATGAGTAGTGTGTGTGTGCAGTAGACTCAAATGTTTGGTATATTTATAGCAGGGCGATCAAACGTATAATCTCGCAACGTAGTTTCTTATCTTCACTCGAGCCTTCCCCTACAGGGAATACTGTTACATGCACCAACAACTCCTCTTATCCTGTTCTGGAAGTTGGTAAGATCATTCTAACTACTTCTGATGGTAGTTTTTTCACCTTGTCAGATGCTTTATTTGTGCGAGGGATCAAGAAGAATTTGTTATCAGTTTCACATTATCTAAGGTTGGCTTGGTTGTGAAATTTATTGATGACAGATGTACAGTTCATGATCCGTCAAATGGCAATGTTATTATTGCTTCTGGCATTTTATGTCATGGGTTGTATAAGCTCATCGACTATGAAAAATATGTGAATGATTTGGCATGTGCAGTACATGATTCTCAAGCTATGTCAGATGCAAATCTTTGGCATGCACCCTTTGGTCATCTGGACTTTGCTATTTGGCTACGCCTGTAGAAATTTGAAATGGTGTCGTCTTTGCCCAAACTTGAGGCACCTGGTAAACATGTATATGAAGGCTATATTTTGGGCAAAATGCGGCGTTCCTCATTTCCAAAAGATGGTTCAATTTGGGCTACTCAAAAATTGCAGCTTGTTTATAACGATATCTATGGTCCTATGTAGACACCCTCTTTTGGAATTTATCTGTACTTTACGACTTTCATTGATGAAGTTTCCAGGCATGCATGGGTATATCCATTGAAAGCAAAGTCTCAAGTGTTTATGTGCTTCAAACAGTATTTGGTTCTGGCTTAAAATCTATCAACATGTAAAATGTGCACCCTCTATTTTGATTGGGGGGGAATATATGTCTTCTGACTTTAATGCATTTTTGGCTGAACATGGGATAAAACACCTGTGTACAATGTCGTATACACCTCAAAAGAATGGAGTTACTGAATGAAGAATAGGTCACTCATGGAGATGGCGAGGCGTATGGTCAAGAGTGAGGCTTTACCACATAGTTTCTGGCATGAGGGTATTATGTGTGCAACATATGTACTTAACAAGTATTCCACTAAAGCGCTGCAGTCTATCACTTCATATGAGGCTTGGCATGAACGCAAGCCATCTATTGCTCATCTACGTGTTTTTGGTTGTCTAGCATATGCATTAGTGCCTGAACAACATCACAGAAAGTTGGATGATAAAATAGTAAAATGTATTTCTGTTGGTACAATTATGAAAATAAAGGCTATCATCTCTATCATCCATAGAATAAACACATTCTAGTTAGCCGTGATGTTGTTTTTGTGGAAGATGCTATTCAGTCATTAATTTCATGTACTAAGGAGATATTTTTTAGCTCCAAAAACATGTATGATACTTTGCTTCCTCTTTCTACAGGTGAATAGTCTAGTGCTGGTTCTAATGAGGAACGTAGTTTTTATTATGATTCATAGTTTCTAGTGCATAGTTTACCATTTACCAGCTAGAAAAATTGCCTTTGCATGTTTCATGTGATGATGCAGATCATTGCATTTCTGATGCAGATTTACATGATGCACTTGTTGATGAGAGGGCTGATATTGAGCAGGCAAAAACTATGGCAAAATGGCTGGTGCAGACTTCGTGAGACAACAAATTAGATGCACCTTTATCATATCCTACTCGATCAGGCTCTCATAGTGCCTCTTTTGCAACAAATTGCAATGTTGTGGCTTCATCTAGTCTCTATGATGAGACTGAGACTGTTCATTTGATGAAGCATAAAATTTTGAACATTGGATGGCTGCAATGCAATCTGAATGTGATTCTATCATGAAAAATGGTACCTCGTCTTTATGTGACTTGCCTCTTGGCAAGAAGGCCATAGACACTAAGTGGGTATACAAGCTCAAGCGTAAACCTAATGGAAAAGTTGACACATATAAGGCTAGGCTTGTTGCAAAGGGTTATGCATAGGAAAGAGGCATTGATTTTGATGAGACCTTTGCACCTAATTGATGTATGACTACTCGTCAGAGCATCTGTGCACTTGGAGCCCATCATGGTTGGAATCTACATTAGTTGGACATTAAAACAACATTTCGCAATGGTGACTTGCATGAAGAAAGTGTATGCTTTTCAACCCCACAGCTTTGTGCAAAAAAGGCATGAAAACGAGGTGCGCAGGTTAAAGAAGGCATTATATGGTTTAAAGCAAGCACCACATGCTTTGTATGAGAAGATACATGCCTATCTGATTGCACATGGTTTTGAGAACAGTCCACCTGAAAGCACCTTATATGTTAAAGCATACTAATGATGTGCTTCTGATCATTGTTGTCTATGTTGATGACATGCGACTCACTGGTCCTATTGAGAAGCATATTGCTGATTTTAAGGCTGATTACATGCCTCATTCAAGATGTCAGATTTAGGGCATTTGCATCATTATTTTGGCATTCAATTTATGCACGTTGATGGTGGAATGGCTTTGTGTCAAACAAAATATATTGACACATTATTGCAGTGTTTTGGCCTTGAAGACTATAAACCTATTGCCACTCCAATGGAGACAGGTTTATGATTGAGTCTTGATGATGCTTGAGATGCATTTGATGTTGTTCTCTATTAGTAGGCTGTTGGATGCTTGATTTACTTATGCATTACTCGGCTAGATATTCAATTTTGTATCTCACTGATGAGCAGGTTTATGCATTGCCCAGGTGTCACGCATTGGTACGTAGTTAAGTGCATCTTGCGCTACTTGAGTGGTACCCAGCTACTTGGGTTGTTTTATCCCAAGGGGGATCATTACAGCCAGATTTGCATGCTTTTTCTGACTCTGACTAGGCTGGTTGCTATGACACTCATGTGTCCACTAGTGGTTTTTGCTTCATGCTTGGTAGCTCATGCATATCATGGGTGAGCAAGAAGGAGCCTACTCTGGCCACTTCCCATTGTGAGGCTGAGTATAGTGAAGCTTTCACAACGACTGTTGAGTGTGTGTGGGTTAGACACCTTATGGCTAATTTGGGTGTTGGTCACTCTTCTACGACCACCATCTTCACTGACAGTCAGAGGGCATTGGTAGTTGTGAGAAACCCTATGTTCCATGCTCGCACTAAGCACATTGAGGTGCATTATCATTATGTCAGGGAGAGTTTCTCTGCTAGGGAGATTGGCTTGGCATATGTGCCCACGTAGGAGAACATTGCAGACCTTTTCATGAAGGCTCTGCCTAGAGAGAAGTTTGAAGCTTTTCGCAAAGCTTTGGCCTTACTTCCTTTTGTGGAGTGATTTCCACATAGCTTGGCAATTCCTTATACATGAGTGCCAGATCCTTGTTCACCGCATCACTCCTAGGGGTGATTTGTTGATATATTTAGGTAGTGATGTGTGTGAATACTTTAGGACCGTCGGGGCACTTTTTTCCCTCTTTAGGAGGGTTTTTCCCCCGGCTTGTATATACGCCTATTGCCCTAATGGGGTAATTATCTTTGTACATTCTAGTGGTAATAGATTCAGTATTGTGTGTTGTGCTCCAAGCTTCCTCTTCTTCCTTGTGTTGTTCGCATGCTTCCGTAAACATCTAACTCCAACAAGTGTCGGTGTCGATACTTCTACGACAAGAGCAACCAAGAACACCATCTTCATTGGTTCTGTTGATTTCTTTCATAAACCACTCCCTGGGTTTTGTTCCTTCAAGGACTACTACGGTGGAGTGATGGATCATGGAGGAGGCCTCATCTACCGCTACCACTCCTTCTCGACTGAGTGTAGATCAGTAGTGCTCAACTAGAAATGAGCGGGTGTGCCGTGCGCCTTTTTCTTGTTGCACGAAGGTGAATATGTGGCCTGGCCGTGTTCCATATTAACTGAATTTCATATTCAACATCTATGAATCTCACCCCTCCATGGTCATTAGATGTCTCTAAACTATCATGAGTACTCTGTCGACATTCGCGATAGCTAATGACAGGGAGCTTTCGGAATGGCTGATTCGTGATTATCCATGTCCTGAATACAACTTTCTTATCTACATTCCCATGCTTCTACCCTAGACACTCCCCAAAAAGAAAGTAGCGCCATTTTAGAAATGACTTTGCATGCAAGTTATGTAATCCAATTGTCATCGCACGATGAAGTAGATTGCGACTCTGAGAGGCATTCTCACTCAAGCAATAGTACCATGAGTTAATCTGAAACACCACCGGAGTGGAGCCCCTATCTCGACGGGCATTCACTGGAAATATAACTTTCCATCTTCTGTTTTTTTTTTCCTTTTTCCACATCAGGCGGAGTTCATATTCATGTCCTGTACCATCCTGGAGGCTGGGAGCATCTTTCATTTAAGTATGCCAAAGTCTCCCCTCAATCCAAGAGTATTTACCTGGCCCAAAGCGTACTCGACTACTGAGTCAAACGAGTTTCATTTTTCCAACAATACTCGAAAGCTTTTTTTTTTTCTTCTGAGAGAACAAAAAGTTTAAATTAATGGAAGACAGTTACAGACGTGCACCACTGAGCCAGAGAGTTACAGAGTCAGCACTGAGCCAGAGAGTTACAGAGTCAGCGGCATCAGAAATCTCTGCTGGGAGTAGTACTCACAGAGGAGAGCTCTCTGGGAGTAGTACTTACAGAGGAGAGCTCTCCATCTGTTATAGTTACAATTAGCCAAATCCTTGCACAGATCTGAGAAAGCGATTTCAGGGTATAAAATACTCGAAAGCTTTTGAGGAATAAGCTCCTCGCAAAGTGCCCAGGTTCCGCCTAAAGTTCACGTTGCTGTGTGAACACATCGCTACAAGACCTATGACATTTAGCATTGTTTCGCCTTCGAACAATGCCATTGTGTGAATTCGGTGCATGTTGCAGTCGTGTGAAATTCTTTGTCTGGTGCATGAAAGTAATACATGTCCGAATACAGACTCTTCTATGGACCATCAAGTGCAAAATGCAATCCGATAGATTCCTCGGTAAGACTGACTGGTCCAAACGATGCCATATTCATTTGCAGCGGTATACCAGTCGACGAAAAGCTATGTCGACGTTCATGTTGTCTCTCCGTGTGCGGCTGAGAGAGAGAGAGAGAGAGAGAGAGAGAGAGAGAGAGAGAGAGAGAGAGAGAGAGAGAGAGAGAGAGAGAGAGAGAGAGAGAGAGAGAGAGAGAGAGAGAGAGAGAGAGAGAGAGAGAGAGAGAGAGAGAGAGAGAGATTTCCGAAGAGCGGAGCGCCTGGACTCAAAGAAATTTAGACAGGACTCTATCTTTGGATATCCACAAAACGAAGACACAAAAACGCCTTGTAAACCTCTTCACTAGTGGACGAGGAAGCCAAGCCAAGCTTATAGCATTGCCTTGTACGATATAAGTTACGAGGGAGGATTCTCAACGAGGAAACTGCCGAGGTAGGATTCTAAACCAATGGGAATTCTCCTTTCGTAAGGTCGATAATCTAGTCCCTAAAGTCCACAATCTGAAGCGACATTTTCCTCGATGCCTGTTTCGAAAGCAATGAAAGCATTTGGGCCTCGGCAATGTGTGACAGAGCTCAACTAATAGTTTAATATGCGAATTTAGGCTCAAATAATATTTATGCGCTGTAGAGATTGTCGTCTCTGCGTAAAAAGTTCCTCACAAACATTTTTCTCACCCATTAGATTTTGCATGCTATTAACGCAAACGTTTCCTGTGTTATCTAGGTCCCTTGTACCATTCATAACAGACTGTCAGTATTCTGATTTCCTTATCTGAGGCTTTAACGATTCTAAGTGACATTTTGATTGTCAAAAACGAGACGCACGGCTACTCCAATTATTTGATCAAGCGTTCGACATCCCCTCTAAACAGTGCACTACCTGGAAATTCCTACTGAGCACTGCATGGGATGCTGGAGTTTGATCCGCATGTTTTACAGTACTTTGATGCCAGCATTCAGGGGAAATGAAAGAAAAATCGATCACTTAATCAAAGGATTTCTTATCCTCCACATATTATCCACTTCGATTTATTGCTGTAATGGCGTTACAGATCAAGTCGAAGGTATGTACAGTTTGCTTTAATTGTATTCTTTTGATGGTCATGATATGGTAGTATTCAAGGGAGGCACAGCCACTGGGATCATAAACCAGAATACGGCAGCCATTGGGATATGTAACTTTTAAATGTGAATGGAAGCGTGGATGATCAACATGAACTGATTCTGAAATTTGGTTTTCCAGTAGCTGCATTGAAGGCCATACATAACAGTATAGGAGATACTTTTAACAGGCTCAATAATTGGAACGGAGATGATCCTTGTGGGTCAGGATGGACAGGAGTACTCTGCGAGACTATAAATGGGACAGATCACGTAACAGAGCTGTATGTAGTATTTAAAACTCCTTATTCTATGTCTTATCATAACTCCTCTCTCTTGGTAGACTATACTAGCGACGTTCTCCCAACTCATATGACTAATCAAGATAGAGATCTCGATCTGTTAACCTGACCGCTAGCTGTGTCAAACTTTGTACGTTTTACAGGCGTTTGTTAAACATGAACCTTACAGGAATCATAGCCCCTGATGTGGGAAATCTGACTGAGCTGGTTATTCTGTAAGTGTGAGATTAAACTAATCCATTTATAAGCAACTAGAACTTTGAAGCTAATCTTTTTTTTCTTTCCTTTGTTGCAGGGATTTAATGTGGAACAATATTACTGGTTCAATCCCGCGAGAGATAGGAAATCTGGGCAAGCTATATTTACTGTACAAAGCCATTGCGTGATCCCTCTATTTATTTTCTTAGATTGTGTGTTGTAGTAAAATATGTCTATGAATAATGGCCGCAATTGTTTTCTCTGTCAGGCTTGTCAATGGCAACAAG